>CM056571.1:121100-1321100 GCA_029721515.1 Synanceia verrucosa
CATGATTCAACACGTCATAATGAGTTTTGGTTATGTTCTGTAGATTCACAATGTACCTGTTTTCTGTGTCTTGTTGGGCTTTTCAAGGCGAGAAAAGACGTTTGGGGCAGTTTCAGCATGATTTACGCATGGGAAAGCTGATTTACCTGTTTTCTTCAATTTGAAGCAATTTTTCCACAAAATATTGCTTATTCTTGTTAGAATTGAGTCGAAACATGATGTTTAAAGACGATATAATGATTTTTGGTTATGTTCTGTAGATTCACAATTTATCTGTTTTCTGTGTCTTTTTGGGCTTTTCAAGGCGAGAAAAGGCGTTTGGGGCAGTTTCAGCATGATTTACGCATGGGAAAGCTGATTTACCGCTCTTGTCCATTCAGAAGCATTTTTTCGACAAAATATTGCTTATTCTTGTTAGATTGGAGAGGAAAGATCATGATTCAACACGATATAATGAGTATTGGTTATGTTCTGTAGATTCACAATGTATCTGTTTTCTGTGTCTTTTTGGGCTTTTCAAGGCGAGAAAAGGCGTTTGGGGCAGTTTCAGCATGATTTACGCATGGGAAAGCTGATTTACCTCTAGTCTTCATTCAAAAGCAATTTTTCCACAAAATATTGCTTATTCTTGTTTGAATTGAGTCGAACCATGATGTTTCAAGACGATATAATGAGTTTTGCTTATGTTCTGTAGATTCACAATGTATCTGTTTTCTGTGTCTTTTGGGGCTTTTCAAGGCGAGAAAAGGCGTTTGGGCCAGTTTCAGCATGATTTACGCATGGGAAAGCTGATTTACCTCTAGTCTTCATTCAAAAGCAATTTTTCCACAAAATATTGCTTAATAATGTTAAAATTGAGTCGAAATATGATGTTTCAACCCGATATAATGAGTTTTGGTTATGTTCTGTAGATTCACAAAGTGTCTGTTTTCTGTGTCTTTTTGGGCTTTTCAAGGCGAGAAAAGGCGTTTGGGGCATTTTAGGATGATTTAAGCATGGGGAAGCTGATTTACCTGTTTTCTTCAGTTTGAAGCATTTTTTTCGACAAAATATTGTTTATTCTTGTTAGATTTGAGTAGAAAGATCATGATTCAACACGTTATAATGAGTTTTGGTTATGTTCTGTACATTCACAATGTACCTGTTTTCTGTGTCTTGTTGGGCTTTTCAAGGCGAGAAAAGACGTTTGGGGCAGTTTCAGCATGATTTACACATGGGAAAGCTGATTTACCTGTTTTCTTCAATTTGAAGCAATTTTTCCACAAAATATTGCTTATTCTTGTTAGAATTGAGTCGAAACATGATGTTTCAAGACGATATAATGAGTTTTGGTTATGTTCTGTAGATTCACAATTTATCTGTTTTCTGTGTCTTTTTGGGCTTTTCAAGGCGAGAAAAGGCGTTTGGGGCAGTTTCAGCATGATTTACGCATGGGAAAGCTGATTTACCTCTCTTGTCCATTCAGAAGCATTTTTTCTTCAAAATATTGCTTATTCTTGTTAGAATTGAGCAGAAAGATCATGATTCAACACCATATAATGAGTTTTGGTTATGTTCTGTAGATTCACAATGTATCTGTTTTCTATGTGTTTTGGGCTTTTCAAGGCGAGAAAAGCCCTTTGGGGCATTTTCAGCATGATTTACACATGGGAAAGCTGATTTACCTGTATTCTTCATTCAGAAGCAGTTTTTCCGCAAAATATTGCTTGTTCTTGTTAGATTTGAGTAGAAACATCACGTCTCAACACAATATAATGAGTTTTGGTTATGTTCTGTAGAGTCACAATGTATGTTTTCTGTGTGTTTTTGGTCTTTCCAAGGCGAGAAAAGGCGTTTGGGGCAATTCAGGATGATTTAAGCATGGGGAAGCTGATTTACCTGTTTTCTTCAATTTGAAGCAATTTTTCCACAAAATATTGCTTATTCTTGTTAGACTTGAGTCGAAACATGATGTTTCAAGACGATATAATGAGTTTTGGTTATGTTCTGTAGATTCACAATGTATCTGTTTTCTGTGTCTTTTGGGCTTTTCAAGGCGAGAAAAGGCGTTTGGGGCAGTTTCAGCATGATTTACGCATGGGAAAGCTGATTTACCTCTCTTGTCCATTCAGAAGCATTTTTTCGACAAAATTTTGCTTATTCTTGTTAGATTTGAGCAGAAAGACCATGATTCAACACGATATAATGAGTATTGGTTATGTTCTGTAGATTCACAATGTATCTGTTTTCTGTGTCTTTTTGGGCTTTTCAAGGCGAGAAAAGGCGTTTGGGGCAGTTTCAGCATGATTTACGCATGGGAAAGCTGATTTACCTCTAGTCTTCATTCAAAAGCAATTTTTCCACAAAATATTGCTTATTCTTGTTTGAATTGAGTCGAACCATGATGTTTCAAGACGATATAATGAGTTTTGGTTATGTTCTGTAGATTCACAATGTATCTGTTTTCTGTGTCTTTGGGGCTTTTCAAGGCGAGAAAAGGCGTTTGGGGCAGTTTCAGCATGATTTACGCATGGGAAAGCTGATTTACCTCTAGTCTTCATTCAAAAGCATTTTTCCACAAAATATTGCTTAAGAATGTTAAAATTGAGTCGAAATATGATGTTTCAACCCCATATAATGAGTTTTGGTTATGTTCTGTAGATTCACAAAGTGTCTGTTTTCTGTGTCTTTTTGGGCTTTTCAAGGCGAGAAAAGGCGTTTGGGGCATTTCAGGATGATTTAAGCATGGGGAAGCTGATTTACCTGTTTTCTTCAGTTTGAAGCATTTTTTCGACAAAATATTGTTTATTCTTGTTAGATTTGAGTAGAAAGATCATGATTCAACACGTCATAATGAGTTTTGGTTATGTTCTGCAGATTCACAATGTATCTGTTTTCTATGTCTTTTTGGGCTTTTCAAGGCGAGTAAAGGCGTTTGGGGCATTTTCAGCATGATTTACACGTGGGAAAGCTGATTTACCTGTTTTCTTCAATTTGAAGCAATTTTTCCACAAAATATTGCTTATTCTTGTTAGAATTGAGAAGAAACAATAAGATTAAACACGATATAATGATTTTTGGTTATGTTCTCTATATTCACAATGTATCTTTTTTATGTGTCTTTGCGCTTTTCAAGCCGAGAAAAGGCGTTTGGGGCAGTTTCAGCATGATTTACGCATGGGAAAGCTGATTTACCTCTCTTGTCCATTCACAAACATTTTTACTTCAAAATATTGTTTATTCTTGTTAGATTTTAGTAGAAAGAACATGATCCAACACGATATAATGAGTTTTGATTATGTTCTGCAGATTCACAATGTATCTGTTTTCTATGTCTTTTTGGGCTTTTCAAGGCGAGTAAAGGCGTTTGGGGCAGTTTCAGCATGATTTACACGTGGAAAAGCTGATTTACCTGTATTCTTCACTTTCAGAAGCATTTTTTCCACAAAATATTACATGTTCTTGTTAGATTTGAGTAGAAACATCATGTTTCAACATGATATAATGAGTTTCGGTCATGTTCTGTAGATTCACAATGTATCTGTTTTCTGTGTCTTTTTGGGCTTTTCAAGGCGAGAAAAGGCGTTTGGGGCAGTTTCAGCATGATTTACGCATGGGAAAGCTGATTTACCTGTATTGTGCATTAAGAAGCATTTTTCTACAAAATATTGCTTATTCTTGTTAGATTTGAGTAGAAAGACCATGATCCAACACGATATAATGAGTTTTGATTATGTTCTGTAGATTCACAATGTATCTGCTTTCTGTGTCTTTTTGGGCTTTTCAAGGCGAGAAAAGGCGTTTGGGGCAGTTTCAGCATGATTTACGCATGGGAAAGCTGATTTACCTCTCTTGTCCATTCAGAAGCATTTTTTCTTCAAAATATTGCTTATTCTTGTTAGAATTGAGCAGAAAGATCATGATTCAACACCATATAATGAGTTTTGGTTATGTTCTGTAGATTCACAATGTATCTGTTTTCTATGTGTTTTGGGCTTTTCAAGGCGAGAAAAGCCCTTTGGGGCATTTTCAGCATGATTTACACATGGGAAAGCTGATTTACCTGTATTCTTCAATTAGGAGCAGGTTTTCCACAAAATAGTGCGTGTTCTTGTTAGATTTGAGTAGAAACATCACGTCTCAACACGATATAATGAGTTTTGGTTATGTTCTGTAGAGTCACAATGTATGTTTTCTGTGTGTTTTTGGTCTTTCCAAGGCGAGAAAAGGCGTTTGGGGCAATTCAGGATGATTTAAGCATGGGGAAGCTGATTTACCTGTTTTCTTCAATTTGAAGCAATTTTTCCACAAAATATTGCTTATTCTTGTTAGACTTGAGTCGAAACATGATGTTTCAAGACGATATAATGAGTTTTGGTTATGTTCTGTAGATTCACAATGTATCTGTTTTCTGTGTCTTTTGGGCTTTTCAAGGCGAGAAAAGTCGTTTGGGGCAGTTTCAGCATGATTTACGCATGGGAAAGCTGATTTACCTCTCTTGTCCATTCAGAAGCATTTTTCGACAAAATTTTGCTTATTCTTGTTAGATTTGAGCAGAAAGACCATGATTCAACACGATATAATGAGTATTGGTTATGTTCTCTAGATTCACAATGTATCTGTTTTCTGTGTCTTTTTGGGCTTTTCAAGGCGAGAAAAGGCGTTTGGGGCAGTTTCAGCATGATTTACGCATGGGAAAGCTGATTTACCTCTAGTCTTCATTCAAAAGCAATTTTTCCACAAAATATTGCTTATTCTTGTTTGAATTGAGTCGAACCATGATGTTTCAAGACGATATAATGAGTTTTGGTTATGTTCTGTAGATTCACAATGTATCTGTTTTCTGTGTCTTTTGGGGCTTTTCAAGGCGAGAAAAGGCGTTTGGGGCAGTTTCAGCATGATTTACGCATGGGAAAGCTGATTTACCTCTAGTCTTCATTCAAAAGCATTTTTCCACAAAATATTGCTTAAGAATGTTAAAATTGAGTCGAAATATGATGTTTCAACCCGATATAATGAGTTTTGGTTATGTTCTGTAGATTCACAAAGTGTCTGTTTTCTGTGTCTTTTTGGGCTTTTCAAGGCGAGAAAAGGCGTTTGGGGCATTTCAGGATGATTTAAGCATGGGGAAGCTGATTTACCTGTTTTCTTCAGTTTGAAGCATTTTTTCGACAAAATATTGTTTATTCTTGTTAGATTTGAGTAGAAAGATCATGATTCAACACGTCATAATGAGTTTTGGTTATGTTCTGTAGATTCACAATGTACCTGTTTTCTGTGTCTTGTTGGGCTTTTCAAGGCGAGAAAAGACGTTTGGGGCAGTTTCAGCATGATTTACGCATGGGAAAGCTGATTTACCTGTTTTCTTCAATTTGAAGCAATTTTTCCACAAAATATTGCTTATTCTTGTTAGAATTGAGTCGAAACATGATGTTTAAAGACGATATAATGATTTTTGGTTATGTTCTGTAGATTCACAATTTATCTGTTTTCTGTGTCTTTTTGGGCTTTTCAAGGCGAGAAAAGGCGTTTGGGGCAGTTTCAGCATGATTTACGCATGGGAAAGCTGATTTACCGCTCTTGTCCATTCAGAAGCATTTTTTCTACAAAATATTGTTTATTCTTGTTAGATTTGAGTAGAAAGACCATGATCCAACACGATATAATGAGTTTTGATTATGTTCTGCAGATTCACAATGTATCTGTTTTCTATGTCTTTTTGGGCTTTTCAAGGCGAGTAAAGGCGTTTGGGGCATTTTCAGCATGATTTACACGTGGGAAAGCTGATTTACCTGTATTCTTCACTTTCGAGCATTTTTTCCACAAAATATTACATGTTCTTGTTAGATTTGAGTAGAAACATCATGTTTCAACATGATATAATGAGTTTCGGTTATGTTCTGTAGATTCACAATGTATCTGTTTTCGGTGTCTTTTTGGCCTTTTCAAGGCGAGAAAAGGCGTTTGGGGCAGTTTCAGCATGATTTACGCATGGGAAAGCTGATTTACCTCTCTTGTCCATTCAGAAGCATTTTTTCTTCAAAATATTGCTTATTCTTGTTAGATTTGAGTAGAAAGATCATGATTCAACACGATATAATGAGTTTTGGTTATGTTCTGTAGATTCACAATGTATCTGTTTTCTGTGTCTTTTTGGGCTTTTCAAGGCGAGAAAAGGCGTTTGGGGCAGTTTCAGCATGATTTACGCATGGGAAAGCTGATTTACCTCTCTTGTCCATTCAGAAGCATTTTTTCTTCAAAATATTGCTTATTCTTGTTAGATTTGAGTAGAAAGATCATGATTCAACACGATAAAATTAGTTTTGGTTATGTTCTGTAGATTCACAATGTATCTGTTTTCTGTGTCTTTTTGGGCTTTTCAAGGCGAGAAAAGGCGTTTGGGGCAGTTTCAGCATGATTTACACATGGGAAAGCTGATTTACCTGTTTTCTTCATTCAGAAGCAGTTTTTCCGCAAAATATTGCTTGTTCTTGTTAGATTTGAGTAGAAACATCACGTCTCAACACGATATAATGAGTTTTGGTTATGTTCTGTAGAGTCACAATGTATGTTTTCTGTGTGTTTTTGGTCTTTCCAAGGCGAGAAAAGGCGTTTGGGGCATTTCAGGATGATTTAAGCATGGGGAAGCTGATTTACCTGTTTTCTTCTATTTGAAGCAATTTTTCCACAAAATATTGCTTATTCTTGATAGAATTTAGTCGAAACATGATGTTTCAAGACGATATAATGAGTTTTGGTTATGTTCTGTAGATTCACAATGTATCTGTTTTCTGTGTCTTTTTGGGCTTTTCAAGGCGAGAAAAGGCGTTTGGGGCAGTTTCAGCATGATTTACGCATGGGAAAGCTGATTTACCTCTAGTCTTCATTCAAAAGCAATTTTTCCACAAAATATTGCTTATTCTTGTTTGAATTGAGTCGAAACATGATGTTTCAAGACGATATAATGAGTTTTGGTTATGTTCTGTAGATTCACAATGTATGTGTTTTCTGTGTCTTTTTGGGCTTTTCAAGGCGAGAAAAGGCGTTTGGGGCAGTTTCAGCATGATTTCCGCATGGGAAAGCTGATTTACCTCTAGTCTTCATCCAAAAGCATTTTTCCAAGAAATATTGCTTATTCTTGTTAGAACTGAGTCGGAAAATGATGTTTCAAGACGATATAATGAGTTTTGGTTATGTTCTGTAGATTCACAATGTATGTGTTTTCTGTGTCTTTTTGGGCTTTTCAAGGCGAGAAAAGGCGTTTGGGGCAGTTTCAGCATGATTTACGCATGGGAAAGCTGATTTACCTCTCTTGTCCATTCAGAAGCATTTTTTCTTCAAAATATTGCTTATTCTTGTTAGAATTGAGCAGAAAGATCATGATTCAACACCATATAATGAGTTTTGGTTATGTTCTGTAGATTCACAATGTATCTGTTTTCTGTGTCTTTTTGGGCTTTTCAAGGCAAGAAAAGGCGTTTGGGGCATTTCAGGATGATTTAAGCATGGGGAAGCTGATTTACCTGTTTTCTTCTATTTGAAGCAATTTTTCCACAAAATATTGCTTATTCTTGATAGAATTTAGTCGAAACATGATGTTTCAAGACGATATAATGAGTTTTGGTTATGTTCTGTAGATTCACAATGTATCTGTTTTCTGTGTCTTTTTGGGCTTTTCAAGGCGAGAAAAGGCGTTTGGGGCAGTTTCAGCATGATTTACGCATGGGAAAGCTGATTTACCTCTAGTCTTCATTCAAAAGCAATTTTTCCAAAAAATATTGCTTATTCTTGTTTGAATTGAGTCGAAACATGATGTTTCAAGACGATATAATGAGTTTTGGTTATGTTCTGTAGATTCACAATGTATGTGTTTTCTGTGTCTTTTTGGGCTTTTCAAGGCGAGAAAAGGCGTTTGGGGCAGTTTCAGCATGATTTCCGCATGGGAAAGCTGATTTACCTCTAGTCTTCATCCAAAAGCATTTTTCCAAGAAATATTGCTTATTCTTGTTAGAACTGAGTCGGAACATGATGTTTCAAGACGATATAATGAGTTTTGGTTATGTTCTGTAGATTCACAATGTATGTGTTTTCTGTGTCTTTTTGGGCTTTTCAAGGCGAGAAAAGGCGTTTGGGGCAGTTTCAGCATGATTTACGCATGGGAAAGCTGATTTACCTCTCTTGTCCATTCAGAAGCATTTTTTCTTCAAAATATTGCTTATTCTTGTTAGAATTGAGCAGAAAGATCATGATTCAACACGATATAATGAGTTTTGGTTATGTTCTGTAGATTCACAATGTATCTGTTTTCTGTGTCTTTTTGGGCTTTTCAAGGCAAGAAAAGGCGTTTGGGGCAGTTTCAGCATGATTTATGCATGGGAAAGCTGATTTACCTGTTTTCTTCAATTTGAAGCGATTTTTCCACAAAATATTGCTTATTCTTGTTTGAATTGAGTCGAACCATGATGTTTCAAGACGATATAATGAGTTTTGGTTATGTTCTGTAGATTCACAAAGTGTCTGTTTTCTGTGTCTTTTTGGGCTTTTCAAGGCGAGAAAAGGCGTTTGGGGCATTTCAGCATGATTTAAGCATGAGGAAGCTGATTTACTTGTTTTCTTCGATTTGAAGCAATTTTTCCACAAAATATTGCTTATTCTTGTTAGAATTGAGTCGAAACATGATGTTTCAACACTATATAATGAGTTTTCGTTATGTTCTGTAGATTCACAATGTATCTGTTTTCTGTGTCTTTTTGGGCTTTTCAAGTCGAGAAAAGGCGTTTGGGGCTTGTTTGTCGGTTTGCAAAGTAACTCAAAAAGTTATGGACGGTTTTTGACAAAACTTTCAGGATTGGTCAGAAGAGTTTCAGGGTTAACAGTTTTCACTAAACCTTCTTTGTGAAACAGACCCAGGTAGATTGAGTGATTGATCATCTATCCATCATCTACTTAACAAACTTAAGAGTTGTCAGTTATATTTAGTTTCGGTCATTATTCAGTAGTGGAGAGTTAAAGAAACATCAAAGAATTTTGTGAATTATTGCCTCTGGATTTACCTCAAATTGGTTGAGTTAATTTAATGGTCTAATCATCAGAAACTCTTTCACATCTGAAAATGTATATTGTCATGACCTGGCTCAAAGGAGCAAAATTAAATATTTATATAAGCAGCAGAGAAAAACAAGGTAGAGTAGAGGTAGAGAAATACAGAAGCGCAAATGAACAAAATAAAGTGTATGAGGTGCGTTAGTGTGATCAGTGGTGTCCACGTGAGTGTGTGGAGTATGCCAAAATGGCAAACCAAAAATATGGGCACTGGCATAGAGGACGAGCTGTAGTGAGCAGAGAGACCAAGCAGCCATGGCATTCATCGGCCTCCACGCACCGAGGCAAAAATCCGATCAGGGTAATGACCGCCTGACAGGATCAGCTGATCAACCCCAAAAGCAAGCAAACACGATCCGCGTCAGACAGACACCCACTCCCCAAGCAGCCGGCAGGGGTTGTAACAGCATGTATTACACCCTTCGTAGGGATGTGTTGCTGTAGAGTAGCTGCAGATTCTGTCTGGACCTGCAGCAGTCTGTTGGATCCCATCAAGGCAACTTCGGCTTGAGATGCTTCTCTCCATCAGTGGCTCCCTTGGACATCTTTGGACATCCTGGACATCTTTTTTTTTATCATCTAACATCAATTACAATTACACAACACAGATGGACCATGATATCATAGCTGATTTAAGACTGCAACAACCTGCCTGTCAACACATCCCAGCATGCACTGCTCATGACTATCGATCAAACCTAAACCTAAATTAAACTATACGTCTTTTGAAAGCCTGGTTCTTAGTCTTTCTCATCTTAAATGGAAAACAGAGAAACCAGTTTTATTTGTTATAGTGTACCGTGCTCCAGGTCCATATTCTGAATTTCTATCTGAGTTCTCTGAGTTTTTATCAACTTTAGTTCTGAGAACTGATAAAGTAATTATTGTAGGTGACTTTAATATTCATGTGGACGTTGATAGTGACAGCCTTGGTACTGCTTTTATCTCGCTGTTAGATTCAATTGGCTTCTGTCAGAATGTTCAGGAACCAACTCACTGTTTTAACCATACCCTCGACCTGGTCCTGACCTACGGCATTGAAGTAGAACATTTATCAGTCCACCAACAGAATTCCTTCCTATCAGACCATTACTTGTTAACCTTTGAATTTTTTCTTCTGGACTACACTCCATCAGGTAAATCCATGTACACTAGATGTTTATCTGATAGTGCTGTAGCCAAGTTTAAGGATATAATTCCATTAGCTTTTAATTCAATACCTAATATCAATATACTTGAGGGCTCAGACTTCAGTCCTACTCAAATTGATAATTTGGTAGATTGTGCTGCAGACTCTCTGCGAGCATCTCTAGACTCTGTTGCTCCTCTAAAAAAGAAGATAGTAAAGCATAGAAAGCTGCCTCCATGGTATAACCCTCACACCCGCAGTTTAAAGCAAGCAGCAAGAAGATTTGAAAGGAAGTGGCGTTTAACCGGTCTGCAAGAGTCTCGCCTGGACTGGCATGATAGTTTGAAAGCTTATAGGAAGGCTCTCCGTAAGGCCAGAGCAGCTTATTATTCATCATTAATAGAGGAAAATAAAAACAACCCCAGGTTTCTTTTCAGCACTGTAGCCAGGCTGACAGAGAGCCACAGCTCTATTGAACCATCTGTTCCCATAACCCTCAGTAGTAGTGACTTCATGAGCTTCTTTAATGAGAAGATTATAACTATTAGGGAGAAAATCAGTCACACTGTGCCTTTGACTGAAACTGCTTTGTCTTTAAACACAGGAAGCATAGGACTCATTGAAGAACTTGATGTATACTTGGACTGCTTTTCTCCCATAGACCTCCACAAACTGACTTCATTGATTTCCTCATCTAAGCCTTCTACTTGTCTCTTAGATCCCATCCCAACTTCACTGCTTAAAGAAGCTTTATCGTTACTGAGCACCTCTTTACTGAACATGATCAACTTATCTTTGCTGTCAGGCTATGTACCTCAGTCATTTAAAGTAGCCGTAATCAAACCTCTTCTGAAGAAGCCCGGTCTTGATCCAGAGGTTTTAGCCAACTACAGACCAATATCCAACCTTCCTTTTCTCTCTAAGATCCTTGAGAAAGCAGTGTGCAGTCAGCTGTGTGACTTCCTCCAGAACAATAATCTATTTGAGGACTTTCAGTCAGGATTTAGAAAATATCATAGCACCGAGACCGCTCTGGTGAAAATTACTAATGACCTGCTAATTGCGTCAGACCATGGACTCGTCTCAGTACTTGTCTTGTTAGATCTTAGCGCTGCTTTTGATACTATTGACCATCATATCCTGTTGCAGAGATTAGAACATTTAACTGGCATCAGAGGAACTGCTTTAAGCTGGTTCAAATCCTACTTATCGGATCGATCACAGTTTGTTCACATTAATGATGAGTCCTCCATGCAGTCCATAGTCAGTTATGGAGTTCCTCAAGGTTCTGTGCTTGGGCCTATTCTATTTACTTTATATATGCTTCCTTTAGGCAATGTTATCAGGAAACACTCCATAAACTTTCACTGTTATGCAGATGATACTCAGCTATATTTGTCATTTAAGTCAGATGAATCCAGCCAGTTAGCTAAACTCCAAACATGTCTTCAGGATATAAAAACTTGGATGGCGCACAATTTCTTGTTGTTAAATTCAGATAAAACTGAGGTTATTCTAATTGGCCCTGAAAATCTCAGAAATAACCTAATGACTTATTTACTCTAGGTGGCTTTGCACCAGCCTCGAACACCACTGTAAGGAATCTAGGGGTAATTTTTGACCAAGATATGTCCTTCAACGTCCACATGAAACATACAGCTAGAACAGCTTTTTTTCATCTGCGTAACATTGCAAAAGTAAGGCATATTCTCTCCCAAAACGATGCAGAAAAATTAGTCCATGCATTTGTAACTTCCAGGCTGGACTATTGTAACTCGTTATTATCAGGCTGCCCTAATAAGTCTATCAGGACTCTCCAGCTGGTCCAGAACGCTGCAGCACGTGTTCTGACCAGAACCAGGAAGAGAGACCATATTTCTCCGGTGTTAGCCTCTCTGCACTGGCTCCCTGTAAAATCTAGAATAGCATTTAAAATCCTCCTCCTCACCTACAAGGCACTTAATGGTCAGGCACCATCTTATCTTAAAGAGCTAATAGTGCCTTATAATCCTGCTAGAACTCTACGCTCTCAGAATGCAGGACTACTAGCGGTTCCTAGGGTTTATAAAAGTAGAATGGGAGCTAGAGCTTTCAGTTATCAAGCTCCTCTTCTGTGGAACCAACTCCCTCTTTCAGTCCGGGAGGCAGACACCATCCCCTTATTCAAGAGTAGGCTTAAGACTTTCCTTTTTGATAGTGCTTATAGTTAGGACTGATCCAAGGTTGACTCAGGCTGCCTTGGATCAATCCTTAGTTATGCTGCTATAGGTCTAGACTGCCGGGGGACTTCCTCTGACACACTGAGCTTCTCTTCTTCTTCTTCATTTGGATGCCTCCATTAAGTCATTTTACTAACTCATCTTCTTCCCCGGAGCCCCTGTGCTCCCAGCTCCCAGGTGTCCGTGAGCTGAGGCTACTTGTTGAGAAGGAGGTGATGTCATCCAGGCTTCGTCTGTCCTGATGGTGGTGAGATGGAGAAGAGGCGATGCTGCTCAGGTTGTATCTTTTAGGGTAGTGCAGAAGAGGATGTGTTTCCTCTTCCTCCCTTTAACACATGCTGCAGATTAGTTTTGTGCCTCGTCGTCCCTGTGCGTTCTCATCTCACAGGTATCCATGGATCCAGTCTACCTGGTGGAGTAGTGGTTGTGCAGACCAGTCAGGCTTCATCTTCTGGTTCTGAGTGACGTGGTGGTGATGAGGTCATCCTGCGGAGGTTTCTCCTGTTTGGTGTGATGGAGAGGAGGACGTGCTGCCCAGGCTTCTTCTGGTTGGCGTGGTGGAGAGGACGACATGCTTCTCATCCTTTGCTGATAGCTTGATGATGCTCTTCATCCCCTTGGACACTCTCATATAATTCTATATATACACACTGTATATTAGCTGTTGTTATATTGATTTGGACATTTCCATACAATTTTGTATGTTAGTGTTAATGTGTTTTCATTGTTGTTATTCTGTACACATGGCATCTATTGCACGTCTGTCCATCCTGGAAGAGGGATCCCTCCTCTGTTGCTCTTCCTGAGGTTTCTTCCGTTTCTTTTTCCCTGTTAAAAGGTTTTTTTTGGGGAGTTTTTCCTTAGTCGATGCGAGGGTCATTTGTAAAGGACAGAGGGTGTCATATCCTGTACAGATTGTAAAGCCCAATGAGGCAAATTCATAATTTGTGATATTGGGCTATACAAATAAAGTTGACTTGACTTGACTCATGACCTGGGGCACACCTTGGACAGGTCAGTCACACTTTCAGACACATTCATACTTAGTATTAGTATTAAGTATAAATACTTAAAAAAGGCCGTATATGTATATGTGCCACATTGGTTTGTATGTTTGATATGATAAACTTTACTTGTACAAGAGTTGAAGCAGAGTTGCTCATTATGAACTTAATTATACTTTATGTTTTTAACAAATAGTAAAAGGGGCTCAATTTGTGTACACAATCAAGATTAAATCTGGATGTGTGGCTGTGTGAGTCTGCGCACCAGGAATGCAATGCAGGCCATAAAACATCCTCTCTACCTCAGAATGAAAAAGAAACATACAGCTGAATTAAACACACCAAAGGGTATTTTGGGAAATCAGTGTGATCAGTGGTGTCCATACACATACAGTATAATACATAATAGTAATAACTGCAAACACCATTTAATAAAACATATACTTTATTTTCTTAGTGCAAGTCAGTCATTGCACTAGTCATTTTTATCCCATTCCACAAAACAATTCATTCACAAGCAACATCACGGTCAAGAAAGCAGCAACAACAAGCAACCACACAGCAGTCTTTAGAGAATATGATGATGTCACACATTATAAACCCTCACACAGGAGTAGACAAACTAGCTTATTGAACTTGCAGAAGGCTTGTAACATCAGGTCTTAGCTAGTTCTGGAATTGAAGGTCATATATAACAATTTATAATGTCTAAACAAAAAGTAGCTGTCATGAGCTCCTTTGCCTTCTGATATACTGAATTCACTGATATACTCCAGGATAGAGTGGGATTGTGCAATGATGATTTTCAAGCTCCGGCTTTGTGCAACATAATAATCTAAACTCAGGAAATTTTTTAAACCTCCACTCTTTGTTGAATGGAGTTGACTAATGTGTCAGCATGTGTTCATGAGTGTTAGGTCTTTGACTCCAAACTTCATTATTTGAATATTTACAAAAATAAAGATATTTGAACGAATATTAGGCAGCCCTTAATATTCAAACCTGATATGGTTTGAATATTAAGGGCTGAGTCCCTTAACTCTGAGTCCATCCATTTTCTACCGCTTATCCTCATAGGGTTGCGGGGGGGCTGCAGCCGATCCCAGCTGTCTTAGGGCGGAAGGCAGGGTACACCCTGGACAAGTCGCAGGGCACATGGAGACAGACAACCATTCACTCTCACATTCACACCGACGGTCAATTTAAATTAGCCAATTATCCTAATCCCCATGCATGTTTTTGGATGGTGGGAGGAAGCCAGAATACCCGGAGAGAACATGCAAACTCCACACAGAAAGGCCCCGGGCCAGGAATCGAACCCAGTACTTTCTTGCTTTGAGGCGAGGTAGGCCAGAAATCTCCTTCATGAGGCCTCCCATATGCCCGTCAAAACAGAGCAACAGATTTACTGACACAGTTCGTTTGCGAATATATGAGGCCAATTCACTTGAACACAGACTCCACTGACTAGTTTGATGCCAATCTAGGTCTTACTGAAGGCATTTCAGGCAGGTCGAAATATTATTAAGAACTATTCAAATCTATTTGAATATTAATAAACAAACTTAAAATATGATTTTTGGCCAAAAGTCAAAGCCCACTGAAGGACACCTCACCTTCCACTGTCAACTTAGGGGCTATAACAAACTGTCTGCTGCTTTACGAAACATAATCAAAGTGAGTTAGCACCTAGCTGCAAACTCTTAAAGATAGGAAAAGATGAGAGGCTTCCTCCAATCTGCACAGTTGGATTTAAATACAAAAACTGCACCTTTTGACTGGAACAATGGATTTCCCCAGCCTGGCATCCCATAACAAAGGTCTGCTAACAATTAAGCTAACGAGGTAGAAGAAGGCTTCTTCCATGGACTGGTGAAGTAAACTGGGCCTACCTTAAAATACCATAAAAATAGCACAAGACTAACCAAAATGTTTAACATTGACTTTGTTAATGCACATAAACACTGGATTTTAACACACTGAGTAAAATTTCCTGTAACAAATGCTCTTTGTCTGACAGAACACACAGCTCAGGCCAGACAAAGAAAAGCATTGTGTCTAGTTTCCCTGTAGCCATCTTTGATTTAACTGTCTTTGTAGTTTGACAGTGTGGGCTATGAACTCAGTACCCCCCTTGTTTCTCTCAAACAGACACTCTTTTTGGTTTGTTTAATTTAGTGTTGTGTTGTGTTTTGTTTTACTATTTTGTAAATAAAAGTTTTTGGAATATGGCAGCACGCTACTGTGCAGCGGCTTCTCAGCTACCGGCGGTCGTACTTAATAGCAGAGTGAAGTTGAGTTTTTCGGACTTGCTTGAACTTCAGTATGTACCCAATGCAGCGATTAAACTGGAGCTCAAGGCAGTGTTAAGTAGACTGGGGCTCCTACGAACAACTGGCTGGAAAACACAGTGGCTGAGAGGAAGGAGGAAGCGGTGTGCCCGGAGGCAGAAGCGAGGCAAGCGAGCTGGCCTGTTAGTTAGGCTAAAGGCTACCAACAGACCCGCTTTACTGACAGTATTTCTGGCAAATGTTCACTCACTCAAAATAAGATGGACTTACTCAAGTCATGACTGAGGAGCTACAAGGAGATGAGGACATGTTGTGCACTTCTGCTGACTGAGACATGGCTGAACAACAACATGCCTGACGCAGCTTACCAGATGGAGGGGCTACTCTTCTTCCAAGCCAATCGCAATCAGCTGTCGGGGAAAACCCGTGCACTCTGCGTCTACTTCAGCAAACATTGGTGTACTCTGTACTCTGGTAAGGAGCCACCGTTCTGAGGCAGCAGAGTACCTGACACTGAAGTGCTGGCCACACTACCTGTCATGGGAATTCACTGTGACTGTATACGTACCCCCGGATGCTAATGCTAACACGGCTCTGGGGGCATGTTTTGGAGCTCACAAATGTGGTCGTGTAGCTACATGACCACATTTGTGAGCTCCAAAACATGCATTCTTTGTGATAGCAGGGGATTTTAACCATGCTAAACTGACGGACACTCTGCTGAGAGTTCCTTGCTATGGTGGGCACGTCACCATAGCAACACGCTGGACCAGGTGTATACCAACAGACGAGAGGCATAGAGTGCGTTGCCCCGCTCCCCACCTGGGCTTCTCCGACCACATCTCCATCATGCTGATTCCTGTGCATCTTCCTGTGCATCACTGTGTGGCCCAGTACTGCTGGCCCTATGCTTCAGGACTGCTTTGAACAGACCAACTGGCAGATATTCAAGGATGTTGCGACGAGTTGACCTGGAGGATTATGCATCAGCTGTCTGCGGTTACATCAGCAAATACATCAATGATGTCACAGTCACCAAGAGGATTACCATCCGCCCCACCCAGAAACCCTGGTTCAACAGAGAAGTGGGGTGCCTCCTGAAAGCCCGGGATGCAGCATTCTGAGCCTGGGGACACACTTACACTGCGTGCAGCAAGGAGGAACCTGGAGGCTGGAATTAAAAAAGCAAAGGCAGAGTATGCTGTGAAAAACCTGGAGATCAAGGATTCCTATGTCAGGCTGCTTTTCGTAGATTTTAGCTCTGCTTTTAATACCATCATCCCGCAGACTCTGGCTAATAAATTGCTGCTGCTCGGACTGACACTATCCATGTGTAACTGGGTCCTGGACATTTTGACACACAGGCCACAGACTGTCAGAATCCATCTCGTCCTCTCCCATCATCCTCATGTGTCTTGATTCCCCTGCTGTAAACGCTGCTCACATACGGCTGCTCAGCCAGCCAGTATAGTGATGTAGCAGTGGTGGGACTGATATCCCACAGCGACCGAGTCGTCATACCGGCAGGAGGTGGAAGATCTGGTGGACTGGTGCGGGGAGAATAACCTGTCCATAAATGTGGGGAAGATGAAGGAGCTGGTGTTGGATTTTAAGAGGAGTAGTCACACCCCCTCCCCTCTGTCCATCAACGGAGCAACTGTGGAAATGGTCCACAACTACAAGTACCTGGGAGTCCACATTTCCAGGAATGTTAAATGGACTATCAAAACCTCCACCACAGTGAAGAAAACCCACCAACACCTTTATTTCCTCCGGAAGCTGAAGCAGGCTGGCCTCAACACCTCAGTGCTGGCAGTTTTCTACAGGTGTGTGGTGAAGAGCACACTCACCTACTCTATCACCACCTGGTATGGGAACTGCTCCGTTGCCGACAGGAAGGCACTGCAGTGAGTGGTGAACAGCGCCCAGAGGATTTCCTGCAGCAGTCTTCCCTCCATTGAGGATATATACATCAGCAGGTGCAGGAGCAGCACAGCACGCATTATGGGAGATCCCACTCACTCTGCCCATGGACTGTTTGACCCCCTCCCCTTGGGTAAGAAGCTGAGGAGCATCAAGGCCAGAACCACCAGGCTCAGTTGCAGTTTCTTCCCAGAGTGGTTAACTCAACAAAACAATAATGCACTTTATATCAAGCTGCTACCTACAAACACTGCTGTCTTTATTGTTGTATTTATTCTGCTTTAACATGCTGCTCTTTTTAACATGCTGTTTTGGGGTTGGATGTGAATGTTTGTCTTAACTTTTACTCTGGTTATCCACTGAACCCTTGGTGGATGCTGACTGACCCCTTTGAGACTTTGAGCTTAGATTATTTTGTTACACATCCCATGCTCATCCCCTTCATCCCCGTAATAATAACACTTTCTACACACTTTCACAGCACAAATGTAAATACATGAAAAACTCTGAATTATAATCTGAGATTAACCAAAATAATAAATCAAACAAACACAAATGTCCGAAGCAGATGCGCATGTTGAAGCAAAGCTGATGCAGGCAGGGCAGCACCCAGTGGTCTTCAATCAATCAGTACCCTCTGCTTACCCGAGGAATGGCTTCCGGACTTGAGCACTCGCTTGGACTCCAGCACACCTGATCCACCTCAGAACATGCTGCAGATTGATAAATTCACCCCTCATCTGCTCTCACTCAGACCAGTCAGCTCTGTTTTATCCAGGAGCCTGGTGGCTGGAGCTTGGGCTGCAGAGGGCAAGGCTGTGCCCTGCTCCCCTGTTATGTTCCCAGGATGGTATAGTGTCTGGGGAACAGGGGTTGTCTACACTTCCCCTGTCAGTTTTCTCTCCAACCGGTCCAGCTTGGCCAGGTTTTCCTTCAGAAGTTTTGAGCCAGGGCTCAGAAGCAGGGCTCGTTGGTAGTACATCCTTGCTGCAACATAGTCTCCCTACACACACACACACACAGAACAATGCATGCATTACAAACAGGGCTGTCGAAATTAGCGTGAATTAATTCATCATCATAATTAATCTCATTCATTTTTTTCCCTTCTCTTTTTATTGAGAGTTTTTAATGGGTATATACATTTAGTTTCAAAAGAAAAACGTGACAGAGCAAGTTGAGGACAGAGAGATCTTATAAAGCTCCAATTTCATTAATTCAAAAAATAAATAGATACAAGACTGCCTTCCCTGCCTCCGCAGTTTATCACCCTCCAAACATTTTCAAACTCATATCCCCCACCCACCCACCTCCCCACAGAAAGAATAAATAAATAAATAAATTAAAAAAGGAAAAGGAAAACACAGTCAAGTAAATCCCTGATTGAAAGATTGAAAAGGCCCTTGTATGTAAATACCTTAATAAAAAAAACAAAAAAAAACGCAAGGACAAAATAAGCGCCATAGCTTCCCCTCATAATACATTGATACAACATCCTACCCCTTTACATAGTCAAACAATTAGACAGGGCTAGTAAACCTTGGCAGAGGTCATATTTCATACATAACGGGACGTTACTCCCAATCCAAATCTACGTCACTATCACTCAAACCATAGCAGACAGAAATGAGCACCAAATCTTTTCATATTTGTCTACAGAATTTGTGTTACAGTATATGACTTTTTCCAGTTTGGCTATTTTGGTGAGTACATTGAACCAGTCTTGGATAGTAGGAGCTGAAATGTTTTTCCATAGCAACTTTTTAGCAGATGTGAAGGCTATTGCTATCCATTTATTGTTATTCTGCTTCGTAAGCCTGGATAGAATACCCAGAGGACAAACAGCCGGATACGGTTCTACATGAATTCCAGTTATGTTGCTCACACACTGACAGACTTCGGTCCAGATTTTTTTAATTACCCTACAGTCCCAGACCATGTGCAGTTAGGTCCCCTCTTGAGTTGTGCACCTCCAACACAAACCAGTTGGTCTAAGGCCAGTTCTGTGTTGCTTGCTAGGAGTCCAATGATATCAACATAATACTGTATGTGCTCGAATACAGACCTGGTTCCATTCGTCTTCAGTTACAAACAACCTAAGTCTTTACTCCACAGAGCCTTAGTTGCTTTAAAGTTTGATGTTATTTTGTCAATGATTTCTTTGTATATCCAATTTAGTTTAGATTAGTGGTTACCCAATATACATTTATCCCAATATGTTGCCCACGGAGGGGCTTTTCAATAGCAAGTTACAATAGCACTTCTTAGTTGAAAGTATTTCCACCAGGCTAAGCGGTTTGGTGAGATTGTATTCAATTCTGAGTATGATTTGAATTCCACACCATTATACAGGTCAGCAACCTTTCTAGTGGCACTTCTATGGAACTCCTTCCATTGAATTGTTTTTTTGCCAGATTGGTAACCATGAAGACTGCAACACTGTTTCTTTAGTGAGTTTATGCATTGATCTCCAGATGGAGCAAATATAACTAAGTCAGGGATGGGGCTTATCAGTTCTCTGCTGTTTAATATGCAAAGCATTCTCCAAAAGAGCAGGTGACATAAAATGTACTATGTACAGTACTATGTTGCCTGTTGATGGTATAGGGTAAGGGGATTGGACTATTTTTACAAAGTTATGGAGTGTGAAAGCCCAGTGGTATAGCCGGAGATTCTCCTTTCCTCTTGGGTGTTTGTAGAGTTACTAAGCTAAACCGTACCTTTTTCCCACTTCATAGGAAAACTTTATCGAAAAGTTTATCAATTTTATTAAATATGTTATTAGGTATTTGGATTGGCAGCGTATTAAGTAGATAAAACAATTTGGGGTACAAGATAATTTTTTAAAGACACTATTTTACCCCAAAGGGATAATTTGAGTCCTTTCCACCTCTCAAACTGCATTTTCATTTCTTCAAGTATACTTACATAGTTTATTTTTTGTATATTGTTTATCACCAGTGGATATTTAATGCTAAGGTATTTAATACCATGCTCAGGAATGCTGATATTAAATGCACTAACATCAGGCATAGAGGCTAAGTCAGAGAGAGGGAATGCCTCTGTTTTGGTCCAGTTTACATCCAGAAAAGGATGAAAATTGGTTGATAGTTTGCAGAACACTCCTAATTGATTTAGAGGTTCATGAAAGGAACAGGATAATGTCATCAGCATTTAATGACAATTTTTGGACCTCATTTCCTATTGTCACTCTCATAATGTTAGCATTTTGTCTTATAGCAATAGAGAGAGGTTCAAGGGCTAGGACAAACAGCAAAGGAGAGAGGGGGCACCATTAGTTAAGACTGAAGGTCAGGCTCCAGAATATAAGCTTCTTACACAACAAATCAAATAGGGTCCAAAGCCATATTTCTCAAGCGATTTGAACAGGCACCCCACTCCACCCTGTTGAAGGCCTTCTCCGCATCTAAGGAGAAGGCCTTCAATGCAAGGGAAGGAGTGGGGGAACTTCGGTTTGCCCATTTTATGTTATGTTCTTATACTGTCTGATCCATACCGGTGCTTTATAAACCCAACTTGATCAGGATGCTCCAGTTTCATTATCACCTGTTCAAGCCTATTTGATATCACCTTAGCAAAAATCTTTATATCACAAATCAAAATGGATAGGGGCCGTTGACTCTCACATAGCAAGGGGTCTTTATTTTTCTTAGGAATTAAAATTATTGATGCTGTATTTGAAGATGGAGAGAAAAAGCCATTTTGGACAACTTCATTACAATGAGATATCAGCAGAGGGGTAAGTTTATTTTGAAACGCCAAATAAAATTCTTGTGGGAGACCATCAATACCAGGTGATTTTCCAGCAGCCATTAGCCTGATAGCACTGTTAATTTCCTCAATGGTTATCACCTGCTGTAAATTGTTTTTGTCTTCGTCAGCAATAGTTGAGATATTGATATTGCTGAGAAATAGCTCTGCCCTTTGATTAGTGCTATCATGGTTTGAAGTTATTATATCCAATTGGTAGAGCTGTTCAAAATATTCCCTATAAATATTATTTATCTGTGTTTCATTAACAATTTGGTTGCCAAATTTATCTTTCACCGCAGTAATTATATTGAAGGTTTTAACTTTTTTGAGTCTTGATGCTAGTAGTTTAAAGGCTCTCTCTCCATCTTCATAAAATTTGTCCTAAGAAGAAGTGCAATCTCAGCCTCAGTGGTGTTATAGACAGTTAAGCTGAAATTTGAGGCCAGATGGGGATGGGGTTCATCAGTTCTCTGTTGTGGGATTCTTGTTCAAATCAGCCTCAGCTATTTTTAATAGAGCTTCAAGCTTCATTTGGTTCTCCCCGGGATTGATATCCCATTATCTGCCCTCTTATATATGCTTATATATACTTTGAAAGCGTCCCACAATATACGTGGGGTTGACACTGAGCCCATATTGGATCCAAGGTATTTGTCAATTTGAGCACAGTTCATCATCCTGTACTACCAGTACTACCAGGCGCCAATTACAACGCTGCCTAGATTTTTGAGGGAGAGTAACAGCAAGTTCTACTGGGCTGTGGTCAGAAATATGGCGACTTCCTATATTGTAAGACAGGGTGCTGTCTACCCAAGGCTTATTCACAAGGAAAAAATCCAATCGAGAGAGTGAATTAGGAGGAGCATATAACTGCCACCTGTTCATTGTTAGAGTTTATTATTTCACAAAATATTGCAGATGTTTTTTTACTATTTCACAAAATATTGCAGATGTTTTGGGAGATATGTTATTACATATATCTCCCAAAACTCTCCCAAAAGCATCTGCAATATTTTGTGAAATAAAAAAAGTTAAAATTTTTGTGGAAGGTAATCACTCCTCTACTTTTAGTATTGTAAGTACTGTAAGAAATTTGACCGACACAATCTCTAATCAGTTTCCCTGCTTCTTGTTGGGATAAGTGTGTTTCTTGCAGGAATATTTGGCATTTTTGACTTTTAGCAAAATCATTTTTTTCCTTTTGATAGGGTGTTGAATACCTCTAATGTTCCATGTCATAAGATTTATTATATTTTCTCTATTCATTGTTACGTGTTACTAATATTTTAACACTTGAAGCCAATACCGTATCAACACAAATATATGAAAGGGAAGACAGGAGGAAAGAAAGAAGAAAAAAAAATAGAAAAACTCCAACAATCACGCTCATTGTCCCACCCCTACATCTCATACCCAAACTATGAGAGTGATACCTTAGGTAATATGGTGATGTCATCTAATATGCACCACCAAACACTTCCGTGGTCCCTCTCATACATCCATAAAAATTATACCTACAGGGAACATATATATACTTCTATAGCTGCGACGTGGGGGATTTGGCCCAATATAGGCCAGCACTTAAAGTCTATTGCGCTTAAACAGGCTTGAGAATGTATTTTAAGCCTTAGTAATTTAATATTTAGACATTTAAGTTAAAGATATACAAGCAGAAAAAAAATCGAGGAGGGCTGCTCCATGTAATAGCCTGACACAAGATTTTGATCAGTTTATTGGCTAGCGTTACTTGTCAGAGCTTAGAAAGAAGGGTACACCTTCTGTTGTTTTATTTTTATGCTTTCTTTGGGATCTTGAATGCGGCATTGCCCATCCTCCGCAGGGAGCAGCTGGGTCCACCTGAGTCGGTTGCACCAGATGCTGCTCTTGAAGAGCAAGAGCTCAGGTTGTCTATAATTAAAGTTTTTATGAAGCCCAACATCTCGTTGCCCTCATTCCCTTCTTTCACCTGGTTAATTCTAATGTTCAGCTGTTGAAACTGATTAAAATTTTTAATGCAGTTAACCCATCTGCAGCGCAGAATGACTCTGAATGTCTCCAAGTCATTTCAGGCACTTGGTCCAAGTGAAGTTGATGGTCAGTTGATCAGGCATTGACAGGAAGCAGAAACAACCAGACTAGTTTCTACTTCTGTGTCTAGTCTCAGTGGAGGCTACAGAGCCTCTAACTGGTCTAACAGACCAGTTGATGCTCCTCAGTGGTTGGTCCACACCGAGGCACTCTGTGAGCGACAATGCAGCTTTTGGATTAAAAACACCCAATATTTGACTGACATCCACTAATAAACTACAACAATCACGCTCATCAAGCCGATCAAGGCTTCCTGAGCAGTTTAAGAGCTTCCACAGTCACCAAATATCCACTTCTATGGTCTCCAACTGGAGGTGATGCAACCCTGATGCACAAGTTGTTGGTTGTGGATTAATGATTGTTACATTGTTAAACTGATTCAGTTGTGTTGTTGAAACTGTTGCAGTCCTTCTTTCTGTCTGCAAAATGAAACGTGATTAATTGTGATTAAAAATTAATCAAAATTAATCCACAACAACCTTAATTAATCAGATTAATCTGATTAAAAAATTAATCATTTGACAGCCCTAATTACAAACAATATGTATGCAACAATACAAGTCACAAAACTACATGAGGCTTTTGCTTTGTCAGTATCACCAAGAATGCATGTAAAAAAAATCTGAAAATTATGTTTAAAAAAAATTACAAAATTATTAATTAATGAAATTATGTAAAAAGTGGGGTGTATTATGATCTTGAAAATTGTTGTGAAATGCAATTATTTTTTTCAACTTACAAAAAAATTTGATTGATCACAATCAAAAAAATAATCATTTGACAGCCCTAGTCTAAAGTCTTTCCTCAGCAGTCAGTCGGTCAGCTAAATAAGTTTAACTTATTAAAAATTTTAATAAAAAAAGTTTAAAAATAGTTAGATGCTGTGACACATCAAGAGACCCCTCACCACCATCCACCATTGCATGGAAGTATTTTGTTAAGTGGACAAATCATCTGACCAATTTTCATGCATTTTTTTGGTTTGCAAGCTTGGCTAGATTTTGAGCATTTTTTCCAATTTGAACCTAACTAGCAACAAATTATGTGGGTATATTACTTGACAGCAACAATAACAAGGATTTCAACTCACAATGATGCAATTTTGGAAATAAAGGCAGTGGATTGGCAGAATATGTTTGTTCTTGTTTGTTCAAAATTGTTTGATATCTTTGTTTCAATACCAGTTCCAGAACTATATTTTTTCTATGCCTCAATACGTTATTTTTGTGTAATTTTGGCTTTAATTATGGTTATTATTATTATTATTATTATTTTATGATTTCAACTCAAAGGGTTATTTTTGTGTAATTTGGGGTTATGGAGCCCAGGTCAGCGTAACCTCAAAGTTTTAGTGCTCCCAGCTCTTCCAGCCATGCAGACGTACAACAAAACATGTAGCTGCTGTTTACGTCAGCAACAGACAGCTTGAAGTCTACGTCTGGTTGGTGAGATTCAGGTACACCTTGAACACACCATGAAACTAAACACACACACCGGGCTCCCAAGGCTGCTGCAATGAAATTAATCCTCTGTTTTACTGGCGATGTTTGTCACCTTATGCTGGGAAAGTGGGGGAGACAGATCAATGTCACTATGAATCTGAAGGGGAAATGTTCCCCCCATCCATAGACGTCAGAGAGCATGGCTCACAGACACTTGAGTATCGTATTGAATCGGTATCGGATATTGTAGCAAGAGCATTGGGGGGCCAAGCACACAGAATGGTTCTGAGTGAATCAAATTCTTTTATCACCTGGAAACAGGTGATAAAAGAGTATTACACTCTATGTTTAGACATTATAAATGAATTGCCATTGCTACCTTAATATGCTGAATCCCCCCCATGTTCATCCAGGCTTGGGATTGGTCAGGTTTGAGTTTGACTGCCAGTTTGTAGCTCTAGTTGGAGAGAACAAAAAGAGATTGGTTAACATCCTATTTTCTGAGAAAGTCACATTCTGGACAATAAAGCACACTGTTCTTACAAATATCTAAAGACAATTGGCAGTTTTGGCGGCTTATTTCACATCACCACCTTTGTCCATCATCATCTTTTGTTGAAACACTGATTCATCACATCTAGACCTGACTTTTATAAAGGCATCTTTGATGGTTCATCTTCGAAACTCCTTACGTGTTAATTTTTTTTCTAGTTTTAATCATGTCTGTTTTAAAATGTATCTTAATGTTCCTAGAAAACCATTTCATAACTTGTGTTGAAATGCCGATTTGATTATTTTTAAATAAAGGACTTTTCCTTGGTTAGCAAAACTTGCCCACAGTAGTTAAACTATTAATTTGTAAGGCAGATAATGGATTATTTGGAGATGTTCAAACGTTACATGCTAGAAGTTGAATGCATGGTGCATATTGCCTCTAAATATCTAGATAATAAAAATTGTATGTGTTGTGTTGGTGGTCCACAGTATCACATATCATGTGCTAAATAGAGCTACACAGTAAAGTAACAAAAAATGGAATAATTTACAGCTTCCATGCCTGTAGTGTCCCAGACAGTTGGTACCGATCCATGCTTCAACATCAGCTGTGTAGCCAAGCACAATTTATATGGGCCCATGTTTACAAAGCAGCACTCCGGTGCTCCAGAGCTCGGTTAGCTGAGCTCCATCATAGAATAATATAATCTATACAGTCCGGCTCTTCCCAGTACTTTATTTCCCCTGTGGTATACTTGTCATCTTAGCTAGCTCCGTTGCTAGCTGCAGTGCTAACGCTACAGGGACATGTTTACAGACGGAGCTGCGATTGCTGCAGTGCAGTTTCTATCCTTGAGTAATTAATATCAGGAGACATTCAACATAAGCTCTGTGAGCACAAGGTTCATTTGAAGCTAGCGTTATACACTTATTTGTAATTTGGGTGACTCTGACTACTGTTAACGGTACTATCCATGCACGGCAGAGTAACGTCAGTAGCCTCTTTTGCAAGTGCAAGTACGCATCTGTAAGTAAACATAAGCACACAGTAAGGCAAGAGAGAGCTAATTCCTCTCTCCAGAGAGAGGGGCGTGATCAGACACAGCTCAGGAACATTTAAAGGTACAGACACAGAAACAGCCTGTTCTCAGCAGAGCTCAATAAAATGATGTTTAACTGGCTGGAATTCAGGATCAGGGCTGAGTTTGGGGTAATACAATATTGTTGGACGTCTGAGACCTATATAAAACTGCCAAAAAAGTGTATAATATGGGACCTTTAATGATACACATTATGCTCCTTTGTGTTTATATATCATCTTTTTGCGGGGTTTTCACTGTGGCTGCATTAGATTTCACAAAATAACTTCCAAAAAGAGGCATCTCAAAGGATGATATGGAAAGCCCTGAGCAATATGGGGATCTGTCAATTTTTTATGGTATATTTCTATGGAGAATTTACATAATTATCTCTTCTCCTTTTTCACTATTGAACACAAACAGCTGGCCAATCACTGCATGAAGTGTGAATGTCAGATTTTTGGTTTTGGAAAATAACACAAATAGCTGGAAACATATTGGCTGGAGAAACAGGAGAGAAAAAAACACAGTACCTCAAAGGCTCTGTCCAGCTGGTTCATCTCTCTGAGCTGGTTTCCTTTGGAGAAATAAAGCTCTGCTCTCACAGTCAGATCACTTGGACTCTGCTGTAGGGCCCTATCCAGAGCATCCAGCGCCTGGTACACACAAAGACTATAAACGACAATACACATCAAGGAGTCCCCCTCTCATAAGAGTTGAGTGTCTTGCTATTTCTAAAAATGGTAAATGGACTGCATTATTTTGTTATTTTAATATGAAGCACAAACAGCACAGAGTTCAGTCAGAAGCCACAACTTTAGCAGTTAACTCATCCTGAGTTGAAGGGAAATGCCCTGATAATGTGTGTGTATTGCTGTTTACAATACACACACCAGTTGTATGCATACAACTGTATGCATACAACTGGACATACTAATTGGATAACACTGGGCCTTGAACTTTGAACATCTTGCTCATTTATTTTCTGTGCACAGGATTGTGGGTCACATAAGCCAGAAATGCATAAAATGCTTTTCTTTCGCTGACATTCTAAACTGTAGGTTAGTGTGTGTACACACAGTACAGCTTGTGTGTGTGTGTCAGGAACAATCCCTGTGATAATAACATATAACACACTCCATATTGTTGTATACATATCACAATGTCATTCCCACCTGTATATAAAGATATCCATATAACAATATTTATTTCATGCATCTTAATCCACTCTACTGATATACTGTACACACAGAGTCTGAGTTTTGCAAAGTTGAGCTGCTGCCAGTTCCTCTTCCTGAGCACTGCTGAGGTGCCCTTGAGCCGGGCACTAAACCCCCAACTGCTCGGTGCGCCTCGGCATGACTCCGAAAGAGTGGAGTGAGTGCAAATGAGTTATTGTTATATATCTTTGACAATGCAGTACAATGTGATGACAGGGCCATTTTACATAATTACGGCACTTTTACTTTTCAATACTTAAAGTACATCTTATCTTAGGGCGGAAGGCAGTGTACACCCTGGACAAGTCGCCACCTCATCGCAGGGCACATAGAGACAGACAACCACTTACATTCACACCTACGGTCACTGTAAATTAGCCAATTAACCTAATCCCCATGCATGTTTTTGGATGGTGGGAGGCAGCCCATGCAGACACGGGGAGAACATGCAAACTCCACACAGAATTGAACCTGGTACCTTGCTGTGAGGCGACAGTGCTAACTACTACACCACCATGCCGCCCGTATTTCGACATGTACTTGAATATTTCACCATGGTAATGACATTACATTTCCTGTGATTGGACCAGAGTGAATGCACACACATGCACACAGTGCAGCACTGCATCTACAACATTATGATAAAAATATTTTGACCCAAAATGTGGGATTTCTGGTGGCAAATGCTCCCAAGTTTTTTTTCCAGTGCATGTTGGGATTTTATCATACTGTACACTTCTAGTGTGAATGCTGCATATTGAAAACTGAGTTCCTAACCTTATGTTTTCTTACTCCTGAGTGACCAAGGCCATGAGATTCACACATTTACTGTACAGTCACACACACTCACCTCTGTGTAGTTGCCACGCTTGCTGTAGATAGCAGACAGAAGGCGGTAACATTCAATACAGATGCCCTGTCTGGATATTATATCCAGGGTTATCTTCTCCGCCTCTTTGGTATGACCCGACATGGCTAAAACCTGAGCCTGGGGCAAAAATAGTACTAGTGAATGTGTGTAAGAAAAAGTTTAATTTAGATATTTCTGTGAATATCCAGGGGATTGAAAGGGTCATGGAGGACAAGTTAATTTACTTTAAGTTTTACATGTGTATGTGTGAGGAAAACACAGACGTGTAACCCCTTAGGTTTGTACTAGCAGGGTTCTTGCATCATTTTAAAAGTCAAATTTAATACTTTAATAATTAAAAATTTAATACCTCAACAAATATATTTTAAGACCCAAAAATGTCATGACAATTTCTTTGGTAGAAAATAGTGAATTTATTGTACTTTTGGATACCGATACCGATATTTAGCATATATTCAATATCAGTATTTTTTTTTTTTGTTTTGTTTTTTAAACTTCAGAGCTTTTGTTCTATTATTTTCTGACTTAATTTGGCAGGTTCGGCATTTTGGGTACTAAGGCTGACAACATGCCTGAATCAAAACTGAAAAAGAAAGACAGAACAAAATAACTTCTTAAAGTTTTTTCCTTAAAAATGTTGCATTTGTTTTAACAGCTACACTTTTTAGTTCATTTTCTACCTGAAAATAATTTGTTTCATGATATTGTCCTTGTAATGTAAATGCTTAGACTTTTAAGGTTATGTTTACTGCCATGGTATGACATGAAGTTCTTTTCAGGTGTATCAACTTAAAATGAATGAACAAATTCATTTAGCAAGTTTGCAAGCAATTAAACTTATTAAACTCTTGTCTGAGTGTGCCAGCAAGCTGTGAAGAAAACTGGTTTTGAATGCCGTGAAAATGGACAAAACAGCACCAGGTGTGGGCTTAAGCCAAATATTTATTTTTGTTTGACAGAAACCTATTACACTGATGAATTGCCAACAAATACTGACTTTTGGACTTCACAACAGTTAAGAGTTATTGGAAAGTTTGGATTAGACAAATCCTATGCCGGCACCATTGGAGTCTAACTCTACAATTAGTATGATACTTTTCTCTATCAGCCTGTTTGTAACTTGCCTTTCCTCTGCAACACCTCCACTTCCCTCCCAATCACAAGTGTTCCCTGCTCAGCTGACCCACAGACACATACACACATATGTGTTTTGGCATTGCATTATTTCACGAGTGTTTGAGTGTGTCTGTTCACCAGAGCCAGCCAGATGTCGGTGCTGTCTGGCTGCAGGGTAGCAGCCTCTTTGTACACCTGCAGGGCCTCCCCATAACGGCCTGTGTTGTAGTACAGAGCTCCGAGCGGAGTCAGAATGTCCACCTTCCTAGTTACCTGCAGCGCCCTGAAAGAAATGATGGTTCTCTTTAAATAAACTGTTCTTGGTGCCATATATACTGTTAAAACTTAAGAATGTGGATAATGACCCCAGTGACATCTAGGTCCTCACATCGGCGTGGGTGAGAAGTAGGGCTAGGTGTCATTCAAAATTCTTTTGATACAGTGCCAATTTGTTTCGAGATCGGTTCCAGAACAAAACTTTTTTTGATACTTCAACGCATTATTTTTGTGTAATGTGGGCTTTAATCATGGTCATCATCATATAAATTTTATCATTATTATTATTACTGTCATTATGACTAATAGTAGTAGTAGTAGTAGTAGTATTTTATGATTTCGACTCAATAAGTTATTTTTTGTGAATTTGCGCTTTATCATGGTAGACATACTAGACAAGGGTCTGATGATGATCAACAGGCACAGGCTGCTACCAGTGTGGTGGTTTGTGTTTTTTGTGCTTTTATTTTGGTAGGTTAGTTTCCTGAGGTTGTGCTGTTTTGTTCTCACTTGTGTGGTTTGTTCCCGGTGGCTACCTTCCCCCACGGTGCTGAGGAGTAATTGGACACACCTGCTCCAGATTGGATCATCAGTCCTTCTAATTAAGACCTGCAGAGACACTCCTCAGCGCCAGAGTATCCAGTTATCCTCTGTGGTACCAGCTTGGCTTTTCTCCCCTTCAAGATAGTAAGTTTTTCTCATGTGTCTTCCAGTGAATGTATACTTACCCGTGTCTCTCTTCTCCTTTTTTCCAGTGCCTCCCATCGCCCTCACAGCCCAGCACTCACCCTTGTGTCTTCCCCCTTCTTGTGGACTTTTTTGAAACTATCACCTGTTTTTTGTTAAATAAACTATTGTACTCACCTGTACCGCTTCCGCTCTTGGGTCCTCCTTCCCTCACACGCCACAGAATACTCTGGCCCCACCTGAATACCACGATTTGGCCCCCGTGTTCAGTAAGGAGCTGGCCCTCACTCTCTCTCCCCACCGCCCCTATGATTGTGCCATAGATCTCCTTACAGGGGCGACGCTCCCCTCCAGCTGCCTGTACAATCTCTCCCACCCCGAGAAGGAGGCCCTGGAGACATACATCCAGGACTCCCTGGCTGCTGGACACATTTGGCCCTACTCCTCTCCTCTTGCTGCAGGGTTCTTCTTTGTTTAGAAGAAAGATTCCTCTCTCCATCCCTGCATTGACTTCTGTGGTTTAAATGAGATCACCACTAAAAACAAGTACCCTCTCCCTCTTGTTGACCCAACTTTCGAGCCCCTCTGTTCCGCTACCTTGTTCACCAAGCTGGACCTCAGGAATGCTTACCACCTCATCTGTGAAGATAAGAGAGAGGGATGAATGGAAAACAGCATTTAACACCCCCCTTGGCCATTTTGAATATCTGGTTATGCCCTTCGGGCTCACTAACGCCCCCGCCCTCTTCCAGGCTTTCATCAACAACGTGCTCCACCGGTTTGTTTTCGTCTACCTCGACAATATTTTGATTTTTTTCTCGTTCTCTCGACGAACACCAGCAACATGTCCGCTTGGTACTCCAGAGATTGCTTGAGAACAAACTCTATGTCAAACCTGAGAAATGTGAGTTTCACTCCTCCTCTGTCAGCTTCTTGGGATACGTAATCGCTAAGGGGCAGCTACAGCCTGATCCGGCCAAGATCCAGGCAATGGCCAGCTGGCCAACTCCATCCTCCCGCAAAGAGCTTCAGCGCTTCCTGGGCTTTGCCAACTTCTACCGAAGGTTCATATGGGACTACAGCAAAGTGGCGGCTCCCCTTACAAGACTCACATCCCCCAGCGCTCACTACCTGTGGACCCCCGAAACGGATCAGGCCTTCTCTCACTTGAAGGAGCTTTTCACGACTGTCCCCGTTCTCAAACACCAACAAACTCTCTCCAGTTTGTTGTCAAAGTGGACGCCTCCGACACTGGGGCAGGAGCGGTGTTGTCTCAGCGGGACCCCCGGACCAACAAGCTCCATCCTTGCGCGTTCCTTTCTCGCCGTCTCTCTCCGGCCAAGAGAAACTATGACGTTGGAAACCGTGAGTTGCTGGCTGTGATTTGGGCTCTTCAAGAGTGGAGGCACTGGCTGGAGGGCTGGATGGTCCCCTTTTTTAATCTGGACCGACCACAAGAACCTCACCTACCTCCGCTCTGCTAAGAGGCTGAATCCCCACCAGGCCAGATGGGCACTTTACCTGAGCCGATTCAACTTTTCCCTGTCCTACGGCCCAGCTTCTCGAAACATCAAACCTGACGCTCTATCCCGTATTCACGCCGCCCCCTCCGACCGTGAAGCCCCGGACGTCATACTTTCTCCCGACTGCTTTGTGGGCATGGCCCCCTGCGAGATCGAGTCCGTGGTCCAGGAGGCCCAGACCCATCAACCAGATCCCGGCACAGGTCCCCCAGACCGGAAGTTTGTCACAGATGCAGTCCATACCCAGGTTCTTCAGTGGACTCACTCCTCTAAACTCACCTGTCACCCTGGTTTTCACCGAACCCTTCAGTTCCTCCGCCAGACCTTCTGGTGGCCTACTATGTCCCAGGACACCCGCAGTTTTGTTTCTGCCTGCTCCATCTGCGCCCGGGGTAAAGCTTCCCATCAACCTCCTGCTGGTCTGCTGTGCCCCCTGCCCATTCCTAACCGTCCCTGGTCCCACATCGCCTTGGACTTCATCACCGGCTTGCCTCCATCAGAAGGTAACACAGCCATCCTCACTATCATTGATCGTTTTTCGAAGTCCGTTACTATGTGCCCCTACCTAAGCTACCCTTGTCCCTGGAGACTGCCCACCTCCTGGTGACGCATGTCTTTCGCCTCCACGGGATTCCCTCTGACGTGGTATCGGATCGGGGTCCCCAGTTTTCTTCCAAGGTTTGGAGGGAGTTTTGCAAGGCGGTGGGCGTCATGGCGAGTCTTTCTTCGGGTTACCACCCCCAGACTAACGGCCAAACAGAGCGAGCCATCCAGAACCTGGAGTCAGCCCTACACTGCATTGCGGCGCACCATCCGGCATCCTGGAGCTCCCACCTCCCGTGGATTGAATATGCCCACAACTCTCTCACCAGCTCAGCCACATGTATGTCCCCGTTCATGTGAGCCTGGGCTACTAACCACCCCTTTTCCCTGAACAGGAGGCGGCCGCAGCGGTGCCCTCGGTGAAGGAACATCTCCGCCAGGTTCGAGGCATTTGGAGGTCTGCCAAAGCTTCCCATCTCCGCACCGCGGAGAGAAACAAGCGTCTTGCTGACTCTCGCCGTTCACCCGCTCCTGAGTACCAACCCGGGCCAAGTGGGGAAGATGGCGGGGAAGATGGCGCCGGTGTGTGTGGCTTGCAGTCTCTCGCTGTCAACACTGTTTGTGTTTGTGCTATTTGTGTCGATTGTTATATCTACTGTCAGCTCACTGCTTGTGTATGACCACCAAACACTGCTGGATCTTCGCCCCTCTGCCAAGGATTTGGCGAAAATCGACCATGATCATTCAACGTTTCAGCCACTTCACTTCTCTGGGATACCTGCTCACCTTTGGCGCACCTTACCTGCGCCTCCTCGGTGTAAACGCCGTCGCCGCCGGGGTAAACGCGGCGGTGAGCTGGTAAGGCTTAAGGCTCTTTCGGCACGATTCCCTGTGGTTTCCCAGGATGGCCACGGAGTGGTACCTGGCCTCTTCTTTCATCCGTGCTCGCTGGATCCTGCCAACTCCTGGCTGGTACCTGTCGTCGGCTCAAATGAGGAAATACGCTCCCGTGGCTGCTGCTCTCCCCGTCCCCGCTGGCGTGGTGTGAATCCTCGCCATCTGCGGACCCTGTTACATTATTTGATTCTAGTTCCCATTTGCCCTTGATATCATAGGTATTTTGAGAAGTGTCAAATGAAAGTCTTTTATAAAGATGAGAGACATGTCTATTCACTGGACACCCTTCCTCCAAGAATGTAACAAAGTATCGTTCTGTAGCATTAGGTGTTCTCCAAATGCTCTCGTTTTCTTTATGGCTCCTAATGTAATGCCTGATCTGTAGATACCTATAAAAATCGTTTGAGGGAAGATCAAACTGTTCTCGCAGTTGTGAAAAGGACTTCAGGTGTGTTCCTTCAAACAACTGATTAAAATTTTTTAAACCTTTAGCCGCCCATCCCTTGAACCCATAGTCCCCGACCGAGGGTGAAAAGTCTGGATTGCCTACTATGGGCATGGCTCGAGAGATTGATCCATAGTCTTTCAGATGTTTTTTTACCTCTGTCCAGACTTTTATAGACTGTTTCACCCATTCATTCCCAATCTTAAGTTTATTGACAAGTTTTAGATCCATAAAAGGTAAAGCAGATATCTAGGCACCTTTAACTTCACCCTGTTCTATTTGACTCCACTGTGCTTCCTCATCTCCACTGAGCCAGGTCACCACCGCTACGAGCTGGGCTGCCCAGTAATAAAACATCAAATTTGGTAAGGCCAAAAGACCTCTATCTTTAGGCAAATAAAGAGTTTTACGTTTAATTCTGGGCCTCTTATGTTGCCATATAAATTGGCCGATTAGTGTGTTTAGCATCTTAAAAATGGACCTTGGGACTCTTATAGGTAGCAATCGGAAAAGGAACAGAAGACGAGGAAGCACGTTCATCTTTACTGTTTCTACTCTGCCCAAGAGAGACAAAGGGAGGACCTCCCAGCAGGTGAGGTCCTTCCTCACTTGTCTGAGCAGTTTGTCGTAATTTGCATCAAAAAGTTTTTCGGTCTTGGGTGTTATAATAATCCCCAAGTACCTGAATCCTTGTTACGACCAATGAAATGATATTGTGCCATCGAGTTGACTCGGCCAACTACCTGATGCCATCATTGCCTCTGATTTGTTTTGATTAATTTTATATCCCGAAATGTCCCCATAGTCTTTCAGACACTGCATAAGTCTTGGTATCGAAGTAAGCGGGTGTTTTATGAAAAGTTCGATGTCATCCGCAAAAAGGGAGATTTTATGAGTTCTTCCACCTCCATCCTCTATTCCCTCAATCAGGACATCCTGTCGTATGGCCTGCGCAAGAGGCTCAATGCTGAGCGCAAAGAGGATAGGGGAAAGCGAATCACCCTGTCTTACCCCCCTCTCTATGTTAAAGAACTCCGAGCATTGCCCATTGACTCGTATTTTGGATTTAGGTTTTTTATACAACAACCGAAACCAACTGACAAATTTCTCACCAAAGCCCATTTCAATTAGTGTTTGCTCTAAAAAACACCAGTCTATTCTATCGAACGCTTTCTCAGCATCTAAGCTGAGAAGCATTGATGGTTGCGTATTGTTGGCCATAATTGACTGAAGGTTTAAAGCTCTCCTTATGTTATTTGCGCCATGTCGCCCTGAAATGAACCCCGTCTGATCTGGTTTTATTAACTTCTTAATGTACCTTTGAATTCTAATTGCTAAGATAGACGTTAATATTTTATAGTCCACACATAAAAGGCTTATAGGTCGGTAACTAGAGCATTGCAGCGGATCTTTTCCGTCTTTATATAGGACTGTGATAATAGCCTCCGACCATGATTCAGGCGGGTTTCCTGAGTCTAACACATAGTTATATAGTTTGCACAGTATAGGAGCAAGGTCGGTGGCAAACACTTTGTAGTATTCTCCCGCAAATCCATCCAGTCCGGGTGACTTATTGTTTTTTAATTTAGCAATTGTGTCTTTAATCTCTTTCTCCGTAATTGGCTCTGTTAAGTCAGAGGCCTCATCGGGGGTTAGTTTGTCCAATTTGAGAGTTCCAAAGAAACAATGCATTTTGTCTGAATTTCGATCTTGAATTTGGCCTTTATATAATTGTTCATAATATTCGGCAAAGGTCTTAGCTATTGCTTTTGGGCTCTTTTCCACATTGTTGGAGTTAGGTCGTTTGATTTTAGGAATTATGCGACTAGCCTGTGCTTTCTGCAATTGAAATGACAACAATCTACTGGCCTTGTTAACATATTCATAATATTTTCTATCTATCAATCTGAGAGCACCTTCTGTCTTGTGCGTGAGCAGGTCATCTAGTTCGATTCTAATTTCTTTAAGTTTACTGTTTCCTGTCTTCCATATTGCTTATGCTCCCTCTCCAATCTCTTAATTCCTGTTTCAATTTCCAATTGTTTTTTAAGTCTGTGTTTCTTTATTCTTGATCCGATTGATATTATTTTTCCTCTTATTGTGGCTTTTCCTGCATCCCATAGGACAGAGGGTGAGACCATTCCATTGTCGTTCAGTTCAAAATACTCAAGTAGAGCCAACCTTATTTCTTCTCTTATATTGACATCCGCCAACAATGCAGCATTGATTCTCCAATATTTCATGCATGGCTCGATCCCAAAGTCCACTGTCATCACTGTAACTGGGCTATGATCCGAAATAGTTATTGATTCAATAACACAGTTTTTCGCACGGCATATGTCCTTTTTAGATAATAAAAAATAATCTATCCGTGAGTAGCTGCCATGCACTTGGGACATAAAGTGAAATCTCTTTCATTTGGATGGAGGTGGCGCCATACATCTACTGCTCCTAATTCCTTCATTATATTCAATAAGCTTGTAGACATTCTATTTTGAGGTTTTGAGGATGTTGGCAGTTTATCCAGCTTGTTACTCAATACACAATTCAAGTCTCCCCCATGAGAAGTAAACCATCCCCCTTGTCAGCTATTAAATGTGCAAGCTTTTTGAAAAAATGTGGACAATCCTCGTTGGGTGCATAGACATTTAAAATAGTTATTTTGATTACAGCAAGTGTCCCTACTACTAACACATAACGACCTTCAATGTCTTGATATACTGCTTCACAATGAAAAAATACAGATTTACTGAACAATATTACAACCCCTCGTTTTTTGTGATTCCCATAGGAACTACCGTAAACTTGATCTACCCATTCTCTCTTCAGCTTTTGGTGTTCTTCTTCAATAAGGTGTGTTTCTTGCAGCAAGGCAATAGAGCAGTGCATTTTCTTCAATTGTCCCAGTATCTTTTTTCTTTTAATCGGGCTGTTTATGCCCTTTATGTTATGAGTAACCAAATTAAGTAAAGTCATTATTATATTTAAAATGTTTCATGAAATAACACCCCGTACATTCAATGGTGCCCATTTGGCAGCAAATATAAAGATAGTCTCCAAATGTATGAAACAAAACTAACTGAAATCTACTCATCTCAGATAAAGCAAACATTGAACAATACGAACATAAACATAGAACAGAACTTCCACATTCCCAGTCAGACAGTTTACTACTATGTCTGACCCCCGGTGATATTGGGACAGAGAGTGGTGACCTAGTCCCTCTGTGATAAATGGTGTACAATACGCAAAAATGACCAGCTTTTACACTAACATGTAGAAAGGGTCTTGGTGAGTGCGAAACACTCATACGAACAAAGTCCTCCGTACCTCCGCCCATTATCTGTTTATATACTCTGTGACAACATAAAATGTAAATTGTTGTTTTAATAGTCTTCAGTGTTCAGTCTGTATATTGCTTATATGTACTCAATAGCTTTAGCAGTCCAAATGAAAATCACATAGAGGTGATCTGGGTTATATACCTGGTTGAAAGTAACCATCGGCCCCTTCTCCATCCATTACAGCCGTCAGGTCAGCTAAGGCCAACATACCATCTCTCTTCCTCTTGGTGCTGGAGTTCCATCCTTCAGCCAACTGCTCCTCCATGCGCTCCTTCTCTCCGCACTGTACCTGGACACCCAGCTCTCTCAGAGTGTCAACGGCACTCGTCAATGTGGAGAATATTTTTTCTCCCGAGTTCATCTTAAGCTTGAGCCGCGCTGGATAAAGGCACTTAGCTTGCACGTTCTTCTGTTTCAACTGCTTGACGACAGCATGGACCCTGGCACGGGGTCCATGCTGTCTTCTGCAGCTCCGGAGAATAATCTTGGTCGAAAAAAATCCACTTGTCTTGGAACATTACTGTCCCTTGGCTCCACGCTTGCTGCAGAACAGCGTCTTTCACTGCTGCGTCCTGGAACCTCACTATGATTGATCTGGGGGGAGCCGCTGGGTCAGACGGTCGAGCCTGGAGTGAGCGGTGTGCACGTTCAATCTTAATGTCCAGAGTAGGTGATAACTTCAACACTTTGGGCAGCAGATCTGTCGCAAACGCACCCATATCTCCCTGCTCACTTCCCTCTGGTACTTGGAATATCCGAAGATTATTCCTCCTCAATCTATTCTGCAGATCGTCACAAACAGCTGAGAGTTGCTTATCACGTTGTAGCAGGTACCGCAGCTCGCGATGTTGCCTTGCCTCCGTATTTTCCACCTCGTTCACCCTGCCTTCTAGTTCGCATATCCTCTGCTGGTGATCGCTAAGCTGTTCCTTGATATCCGTCACCACCTTTTCCAGGCGCCCCAAGGTCTGTGAAGTTTGTGCGTGTCCATTAGAATTTTCCTCACAGAGTTTTCTCATTTCTCCTATCAGCGACATCTCTGCATCCCACGCCTTTTGACTCTGGTGGCTAGTAGCATCCAAGCTAGCGCTGCCCGCACTTAACAAACTTTCGTCTGTTACTTTCTCAATTCCCGTTTTCCGCTGTCCTTTGTTTCGGTAGGATGTCGTCATCTTTGTCGCAAAAGCAGTTTCGAGTCCGAAGACCTTTAATAACTATCGTTGTCACAGATTTTTACATTTTTTTGACGGAGCCTCTCACCTAGCCTGTTGCTCTTATCATGAAGTCACCGGAAGTCGAATAAATACTTCTCAGAAATAATTTCTTTAAACTGTAACAACCCCAGTGCTCTGTTCAAAACCATAAATACTGTCCTTGAGGTTCCCAAGTTTATTGGTTTTGATGCCTCCACTGAAATGTGTGAGCGGCTCCTCCACTTTTTCACCGATAAAATTGTATCAACTAGAGCCTGTATCTCTCAGCCTTCTTATGACCCCTCAGTTCCTTTGTTCTGCACATCTGTATTTGCTCAGTTTGAGCCGGTATCCCTCTCCATTTTAAAAGGACACAGTTAGTCATATGAAGCCCTCTGGTTCCCCTGCAGCTGTCATTCCCCCTCGCCTGTTTAAAGAGGTACTGGATACTATTGGACCAAGTGTCCTTGAGATCTTAAATAGTAGTCTCTCCTCTGGTACAGTACCAGGGGACTTTAAACATGCAGTAGTACGACCCCTACTCAAAAAATTGGCCTTGATCCCACTGTCTGTTCAAATTTTAGGCCCATCTCACATCTTGCATTTATCACCAAAATCTTAAGAGAAGGTTGTCCACAGCCAAGTGTTACTATTCTTACAAGATAATGGTATCACTGAGGTGTTCCAGTCCGGGTTCAAAGCTCTCCATAGCACAGAATCAGCACTCTTGAAGGTGTCAAATTATGTACTTTTGTCAACAGACTGTGGAAAATTTGTCATCCTGGTGCTTATAGATTTGTCTGCAGCTTTTGACACTGTTGACCACAGCATTTTAATTTCTCGTCTTAAGCACTGTGTGGGCATTAAAGGTATTGCCCTTGACTGGTTTCGGTCTTACCTAACTGATAGAAGTTTCTGTGTAAAAATTAATGACTTTGTGTCTTCAAAAGCTCCTCTTCCACATGGGGTTCCTCAGGGCTCAATCCTCGGCCCTCTTTTATTTGCTCTTTATTTACTCCCCCTTGGTTCTGTTTTTAGGAAACACAGCATTTCATTTCATTTTTATGCTGATGATTGCCAGATCTATGTCCCTCTGGCACAAAATGATGCTCACTCAGTCCAGCCACTCATAGACTGCCTTAACGACATTGAAGTCTGGCTATCATTTAATTTCCTCACTTTAAATGACAGTAAGACCGAAGTAATGGTGTTTGGACCAAGCTGTTGTTCTCCCCCCAACGTTGACGTCGGCTCTCTGTCACTGTATCTTAAGGATTGTGTCACTAATTTGGGGGTGAAGTTTGATTCTGATTTTAAATTTGAAAAACAGATCAGCAGTGTGGTACAAAAATTTTTTTATCAACTGCGTCAAATAGCAAAGGTGAAACCCATTTTATCAAGACCTGACTTGGAGAAATTAATCCAAGCTCTTATCATGACTCGCCTTGACCACTGCAATTCCTTGTATGTAGGGATTAGCCAGGCTTCTCTTGCCCGTCTTCAGCTTGTGCAGAACTCTGCTGCACGTCTGTTAACACAGACTCGTAGGCATGAGCACATCACACCCATCCTGGCATCCCTCCACTGGCTCCCTGTTCGCTACAGAATTGATTTTAAGCTTTTGTTATTTGTTTTTAAATGTTTAAATAACCTTGCCCCACCATATTTGTCTGATCTGCTTCAGCCTTACTGCCCACCCCGATCCCTAAGATCAGCTGATCAGCTGCTGCTGGCAGTCCCCAAAACAAGGCTGAAGCTCAGAGGAAACAGAGCGTTTGCTGCCGTTGCTCCCAAGCTTTGGAACGAGTTGCCTTTTAACGTTAGACAGGCCTCGTTGCTTCCTGTTTTTAAATCTCTTTTAAAAACACAATTTTACTCCTTGGCTTTTGATTCACTTTAACTTATTTCCAATCTGTTTGGCATCCTCCAAGAACGCATTTGCCGTGAGCTTGCTTGTTTGGTTTTATGTTTGTAATTTTAACTGAAATATTTTATTGTTTTGTCCCAATGTACAGCACTTTGGCTACCCCTGTGGTTTTTAAAACGTGCTATATAAATAAAGTTGATTGATTGATTGACTTGATTGAAATGGTGTGGCTGTCCTCCCGTGATCTCCCCCTTGATGTCGAGTTACGCAAGCTCTCCCCCCGTTTTGTTGGTCCCTTCAAGATCCTTCAAGATAGTTGCCAAAGACACTCTGGGGACCCACTCACAAACCCTGGACATCAGGCAGTCAGTGATGCAATTGAAGATGTCAGGAGCAGCCACACAGCCCCGGCAAACGCCACTGGAGATGGGAAACCAGTCAGAGTCTCTGCCATTGATACAGACACAGCTCCATGCGTTGCTGTGAACCAGTTTGAGCAGGGCAACTTAGGTGGTGCTCCAAGGGCCTATAGGATATTCCACAGTGAAGCATGGCAGACGGTGTCAAAATTGAGGATACCTATGAATTATGAAGGCAGACTTCATAATTCATAGGTATCCTCAATCAGCAGACGAACGGTCTATTGTGGAGCGGTTAGGCATGAATCCACCCTGCTGGGGACAGTGGCTGCTTCTAATGGCTGGGACAGCATGAGTGCGCAAGATCCTGGTTAAGAAATGCCAGGGATGGAGAGAAGGGTGATACCTCTATGGTTGCCACACACAAGCCTGTCACCCTTGCATTTCCAGAAGGGCAGGTTGACTCCTTTGGTCCAGTCGCTGGGTAGCCTCTCTGTCTCCCACACCTGTTTGAATGTGTGGGTGAGCCACTCGACGATGCTACCACTGTCTGATTTTAACATCTCAGCGGTTACTGCACAGATGCTGGGGGCTTTCCTGTTGTTGAGTTTTTTCAGAGAGGCTCAAACTTCCTCGGGTATGACAGGGTCCGTACTGCAGGGATCGTTAGGGGCTGCAGCTGCTAGGATGGTGGGATCAGCCGAGGTGGTACCATGCTGCAAAAAGAGGCTGAAGTGCTCTTTCCAGTGTTCAAGGCAGTAGGCTTTGGTTGTTATAAGTTTGCCTTCAGAATCTTTCACAAGGGCTGTTGCGTGGGCTATTACGGGCTTGGCGTAGCAAACTGAAGATACGGCTCATGTTGTTACTATTCACCGGACTCTAGGTGTTAAGATAAGATAAGATAAGATAATCCTTTATTCGTCCCACAGATGGGGAAATTTGCATCGTCACAGCAGCAAAGTGGATAGTGCAACATTACAAGGAGGGCATACGAAAGGGCATATAAAAAGAAGTTTAGCTTCTGCTTGCCAAAACTTCTCCCTGTCCTCAGCTATAGCCACATTGTGCTAGCGGTTTAGTCCGTCAGGTCACCGCGGAGCCGGGCCTCATGCTGCCGGTCTATGATATTGAGTGTCCTCTGATATCCAAGGCTTTTTTTGGAGAGGATTGCACTGTTTGGATGACACTTTCCTTGAAGGTCTGCCATTCCTTCAATTTGTCAGTAGAGAGGGCATCAAAGGTGTGGCAGATGGAGCAGATGAAATCTGTGGCGATATTAGGGTAGCCGAGTAGGGAGGAGTCCAGGCGATGCTGAGTCTTGGTGAGCCGGTTGGCTCGCAGTTTTAGCTTGAGCCGGGCCACCAGCAGACAATGGTCAGTGTTGCCTTGCTTTGCTCCTCTGTACACGAGTTCCAGCATCGAGAGATGAGGATGTGGTCCAGCGCCTTCCTGGTTACGCTGTCAGGGCTGTACCATGTCCAGTGATGGATGAGTTTCTGAGGAAGCCACGTGTCAGCGACACAGAGCTTGTTGTGGTGGTAGAGAAGTAGAAGGCGGTAGCCATTATCGTTTGTGGACCTGTATCGTTTGTGTTGACAGGTGAGCGATCACTGCTGGACAGAGTGGCATTGGCATCAGTGAGGATGATGTCGTTTGTTGGGGCTCGACCAACAGCCTGATGGAGTTGGCTGAAGAAAGTATCCTTCACATCCTCATCAGCGACATCAGCGGGGGCATAGGCAACAATTACTGTCAACTTGCCATGTTGGTCGAGAAAGCAGGCAGACAATAGTCTGTCGCTCAGGGGTGTCCAGCTGATGAGGGACTTATGGAGGGCCTTTCCCTAAAGGCCTGTCCGTGTCTCAGGGCCACTTCAGATGTAGCAATGGTCACCTGCTGTTGTTTCACCATTGCCTTGCCATCGACCTTCACAGAGCCCTGCCAGGGCTCTCGGGGTGAAGGAGTGTCTGGACATTCCATGTGGCGACACGGGCCCTATGACGAAGGTTGATCCGTACTCGATGGTCGGGGGCAGGCTTGGGTCCGTTACAGTGTCGGGCAGTGTGGCTTCTTTTTCTGATCAGTTTCATAACAAAAGGGGTTTCTCCTGGGTGGGTTTGGCTTATAGAAATAAAATGCATATTTCTCTCTAGAAATGTTATCAAAATGCATCTGAACTCATTAACTATTCCACTGAGAATGTAAGGAATGTCTGCCGAGAATGTAAGGAATGTTTGCCATGTTATCACAGACAGAGCAGCCTGCAATGATCGTCACATGATCGCAACTCTGGCTCTGAATTCCGTGGCTTATGTATAAATTATAGTGCAATACTTTCCGTAGTAATTTGTACGAATATTTCATGAGACCAACCTGTGTAATGACATCAATCCTCTGTTTTACCGACAATGTTTGTTTCCTTATGCTGGGAAAGTGGGGGGATAGATCAGTGTCTCTATGTCCCCCCGTCCATAATGACATCTGAGAGCATGGTTCACAGACACTTGGGTATCAGAATTTGGCACGAAAAAATTATTCATTTTTTGATACACATAGGATCTAAAGCACATGGTCGCACGGTCAGTGCTACAAAGGTATCAAAGTTCAATACCTAGCCCTAGTGATAAGTACTCTGCAATTTGCAGGTTTACATATTATTTTGGTTGTGTCTACTTTATCTGTCATCTATTCATGTGGAAAACAATGTGGTCAGTGGCAAATTCTTGAATTGTGGAAGCTAAGACATCATCTGGCCATATAATAGTCCACATTCCCTGTGCAAATGGTTTATTTGTGTTCTGCAAGCCTGTCTCTGTACAAGTGTTGTGCCAGATCATACTTAAAAAGAACTAGCTCAAAGTTTGGTTCACACCAAGCTCACCTCTTGTACCAAGATTCAGCTTCTGTGTTCTCATTAGATGATCGCAGCAAGCGGCCCAGGTTCACCATGGCAACGTAATGTACTGGCTTGAGTCTAATAGCTTGCTGGTAGTGAGCGGCTGCAAGCTCCCCCTCTCCTGGGGAATATGAGAGCAAAAAGGATGGAAAAAAAAAATGAACAACAGTAGAAGAGAAATAAGACAGGAATGAATAAGTGTATAAGAAACATACAGGGAAGGAAAAAATCAGCTGTAGAGTCAGTAAAGAAAGACAAAGGATAAAAGAGAAGTGAGCTATTAGACAGAAATGAGGAAAGATGGAAGGAATATCTGTTAAATGTATGTAACCTTTTTACTGAATGGAATACCATTAACTGCTCATTTATATTGTTTGAGCCAAAAAAAATATTTTTCCTGCAAATGTTATTGTTGTTGTTTAATTTATTAATTATTGTTAGTTAATTTCTAATAATCAATGACTGGTACTGATTAGTGATTAAGGGGCACCTCCCTCTTCTCACCGTAGGCAGGTGACTGCAGCACCTGCACATTTGTTGGAACTCAGCCATATAGTTTTAGACCGCTGTTGAGCATCGTTTTTATGTTTTTTTTGGATTTTGTGAACTACTTTAGAAGCATCATTAAAGCCTTGTGTGTCAGCGTCCCGGGAAGGCCATTTTAGGTTTGCTTAAAAATAAAGAAGAACAACAAAGAAGAACAAAAAGTATATAGGTCTTTTATATAGGTCTCAGACGTCCAACAATATTGCATTCAAAGTAGGGATGGAAACGACACAGGATTTTGATAGTCAATTGTAGAGGCCCATGTGTTGAATTTTGTCGAATTGTTTTTTTTTAATTTTTTTTTAACAGTAGCAGCAGCAACAATGCGGAGGGTGGAAAATATTCTACACTACACTATACTACTTCATTTTAGGTCATTACATTACATGGCTGTAATGTCCAATATTGACAGTGCAGAGCAGTGATTTTAAAAATTACAGACTTTTGCAAACTTAAAATGTTAATTCAACGTCCCTCTTAATTAATACCACCGGACCTGTCAGCACAGACAGGATTTCACAGCCTCTATTCTGATGACCGTAACTCCTGAGCCGTGTGTGCTATCGAAGGCATTCAATTGATTCTGAAAGCAGAGAAATTGGGCTTTATGACAACATAATGTTTATTACAGTAAAGTACAAGTACTGAATCACAGGTGAGGTTTCACCTCTACACCTGAAAAAAAGAGAGCGCTTCTCCTCACTGTCACTCCTGAATCCAGTGCCATTGCCTTGTTATTTACTTTTGACATATTTTATTATTTCTTTACCGTGTACTGCTGCCTGTCACTTTGTATTTTTCATTCTATGTTGGGACAAAGAGACTGCTGTGAACCAAAGTCAAATTCCTCATATGTGAAAACAAACCTGGCCAATAAAGCTGATTCTGAATCTGAGTCTTCCTGTTTCATATTTGATCAATAGCGGTTACACCCTCCATGCCCTGTCTGAACAGGTGAGCCACCTGTTTAATAGCCGATCACCAGCTCAAATTTCAGTTCACACATATGAACATGAACTAGTTCAACTAATCAAATTAACAACTTCATGTTTTTACATTTTTAAATAAATCAGACACCATGGTACCCAGCTTCTTCTTAACCATTCCTCATCAGTTGTAAATCACTGCCACTCCTAAACTAATCAAATTCACAGATGCCGGCACTGGCCGGGGTCTGCCATGGCAGCAGGCTCCGCCGCGGCAATGGGTTAAGCCTATAGACTGTTAAGCTGCGGTATTGGCCAGGTTCCACAGCAGCAACAGGCAAAGACACAGTACTGGCTGTGCTCTGCTGCGGCACCGGCCGTGCTCCACTGCAGCACCGGCCGAATCGATTCAGCATAGGCTATACTCTCTTCTCTCCCAATGGAAAAAAAATATGTTGACCGCATAGCACAGCAGGTGATAGATGACGCAGGTGCTGCTATTCAGCTTCATCGCGATGCAACCTTATTTTAGCGGCATTTATTTTTTTTCCAGAGGGACATAGTCAAGGCAGGGAGCATTTGTTGTCAAGGCGGCCGCCTTAACTATAAAGCGCTGCGGGAAACCCTGAGACATGGAGTCACAGGTGAGGATTTTGCTGCGCTGACAGACATCGATGGAAAGACTTTTTAACACACTTGTTGTGTGTGAGAACAATGAATTGTTCAGTAAAAACATGAAAAATTCCACTCTGATTTTTTTTTTTTTTTTTTGCATTTAAACATATTTCTTACTCAGAATGACATCCCTCAAGCCTTGCCCACAACAATTCAACACACTATTTTTTTTTTGTCGAGGTGAGCGTGTGTCAATTGTCGGCTGTTTTGTCTGAAAAAATCCCATCCCTAATTCAAAGTGTATTACCCCAAACTCAGCCCTGGTCCTGAATTCCAGCCAGTTAAAAGTCGCTGGATTGAGCTCTGCTGAGAACAGGCTGTTTCTGTGTCTGTACCTTCAAATTTTGTTGAGCTGTGTCTGACCACGCCCCCTCTCTGGAGAGAGGAAGTGTCTCTCTCTCCCCTTACTGTGTGCTTATGTTTACTTATAGATGCATACTGGCACTGGCAAAAGAGGCTGCTAACGTTACTCTGCAGTGCACGCACAGTACCGTGAACAGTACAAATAAGTGTATAACGCTACCTTCAAATGAGCCTTGTGCTCACAGAGCTTATGTTAAATGTCTTCTGATATTAATTACTCAAGGACACAAACCTTAGCACTGCAGCAATCGCAGCTCCGTTAGCTGCAGTGCTCCGTCTGTAAACGTGTCCCTGTAGCGTTAGCACTGCAGCTAGCAACGGAGCTAGCTAAGATGACAAGTATACCACAGCGGAAATAAAGTACTGGGAAGAGCCGGACTGTATAGAATACATTATTCTATGATGGAGCTCAGCTAATTGAGCTCTGGAGCTCCGGAGTACTGCTTTGTAAACATGGGCCCATACAAACTATGCTTGGCTACACAGCTGAAGTTGAAGCGTGGATCGGTAGCAACTGTCCAGGACACTACAGGCGTGGAAGCTGTAAGTTAATCCAATTTGTATTGCAGCTCTACTTAGCGTGATGGTCTCTTAACATGTTCCGTTTAGCACTGCAGCTACCGGAGGTACCGGAAGTACCCTCCGGTAGCTGCAGTGCTACCATTACAGGGACATGTTTACAGGCCATCACGGTAAGTAGAGCTACACAGTAAAGCAACACAAATGGAATAACTTACAGCTACAGTGTTTGTAGGTGTGTACAAACACGAAGTTGGTGCCGATCCATGCTTCATCTTCAGCTGGTTAGTGAAGCCTGCTTTGTGAGATGATGAGTGCACTTGTGTTAAACTTGTAGCTCTCTTGCTACATTTCCAGCTAAAATAAATTGATCCACTGGGTCCTCAGAAAACGAACAGAGTAAAAATAGCCTCCTGTGCTCACTGAAGCAGCCAACACACAGAGCAGCTGCCGTGCTTTGCACCTAACTCCCTCAGGTTTGTTTGCGAAAGTTAGCGAGGAGAAACAACGGCTGCCAGCCGCTTGGTAACTTTAGAGGAGGGCTCGTACCCTGGGGTGGCTCAAAGACAGTGTTCTTTACTGGAGGGAGGTGCAAAACAATTGTTGACATCAACAATTGAGAAATGTTCAACTCGGCTGTTTCACCACACATTGGCAAAGAAGAGGAGCAAGCAGATGAAAGAGGTACCAGAGGTTTTTCACTCCTGGAGCCTCATTCACAGGCTATGGGGACACATAATACTGTTAGAACACCTTTATAAAGTGAATTTTGCATAATAGATGACCTTTAAAACAGCATTGGGACGGACTGTAAATGGTCCTTTTTGAGACCAGTGTCTCAAAAACTGGCAAACAGATCGTTATGGCTCACAGGATATCTGTTGGGTGTCTGATGTCAAGTTTGAGGAGTTGATACAACAGCAAATCAAACAAGACTTCCCAGAGCATCAGAAAGAAGAACATCTTGAAATGTCACAGGAGGACAGAATGTTCATGGAAAGCATTTCTTCATCCATCAAATTGGTAGATGGACATTATAGCATCAGACTGTCATTTTGGAAAGGAGATACACAATTTCCAAACAATTGCTGTGTCGCTGAACGAGAACTCTGAACTTGAAGAGGAAGTCTGAAAAGAACAGCAAGTTCTATGAGGAATACAAATTGTTCACGGAGAACCTCCTGGATTTGCTCTTAAACTGACACAAGAAGACAAGGCCAAGGCAAACCAGAGCAAAAGGATTTGGTATATACCGCACCACAGCATGTATCATCCAAAATAACATAAGCTAAGAGCGGTATTTGATTGTGGGGACAGCTATCAAGGTACTAGCCTGAATGACAAACTGTTGCAAGGTCCTGATTTGGCGTCCTCAAAGGCTTCCTCAGAAACCTGTTGCCTTCATAGCTGATATTGAAGGGCTGTTCCATCAGGTCAGGATCCCAGAGGAAGATTCTGACCTCTTAAGGTTCCTTTGGTGGTCTGACGGAGATTGGAGCAAAGATCTTGAGGAATACAAAGTGGTTGTACACATATTTGGAGCTAAATCCTCTCCGGGTTGTGCCAACTATGCCTTGCAACAGTGTGCTAAAGACAACATGGCAGAGTTTGACTCCGAAACAATCGCTACAATTTTTAGAAACCCCTATGTAGATGATTGTGTCAAGTCTCTAGAAGATGAGAATGAAGCACTGACCCTGGCTCATAACCTGACTGCTCTGTGTGTGAAAGGAGGTTTCAAGTTGAACAAATGGATCAGCAATAGCAGAGCACTGCTGTTTTCCATACCTGAAGAGGATCGAGCCAAGGAGGTCAAAGACCTGGATTTAGACCAAGACATCATGGCTGTTGAACACTAGATGTACAATGGTGCATTGAGACAGATAGATAGAGTTTTGAATTCAAAATCCGGCTCTAAGACAAACCAATTACCCATCTTATCAATGGTGAGTTCCATTTATGACCCACATGGAATGTTGGCTCCCGTCATTCTTCCTGCCAAACAAATCTTGCTCTGCGGCTTAAAGCTCAGATGGGATGAGAGGATACCTGAATGTCTCCATCAGGCAGGGTTGACGTGGTTGAGAGACTTAAAGCTACTGGAAAGCTATAAGGTTAGGCGATGTCTCAAACCACATGGCTTCGGACCACCAGTTTCTGCACAACTACATCATTTTGTTAATGCGAGCAATAGCGGTTATGGCACCATTTGATATTTAAGAACTTCGAACAAGTCTCACCAAGTTCACTGTGCATTTCTCATCAGCAAAGCTATAGTGGCACCTCTAAAGCCCATTACCATCCCCAGTATAGAGCTCACAGCAGCACCTGTTGAGGTGAGAATGGATCACATGTTACAAGGAGAGCTCGAGATACCCCTTGAAACATCAGTCTTTTTGACTGACAGCACATCGGTGCTGAAATATATAAGGAATGTCTGGTGGAGAGCCCTTGAAATCACAGGTTCCCCACTTCAACCCAGTATACTATCCCCAATCTGGTACAACCCGGACTTTGTTAACAATAAAACCCCTCTCTATCTCAGCACATGGTCAAGTCAAGTCAAGTCAAGTTTATTTGTATAGCCCGATAACACAAATTATGAATTTGCCCCATTGGACTTTAGAATCTGGACAGGATATGACACCCTCTGTCCTTTACAAATGGCCCTCACGTTGACTAAGGAAAAACTCCGCAAAAAAATACCTTTGAACAGGGAAAAAGAAACGTAAGAAACCTCAGGAAGAGCAACAGAGGAGGGATCCCTCTTCCAGGATGGACAGACGTGCAATATATGCCATGTGTAGAGAATAACAACAATTAAAACACATTAACACTACTTGTAAATTTGTAAGAAAGTGTCCAACTCAATCATATTTGTTCAGCTATGTCTGAAGATGATCTGTACCAAATTTCAAGTCGATCGGACGAAATCCCTAGGACGAGTTTGTTTTCATCAGAAAATCAAAAATTCAAAATGGCCGACGTTCTGTTGGAATTTCAGCTTCCTGCCAAGAGACAATTTTGTTCATCTGGGTATGCTTAACGTGTACCGATTTTCGTTGAGGTACGATAAATTTGGCGAATTTCCCTATGGGATTTTTTTGACTTTGTAGGGGGCGCTACTCAGCCATTTCGCAAGCGCCGTGTGCGATCACCCCAAAATATTGAATTTCGGATCGGGCCGCAGGAATGTGCAAAGTTACACAACTTTTTAACATTGGGAAAGGGGTGAAATTTGGGAAAACAAAGTGTCAGGAATAATAAGAATAACTAGAAAACCGCGAGCGGTTATGTAGGGCCCTCGCGGTATGTCGCGGTCGGGTATCAGATGGGTACGGCGGTGCGAGCAGGGGGTAATAAACGTCAAGCGATTTGGCGAATACACAAAGGAGTTACGGCCATCCGATGGTTCAATGTGGAAATCATGCCAAAATGAAGAGTGGAAACAAAATGGCCGACTTCCTGTTTGGAATAGACAGTTGGTGCAAGAGACTTTTTTGTGCGTCTGGTCAAGTTACACGTGTGTACTGATTTTCGTGTTCCAACTCCATAAAAACCCCTATGAGGAGGGGTTTTTGAAAATTTTAAGGGGGCGCTATGGGGACATTTTGCCCCGCCCATTGGTGTAGACCACATCAGATGTTAGAGGTCGACACCCTTGACCTGTGTATCATCTTTCATGATGATACGAGTTTATTAAAGCCATCAAAAAGCCAAAAAAATGGTCACTTGCTATTACCACTGGGGGGGGGGGGCGCCATAAGTAAGGCATGACATTAATATATTAACACGTTCAGGGCTGAGTGCCCGTCATGCTCAGAAAATTTGGGGCTTCTCGGATAGAGTATGTGAACGGGAGACTCGTTTGAATTTAGACGGCGAATTCGCCAAAGTTTCTCGAGCCCTAGCGGCCACGCCCTTTGACCTAATTACGTGCAGAGCACAACTTTTGCTCAGTTAGGTCTGGAGATCAATTGTACCTAATGTCAAGTCGATCGGACGAAATCCCTAGGACGAGTTCATTTTCATCAGAAAATCCGAAATTCAAAATGGCCGACTTCCTGTTTGGAGTAGACAATTGGTGCAAGAGACTTTTTTGTGCGTCTGGTCTAGTTGCACATGTGTACCGATTTTCATGTTCCAACTCCATAAAAACTCCTATGGGGAGGGGTTTTTGAATGTTTCAAGGGGTGCTATGGAGCCATTTTGACCGTTTATGGACGTGGCCCCCATCAGATGTTAGAGGTCGTCACCCTTGACCTGTGTATCAAATTTCATGATGATACGACTTTTTTAAAGCAATCAAAAAGCCAAACGTATTTTCTTGGCGAAAAATCGGAAGACGCGGCACCGCCATATGGACGCCGTTTATCGTAGCTTCACAGTGTTCGTAATGTAGCTTCACCAATGTGTTGTGGATGTTTTAGAAGTGGAATGAAGTCGATGGGGTCAACTATGTCGTATCAGAACATGTAAACGTAAAGGGTGGCGCTGTGGAGGCATTTGGCCACGCCCCTCGGCGGGGACCACATCAGATGTTAGTGGACGCCAGCCTTGACCTGTGTATCAATTTTCATGATGATACGACTTTATTTAAGCCGTCAAAAAGCCAAACGTTTTTTCTCGAAAAATTGTCAAAATTTGCCGCGCCGCCACACGGGCGCCGTTAGCCGTAGCCTCACAGCGTTCGGACTGAGTTGTTATTTATGTTTTAGAAGTGTAATGAAGTTGATGAAGTAAATTATGTGAAATTGGTAAAAGTAAAAAGTAAGAACGGGGCACTTCCTGTTACCACCGGGGGGCGCTACGAGTAAGACTTAATATGAACATATCGGAACATTCAGGGCCACGTCCCCGTCATGCTCAGAAAATTTGAAGTTGCTAGGATCCACTATGTGAACGTGAGAGCCGTTCGAATTTTGACGGCGAATTCGCCAAAGTTTGTCGAGCCCTAGCGGCCACGCCCTTTGACCTAATTACGCGCAGAGCACAACTTTTGCTCAGCTAGGTCTGGAGATGTTCTGTACCAAATTTCAAGTCGGTCGGACGAAATCCCTAGGACGAGTTCGTTTTCATCAGAAAATAGAAAATGCAAAATGGCTGACTTCCTGTTTGAATTTCAACTTCCTGCCAAGAGAAAACTTTGTTCGTACATGTATGCTTAACATCTCTACCAATTTTTGTTGAGGTACAACAAAGTTGGCAAATTTCCCTATGGGGATTTTTCAACTTTGTAGGGGGCTCCATTCAGCCATTTTGCGTGCAACGTGTGTGAACACCCCAAAATATCGAATTTCGGGGCGGGCCGCAGGAATGTGCAAATTTATACAACTTTTTGACAATGGGAAAGGGGTGAAATTTGGGAAAACATATGTACAGGAATAATAATAAGAATAAACATTACAGTTTCAATAGGTCCCTTGCGGACCTGTTTCACAGTCCGCTCGGGCCCTAATAATAATAATAAGAATAAACATTACAGTTTCAATAGGTCCCTTGCGGACCTGTTTCACAGTTTGCTCGGGCCCTAATAATAATAAGAATAAACATTACAGTTTCAATAGGTCCCTTGCGGACCTGTTTCACAGTCCGCTCGGGCCCTAATAATAATAATAATAATAATAAACACCACAGTTTCAATAGGTCCCTTGCGGACCTGTTTCACAGTCCGCTCAGGCCCTAATAAACTTTAAAGTTTCATTAGGTCCCTTGCGGACCTGTTTCACAGTCCGCTCGGGCCCTAATAAACATTACAGCTTCAATAGGTCCCTTGTGGAAAAAGACCATGTAAACACTTAATTCCGATGAAAATGATTATTCGGAATTAAACTTAAAAGTAGTAAGTCCGAAGTAAGTGGGTGGTTTATTCCATTTTTAAAGACGAATTACCTTAATTCTCTTTCATGTAAACGTTTATTCTTCTTAAACTTTATTCCGATCGTTCAGCGCATGCTCGTATAGTTGCACTGAACGCGCAAGGCGCTGCGCGGGGTAAGGGGCAAGCCAGCGCAGAGCATGGCACAGAGCAGGGCGCATCGCGACCTAGTTGCTAGGCTATGGGTAGTGGAGGGAAATTGAAATTATAGCGCTCTTCATTTAGCATGTATTTCTCTGCGTCCCCGTGGAAAAGCCCTTGCTTTATTTATGCTGATGATGATGATGATGAGGAGGGGGAGATCAGCAAGAAGGGTTTGGGTACATGCCACTTTGAGAGGGAGGCAGGATATGGAAGAGTTTCGCCTTGTCCAGGAGCTACAGCCCTACGATTACCGCTTCCGAGTCCACTTCAGTCTGAGCAGGGAGCAGTTCCACAGTCTGACCGAAAGAGATCAAAAAACACCTGGATGGCCACTAATTTCAGGTTGATTTATCGCACGTCCCACAGCTCCCCAAACTCAGACACCGCAAGGATCAGCTTTTCCTCCATCCTTGACACACCTATGATTTTCATCTTTTCCCCCCTTTCTGTGCAGTAATTTCTCCTAATGGACGTGTGCATGTGACAAAACAGCGTGCTGAGTCCAAGTTGAAATATTTTGAACTTGGGCGACGTGCGCAAGAGTGTAAAATCCACCCCCGTGCTGGGCCTTTGCGCGGTGCAACCACATACACAATGAATGGGTTTTTCTCGGCGCACCTGTGCCTTGCGCATTCGGTGTGAAAGCAGCTTAAGAAGAAAAAGCAGAAGCAGCAGCAGAAGATTCAGTCCTTGCTTCGGACTTTCATCCACTGCTCTCTGGATTTACGAGTGGGACACGGGGGATGGGCTGAGGTAGAGTAGCTGAAGAAGTCATTTGTCTTCTTCATCCCTTCTCCGACACTCTCCTCTTCTACTCCTCAGATGGTATATGTGAAGCGTGATAATATTCTCGAGCTGCTGCTTAAAGACTAGGCATATTTGACTGCGTGTATTATATTCGTGTCCATGGCGTAACGTTAAACCAAAATGACAAAAAAGCCACGAGCCAGCTGGAGTGTGCTTTTTTCTGGTAGACAGTAATAACGTAAGTGCGCCCACTGTCCAATCAGAACCCTTCCCGACCACCAGATGTTGAGCGGAATTAAATAAAGGTGATTTAAAATGTTGTCCATGTAAACCTCAATTCGGAATTATTATTTTCATGTAAACTCGAAGGAGAATATTTTAATTCCGAACAATTAATTTAGAATTAAAAAACATCATGTAAACGTGGCTACTGTCACATTTGAGAAAGAGATTTTGGATACCTGGTGCTGTCTCAGTCATTCAAAGAATCATCTCCAAATGTGCTGTGTGCAGAAAGTTACATTATGCAAAAGGTGAGCAATTCATGGCCAACTTAAGTAAGGAGGGGGTCACTCCAGATAAGCTACCCTTCACCAATGTGGGTGTCAACTTCTTCGGTCCCTTTGAAATAAAGCGTGGGAGGTCTACTGTCAAAAGATACAGAGTCATCTTCACTTGTCTAAATATCTGAGCAGTTCAAAAAAGGGGAACTTTGGCTCCTCTGCTTTATTTTAACAATTAGGGTTGGTAAATGTTGGATGTTTGTTGGAACGCAGCCATACAGTTTTAGACTGCTGTCGAGTGGCATTTTTATTTTTTTTTTAATTTTGTGAACTACTTTAGAAGCATTATTAAAGCCTCATGTGCCAGCTTCCTGGTAAGACCATTTTAAGTTTGCTTAACAATAAATAAGAACAAAGATCGGATCTGCTTGTCTGTGTGAGTTTTTTTCTATGGCATGGCCAATTGAAACACCAATGGAGAGCTAAGCTCAAATTTTTAATGGGAAAAAAATCACGCTTTTATATATATTACAGGACTGTAGCAGTTCAACAATGAAAACCTTCAAGGTGGCAGTATTTCAGTCTGTAGTGACTTGAGCTGGGAGCCGGACGGTCGCTGGTTCTGGAAAGTGGACTGGTAACTGGAGAGTTGTCAGTTCCTCCTCCTGGGCTAAGGGATCTACAGTATAAAGAATTCTTCTTCATTAATTTCACGTGAAGATATTGTATCTCTTTCCCTAGTTTAACTTTATTGCAATTCACCATGCAACAACCATTGCAACAACTACCATGTATTGAGATGACTGATTGCACATTTTGTTTTTGACGGACACTTAAAGTAGATAAGACTTGATTTATCCTTCCAGACAGTTCCCCCCGATGAAATTGAAAGTTCTTGCAATGAATCCAGCACAGAATCCAAAAGCAGAAATTAAAGACATAGAAAGGCAGAGGGAATAAATGTGATCTAAATATAAAAAAATATAAAAACGCACACACACCACACAAGTATTCAAACATTTAAATAACAAGTTGTTAAGTGCCTATTAATCGCTTGATGTTAGCCGCGGACCTGTGGGTGTAGCCTTGCCTAGCCTAGCCAATGCTTTAGCAAAGAGCTAATTGCTGGTAGCTGTCTGTGAACCTGTCACTTAACGTAACCACGCCCCAATTTATGCAAGAATTTTAAGCCGAAATAACACTAAAACAGTTGTGGTTAAAAAAAAAATTTGCTCCCTCACAGTGTTCACGGAGGTGGAAACTATCGGTAGAGACCAAAAAATTAAAATGTGCCAGGCTGTAAATATGTTTTTTAGAGCTGTAAAGTCAGCTATTTTAACATGGTGGTCAATGGAGAATTGCTCACTTCCAGAGCCAGCCCCCAGCGGCTGGACGATAACTGCAGCATTTTGAATGTGGAAGTGGTCCTCACTTGGAGAACCCACAACTGCCCCCTTGGTACTGGCACTGGCCAAAGAGGCTACCGTTAACAGTAGTCAGAGTCACCCAAATATTAATTACTCAAGGACACAAACATTGCAAAGCAGTCCTCCGGAGCTCAGCTAACTGACTGCTTTGTAAACATGGGCCCATACAAATTATGCTTGGCTACAGAGCTGAAGTTGAAGCATGGATCGGTACAAACTGTCCTGGACACTACAGGCGTGGAAGCTGTAAGTTAATCCATTTTGTGTTGCTTTACTGTGTAGCTCTACTTAGCGCGAGATGAGCTATGGGTTGGTAGCTACGGGGGTTGGTAGCTGCCAAAATGGGGGTGTAAACAAAGAAAGTCACATGGGGTCCGGAGCTCTTTGGCTGCAACTTGACTGTTGGATAACAGTGGACTTCACTTAATAATATTCTGGTTTACTGTTTACTGTAGTCACACATGATCTTGTGGGGGGGGGGGCATTCCTGAGCAGACACACAGACACCCACCTACATACAGAACCATGTTTCCAAGTTCGTCCTTTCTCCCTGCTTGGAACAGAACATTACATTAAGATTTTAATAGTCAACTCTGCTTTAATTCTTCAGCTACTGTCATGTAAGTATTACTGTTACAATGTCAAAGGTCAGTCTCTGCATACATCCTCCTCCTTTTCCTCCTTCTGATAAAGACCAAATGTGACCCATGTAAGATTAATTGTGAAACAAGTGTACATACATACAGCTGTACGTAGACCTGCCTGTTGTAGAACACCCAACTACATGCTATAGTTTATGGTTCACCTGTGTTGGTTAATCTGTGGATTAATTTCAATCTAATTGATCAGTTTGTTCAGTGGTTTTCTAACATATTGATGTGCGGTGTCGTTTTACAGAGGAAAGAAACTTTCAAATAGAGAAGATTAATAAAGTAAAACAAAGTTGTACTAACATTAAACAAGTTAAAAAGAATATCATCTCAGTTAAGCCTGGTTTATGCTTCTGAATCGCAGCGACAGGCGTAGACCCGACGCCGTCATTGAGCATTTGAAGTTCTGCGTCGAGGGAACGCGTTGCTCTGCAACTCACCGCCAAGCTGCTTGGGGGGTGTGTCTGTGTCTTTGTGTGGCTTCTGGGGGCTCATATCGGATTCCCTGGTTTTCTTCCGACAGTAAACAATGACAATCGAGCAGGTGTTTCTGGAGATGGAGCTCATAAAATTGAAGAAGAAATGCTGTAACTACAAATGTTGAAGCACAGAAGACGTTTGCGGAGGTGGTCTGTCCGACCATTCCGTATCGCTCGTGCTGCTTCGCTAATAGCGGTGTTGTTGAGCTGTTGACTGGAAAAGCAACTGCCGGAAATTACGTTCTGAGCGGACCAATCACAGTCCTTGCCGTTCGTGTCTCAACGCGTTGACGCGACGCGTAGTCAGGATTTTTTGGAGGTGCGCGTCAGGCTACGCCGTAGAGTCCGCGTAGGGGTCCGCGGCGACGGCGTAGCTACGGCCGACGCAGAAGTATAAACCAGGCTTTAGATTCGAGGGGGAGGGGGGGATTCAAAGAGGGGGGAGGGAAAGCCACGACCCAGAGACAGAGACATGCTGCTAGGATGATCTCCTCAGTGCCCACCGTCTCAAGCCAAAGAAAAGCCTCTCCAGAGCTTCAACCATGCTCCAAATACAACTGAGCCTTCAACTCTGCATCCTGCATCCTGCCTTCAGACCATCTCCCCTCTCTGCTCTGCTCCTCTGCCTGAACTGAAATGAAGTAAATCAGCTCCTCTGACCAACACAGGCCGCAGAAATGACTCCAGGGACTCCCATCCATCCAGGACGGTGGTATACTACATATACATCCTCAGATATTAAGTTTTCCTAAATTACATTTAGAGCTTAATCTAGAAAACTGAATGATACTGAACAATAAAATAATAAAACTTTAAATTCTGAATAGTCAGTTGCTCCACAGTCTTCTCTGATACCTCTCAAACTCTCAACTGTTGAACGATGCACCAAACCTAAACCAAATTTAATTAACAACAGCCAAACGTTTGATTTGGTTAATAGATAACCACCACTGAATCTAACTGGTCAAACTGAATTAATTATTCATGTATTCACCCATCAAACTTTCTGTTACTCTATCGTTTCTTATTTTCTATTTTATTATTTTCTGTGAGTAATCTGGTCATTTAGCTTGTCAAATTAGTCATTTATTATTAATTATTTTCTGCTAGTAGTCTGGTCAGCCCTGCGATGAGGTGGCGACTTGTCCAGGGTGGACCCTGCCTTCCACCCTAAGACAGCTGGTATAGGCTCCAGCCCCCCCGCGACCCTATGAGGATAAGCGGTAGATAATGGATGGATGGATAGTAGTCTGGTCATGTAGTAAAATAAACATCTCATTTATAAAGAACTTGGTTATTTGATTTGTGTGTGTATATAAAGCAACTGAATCACTGTTCACTAGGTCACGAACTCCGTAGCACCCTGAGATTAAGAGACTATTAATTAATGTCAAATTCACAAGTTTTCCCTGTTTTCGAGGTAATAGTGAATTATAGTTGAAGTTGAGTGTCATCACTCCTTCACCTTTTATGACCATTTATGGTTTATGATCAATAACTTAAAACTTATTGTTTATAAATACATAATTTGATATTAATTAATGATTGACTAATCTGCTCTAGAGTATTTATGCTACAATCTCATACTCCGATTATAACACTGAACTCCTCAAGGAGCCAAATACTATATTCAAAGGTGATGACATTTTTTTAGATTAGTGTTTTAGATAAAATTTAAATTTAAAAAAATCATGGGGTGTATTGAACTGTGGGTCAAAAATTGTGAAACAAATTGAATTGTGAGGTGTATCATTACAGCCCTAATAAAATAATATATAAAAAAAAAAAAATCATATTATTTTGCTTATATTTAATAACATTTATTTATTGAGTATTTTTTTATTATTTTGGCAGGCTACATCCCTAATACTTTCCTCATCTTATTGGTAAAAAATAGCACGGCCTAGAATGAGCTTAACATATAGATAGTGAAGGAATCGTTGTGTTAATTGAAGTCTATGTTTAGCCATCAGTCCAGGAGGCAAAGAGAGACAGAAGGTTCAACTTACCCATATCCACCAGGAAAACTCCGTAGTTATTATGTAGGTCAGAGCTGTCTGGGCAGTTCTCTATACCTTTCAGATACACTTCATTGGCTTCAGCAAAGCGTTTCTACAGGATAAGGCATGAAAGTAATACAGGATTAAAACAGAGTAGACCAAGGTTACAGTAAGCAGTGTGCAGTGTGTTCAACAAACATGTTTCTAAGGTGTGATATGATATATACAGCATGTGCATGAGTATGTGAGAGAGTCTGGACGTTTCACCTGCTCAGCATAGAGTGATGCCAGACTGGAGTAAGCATCAGCAAAGTGTGGGCCAAAATGTATGGAGTCTTTCAGCAGAGTCTCAGCCTCTTCCTCCTTCCCATGGGACCTGGAACACAACAGAATTATCATCATCAACAACAGAAATATTATTACATCCATCACTATCAGCAATATCAACTTCAACATCATCATCATCATCAACAACAACAACATCATAATCAAATGCTCATCATCACCATTGTCATTAACTCTTTGCCATAGATGTGTTTGTATGTCATTTAAAATCCAACACTTGAGTGCCATAGATGTACACTATATTGCCAAAAGTATTCGCTCACCTGCCTTGACTCGCATATAAATTTAAGTGACATCCCATTCCTAATCCAATGGGTTCAATATGACGTCGGTCCACCCTTTGCAGCTATAACAGCTTCAACTCTTCTGGGAAGGCTGTCCACAAGGTTTAGGAGTGTGTTTATGGGAATTTTTGACGATTCTTCCAGGAGCGTATTTGTGAGGTCACACACTGATGTTGGACAAGAAGTCCTGGCTCTCAGTCTCCGCTCTAATTTATCCCAAAGGTGTTCTATCGGGTTGAGGTCAGGACTCTCTGCAGGCCAGTCAAGTTCATCCACACCAGACTCTGTCATCCATGTCTTTATGGACCTTGCTTTGTGCACTGCTGCACAGTCATGTTGGAAGAGGAAGGGGCCAGCTCCAAACTGTTCCCACAAAGTTGGGAGCGTGGAATTGTCCAAAATGTCTTGGTATGCTGAAGCATTCAGAGTTCCTTTCACTGGAACTAAGGGGTCAAGCCCAGCTCCTGAAAAACAACCCCACACCATAATCCCCCCTCCACCAAACGTGGCACAATGCAGTCAGGTATTGTTCTCCTGGCAACCGTCAAACCCAGACTCGTCCATCAGATTGCCAGATGGAGAAGCGTGATTCATCACTCCAGAGAACGCGTCTCCACTGCTCTAGAGTCCAGTTGTGGCATGCTTTACACCACTGCATCCAACACGTTGCGTTGCACTTGGTGATGTATGGCTTGGATGCAGCTGCTCGGCCATGGAAACCCATTCTATGAAGCTCTCTGTGCACTGTTCTTGAGCTAATCTGGAGGCCACATGAAGTTTGGAGGTCTGTAGTGATTGATAGTGAACTTCCCTGCAGAAAGTTGGCAACCTCTTCGCACTATATGCCTCAGCATCCACTGACCCTGCTCCGTCAGTTTACATAGTCTACCACTTTGTGGCTGAGTTGCTGTCGTTCCCAAACACTACCATGTTCTTATAATACAGGTGACAGTTGACTGTGGAATATTTAGGAGCGAGGAAATTTCGCGACTGGATTTGTTGCACAGGTGTCATCGAATCACAGTTTCACGCTGGAATTCACTGAACTCCTGAGAGAGACCCATTCTTTCACAAATATTTGTAAAAGCAGTCTGCATGCCTAGGTGCTTGATTTTATACACCTGTGGACATGGAAGTTATTGGAACACCTGATTCTGATTATTTGGATGGGTGAGCGAATACGTTTGGCAATATAGTGTATATTTACGTCGAAGTGGTTTTTCGGCACCTGGCACAAGAGGGTGCTCTCTTTGTAGCTGGGAAATAAAGAGACGATATATGCCACAGACATCAAAGCAGGAAGTGGAGTCAGTCGTGATGAGAGAGCAAAGCAGTGGCGATTTTGGTAAAACTGGCCCCTACTCTCCTTCAGATATAACAAGAATGGAACACTTTTTTCCATGATGAAATAGAGAGTCTCTTCTTTCATTTCAGCTATGTTGTGTTGTAAGAGTTACAGTACAAAATAGTACAAGGCACTTTTGGTTTTATAAAAGGGGTAGCATTCAATGAGTTAAAAAGAAATACAAAAAAAGAAAAAAGTATTACTATTTACAATATAAAGTATAAGCAAGAAGACCAATGTATAAAGTATAAAAATGTATATACAGTCAAATTATTTAGTGCCATAATCATAGCCCCTGGGGTATATAAGGAAACAAATGAACATTTTGTCCCCAAAGTTCATGTGTTAGAAAGAGGACAAATGTGTAAGCATGAGGATTTGAGCAAATCTGACCAAACAAACCAAACAGTGATGGCTAATAATAATAATAATAATGTACTGTACTTATATAGCGCTTTTCATGACGCTCAAAGTCGCCTTATTCACACTTGGTGATGGTAAGCTACATGTGTAACCACAGCTGCCCTGGGGCAGACTGATGGAAATGTGGCAGCCAATCCGCGCCTACGGCCTCTCCGATCACCACCGAAACATTCACACAGTGACATCACTGGGGGCAGGGAGGGTTAAGTATCTTGCCCAAAGACACAATGACAGACGGCCGGCAGAGCGGGATTCAAACTGCCGCTCATCTTGATCTTCCGATCATTGGGCAACCTGCTCTACCATCTGAGCCACTGTGGCTAGAGTACTGGGTCATAGCATCTCCAGAACTCCAGCAGCTTAGGTGGGGTGTTCCTGGTCTGCAGAGGTCAGGAGCTATCAAAGATGTTCAAAGGAAGGACCAGTAGTGAACCAGCGACAGGATCATGAGAGGACAAGGATCATTGATGCAGGTGGGAAGCAAAAGTTGCTCTACTGTAGCTGAAATTGCCAAAAGAAAATAATTGTGGTTCTCATAGGTTCCAGATACCACAGCACGCCTTCACGGGTCAGGGCTGTTTTGGCAGAAAAAAAGAGGACCAACACAATTTTAGGCAGGTGGTAATATTATGCCTGATCAGTGTATATGATGATTGTTTCCTCTTTTCTTCTTCTTCGCCAGGACTTATTGTGGGATTGCTAATTCAGCATCATATTATGTGAAGGTTTATTCAACTTTTTCTTCTATTTATTACGTACCTCTTATCTCCTGCATACGATTCAATGAACAAAATATTCATTTCTTTCAGGACATTAATGCTGTGACTTTTCATGTTTTGTCATTTTTAAAATGTTAAGCTCTTTTATTGTTATCCTGTGTTCTTTAGTTTATTCCCTCCTCTAGAGTAGAGTTGCAGGTGTCCTTGTGTTAGTAATTTTGGTTGATGAGTTACGCTTCCATAGGTCCCTTAGTTTATCTCCCCCCTGCTTCCTCTGTTACAGTTTATCGTGGTAATTTTCATAGCCTATAAGTTAGTGCGATATTTCTGTTGTTTAGGGAATGCTAATCTGTTTTCCCTCTCGGTTTTGAGAGTGGTTTTGTGTTTATTCCCCGTTTATAGTTGAGTGTACTGAGTGTCGGGATTCCCCGGTGCGCGTCTCCGCCTGCCTGGAGGCGTGCGTCCGTCGTCCACCTCCCTGCTGGAACCCCATGCTCATTGCTTTGTGAAAATTAATAAAGACTTTTGTGTGAACTCTAAGCCTGTCTGTGAGTTGTGCGTCTGGGTTCCCTGCCATGGATCCCTATCACTGCTGCTGCTTCAAAATGCAAGGTTAGCTTTACGTCTAAAATTATTCTATCAACACAGGCATTTACATCAATAGTCTGGCATTATCACTGATTTGCCTCGGGTGCACTGTGGAGTGGGTTAGACTGCTTTTAATGCCAGGCTAAACTAGCACCATTGTCTTGTGTTAGCCTTGCACCAGTGAACTCTGCAACTAGAAGGACTGAATGAAATTTGTTGAAAACTGTCTCCACACATTCCAACACTCCGGCTCACTTTGAAATGAGGCCCTATGTCCAAAATCCTGAACTATCCCTTTAAACTGAATTGTCGCAAATCTCTTGTGGTATACCTCCTGATCAAAATTTTAAGACCAGTTGAAAAATTGCAAGAATTTATATTTTGCACTGTTAGATCTTAAGAATATTCTAAGTAGTGATTCAAAATGCAAAAAAAAATGTGAGTGAGACCAAAAAAAGCAATTCATTGCAACAATCATTAAACTTAAATAGGCTGTTTATCAGCTGATCAAAAGTTTAAGACCACATCTAAAAAAAAAACAAATACCCTAAAACAGAAGTAAAATTTTCTAAAAAACGACTCAGCTTCATGGAGGGTATCCGCTGTCTGAACTGTGTCCATTTTGCCATCCAACCCCAAATTCAATCTCAATTGGATTTAGATCACGGGAACACGCAGGATGGTTCAAAAGAGTGATGATATTTCTCTGGAAGAAGTCCTTTGTCAGGTGGGCACTGTGAACTGCAGCATTGTGCTATTGAAAAACCCAATCATTACCACACAGGCGATGGCCTTCAGTCATGAGCAACATCTCCATAGAGCCAGCTGCCGTTTGACACCTCTGCACAACCTGAAGCTCAATTGTTCCATTGAAGGAAAAAGCCCTCCAGATCATGATGGCGCCCCTTCCACTGTGCCATGCAGAAAACATCTCAGGTGGGATTTCCTTGTCATGCCTGTAATGTTGGAAGCCATAAGGACCATCAACGTTAAATTTTTTCTCATCAGAGAATAAAACTTTCTTCCACCTTTCAATGTCCCATATCTGGTGCTCTCATGCAAACTCCAAACGGGAAATTTTGTGGTGTTGAAGGGGTCGAGGCCTGAAAACCCTTCTCTTGCAGATAGCGTCTAATGGTTATAGGACTGCAGTTGGCACCAGTGACAAGCTTAATTTGGGCTGAGGATCGTCTTGTGTATTGACGGACAATCAGTTGGATCCTCCGGTTCAGGGCCAATGAATTTTTTTTGGGTCTACCACTTGAAATTTTTTGTTCCATAACCCTCAGGACCTTTTAAGAAGTTTAAAAGGACTGTCTTACTGCATCCAACCTCAGCAGCAATGGCACGCTGTGAGAGGCCTTGCTGATGCAGCCCAACAATCCGACCGCGCTCAAAGAGAGAAAGCTTTTTTGTCTCTGCCATCAGGAGGTCATGACAATGTGGATACCTGACAGAAAATGACACTGGATCCACATTTCTGTGAAGATTTGGGCTTTTAAAGGCCGTGGACTTAAACTTTTGATCAGTCTATTTCCGTTTAATGGTTGTTTGTAATAAATTGCTTATTCAAAGCAATTACTCTTGCCCAAGGACTAGAGGATCCCAGGATCAAGCCGCTAACTTTTTGATTGGTTGTCACCAGATCTCCATTAGCCTCCCACGTAGTGTTTCAGAGAGTGTGCGTGTCTTACTTTAGAAGGTTTCCTAGGTTAAACAGAGCTCGGTTATGCTGAGGGTTGATGTCTAGGGCCTTCCTGTAGTAGCGCTCAGCATCCTCTGGGTCAAGAGTCAAAGTGCCAAGATTGTTCATAGCGCTGGCATGGCGGGGGTATAACCTGATAGGAGGAAAGAAAAGACATGGATGTATAAGGGAGGAATAGGAGGAGAGAAAATAAGGGGTAAGGACAACAACCTTTTAAATAACAAAAAATCCATTGTTAAACAGTTGTACAAAAAGAAATCATCCATGAACTTTATCATGGCCCTGAAGTTTCCATAGACTAGAAGCTGAATGTGAGCACTAATTGAAAAGGCTGACTTTGGGTCCAACAAATCCTTTCTTTGAGGAGATGACTGTTCACTTTAATGTTACAGTTGTTCCCTTTTGTCATAGGAAAAAAATGTTTATTTTCACTGTCCTAAACCAGACTACTGCTTTTGTTGCCTTAACCTAAAGCGACAAAGCACCGGTATGTGAGTGGTTGGAATGAGGACATGTTAGATATAGAGCTCTATCATGGTAGACTTACTAAACAATGGTCTGATAATGATCAACAGGCACAGATCAACAGGCACAGGCTACTACCAGTACGTCTTTAGGACTGGGGAATGAGAGTTTGCCTTATGGTGTGTTCACTGTCAGTCGGAACTTGCACCACAGATCGACATAACCTCAGAGTTTAGTGCTTCCAGATCTTCCAGCCTTCCAGACATACAACAAAACATATATACTGTTCACATCAGCAGCAGATAGCATGAATTCTATGTCTGGTTTGAGATTAATCTGACTTTCTGAGTTGGAGATCTGACTTCACCGTTAGTTCTGATTTTAATTCTGACTTGAAGATTGGAAAGTCCAACATTTGTGTATAACTTGAATGCACCATGAGTCTAAACACACAAATATCAGGCTCCCAATGATGCTGCAATGACATTAATCCTCTGTTTTACCAGTGATGTTTGTCTTGTTATGTTGGGAAAGTGGGGCGATGGATCAGTGTCACTATGAATCTGAAAGGGACGTGTCCCCCCCGTACCTTGAGCAATCTGAAAGCATGGCTCACCCTTGGGTATCGGACTTTGGCACCGAAAAATGATCCATTTTTTGATACCCGATAAGATTGCAACTTTCTGGTCGGTACTGCATAAGCCTTGAAGTTAGGTACCCAGCACCAATTAGGCACAGTGCTCCTTGATGATCCTGGGAATGTAGTGTGTAGGGTATCTACTTTGCAATGCAAATCTCAGCGGGCTTGTGGGTATATGTGAGTAGACCACAGAGTCCAGTAGGGGACTGCACTCAAACTAGGGTAACAATAGTGTACAGTAAAAAGTGTATAGTCAGAGAGCATTAGTTCAGAATCAGACCTGAGGGCAGTGGAATAGTGGTGAATGGCCTCTTGGTGCCGGCCGCTGTCTTTCAGGAAGTTGGCATAGTTGTAATGGACTTTGGCATTGTGTGGCATTGTCTGGATACCAGAGCTAAAATGAAGCAGAGGGAAAAGGATGATGAGACAAAAGACCATTCTTGTGAAACAGTAGCCACAATAAACTCCTGTAATAAAAAAAAAAAAGTGGGGGGAAAAACTCCTTCAGGGCTTTACAGTTTCATAGGGACAGAGAACCCATAATGTGGAGACCATCAGGTAGAAGAAAAAAAATAAATGAATTGTAATTTCACTGATTAATAAACAGCATGTTAAGTTAATCACTGTTATGGAATTTTCTAAATTTAGGACTTCTTGGGGTCACAGCTGGACCCTGAGGGTTAGGGTTAGGTAACAGCATTAAATCTTGGTTCCTGCCTATCGCTGTGTTAACCTGGCAACCAAGGCCATGGGAGGTTGTCAACGATGCCTCCTGCGTCAGTTAATGATAACACCCAATGACTTGAAGTCACTTATACTCCTTGACATTTACGTCATGTAAATTCCAATGCTTGAGAACCATTGACGTATTTATATCAGGGTTCATACACTTTTTCACATTTTTTTTTCCATGACTTTTCCAAAACCTTTTACAGAATTTCCATGTCCAAAATAAGTAATTTTCTCATCGCCCCACCCTACTCATCTCATACAATGCACTGACACCACATGGATTCAGATGTCGCACCTGCCTGATCCACACCTCAGCACTGCTCATCGCATGTGCAGCCCCCAACACTAGTTGACGTAGCAACCCCGTGCACAAGCACATATCTATTTCACCTCACCTTTCACATCACTGTTGACCTACTGTTGTCCCTTCTTCACACACAGACAATAGGGGTGGCACGGTTCACAAAAGTCGTGGTTCGGTACGTATTGCAGTTTGAGGTCTGCTGGTTTTTGCTAAAAGCTTAAAACTGCAGGGATGGTGCTGTAGACCTAATACTACCACAGGGTACTGCACTGAAACAGCACTTTTTTCAGTAGGCCAACAACATTTTTAAGGAGTACATATAAAGGGCCTATGTTAATTGACACAAAATACAAGAACATTAATTACTTGAATAGTTCCAAGCTATACAAGTCTCTAGTTATTTGTATGCTTAACACTTCCATCTGGTGGCCAAAATGTGCAACTGCAAAGCACTGGAAACTGAACACTGGAACCTAGAACATTATTTTTGTACATTCATTAAGTTAGATGTAAAAAGTATCACTGAAATAACAAAAATATGCACAATGGTACATTGTAGGATTATAAAAAACAAATATTTATTTATTTATATACATATTATTATATATTATTATTACATACATATTATTTATTATTAACACACTGTTCTGCAGTTGTGCATCCTCAACATTTTTTTTAATCGATAACTTTTGCAAGGATGGACGAATTTTCTCAATCTCGTGTACAAACACTACTGTATAAAAGGCAAATTAACACATTGTTCTCCAGTTGTGCATCTTCAACATTTTTTTATCCATAACTTTTGCAAGGATGGACGAATTTTCACCATCTTGTGTACAAATACTACTGTATAAAAGGCACATTAACTGATTAAAACTGTGCAACACTGCTCTGGATTGAAGCCTGAAAGAACAGAAACAAGAACTCAAGGTAACAGTACATCAAGTGCTAACAATTTGTGTGTGATACCTCCCACCCCATCACTCACACCTCCACAATACTCAATTCATTTTTAAGCACGGTGTTGAGCTTTTCTGATACATCTTTCGCCGTCGAGTGCTCCAAGAATTCTGAGCCAATGTAAGAACTTCTCACCTCAGGGCCATCCCAACACCAGACGTGCATATCCAGCTGTTTCACCTGTAAGTAGTGGTTTAAGCTCTCGTCGAACAGCATTACATACTGTTGTCCCGAGATGCGGCTTAATGTCAGCCTCTTGAAGAAGGGGGCCAGCCCAAATGTGCAAAGGTAAGCACACTTCCTCTCTCCACAACTAAACATACGGGCGATCTGGCTGTCTGGGAACATAGCCTGGAACAGCTGGCTAACATCCTCACACAATTTGTAAGAATAGTGAGCCTTCACCACCTTCAGTGCCCACAAGATTTCAGCCGTGAGCGACTCATTTCTTGTGACTTGAAGTGTTCCCTGTGTCAGTGACAAAGTGGCAGTACTGCTAGTAGTCGGCGTGGATGTAGTCGTCTGTGGTTTAAAAAAAACGGCGTTTGAGTTAGCACTAGCTTCGCGGGCAGCCACCACAGCTTGATGCTTCGTGCCTTTGGCGTGGCTAGTCAGAGCTGCTTCGCCCATATTAGTGATGTCAAATGTTTTACAACAGAATTTACATTTCGCTCTCCCAGCGTCCTCTCCTCTCTCCAACCACGGCTTGTACTTCTCGGCATGAAGCCAGACATTATTGAAAACACATTTTCCTGGCATTCTGAATCTGAACTTTCCCTTGTGGCATAGCTTCGCGATCTGACCTCAAGCGGGAGTGTCTCTCATCTCATCTACCTCAGAAAAACCAACGTAACGCATATCCCGTAACCTCGACAGTGGCCGCAGAGGGCAAAAAAGCAAATCAATGACGTAAATCGATGAAGCGAATCTAATAATCTCGGCACTGGCTAGTTAAACGCGAACGGTTTTCTTATTATAGATTTTAAACAAATAACAAATTTTAAAGCAATGGTGCCTGTTGTAATAAAGGAATTCGGCTGAAAAATTCCATAACTTTTCCAGGGTGCACCTGTTTCCAGGAGTATTCCAGGCCTGGAAAAAGACAAAATCAAATTCCATAACTTTTCCAGGTTTTCCATGACCGTACGAACCCTGTTATATGTCAAAGTGATTTTTCACCAATTGCGTTCTCCCACAGCCTGTGAGTAATGTTGGGGCTTCTGAGAGATGGAGCATAAAGAGAGGGCATAGGCCACAGAGATCAAAGTAGGAAGATTGCAATTAGAGAGCAAAATGGATGGATTCTGGACAAAAACTGGTGTTTTTGGTGAAACTGGTCTCTAACTGATAAAACAAGAAAGGAACAAGGTAAAAACAAACATTTTTTTCCCATGATGAAATAGAGGGCCTCTTCTTTCATTTGAGCTATTCTATGTTTTCAGAGACAGTACAAAATATTCTGTGGGTCTTGAAAAATTACTCAAAATAGCCAAAAACATTGGCAGAAGGCACTTTCGGGCTGGCACTCAATGAGTTAAATACTGCTCCTGGGCAGTCTTGTTCAGAACAATCATGAAAAAACACGTCCACTGACTATAAACAGGGTTTTGTAAATTAATCACAGACAAACACATTTCTGTTGCTGCATATATCAATTACAGCTCAATAAATCATGGTATCACTTTTTTGTGTATGGAGAGGGACTGGCCATTTCCACACAGAATTTTTCATGATGGTTTTATTTGGTAAAGTGAATTTATGGATGTTTCTGTAAGGGTTCCATGGCTTGAACCCAAACGCACGACTCAGAGACAGGCAGATGTACGAGTAGTGAGACGTACGCTCACTACGGCAGCTAAGAAAGTTTACCAAAACACTCACTATAAAAATATACCTAAGTATAAACAAAAGGCGCTCGTAAGGAGGCTGAACGAGAGGAATCTAACTAACAGCAATCAAAAGGTTTACCCTTAATAAAGGTGATGATAATTACAAAACAAAATACCTGCACTCATGCACAATCAAGTGGAAGGATACACTGGAAAGCAAAGTAGGCACTCAAACATTAAGAGGCTATTAGAGTTAAATAACAGAAAATCAATCTGGTTCTAGAGGGAAAACTACTATACAAATAAACAGAAATGCTTCTCACTAGGGACGTAATAAACAAGAACACAAAAGACTAAACTAAGGCTAGAAAACTTACAAATCAAACCACTCGGGAACCATGAGGGGAAAAAGGGAACACGATCAGGACAAGGAACATGACGATCTTGCACAGGACAAAGGGGAGACGAGGCTTTTTATAAAAGAGATGAGGCAACAGGTGGAAAGAATCAGGGCGGGACTGACAATCATGGACATGGGAGCACAGGAGGGCAGAAAGCAAAACTATCTGAAACAAGAGGAAGACAGGGTTATTTCAAAATAAAATAGGAAGTGACAAAAAAACATGCAGGCACGAGACAAAAATGGGTAACAATCAAAACAGACCGAGCATGACTGTTTCTTCAAACAACTGCATCTCCTTACCGGAAGAGTGCTTCCCTGGAAAGCCAGACATAGTTCTGCTGTACGGTCTTCCAGGAGAAGAGCAGGAGCAGCAGCAGCATAGAGATACTGAGGACTGTGGTACCCCAACGGCCCACTGCAGAACACAGCCGACCTAGGCCATGAGCCACCAGGATGCAGTAACCCATACTAGAAGAGGAGAGGTGAAAAAAAAGAAAAAAGATGTAAGTGAGAGGACTGAAGGACATACAGTACTACATCCTCTCAGTGTCGCTGAGCCAAGAAATCTAGATGCACCCTAGCGGAAAATATTTTTGCTTAGAAGGATGGCTGCACACCATAGGGGCTAATCCTGGCTGCGGCAAGGGGTCTGTTGGACCAATCACAATGCTCTATGTATGTAGTGAGTCATTGGGGCGAGCTTAGTATGATGATGACAGGGCTGCGTGACGCTGGAGATAGAAGAACGATGAAGATGGCTGTGGATAACGAACAGCGGTCATTTGAATCGGCTCTGTCATTGATTCTGGAAGAGTTAGACTTGGGCTTTTATTTGAAAGTTGAGCAGAAAGAAGCACTCAAGTCATTCACTTTAAAGTCATGAAAGAAAAAAAATGTTTTTACCTTGTTCCGTTCTTGATTTATCTGGAGCAGATTAGAGGCCATTTCATTTTTGGTGGAGGGGGGATTATGGTGTGGGGTTGTTTTTTAGGAGCTGGGTTTGGCCCCTTAGTTCCAGTGAAAGGAACTCTGAATGCTTCACCATACCAAGACATTTTGGACAATTCCATGCTCCCAACTTTGTGGGAACAGTTTGGAGCTGGCCCCTTCCTCTTCCAACATGACTGTGCACCAGTGCACAAAGCAAGGTCCATAAAGACATGGATGACAGAGTCTGGTGTGGATGAACTTGACTGGCCTGCAGAGAGTCCTGACCTCAACCCAGTAGAACACCTTCGGGATGAATTAGAGTGGAAACTAAGAGCCGGGCCTTCTCGTCCAACATCAGTGCGTGACCTCACAAATACGCTTCTCGAAGATGTTAGGATTTTGTGTATGCATTTAGTTAGATTCTAGATATATTTTTATTAGCCTAAGTTTAAAAATCATATAACCAGAGGCGTTGTTTAAAAGATGGTTTTTCAGCTGCATGTAAAAGCTGCAGACTGGAATTTATTTCTCTTTTTAAAGTCACATCATTCTCATCCTACTGCCTAGGTCTCACACACTCAGAGTGCATGGTAAAATTACAACGTATTCTTCTCCAGACTCTTGTTGATTGCCTGTACAGTTCCTAAGCATTTTGTAACCAATAGATTTGTGCTCATTGCGGTTATGTATCTCCAGGATACAATAGGGAGGTTTCACACAGTGGGAAAAAGAGGTTCTGTTTTCCCTATCATGATAGATAGCCCTGTTGAGATGTGAGAGGTCATGCTTGTGCTATTTTATGATTTGTTTTAAGCACAGACATGTTTACGAGTTATGGTTTGTTATTATCAGATATTTTTACTAATTGTGGTTTGTTTTAATTATACACACACATTATGATGTATTCAGTCAAATACAGTTTTACTAGTTGTGAGGTTTACAATTTTATTCTGATAAATATGTTGAAATGCTTTATTATGCATAATGAATAGTGTAAAAGTAGTTTCATGGTTTTCAGACAAAGAACAGAGATTCACAGAGTACAGGAATGTGTCCTTATCTCCTTTGGCCGGAGATATCTCCGGTGGACACACAATAGCACTTTGGAGGGCCAGTGTGCCGCCTCGGTACGCCCTTTTGCACCAAATATCCAATGGAGAGAAGAACTGATGACATCCAACACCCGAAGACCCGAAGACAACGCCTAGTTAGAAAGTGAAACTTGTAAAAGCTATAAAAGGATTGGACTTAGCCTTGTGCGAGGTCCTTGGACCACCCAAGGCCTCAAGACCCAGATCTGTCCCAACATTCGTCTCACTCATTAAATAGAGGTTTTAACTGAGAATCTCATTGACGTCCTCATCATCTCTTCCTCTCAGCTACGACCACGGAGGAAAGCAAGTGAAAGGTATATTAAGTTGTTTTGGGAGTCAGACACTTGTTACTGGTTTAATACTGTTTATAGTAGGGGAAGCTGATTACGAGGTACCTTTCAAATAGTGAAGAACGGGAAGAAACTAGCACAAGTACCATTTGCCCAGAGGGGTAAAGAACGGGAAGAGACTAGCATAAGTACCATTTGCCCTGAGGAGTAAAGTACGGGAAGAGTCTAGTGTAAGTACCATTCACATTTGAAGTAAGGGAAAGTAAACACATAAGTACCCTATAAGGAGAGATAAACCACCTGCTTTTTCTTTCAAAGAATGGTCAAAAATCCCCATAAGCACACTCCTAAACCTTGTGGACAGCCTTCCCAGAAGAGTTGAGGCTGTTATAGCTGCAGAGAGTGGGCCGACGTCATATTGAACCCTATGGATTAGGAATGGGATGTCACTTAAGTTCATATGCGAATCAAGGCAGGCGAGCAAATACTTTTGGCAATATAGTGTATATATATATATATATTTATATATCTACAGAATAAAAAAATCACACCCCACACAGTTGTCATAAATGGAGAAATTTGAGAATTTAGAGAATTAGCTACAGAGACCAAAACTATTTTGTTTATATCAGTTTGTAAACATGAGGAGAGAGTGGTATAAATTAACATTACTGAGAATTTGCTTTTTTCTGTCTGATGATGTTTGGAATGATGTTCACTAATTACTGTCAGTTTTGTGATATTAAAGAGTCGAAAAGAGAGGACTTTGTGTGTAATTGAATTATTGATCCCAATTGATAGTTTAATACACTTTATGAGATTATTTTATGAAAGTGCATTAATTGCCATTTTCCTTTGTTAAAAAGTAAATGTGCATTCAATCGAATAAAAAAAATATTTTTGTAATGATTTATAACTGATAGTCTGTGACACTGTGTGTACAGTGGAAGTAAACATAAGCACATATTCTTGTATGTATATGTAAATGTAAATTTTTTTCCCTTCTTCTTTACAATTTCGTTTGGGATTAATGAAGTATCTATCTATCTATCTATATTCACCTGCCAATACATACAGTACATACACACAGACTCACCTTGGCATGTAGAGAACCCTCTCAGCCACAACAAATCCCACCCTGAAGAAAAGGTTACTGGCAGGAATGAAGGGAAACACCAGAAATAACATTCCCACCAACACCTCCCTGCTCTCCTGTCTCTGCAGAGAAAAAGAGAGAGACAGACTTAGCCTTTCATGATCAGCTGTGCAAAGCACCAAGGGAGCAACTTAGTAATTCAGTGTTTTGCTCAAAGACACAAAAACATGCAGACTCTAGGAGCTGGGGATTGACCACTCTACAGCCACCCCATTAACTGTCATGCACACTGATATATTCACACATGTACATTCAAAAGTCATGACCAATCCATCTTACAGTTTATCATCTGTGCAGCAAAGAGGCAATCAAGCAATCAAATGATAAAATTACAGAAGCCATTCATATTTCATAAATCTCACAGTCTCTAAACAAAGAGGTCTCTCATAAGTAGATTGGGGGGCATCTCAATGGGTTCAGAAACTGAGTTTCAACATTGACTATCTGTATTTAATTTCATGACAATTTGTTCAGTAGCTGTGGACATAGCTTACCCTGGACTTGTGTGGGAGGTAGCTAATTAGAGTGAAAAAGTCTACCCCAATCCAAATAACATGAGTATACACCAATCAGGCATAATACTATGACCACCTGCCTGATTTTGTGTTGGTCTCTGTCTTGCTGCCACAATAGCCCAGACCCGACCCCTGACAGTGCGCTGTGATATCTGGCACCTTTCTATCAGAACCACTATTAACTTCTCTGGTCTGCTGGATCAGACCAACAGGGCCAACCTTTGCTCCCTATCTGCATCAATGAGCCTTGGCCTCTCATGACTCTGTCTCTGGTTCACCACTGGTCCTTCCTTGGACCACTTTTGATAGGTTGTGACCAATGCAGACCAGGAACAGCCCAATTGTAGTTCAATCATGATGCCAATCATGATGTGTTTGCTAGCTCCACTCTTGAACTCTTTAACAAACCTCAAGCAAGTCCAGCACAGGCACTGCTGGAGATCGCCAACTCACATATTATTTTTAAATTTACTGGATTTATATCTCCGTAGCCACCATCACCAACCCCCAGCTACCCTGCCTCTTGCTGGCCAATATGCCAATATGTGGTCTCTGGAAAACAAACTGGATGAACTGGACTGGGAGCCAGGATATTACCACACAGAGGGAGATACGAGTGCACTCTTATTTTTACAAAGACCTGGCTTTACAAAGTCCAAGAATGCTCCGTGCACTGAGGGGGCCGGACCGCAGCCTCTGGTGAGGCTAAAGGGGGTGGTGTGTGTGCGTGTATGTGTGTGTGTGTGTGTTCATCGACAACTTGTTGTGTGGAGATATATAGTACAAACTGTTCGCAAGCACTGTTTGCCAGATGTGGAGTTCTACTGCTGAAACGCTGTCTCTATTATCTACTGAGGGAATTTACTGCTGTGTTTTTGGCCGCAGTTTATATTCCCCTATGAGATAATGGCAACACTCAGCAAACTCCATGATGAAGTGCGTGAGAGACGGCTCATCCTGATGCTCAGACAGACTGGGATGTGTTTAAAGCTGAAGCCACTCTTCTCTAAACACAGAAGGACTAAGCTCAGTATGTGACTGGATACATCAGCACTTGTTTTGACAACATCATGCCCACCATACAAGTCAGGAAGTTCTCAAATCAGAAGCCCTGGATAAGTAGTCAGGTACGGTACATGCTGCATGTTGTGTAATGGAAAATTGTATTGTATGTGTCCTCAATGTAACCTTTTGTACTTGCTGACATAGCCCACCCCCACGTCTAGCTTGAACGGTTCTATTCCTGTTTCGTTTTTAATCTGATGACACATTGATAGTCAAACCGCAGAAAGTAGCACACAAACATGGACCGACATAGCTGCTGTGTATAAATTGAATGATTTGTTGTTCCAGTTTTGAGTTGCCTCTCCAATGTACTGATGTGCATGTAAGACTCATATGTATATCTGCATGTTTGCTCTGCTGCATTCTGCATGCTTGCTCTGCTGCATTCAGGTCAGGCAAAGAGATAGGGTACAAAGCTACAAAGTACAGACTGAGGAGAGCCATCACAGTGGCCAAGAGGCAGTACAGAGAGAAGCTGGACAGCTTTTATTTCACTGCCGACTTCAGAAAGATGCGGCAAGGTCTGCAACACAGACTTCAGGACTGGTACCAGCATCATCAGCCCCACAGACAGCCTGCCGGATGACCTCAACACCCTTCCCCCCACCAACAGTCTCATCAGTGCAGGTAAACAGAGCCCTGGGCAGGATCAACCCCGACCAGGCAGCAGAACCAGACAATATCCATCTCTCAGAGCATACGCTAACGAGTTGGCTGATGTCCTAAGGGAGTGGTGCTGGCCCAGAGCAGCACACCAGACACCCTGTACCCTCTGCAGTTTGCCTACAGGCCCAACAAGTTCACTTCAGACGCCATCACTGCTACACTCCGTTATTCCCTCTCCCACCTGGAAAACAAGGACTACATCAGGATGCTCCTTGTTGTCTACCGAGTGGGGGATATGCATCTGCGGCATTAGCATACAGGAGATCCAGTGTCTCACTGTCTCTGGTGGGGCAGTCAGCATACTGGTGGAAGTTATTTAGGGTATTGATCAGTGAGGCCTGATTGAAATTTCCTGTGACCACCACAAATGCAACCGGGTGTTCAGTCTGGAGATTGGCTGCAGTGGAGCTGATGATGATAATAATAATAATGATGATGATGATAATAATAGTAACAATAATAATAATAATAATAATAATAATAATTTTATTTGTAACATACTTTACACTTGATCACAAATCTCAAAGTACACAATAACAGTTACAATCAACAGAGAAAAACGTCAACAGACAGAACAAAATCAACAGTCAACAAAATATAAAACAACAGATGAAAATCAGTCTGAAAAACCTTTTCTAAAAATGAAGGTTTTGAGTCCTTTTTTAAAGGCATCCAACATCTGTGGAGCCCTGATATGCTCAGGGAGGGCATTCCACAGACGAGGAGCAGCAGCCTCAAAGGCCCTGTCACCCATAGTCTTCAGCCGTGTCCTGGGTGGGCACAGACGGTGCAGTTGGCCTGACCGAGTTCTAACTGAGATGTGTGGGGTGAGGAGTTCCGTGAGGTAGGTGGGGGACACACCGTGCAGACAGTGATGGGTATGCAGGAGGATTTTGTATTCAATGTAGAGGTGAATGGGGAGCCAGTGCAGAGCGCGAATGATGGGGATGATGTGTTCATGTTTACGCACCCTCATCGGGACCTTGGTAGCGCTGTTTTGAACATATTGGAGCCTTTGAAGGCTCTTGCCAGGGAGTCCAATGAGGAGTGCGTAGCAGTAGTCCAACCTGGAGGAGGCATGGACGAGCTTCTCTGCAGCAGGACGAGAGAGAGATGGCCGGAGTTTGGAGGTGGAAGAAGGAAGTTTTGCAGATGTAAGTTATGTGGTTGTCAAAACTAAGTTGGGGTTAAACCTGACACCCAAGGTAGTTACAGAGGAAGAGAGGGGAAAGTTGTGGCCAAGAATAGCGATGGAGGAAATGGAACAGGAACAGAGCTGATGAGGAGTGCCAATGTGAATGGCTTCAGTTTTGGAGTCGTTAAGCTGTAAAAAGTTTTCACTCATCCATGCCTTTATCTCCTCCAGGCAGGAGTCCAAATGAGTGATAGAGGAGGAGGGAGTGGAGGTGGCAGCGACCTTAAGGTATAGTTGTGTCGTCGGCATGGAATTGTATTCCATGCTTGCTGACAACACGACCGAGGGGGAGACGGGGAGCCGCTTGCGGCCCCCGTCTCAGCGATGTCTTTGCGCCCGGTGAGGGTTTGCCCCGGTGCGGAGCAGCAGCCGGGGACAGCGACATCACAGAGAGACATCACAGAGAGATCCGATTCCCCGAGGCCCGGCTCCGGGCTGCTTCCCCGCTCCGTGGCTCAGAGCCTCTTTGTGAAGCCGCTGTCCCCGGATGCTGCTCTGTTGTCTAACCATGGAAGAATGTATTGTGTGTGACACACACACAGACCTCGAGGATGTTGTATAATTTAGCCATTATCTCCACCTCTGCTCCCTTCCACTGCTGGTGCTGCGCTGCAGCGCTGTGTCTGTCACCGCCTCTCCTCCATTGATTGGTCAGAAATGCTCAGATGCGAAAAAAGCAAAAATAAAATATATTTTTTTTGTACAAAAGTTTCAGAGACAGTGCACAATTGTCACAGTATGAGTTCAATAAAAAACAGCAGTGTGCAATAATTGCCCAGAAATTACAGTAGTTTTCCGTCAGGTCAGTGAGCAGCACGTGCTGCAGTCGGTTGGCTTGTATTTGTATTGTTTGTATTTGTATTATTTTCAGAGTTCACTAAAGAATCTCAACTCTAATTAAAGTGTCTGAGTTTTTATTCCAGAACTTTACAAGAGGTTACCCGACGTTTTTGTCATTTTTTCTCACCACTAGGTATGTGTTCATTCGATAGCCCCTGGAGGACTTTATAAAAATTCAACTGGTCCTGCATATGAAAAAGGTTCCCCACCCCTGGTCTATGGTGTCAAATGCAGCAGAGAGGTCGAGAAGTATAAGGAGGGATGTGGAGCCAAAAGAATTGGTATGCAGCTGCCAGCACATGGCCCTGGAATGTGGCTACATCGTGGCAAAGGGTCTTGTTCAAGAGCAGTTCGGAAATGAGTATAAGATCTCCACTGCACATATTGAAAAGGCTTTAGCTTGACCAACTATAAAGTCTGAGGGTGTCAAGTCAATACTTGCGTGAATGTTGCAATGTGATGGAAGAGCTTCATTACATGCAGGAGCAGGACATGCCAAGCAAGATGCGGATGGTTGTTTCAAAACTGCCATATAAACTAAGAGAGCGATGGCGATCTATGGCTCATGACATTACGGAAAGATCCAACAGCAGGGCTCGTTTCAATGACGTGGTTGAATATCTGGAGAAGCATGTGAGAATTCTGTCACATCCAATCTTTGGAGATATTGAAGATGTACCACAAAGGATAGCTGGCTCAAACCCTTCCAGCAAGTTTAAGCTACAGTCAAAGAACAGAATAAAAGGAAGTACTTTTGCCACCCACAACTGTCTGTGAGGAGAAACCTAGGACAAAAACTGAAAGGAAACGGGAGAGCTTGTGCTGTCAGTGCTGTTCACGTGCTCATCTTTTGGAGAATTGTCACCAGTTTAACAGCAAGAAGCACCGAGACAAGATTAAACTTCTGAAAGAGAAAGGGATTTGTTTTGGATGTTTATGTACTAGACACATAAGTCGGACTGTAATAAACGTTTGGTCTGTGAGGTATGTGATCAACAGCATCCCACTGTGCTACACGTAAAAGACATAAAAACGGAATTAGAAAAGGCAAATGAGCCACCAAGAGTTAATCCATCTAACTCAACACTTCCCCAGACATGTGGACGCACATGGGGCCGGAAAAGACTGCTGCATACTCTCCATTATTCCAGTGCAGGTTAAGTCCATCAAGGGACAGGAGATCATACAGACGTATGCCTTCTTGGATCCTGGTTCCACAGCTACATTTTGTTCACAGGAGTTAATGCAGAGGTTAAATATTACAGGAAAAAGAACACATTTTCTCTTGAAAATAATGGAACCGGAAAAGGTTGTTCCCTCATACTCCATATCAGGGATGGAGGTTGCTGGTCTGGAGGGAAATCATTTTTATGCTTTACCAGAGGTACTCATGCAAAAGCAGATACTAGTCACTGCAGACAACACTGTCACTACTGCAGATCTGACAAGATGGCCTTATTTGTCAAGGCTTCATATCCCCAGTATCAAAGCCAAAGTTGACCTGTTGATAGGAACCAACATTCTCAAGTTACTGGAACTCTGGGAAATTGTCAACAGCTGTGGAGACGGCACATATGCTATAAGAACAGTGTTGGGATGGGTCATCAATGGTCCTCTACATGGAAATGGTAGGACGCTTGACATGGAACATCCTTCTGTTGTGGTGAATAGGATTTCTGTATCCAAATTGGAGCTTATGCTGAACAATCAGTATAAACACGATTTCAATGGAAAAAAACATCAGAGAACAAGAAGATGTAGAGGAAGGATATCAGATTTATGGAAATCATGGACTCTTCTGCAAAACTACAGGATGAAAGGTACTGCTTGAAATTGCCATTGAAAAAACCTGATATCCAACTACCAAATAACTTTGCAGTGGCCAAGCAAAGGATACTTGGACTGAGGAGGAAGTTTGAGAATAACTCAATGTTTCACAAGGAATACACCAGCTACCTTCAAGGGGTTATTAATAAAGGTTATGCAGAGCAGGTACCGGAGAAGCATTTGTTGTCCAGAAGTGGAAAGGTGTGGTACATTCCCCACCACAGCGTGTATCATCCCAGAAAGGTTTCTCTACAAGTGGTGTTTGATTGTGGAGCCACATTAAAAGGAGTGTCACTGAATGGCAAGCTACTCAAAGGTCCTAATCTCACCAGTTCATTGCTTGGAGTTCTTACTCGATTCAGGCAGGAGCCTGTGTCTTTCATGGGAGACATACAGGCTATGTTCCATCAGGTGAAAGTTGCAGAACAGGACAGAGACTTTCTTCGCTTTCTTTGGTGGCCAAAAGGAGACTTGAACGTGGAGCTCAAAGAGTTCAGAATGACTGTACATTTGTTTGGAGCAGTTTCCTCGCCTAGTTGTGTTAGCTACACACTGAGGAAAACTGCAGATGACAATAGCAGTGACTTTTCTGCTGAAACTGTGCAAGCTGTTAAGCAAAACTTTTATGTGGATGATTGCTTGATTAGCTTGGGCTCAGCAATGGAAGCCATACAAATGATAAAAGATTTAACCGCTCTCTGTAATGTAAATGGATCAGCAATAGTCGGGCAGTGCTACAGACCATTCTAGAAGCAGAAGCGGGCTAAGGATCTGAAGGAGCTGGATCTGGACAGAGATGATCTTCCAATGGAGAGAGCTTTAGGTCCGATTTGGTGTGTTGAGTCAGATCTTTTCAAGTTCAAGATGGACCTAAAACGACAGTCTCTGACCAGACGAGGCATACTGTCCACAACCAGCTCAGTATATGACCCTTAAGTATACTAGCACCAGTCACTTTGTGTGCCAAATTGCTGCAACAGCAGGAACTCTGTAGGAGGCGCTGTGGATGGGATGATGTTATGCCAATAGATATTTCAAACCAGTGGAAAATGTGGTTGTTGGCTATTGAGTCACTGGCATCATTCAAAGCAAACAGGTGTATAAAACCAAAGGACTTTGGTGAGTCCATACACAGCCAACTACATCACTTCTCTGATGCCAACAAAGAAGGCTACGGGACAGTAAGCTACATCAGACTGAAGAACAGTAAAAACATTGTTCACATTGCTTTCATGCTGGGGAAGGCCAGAGTTACATCCCTGAAATCTGTAACTATTCCACGTCTTGAACTAACAGCTGCTGTACTGGCTGCCAGAGTGGATGCAATGCTGAAAGCAGAGTTACAACTTCAGCTTGAAGAATCTGTATTTTGGACAGACAGTACTGCAGTCCTTAAGTACATTAACAATGAAGACAGACGCTTCCACACATTTGTGGCTAATAGGATCTCTGCCATAAGAGAAGTTTCACGGTGGATTCTGATGATCTTTGTGAACTCTGTGCCCAACAATGCACTTAGTGCAACTGATAATGTCAATCTCTCAATCTTACTTACTTTTCAGATTGGAAGAAGTATAAAGTGTCAGTGGCCTGGTTTCTCAGGTTGAAAGCAGTGCTTTTGGAACTCACGGGTCGGAAAAATGGGTTGAAGGCAACTCTTGGACGATGATGGACTTAACACAGTTATGTGTGAAGTAGAAGCCATTCTTAATGATTGTCCAATAATGAAGCTGTCTGATGATCCAACAGATTTGGAACCTCTCACACCAAATCACCTTCTTCTTTTAAAAGGAAAGCCAGCATTGCCACCTGGACTGTTTGAACCATCTGATATGTATGTGAAACATCTGTTGCAAGAGAAACAGAAGTGGAACCAAAGGAAAAAGAGTTCAGTCTCTGGGGATGTGGTAGTCATCATGGATGCTTCAGCTCCATATGGTTCCTGGCCTCTGGCCAAAGTGTTGGAGGTTTTTCCAGACAAAAGAGGTCTGGTGCGTACAGTCAAGCTCCAGACCAAAACCAACATTATTGAGAGACCTGTAACTACAATTTGTTTAATTCAAGGGGTATAAATCAAATGATGATGTATGCTATTAAGTTTCCACATGGCTCCTATTCATTGTATTGAATTGTTATGTTTGCTTCACATTAACAATTAGGGGCCAGTGTGTAGGAACCAAATGATGTATTGGGTCTCCAAGGGATAGGTATAAGTAGGAACCAGTGTTGGTCGGATGGGGTTTCTGCCCGGAAGCACTGACAGGTTTTTGACCGCTGCACAAGGAGCGCTTCCGGTGGGGACACAGAGGCAGTGTTGCTGCAGCCGTGTTTGTATACTAGTAGTTTTGCTTTTTGAAGTTAACGGTAGGTCAAGTTAACTGAGAAGCTAAATGGAAATAAAAGAAACGAGTAATCAAGCATAAAGTTGCGTGTCTGACTTTTGATTACAAGCGTGTCATCAATTGTAAGTGCGGGTGGAATAACTCAGTGGCTTAAAGCTTGGCTTAGCCTCTACACTTACACTTGCCCATTTTTCGAACACACCAACTTTGAGGACATAATGTTATATATCCCAGGTGCCATGATGACGAGTGTGTTATTAACTTCACCTGTCAGTGGTCAAAAGTTATGCCTGATATTGTATACAGTGTATATTTTTATATTTATCATATGTGCTACGTATACTTATGTATGGTGTGGTAGGCAAACAATTTTCAATGCGGTATGTTTTTGGTTTTGAAAGCCACAGTTAATTTTTTTCAGTTTACTATGGGAAGAAAGAAAAACCCTCAAAAAGTCTTTCAATCATTCATTGTGAATTATTGAACTTTCCCCCCAGTTGTTAGAGACAAGGGAATATAGAAAAAATACAAACGGTCGTAAAATTATAACTTTGCACACATGGGCTTTATGGACATCCGCTTTGAGCCTGCTGGATTTCCGCAAAATCCGTCTTGCATACAGACAGAAGACAGAAAGAGAGAAAGACGGTCTCACACACACCTTTAGAATTACATGGGAGCCAGCAAGCTCCCATAAAGTAAAATCCTACATCTGTGGGGGTCTCCAGACCAACATTCATTGTTTTAATCACAAATACAAATAAATAATTTCTGACTACAACAAACATATTTTCAAAAAGAGCCAGAAAACCGCAAGCGGTTATGTAGGGCCCTAACAGTATGTGCGGTCGGGTATCAGATCGGGGCGGCGGTGTGAGCAGGGGGCAATAGTCAAGCGATTCGGACAATACACAAAGGAGTTACGGCCATTCGATGGTTCAATGTGGAAATCACGCCAAAATGAAGAGTTGAAACAAAATCGGAATAAAATTGGAATAGACAGTTGGTGCAAGAGACTTTTCTGTGTGTCTGGTCAAGATACATGTGTACTGATTTTCATGTTCCAACTCCATAAAAACCCCTATGGAGAGGGGTTTTTGAAAATTTCAAGGGAGCGCTATGGGCCCATTTTGCCCCGCCCATTGGTGTGGCCCACATCAGATGTTAGAGGTTGCCACCCTTGACCTGTGTAGCAACTTTCATGATGATACAAGTTTATTGAAGCCATCAAAAAGCCAAACAACTGGTTACTTCCTGTTACCACTGGGGGGTGCCATGAGTAAGGCATGACATTAATATATTAGCACGTTCAGGGCTGAGTCCCCGTCATGCTCAGAAAATTTGAAGCTGCTCGGATAGAGTATGCGAGTCATTTGAATTTAGACGGCGAATTCGCCAAAGTTTCTCGAGCCCTAGCAGCCACGCCCCTATGACCTAATCACGTGCAGAGCACAACTTTTGCTCGGCTAGGTCTGGAGATGATCTGTACCAAATTTCAAGTCGATCGGACAAAATCCCTGGACGAGTTCGTTTTCCTCAGAAAATCCAAAATTCAAAATGGCCGACTTCCTGTTGGAATTTCAGCTTCCTACCAAGAGACAATTTTGTTCAACTGGTTATGCTTAACATCTGTACCGAATTTTTGAAGATTGTAGGCGGCGCAATGGAGTCACTTTGCGCCACCCATTGGCTTGGCCCCCATCAGATGTTAGAGGTCGCCACCCTCAACCTGTGTATCAACTTTCATGATGATACGGGTTTATTAAAGCCATCAAAAAGCCAAAGGTATTTGGAGGCACCAAAATGATGAGTCGAAACAAAATGGCTGACTTCCTGTTTGGAATAGACAATTGGTGCAAGAGACTTATTTGTGCATCTGGTCAACTTGCACATGTGTACCGATTTTCATCCTACAACTCCATAAAAACCCCTATGGGGAGGGTTTTTTGAAGATTTCAAGGGTGCGCTATGGAGCCATTTTACCCCGCCCACTGGCGTGGCCCCCATTAGATGTCGCCACCCTTGTCCTGTGTCAAATTTCATGATCATACAAGTTTATTAATAATAAACAGCAGGGTTTCAATAGGTTCCTTGCGGACCTGTTTCACAGTCCGCTCGGGCCCACTGAATTTCTGGGAAATTCAGTATTTTCCAGACACTTCATCACTCACTTGCTCTTACCTGCAATGAGAAGAAGCAGTGCAGGCAAAGAGCAGCCATCACCACTGCTAGAAGCCCAGTGGCCATGTGTCGTATGTCAACCAGTGACTCCACCAGGGGAATGCTGCCCACCTGCCAGTCGTAACACAGCACAACGGGGGCCAGCAGCAGCCAGGCGTTAAAAGACAGCAGGTATGAATAGGTCAAAATCCTGAGGTGAGAGAGATGGAGAGACAGATGAGACAGATAGAGGGAAGCAGGAAAATAAAATAAATTTAATCACAGCGATGCTGCAATGTCAATCATAATGAGAATCAGTGTCATATATTCATCCTGTTTATCTAAGTAGTAAAGTTTACCTAAGTATAAACTGGTCAGAGGTTATCCAAGGTTGAATATTGTTTGGGTGTAATTTTCTAACCTGATATTTAGAGCCCAGCACACTGGGCCAATTCAAAGACGTTAATTCAGTTCATAAGCAAAAAAAAAAAAAAAAAAAACCTTTTTGGAGTATTTGGTGCATTACACCAACAAAGCATCACAAAAAAGAACAAACGACCTAATTATAGGACAAATACATTCATCACTTAAGAGGTTATAATTGGCATCAACAAGAGTCAATCTATTTTCAAACTGGACCAATCAGAGCTGAGCTGGATAACACTGAAGAAATGTAATGTATTATAAAACATTCAGATATAACAGAATGATCAAAAATTATTTGGAAATTAATCAATGATCATGCAGTTCTACATAGAACAATCAATTTTAAAAAGCTATATGACATTTCTACGCAAGGACACGCAGAGAGGCAATAAGGAAGTACTGGAGGCTTAGCAAGATATCAGGGAGCAGGAATAATACTTTACATGTGAGCAGGAAAGACAGAACAAGGGATATGAGAATTCACAATAAATTTCCCATGTGGCCTTGGGAGACGAGCCATTTTTCATTGCAGATGGTGAAGATGGCCACTCCTACCTGGTTGAAATGTACAGTCAGAGGCAGAAATAAAGTTGACTGAACTTTACTAGTAGCTTAACATAGTTTTCAGCATAGAGTGATTTATTACCAGTTACCTTTACTAAAAACTAGTATTGTGTACGCCACTATTTTTTGGGGATAACTACCCAACACTGCTCATCTGTGTTCTTCATCAGTGCCTCCTTGTTGCAGCAGTGTCTGTGTCTGGGGAATACATGTCATTACAACTTGAACCCCAAGTTGCCCTCCAGGCGCTTCACACAGCAGCCCTCTGGTCCTGAAAGGCTAAGCCTAAGGAAGGGTTAAATGCACAGGTCAAATTTCACTCATGTTATTATTATTATTATTATGTTTTTCATCTTCTTCATTCCAACTCAACACTCTAAGGCTATAACCGATCGCACATGCAATCCCTTATTCCTGCAAGTCATCTATGCATATTAATTCCACCACGAGCCACTCAACACTGCAAGGTGAAGGCATCTAATGAGTCTCATAGTACCATGGACATGTCACCATTGAGGAATGTTGCCATATGACTGAGAGGTTCTGTATCTGTGACATGATAATGGCCATGATTTCCTCTGGCCTACATAAAGCCCAATGGAGATAGGCCTTATCAATCTCAGACAACATCTCACCATCATACTGAATCACTACATGTCCTGTATCACCCTTAAAGCCTCATTGTGGGACTTGTGGGAGTAGGTATTGCAGTTGGTTCAGTGACTGCAAGGTTTTAATGCCTTGATCAATAGCTTTCCATCTTGTTGCACTCACTCATTTAAATGTTTTATTTGTACTTAAGGACTTAATTACTGAATCTCTTTCAACCCAGTCTTTACTACTCATATTATTATTATGCACTGTATAGTAAATTTCAAGTCTGTTTTGGGTGAAATTTGGTGATAAAGGAAGAAAAGTGGGAGAATTTATGTGAAATACAATGAAAAAGATTTGCTGAAAAAAACTCATCATGTTTTTCATCACTCCAGCTCAAAAGAAACATTACACCAATTCCTCTGCATGCTGGCAACAATGTGGGCACCCCGAGGCCAAACATTTTCATATATTTTGTCACGTGTATTATTGAAACCTTCCTGGCTGGTGGGTCAAAGAAATTTGCAAAAGGGTTTGTTTTTTTTTGTCAGACTAACATTCCATTTAACATCAGAAAATACTTTTTATAAAGATAAATATTTATAACGGATCCTGCCAGCAGGAAAGAAATGGTAGAAACCAGGAATGCCTACTATGACAAAGTGGATTGACATTGTATAGGGTAGATGGAGAAGATTACCTTTACATTAAAACTGCAACAGGGAATATTTTATGAATGACGGGAAAGATGGATGAGGTATATCACATCGGCATTACAAGTATTTGTTTAAAGTGGTTTCATGTCTTCCTCTTCCCTCCTTTTAATTTATTTCTTTTCTGTAAGAGTAGTACTGAAGTACACCCAGTGTTGTTGTTATGGATTGTTTTTTGGTGGATTGGTTCAGATTCAGAATATTCCTGTCACAATCTGTGGATTAAGTATAACGAAACCCACAATAGAAAGAATTTAAAAAAAAGTGCTAGGTAAATTTGTGTAATATTTCCATATTCTAAATGATTCCTGAGAGCCACATACACTACTGTGCATGCACTGATGTCAATTATATTATTATTAACTCAATATCAATGATGTCAATGGGCTCAAAAAAAGGATGTTTTGCATTAACTCTTTGAGTGCAATTGACGTGTTTGTACATCATTTAAAATCCAACTCTTGGGTGCCATTGACGAATATAGACGTCAAAGTGTTGTTTCCAGCAGCTGGCACAAGAAGGCACTCTCATACAGCCTGTGAGTAATATTGAGGCTTCTGGAATTTGTAGTCGGGAGATAAAGCAACGGCATACGACACAGAGATCAAAGCAGGAAGTAGAGACGATCATAATTAGAGAGCAAATCAAACAATCTGGACAAAAAGTGTTGATTTTGGTGAAACTGGCCTCTACTCCACTCCAGATAAAACAAGAATGGAACAAGGTAAAACATGTTTTCCATGATGAAATAGAGAGTCTCTTCTTTCATTTGAGCTGCTCTGTGTTTTTACAGTCATAGTACAAAATATTCTGTGCATCATGAAAGATGACCCAAAATGGCCAAAAATACTGGCGCAAGGAACTTTTGGTTAAAAGGGCTGTCACTCAGTGAGTGAAAAAAAGAAACAATGTAAGATTTCTTTTAACTTTTCATCTGTTGCTTTGTTTGCGTGTGTGTGCGCTTGTGTGTTTATGACCTGGTAAGGAGGTGTTGCGAGAAGGAGGCTGGGTTGTCCTGTTCAGAGAAAAGAGGCATGGATCCTCCCATCAGCCACAGCCTGACAGATATGATGATCAGCACCTGGTGGAAGGAGCAAGAAACACTTGAGAGTACAAACAACTAACAATTTCTGGTTTACAGGGCTTTGTGCAGGACAATTCAATTAACAAAAAAATATAATAAAATAATATAGATTTGAAAACAGTGGCTATGGGTCCAAACATTTACATTTCTTATGTCTTATCGGTAAAAGTCAGGAATTTAATCTTTAAAAACAGTGACCCATACAAGTAGAGTACATCATCTGAAACAACAGTCATAAATCAGGGAAACAATTAATTATCATGGACTGTACTTATATGGGGCCTTTCTAATCAACCAACCACCCAAAGCACTTTACACTATATATCACATTTACCCATCGACATAGACATTCATACTGATGTTGGGAGACAATCACCAGGCTTTTCACATTCACACACCAATGCACAACATTGGGAGCAATTTGGGGTTAGGTATCTTGCTCAAGGACACCACGACACATCGCTGCTGGAGATGGGAATCAAACCACCAACCTTCCGGTTGATGGCTCTGAATGTTGATCAGACAGTAAAACAATCAGTAAAAGGCATGTTTGGTTTGTTTTTCTGTCCTCCAGTTCTGCTTATAATTGAAGGACTTAAAGTAATGCAAGTAACAATATAAGTTTTTTTGATTAGTAACTGTCACATTAACTTAACAACAATAACGTGTTACACACGAATGAACTTTGATTGCAGTAACATGCCACTTTGGGCCTGTGCAATAAACAAACTGATCAAAATGTGCAATACTAGTAATCAAATCAAAAGTCTTTATTGTCATTATACAACAATGCCCACAACAAAATTAGGAACGTTGCTCCATTTGATGCGTGATACAAATATAAAAAAAAAAAAATATTCGGGGGTAAAAAAAAAAAAAAAAAAGTTTGCTGAAAAAACAAATATCAATAATATGCACATAGATATTGCACTATTGTTATTTCTATACATTTATGGCATGTTTAAAGGTGTTAAGTCATTGGACGTTTATTGATTTACAGAATGTTACCTGTTATTGCAGTTTGTATACACGGTTATTTCACAACTTATGATAGGTGAATATTAGGTGTTAGGTGTTTTTTTTTAACATTTGTTTATACTGTTCCATCGCTTTACTTTTGCTGCTGTGATTTTTTTAAATTTTCCCACCGTAGGATTGACAAATCTAATCTTATATAAAATTACAGTAAAAAATTGAAAGCAAGAAGCATTACTGAACATTAAATTAACAGGTAGGCAAAAAAAAAATCCATTGCAACTGAAGTGGTTTATTATACACCTTTATATATGGTGCACATGTAGCCATACCGTCATATACTATACTTCAATATCACCTGTGTAATGCATTGCATGGTACTTCATTTCACTGTATTCATGGTGTAGTTTCTGCAAGGTATCTTCTCCTGTCCTCCCTCTGTCCCTTGAAGGTATGATCGCCAGAAATCGCCTAATAAGGGTAGGAAATTGGAACCTGTTCTGAGGTTCCTGAAATGGTAAAACTAGACTATTGGTATGAGCAGAGGAGGGGGTCTTGGTGGATAAGACAGTTCCTACTCCCATTATTTCATTCCTGATCTTCGTCCTCCTCCTCCTCCCACCTTGGACTACTTTGCCTAACCCTGTCATCTATTTTCTATGTGCAGGTAATGTGTACCTTGTTCCAATTGTTATCTATCAATGGATCAACTATTGTCTCACTAATTGTGATTTCATGTCATACACATTTAACATATTATTGAACTGACTGGTTTGTCATTATTTGGCTCTGCCACTGCACAACAATAATGCAACTCCCAAAAAATGGATAAAAAATTACTTTTACTATTACAGTCAGGCTTCATCTTCTGGTACTGAGTGACGTGGTGGTGACGAGGTCATCTTGCGGAGGCTTCTCCTGTTTGGTGTGGTGGAGAGAGGAAGACGTGCTGCCCAGGCTTCTTCTGCTTGGCGTGGTGGAGAGGAGGACGTGCTGCCCACGCTTCTTCTGGTTGGTGTGGTGGAGAGGAGGGCGTGCTGCCCAGGCTTCTTCTGGTTGGTGTGGTGGAGAGGAGGACGTGCTGCCCAGGCTTCTTCTGGTTGGTGTGGTGGAGAGGAGGACGTGCTGCCCAGGCTTCTTCTGGTTGGTGTGGTGGAGAGGAAGACGTGCTGACCAGGCTTCTTCTGGTTGGCGTGGTGGAGAGGTAGACGTGTTGCTCATCCATTGCTGATAGCTTGATGATGCTCTTTATCCCCTTGGACACTCTCATACAATTCTATATATACACTGTATATTAGCTGTTGTCATGTTGAGTTGGACACTTTCATACAATTTTATTTTATACAATGTAGTGTTAATGTGTTTTTCATTGTTGTTATTCTGTACACATGGCATCTATTGCACGTCTGTCCATCCTGGAAGAGGGATCCCTCTGTCGCTCTTCCTGAGGTTTCTTCTGTTTCTTTTTCCCTGTTTTTTTTGGGAGTTTTCCCTTAGTCGATGTGAGGGTCATTTGTAAAGGACAGAGGGTGTCATATCCTGTACAGATTGTAAAGCCCAATGGGGCAAATTCATAATTTGTGATATTGGGCTATACAAATAAATTTGACTTGACTAACTTTTCATGCAAAATAAAAGGAAACAAAAAACTTACATAGCCAGAGATGAGGCAGGCTCGTTTGATGAAGGGGCTGCAGATGTGGTGGAGGTCCCTGAATCTGGTGGCAGACAGGTGACTGGGGACACAGACATTCAACAGTTCAGGCATACTTTATCTGTGGGCTTAAATCAACACATATTCGCTGTTAAAATTATCATATCTTTCACTGTGACTGTGAACACAAAAAATCTGTTTTAATGGTGTGTACTAGTACCTTTGGCTGTCTGACATTAAAGTTTCTGCTCAGCATTAATAATATTTCTTAAGAAAAAGTACATTGGAAATTGCAAGTAAATCATCTCTATATTTGATTGTTACTCTTAATACTAAGATAAGCCATTCTTTGATCCCCTAGAGCAGGAAAACTTTTGGTTCAACATTCTTTTATACTCTATATACAAAAGCTTTTTTACTAGATCAACACAGCTACTTCAACAAAGGTGAAGTACAGGTGATTGACAGAAGTGAGACATTAATTAACTGGCCACCACAGTTGTATCTCCACTTGTGTAATTCACATAATCAGATCTTTCCTTTTTAGTTCACTGGTAGGATAAAGTGTTCATTGCTGTAAATATTTTTTTTAACTCACCATCAATTTGTTTTGGAGCCTCCAAGCTAGCTCCTGCTAACATTGTGCTCCTTGTTGTGATTTTTACTCCCCCTGGTGGTTGAGCTAAGTGACACCTTCAGGATACTTATTTACAGTGTATCTGGAAAATATTTACAAGCGCTTTGCTTTTTCTATATTTTGGTATGTCACAGCATTATCTGAAAAAATAATGAATTTCCCTCAAAATTCTAAATACAACACCCCATTATGACAACATACACTGCCTGACTAAAAAAAGTAAGCACCTGGATTTAACGAAGCAAATAGGTACGAGCCTCCTTTTGGATACCGCAGGTTCAGCAACAGTATCTGCTCATATAATGAGGTCAGCTGACTACCTGAATATACTGAATGACCAGATTATTCCATCAATGGATGTTTTTCTTCCCTGATGGCACGGGCATATTCCAAGATAACAATGCCAGGATTCATCGAGCTCAAATTGTGAAAGAGTGGTTCAGGGATCAGGACACATCATTTTCACACATGGATTGGCCACCACAGAGTCCAGACCTTAACCCCATTGAGAATCTTTGGGATGTGCTGGAGAAGGCTTTGTGCGTGGCTTTGCTTGGAGTGGTCAGACTCTACCATCATCAATGCAAGATCTTGGTGATAAATTAATGCAACACTGGATGGAAATAAATGTTGTGACATTGCAGAAGGTTACTGAAACAATGGCACAGTGAATGCATCCTGTACTCAAAGCTAAAGACGGTCCAATGAAATATTAGAGTGTGCAACCTTTTTTTGGCCACGCAGTGTATTAATAAGGATAGTGTCCTTCAGTTGCATTTTGTCAAACTCAGGTGGGCATGTGCTTTTTACGAAGGAGTGGCTTCCCTCTGGCCACTCCACCATACAATCCTGATTGGTGGATTGCTGCAGAGATGGTTGTCCTTCTGGAAGGTTCTCCTCTCTCCACAGAGGAACGCTGTGGCTCCTCGTATATTCTGTCTTCAGTCATTATACATAACATAACAAATACAAATCAACATAATCATGATATAATTTCAGCCATTACAGTGGTTTTCATCCTCTTTTGGCAAAATGAAAGGTTTGTGGAGGGCTGGTATTTATTTATTTTTGTACATTTTGTTTATAGATATTTTATTTATATTTTGCATATATTTAATAATATATTGTACCATATATTTAACATACATGTGACACTACATCTTTACATACATTACCAATACATTTTCCCATATAAATCACGATACATTATGGTGGCTATTAATACACACAAAATTGTATATATTTTGGGATATATCATACCATATATTCGAAGTGTCAATAGTTTGTATGTTCCATGTAAATTTTGAGCTTTTGCTTTGTTACTGAGTGTTTTCCTCATTATGAGCAATTTTCTGTTTGTTTTCCTCTGGGTGAGAGCCTTATGCTTGAAACCCTCGATAGATCAGATTTCTTCGTTTTGAAAAGATTTTGAAATGATGCTTTCGGGTCAAGTCCATGTTAGTCATAGCCTTTTGTAGCTTAGTCATTGCAATCATTTTTATCTAGTTTGTCAAGTGATCTTTTGTTGGGTAATGTAAAATAAATGCTTTTATTTTGAAACTTTGCTTTCCAGCCAGGCATATGAGTTGTTTCGCTGAAGTTCTAAAAATCAAGGAGATTTGTTGCATTACTACAACCAATCATTTTACAACATCAACCATGTGGTAATTAAAGAAATAAAGATTTCTGAAAAAAATGTGTACAAACTATTGTGTGCATCATGAAAGATGACTCAAAATGACCGGCATAAGGCACTTTCCGTTTTATAAAAAATACTGGCACTGAATCAGTTTAATAACTATTGCAAAATAAATCAAGACAAGCAAGCCAAAAAGTGTGTGTGCTTACTAGATGAGAGGTTTGCGGCACAGCACCAAGGCGTCGTAGAGAACACACACTCCGAACACGGTGATACCCGTCTCCTTGACCAGCATGGCGCAAGTGCCCAGCAACAAGCTGATGAGCAGAAACCATGCTGACGCTGTGGAGGGCAGCGAGTCCTCAGAGACACCCACACCCACACTCCTGAGAGAGAAACAGAGAGAAAGGAAGCAGGACAAGGGTGAATTATAATGACAGAGGAACAGGTTATTCTGAGCCCAGAACACAGAAGAAAAATGAATCACTTTTATGCATTCTGTTTTGTGGTGGAAATGTGTTTATTTATATAAAATAGGGCTGTTATGATACAACAAAATCATGGTACGGTGCATACCTCGGTTTTGAAGTGATGGTTGAGTTTGGATCATTTGCTTTTGTTTCCGAACATTCCTTTGTTACATATTTATTTTAATACATTCTTCTACTTGTTTACTCATGTCTCTGGACCGTTTTTTTTATATATGTCAATCTATCCCTGCTGCATGCACCTGTTTGGTGTACAGAAAACCCACCCACACGGACCACTACCTTCTCTTTGATTCTCACCACCCACTGCAACAAAAGTTCGGGGTCATCAAGACTCTGAACCACTGGACCCAAAACATCCCCACTAGGACAAAAGGAAAGGTCAAGGAGCAAAAACACATCTGGAATGCTCTTAAGACATGTGGCTATCAAAACTGAGCCTTTGTTGAGATCAAAAACAAAAAACAGAAACAACAATGAACAGGAGAGGGAAAACAATGAAAACCTGTCATTAGGGTTGGGTATTGGTTGGGTTTATCCGATACCAGTTCCTACTCTGTGCTTTTTAAATGTTTCCGTTGCTTAAACGGTTCTTGAACCGGTACTTAAAAAACTAAACCGCATACACTTTGTCAAAAAACATCCATCCATCCATCCATTATCTACCGCTTATCCTCACAGGGTCGCGGGGGGGCTGGAGCCTATCCCAGCTGTCTTAAGGCAGAAGGCAGGGTACACCCTGGACAAGTCGCCACGTCATTGCAGGGCACATAGAGACAGACAACCACTCACATTCACACCTACGGTCAATTTAAACTAGCCAATTAACCTAATCCCCATGCATGTTTTTGGATGGTGGGAGGAAGCCGGAGTACCAGAGAGAACCCACACAGACACGGGGAGAACATGCAAACTTGTCAAAAAACAACACCCTTTTATTTCCAGGGCCCAATTGAAGACAATATTAACTTACAGTAAATCTATAAATACAAGTAACATATGGTAATAATAAATAAACAAATAGAAAATAAATTTACATAATAAAGACAGTAATTAAACTGGAAGTAGTACCTCCTTTGCTTGTAATTATTTTATTACACTTGTTACATGTTGCCGAGTCAACATCCTTGGCTGTGAAATGCAACCAAACTTTTTATCGTTTTGCCTTCAGCTGGGGTGGTCATACGTCGGGATTTAGGCCAGACAGTGTGGAATTAAAATGCCTTGTCCGGCATCCTGCACAGCCTCAAGCCGGACGCTTATTTGTTCTCCTTTTTGGAGTTGCACTTGAACGGAATGCTGCAGATCGTCTGATGGTGTAAGCCTGGTTAAAAAAATGATTGGCTGAAAGTGGTGTTTCTCTGATTTCTCATTGGTTGAAATTGTAAACAACTGCCCCCTTTTCCGATGTGCTAGCTGTGCTGGCATCTTATCTCATTAATACAATGTTAACATGCCGAAAAGACAGACCTTATTCAATGCGGAATGGTCAAAAGAGCACGTTTGTCAGCAAAAGTAGCAAAGATGATTTGTATGCGTATTTCACACACACTATGATGTGGATGTTAGTAAACAAGGAAAGATAGCCATTGAAAGGCATGCTAACATGGCAAAACATAAAAGCAACAGATGGGCTGCAGGCACCTCCTCCATCTGGTTGTTTTTTTTGGGATGCAACATTGTCTGAAAATGACAAGGTACCCACTGCAGAACTGTGTCCTCCTTTTTGGTGTTGTAGAAATGGAAATGGCCACCCTACCTCCAGCATCCTCACCACTAGTATCAGATCAACAAGCCTGCTGACTGTACCATTCCAGCCACCCAGGTCACCGTAGGTGAGTGAAGTAACAACTCACGCGAGAATGTGTGGGGTTTTACGTGATTCAAGATGGCAGAATAAACAGAGCACACACAAGTCACTGTCAGCCGTTTCATTTAATTACTAAAACTTAGTACACTGACTGAGTAGCGAGCGAGTAGCGTCACTGATGTTGCACATGTTTACACTGGAACAAAGGGGTGATAAAAAAAAAAAGTCTGGTTACTACCAGTTACGTGGGAACCAGTACCCAATTGGTACCGCGTTTTAGTACACAAGCCTAATTGTCATCCACTACATTGCTGCTGAGTTGGAAAAATTCAAGCAAAGTTTCAGTAAACACAACATTGTCGTACACCAAGCCTGGTAAAACACTAAGACAGAAGCTGGTCCAACCAAAGGACAAAATCCCTTTCTGTCCCTCTGTGTATGTGTATGTATGTATGTATGTCTCCACGCACCCCTCTCCCTCTCTCTCTCTCTCTCTCCCGCACCCCCTCCCACCCTATGTACCCTCTCTGTTTATTATCATTCTCTTTGTCACAATGTGTTTGTTGTTAGTTTCACAGGCTTTATGGTGCTTTTTTATGATGTATATATAGATCATGACTTGCTGTATTTCCGCCCTAAGACAGCTGGGATAGGCTCCAGCACCCCCCGCGACCCTATGAGGCTAAGCAGTAAATGATGAACAAATGGATGGATGGACTTGCTGTATACTTCTCTCCCCAACATCTACATGGTCTTTAACCAACACCTCACACCTCCCCATCCTGACATTCACAGCTCACAGACAGCAACATTCAATTTACATAACACTGTCACTTACTCAGTGTCTGAACATCCTCTTTTCTTATGTCTAAGTTAAACTTAGTTTTCTGGAATGTACATGGCATGCTCACAGACAAAATGTATTAATATCCTGGTCTATGTCTCTAAACTAAAGGCAGATATTCTCCTTCTGCGAGAGACACATTTATTACAACCAGAAGAGAAATCTCTCACAGATTCAAATGATAATATCATATTTTCATCTTGTTATAACAGCAGACAAAAAGGGGTCTCTATTCTAATCCACAAGAGAGTCCCGTTTACCTTAAACTATGCAATAACAGACCCAGAGGGCAGATACATTATATTCAAGCAGCGATTTTTGATAAACAATACACAATTGCCAATCTGTATGCTCCAAATGATGATTCAGCCTTCTTTCACACAGTTTTCTTTCATTTATCTTATCTGCTAACTCAACTACTATTATCGGAGGTGACTTAAACATAGTTTAAATCCCTCTGTAGATCGATCAAACAGTCCAATGCAGGCAAAACAATTACAATTACTCCAAACCATACAGGATTGTATGGTTTGGACTGATTGATTTGAAAGATTTTTGATTGATGAAAGATTTTGGATTAGATGAGGTCTGGAGGCTCAAAAACCCAACAAAAAGGGAATATACTTTCTTCTCTGCTGTACACCAATCATTTTGAAGAATTGACTTTTTGTTTTCAAATAACTCCATCGCACACCAAATTACCACGTGAATTCACTCAATCATCATCAGTGACCATGCACCCATATCCCTCAGTCTACAAATTGACACTTACTGTAAACCTCCTCAGACTTGGCGGTTCAACATACAGGAACTCATTTATTTTGCAAATCCCAAATATACATACACACCCCATTAACCATTCTCACAAACCCTCCAACAGATGGTGATGAACTCTTTGTGTGCCACTGATGTATTTGTACATCAAAAATCCAATGCTTGAGTGCCATAAACATATATTTTGAAGTGTTTTTTCAGCAGCTGGCACAAGAGAGCATCTGTTCTGCATCTGATCTGAGGTGTTCACACCAAATGACCCAGGCTCGCAGAGTAGACCACAGCTTCACCCCGATCTGGGGGAGGTGTGCCAAAAAACTGTCGCCGAGCTTCCAATTGGGCTAAAATTGTGTAATGTGAACAAGGCATAAGGTACAGTCATTTGCATAAAAGGAGAAGTAGGGAGAGCACACACCCCTTGAGGGCGCCAGTGTTGCATGACTGGGTGATGGATGTGATGCTCCCCAGCCACACCTGCTGCCACCCATTAGTCAGGAAGTTTGTAATCCATTGACAGGGAGCCGCCACAGTGAGCTGGGAGAGTTTGGAGTGGAGGATGTCTGGGATGATGGTGTTAAATGTCGAGCTGAACTCCACAAACAGGATCCTTGGGGAGTCTAAATGTAAAGGCTGGAATATAGTTCTCCTACTGCGGAATACTTTATCCAACTCCATAGCTACGGAGACCCCTCGAGCCCTCGCAGTTCTCCGTCGTGGTGCATGTTGTGCATTTCTGCCATGAAACGCACCCCCTCGCAATTCGCCTTAATATCGCAGACAAACACAGGGGAAAATACTACAATTTAATTATTTGTGAAGGAGATAGAAGAGAAGAACAATGGTTGCTCACAGTCAATAAAACCCCTCTAAAGAGTGCAAATGTTCTTCTAACAAAATTGGATAATAGCAAAGGCAAACCAACACCTTTCAGTATGTTCTGTGGAAAAATACCAGAACCATAATTTCTAAATTAATCAAACAGATTTTTTGAGCAAGTTGAATGTATTTGACTTGCGTTTCACAGTTCTTGTCCTGTCCTGTCCATCTGTCTGTCTGTTTCTGTGTAGGGCGAGGGGGTGTATTTCATGGCAGGGGTGCAACTAGAGCACCAATCGCAGCCCTTGCCGTCTCCGTTTTCCCTTGATAGAGTGACAGACAGTTAAAAAACATTTCATGCACCCGGAGAGGATGGAGAGGCTCTCCGGCGACGCAGAGGGCTCTCCGTGTCTAATTTATAGCACGGAGTACTATAAATTGGTCTTAAAGGGGAAGATCTATTTTTTACAAATTGGACTTTATTTCTGATGATATTTGGATTTGATAATATCTACTTAACCGTGAGTGAATGGGGCACAGAAAATCCAGTGCCCCATTCACTCACTGTTAAATATCATCAGAAACACTCCAAATGACTCTAAAGTGATGTGGGTGAGTAAATGGCAATGATTTATCCCAGAAATAAGGTCATATTTAAAAAAAAAAAAAAACTTCCCCTTTAATCCTAACTCTAACCCAGGTGGGTCAACACGAGTCTCTCAAAGGTGAGATCTCATTAGACAAAGACGAGAAGGTGGATTCAGTACTCACTGAACTAGAGCTGTGCAATATGGATAAAATTCTATATCCCGGTATAGCCAAGTTTATATCCCGATAATGATATATATTCCAATATAGTATTTTTTTCTGATGTGTTTTTACTTTCCATTGTGCTCTCCTCCATCTCCTCTGCAGCGTAATCCCATTTATGCTTTTATTGTGAACGCTTGCTTTGAGAGCAACCAGAAGTCTGGCTTTGTTTGCGCTGTAGCGTACTTTTACTGTGTAGTTTGGCTGCTAATAAAGATGTTTTAAGCGATAATGTTAGCGTAGCAAGAGAGCTAACTAAGTAGCTACATGTTAAAATTACGATATAAAGAACAGAGGCTTATATCGTATAGCAGACATTTTTATAACGCACTACGATATATATCGTAATATCGCACAGCTCTACACTGAACCTACTGTTTTGACAGATCATCTGGCTATTGCAATTAAGGTCAATATGGCAACAACTACAGGGGTTGGATAATGAAACTGAAACACTGGCCAATTTAGTGGTTTCATAGCTAAATTTGACCAGCCTGGTGGCCAAACTTCATTGACTGCACATTGCACCAGTAAAAGCATGGAAGACGTAAATCAACAAATCAAATCAACACGGAAGTAAATCAAAAAACGTGAGCTGCTGGTCTCCGTGTCGTCATTTGTCACATAGCCTCAGGATAACGCAACAGAGCAGAGTGTGAAGGTTCAATTAGCAGAGTAATAGCACAGTTTTGCTTAAAATATTACAATGCACACAACATCATGGGTGACATATCAGAGTTCAAAAGAGGACAAATTGTTGGTGCACGTCTTGCTGGCGCATCTGTGACCAAGACAGCAAGTCTTTGTGATGTATCTAAAGCCACGGTATCCATGGTAATGTCAGCATACCACCAAGAAGGACGAACCACATCCAACAGGGGTAACTGTGGACGCAAGAGGAAGCTGTCTGAAAGGCATGTCCGGGTACTAACCCAGATTGTATCCAAAAAACATAAAACCACAGCTGCCCAACTCACTCGTGCCAATGCCAAACGTCGGTTTCAATGGTGCCAGCAGCGAAAATCTTGTTCTCTGATGAGTCCACATTTACTGTCTTTCCCACATTCGGGAGAGTTATGGTGTGGAGAAGCCCCAAAGAAGCGTACCACCCAGACTGTTGCATGCCTAGAGTGAAGCATGGGGGTGGATCGGTGACGGTTTGGGCTGTAATATCATGGCATTCCCGAGGCCCAATACTTGTGCTAGATGGACACGTCACTGTCAAGGACTACCGAACCATTCTGGAGGACCATGTGCACCCAGTGGTTCAAACAGTGTATCCTGAAGGCAGTGCCGTGTATCAGGATGATAATGCACCAATACACACAGCAAGACTGGTGACAGAGTGGTTTGATGAACATGAAAGTGAACTTGAACATCTCCCATGGCCTGCACACTCACCACATCTAAATATTATTGAGCCACTTTGGGGTGTTTTGGAGGAGCGAGTCAGGAAACGTTTTCCTCCACCAGCATCACGTAGTGACCTGGCCACTATACTGCAAGAAGAATGGCTCAAAATTCCTCTGGCCACTGTGCAGGACTTGTATCTGTTATTCCCAAGACGAATTGATGCTGTATTGGCCGCAAAAAGGAGGCCCTACACCATATTAATGGTGTGGTCTAAAACCAGGGGTTTCAGAACACTATTCAGAACACTACTAACAGAACACTATTTCAAAATAGGCAATTATAAAATGAAGTGCAAAAAATAATTAAAAATGCTGGAGACAAGCTAATTTATTAAACAGCTGGGGGGAATACTGGGAGCTAATGAAATATGAGATTAGAAAGATAGCTATTACATCTGGGGAAAAAAGCTAAAGCTAGTAGAGATAAAGAGCATCAGATAACTACAAATATAATAAGTTTATCAGAAAAATTAAGCCCATCCAGAGAACTAAATATATTGTCAACTTTACAACTTGAATTGGACAGGATGTATGAGGAAAAAGCTAGAGGAGCCTTCGTTAAGTCTCGAAGGAAGTGGTTAGAACATGGTGAAAAGTGCACCAAATACTTTTTTAATTTGGAAAAAAGGAACTTTGAGACGTTCTCTCTTTGTAAAATTAACATCAATAACCAAGTATGTGAAGATGAGAAATATATTTCCCAATATGTTGCCGAGTTCTACCAGACATTATATGCTGCTGACATTGAAAATGAAAGCAACATTGACTTATTTCTGCAGAATAATAAGGAGGACACTAAAGGTATTGATGACTGTTTTAAAGCTGAATGTGACCAGAGGGTTAGCTTAACAGAGGTACAAAAATGTATTGACTCTTTAAAAGACAATAAATCTCCGGGGAATGATGGCTTGATATGTGAATTTTACAAAGAATTCAGTGAGCTATTAGGCCCATTTTTAGTTGCTGTTTTTGAAGAAGCTATAGAAAAAGAACAATTTTCACCAACTTTCTGCCAAGGTCTTATTAAATTGATTCCTAAACCAAGAAAAGATAAGCTGAGTATTGAGAATTGGAGACCCATTAGTCTGCTGAATAACGACGCAAAAGTATTTCGTATGGTATTTGCTAAAAGACTAAAAACTGGACTAGATGATATTATCGATGAAGAACAATCTGGTTTTGTGCCTGGAAGAAATACATGTAAATAGAAAACCGCAAGCGGTTATGTAGGGCCGTCACGGTATGTTGCGGTCGGGTATCAGATGGGGACTGCGGTGCGAGCAGGGGGCAACAAAAGTCAAGCGATTCGGACAATACGCAAATGAGTTATGGCCATTCAATGGTTCAGTGTGGAAATCATGGCAAAATGAGTGAATGAATGCAAGAGTTGAAACAAAATGGCCAACTTTCTGTGTGCAATAGACAATTAGGGGAAGAGACTTTTTTGTGCGTCTGGTCAAGATACACGTGTACCAATTTTTCGTGTTCCAACTCCATAAAATACCCCTATGGGAGGGGTTTTTGAAAATTTAAAGGAGGTGCTATGGAGCCATTGTGGACCCTTGACCTGTGTATCAACTTTCATGATGATATGAGTTTATTAAAGCCATCAAAAAGCCAAAGAGCTGGCCACTTCCTGTTACCACTGGGGGGTGCCATGAGTAACGCGCGACATTAACACATCGGAACGTTCGCGGCCAAGTCCCCGTCATGCTCAGACAATTTGTAGCTGCTAGGTTCAAGTCGTTCAAATTTAAACGGCAAATTCGCCGAAGTGCATCGAACCCTATCAGTCACGCCCTAATTATGTGCAGAGCACATCTTTAGATCGGGTATGTCTGGAGATGATCTGTACCTAATTTGAAGTCAATCGGACAAAATCCCTAGAACGAATTTGTTTTCATCAGAAAATAAAAAATGGCTGACTTCCTGTTGGAATTTCAGTTTCCTGCCAAGAGACCATTTTGTTCATCTGGGTATGCTTAACATCTGTACCGATTTTCGTTGAGGTACGACAAAGTCGGTGACTTTCTCTATGGGAATTTTCCAACTTTGTAGGGCTATTCGGCCATTTCGCATGCGCCGTGTGCAAGCCCTCCAAAATATCAAATTTCGGATGGGGCTGCATGCATGTACAAATTTATACAACTTTTCAACGTTGGGAAATGGGCAAAATTTTGGAAAACAGATGTATCAGAATAAGAATAACAAACACCACACTTTCAATAGGTCCCTTGCGGACCTGTTACAGTCCGCTCAGGCCCTAATAATGTAAGATTAATACTAGATATGATAGATTACAATGAATATATAGTGTATGACATTTTTATTTTATTAGTTGACTTTTCTAAAGCATCGGACAAGATAAGTCACCAATTTATGTTTAAAATTATGACATGTTTTGGGTTTGGAAGTTACTTTAAAAAGGCGGTTAAAACGCTGTATAATGGATGCAACAGCTCTGTTAAGCTAACCCATGGTACTACGCCCAGATTTGATATTTGTAAGGGAATAAGACAAGAATGCCCCCTGAGCCCCCTGAACCCCTGAGAAAAAAACTTTTTCTTTTCCTCTTTTGTTGGTGGTGTCTAATTCATTTTTGTGTGTGTGCTGGCTTTGTCTGCTTTTGCCCGTATTCCCTGGCTATCAAAGTGATGAATCTGTTAAGTGTATATTGTAAAATAAAAATAAATAAAATAAATAAAAATAAATAAATGAATAAATAAACAAAAAAAGAGTCTCTTAAAGGTTTTCATGACAACAGATGTCAGGGCGACGGGCCTGTAGTAATTTAATCCCCTAAAGGAGGCTTTCTTGGGTATTGGGTGGTGCGTTTGAAGCAAGGGGGAACTTCACACAGCTCCAGTGATCTGTTGAAGATCCGAGTGAAGACAGGTGTTAGCTTGTCAGCGCAGACTTTCAGGCAGGAGGCGATACACCACCTGGTCCTTGAGCCTCCCTGATGTTCTGCCCCTGGAAGAGCAGACTCACTTCCTCCTCAGAGATCCTGAGTGCAGACGGGGTCACCTGGGAGGGTTGGGGGTATGGGTGTGAATGGCTCTCTGAGGTGTAATACATAAGGATGTAATACATATGCCACGCCGATTCATGGCACTGCAAAGAAACACAGAGAGACCCACGAAAAAGAACGAAAGAATGCAATGAGCATATGCATGAAATCCTTGTTTACTACTCCTTCTGGTCACGTGATGGCGTGACGTCATTGTTAACAACAACACTGGGTACACAGTGCAACTTCGAAACAGCGTTGTCAGATCTCACTCTGGAACCCGTTGTCAGAAAATACCGTTTTGGTTCTCTGACAACGCCAGGGCCGTCTGTACACAAGGCAGAATTGGTATTTAAGTTTGTCGGATTCACAGAATTCCGTTGTCGTGTGGATGGCACCTGAGTTTAGATGAAAACCAGCGTTTGCTGTTGTTATATTGAATATGTTTTTATGATGTTATATTGAATATATCTCTATGACTTTGTGTGCCTTATATTTGTATTTATCTACACACGGTGTATCACAAGTTCAAGATAACAAGTGAGCAGTGGTTGGCCTGCTTATGTTGGTGATAACATTTGGTTTTGTTTAGGTCCAACCTCAGTACGTGAGTGTCCCAGTCCAAGAAGTTAAATGTGAAATAAATTTAGGGATCGGGGCTCACTCTTACCAAGATCCTGCGAGACCTCTGTCATTCTGAGTCCAGTGCTGCTATACTTTACCTGTCATATGTCTGTGTAGTTTCTCAGTCATCCAGGTCAAAGAAAGTCAAAAAGAGCACTGAAGAACTGAGGAAGCCTCTTGGATGAGAGGTGTAACATCTTCACCAAACCTCAAGCAAGTCCAGTCTTTTTTGCTCTTTTTGATTTACCTGGGGCCTGAATATGTCTTCATCTGTGAAGTACATTTAACAGATTCCTCCGGTTTGTGTTGTTGGGCTTCCAACAAAAGAGTTGGGCTAACACTGTCATTGTGGGTGAGGAAAGTTTTTGTTGGAACACACGCATCCTTGCAGAAAGTGATGTACAATGTCACAGTGTCAGTGCAATCGTTCATGCCAGTGGCAGCAGCATTAAAAACACTCCAATCAGTGCAGTCAACACAGGCCTGCAATTCTTGCTTTGCTTCAGTGGTCCATCTCTTCACAACCTTCACAACAGGTTTAGCAGATTTTACTTTCTGCCTGTAGGTTGGGATGAGATGGACCAGAGTGGTCAGAGACTCCAAATGATGCTCAGGGAACAGAGCGATGAGAGTTTTTTAGTGTTGTGTAGCAATGGTCCAGGATGTTAGTGTCCCTGGTGGGACAATTAATTTGCTGTCTACATTTAGTAAGTTCATGACTGAGATTTGCATTATTAAAATCCCCTAACACTATGAGCAGAGTCTAGGTGTTGTTGCTCCATATTGGTCATCTTTTCAGCCAGGTGCTGCAGAGCCTCACTGACACTGGCGAGGGTGGGTGTAGACTTCCACCAGAATAAAGAAGAGAACTCCCGTGGTGTATAAAAAGGCTTGCAGTTGATAAAAACAGTGTCTAGGTGAGAGCTGCAGTGTTTCCTTAACACTGTGTAGTACACCAACCTTTGTTATCATAGAAATAGAATCCGCCACCTTTCATTTTCCCAGATAGCTCCATGAAGTCTGCTCGTATGAGGAGGAAGGGTGATGGAGTGGGCAGTCCAGGATGTGTTCACCGAGACAGGTTTCAGTGAAGCACAGAGCAGGGCAGGGTGTGTTTCCCAAACAATGACGGAAGTCAGCATGAAACCACAGTAGTACATAGTACTTCCGAACCACGAAACTTCCCCTTTCCCCTTTCCCAAAAATCTCCAACTACCGTAGAGAGATAAATGTATAATCTTGTGTCAAAATAAGATTTACGACCTAGTGATTTATGACCCCCCCCCCCCCCCCACCCCGCCATGTGACAGTCATGTGACACGTGACAGTCATGTGGACCCCCCTCCAACATGACACATGACAGACATGTGACCTATGTAAGACAGAATATACCAGTAGACACTTTGAATTAATTGCTGGTGCTCTCTTATAGTACTTGACATCCCAGGACCCCGACCTATGTATGAAATAACACATTATGAGTAGTAGTAGCCTGAGGATTAATGAAAAGCAAAGGGGGTGTGGACTACTCCACACCGCTCTTTATTAAGAGCGGCGTTGTTGCATACAGCATTGAGATCACCATGCCTCGATACAAGACTCGCACCAATTCTAAAGACACCCTGAAGCAGGCAGAGTGTGAAGAGGAGCAGCAGCAGCAGCATACAGGCAATCTGGTTCCTGATACCGATGAGAAAGAGGTGCAGAATCTTAGACCAGTGACCATGTCACTGATTTGTGAGACCCCCGTCACCATCTACCATGAGCAAGGCTCACTCACGGATGCTCCGAGGAAAAGCATGGTGTTTCTCTGTCGGACGCAGTCTCCCCCAAACAGTTCTCTGAGTGAGGAGTGGTCTTTAGAACCGTGTGGACTGCGAGGACACTGGGGTTATGTATTCAAGTATGAGACGGGGGAGCTGTGGTTGTATCAGAGGGATGAAGGTGGAACACTGGGAAGCGACATAGCCACGCTGACCTCAAACGACTGGGCCGTGTTGCAGCTGGTGATACCGGGTCTGTGTCTGAAGGGTCATTCAGCGGATCAAGAAGTTCCTATACCCTCAAAACAAGCCCGAGTGGAGAATCCCGGCAACGTGAGTCAACAAAAGATCTTGTGCAGCGCAGTCTGGCAATCAAAAATCTCTGTTTCAGGTCGATGGTTCTTCCGAGCCAGTCTCAGGACTTCGCAAGGGCCCACAGAGGACTTTGTCTTGGAGTGTTTTAATTCAGACTGCGGCGTATTCCGCACGTTGATTGCCATCCCGATCGGTGTGTGGAAGGAAAAGATGGAAGAAATAGGAGGCGTCATTACGTCTCTGTTTCGCAGCTGTCGTAACTGGAATGACGTGGTAGCTGTAAAAAAACAGTTATCCTTCTAGATCCCTCCCCTCTTTACAATAAAAGGAGAGACGGTTGTGGGAGGACTGACAAAGCTTGGAAGACTGCAAACAGCATGGACACCATCAGACGCTCCGCTCGAGAACAAATGGCTACCTTATTGACTCCCCTACGGGAGCTCAGTCCCTCTCCATCAGCAGGCTACACATCTGACTTGGGTAATGAGGAGGGAAAGGACCTGGACTGCGATTGTCCACACAGCTTTTGCGGACAAGCGGAGCCCCATTCACCCCCGGCTCAGCAGCACAGAAGCGGGGAACTAACTTCTCCACCGACACCACCTCCTGAAGGAGGGCGAGTGAAACCACACCTCTCTCCATCTGTACCTTTAAAGCTGTACAAGGATGATATCCTCACAGACATGCCCATGGAAAATCCACCTGCGACCTGTCCATCTGACTCGAGCAATGAGGTTGAGGAGGCAGAAGAAACCTCACAGGTCATCACCTCCCCTCTGACCCCACCTTCCTCGCCTCCATGCTCTCAGCCAGAGGGGGAAACTCTCAATGATGAAATTGACGGCTGGATGTCATTCAAAGTTATCAGCCTGGTAAAAGCAGCCGTGCTCCATCTGCTCAACTCTACCCTCTACAAGTACAGGGGCGAGCGCTGCTTTGGATGTCAGACCAACCATCCTAGCCAGAGAGAACACCCGTGTTTGGACGTGCTGGAGGATGACTTCTACCTGAACAATTTTCATGGTTTGATGAAGGTGTTGTACACCCCAAAATTCATTCCTTCGATCCAACGCATGTTGCTCTTGTACAACATTCAAGAGGATGACGGAAGAGTCAAAGCTGTGGCAGAGACTCTCTTGCACGAGCTGAAAGGGGTGAGAAAGATCCACGAGAGCATCAGTGACATGTACGAGGACCTGATTGCAAATGACTTTGGAGCCCTGAAGATGGTGTCAGAATGGTGGGGTGGGAACTGAGTCTTCCAGCTGCTAAAATGGGAAATTCCTGGAGAAGAGCGGTGGCGTATGTAAGCGGGCAGACGTCTATTCATCAATTGACGGAGCTTTTAACACAAGTTATTCAGCGTCGAGTTTCACAGAAACATAGAGACACTGAGGACGATGTTGCAGTCCATCATCTGGAAATCATTCTGGACAGAGTGCGTCTTCAAGCCGGACATACAACCTGGGGAGAAATGGTGCAACCCATCGCGAGTATGAGCGCATCAGGATTTTCAGAGACTTTTGAAAAAATTGCAAAATACATGTTTCAAAAGTCCTTTGATGTAAAACCCAGTCATTTACTCACTCTGTATGCTTTGTTTGTGGACACGGTGACCCTCCGTTTGCAAAATAATCTGCCTGTAAATATTTTAACCGAGTTGATGATTTTACAACATGTTATTCAAGTAAATTTGAATCAGTCTGTTTTTATTCACACTTTAAATAGTATCCATTATTTTAACCCTCTGTCTTCTCAATAAAGGAAATTAAATCTGACGTTGTCTCGTGTGGTCATATTGCGCACCCTCGTCACAATAAAAACAAATGAATAACCATAAAACCTCACTAAAAGCTGAGAGTGAGCCGGAGGTAGGATGATGGAGAAACGGATCATGAAAAGAGTGTATTACAATCCGGCCCATCCGGGTAGCTTTGGTGGAGCAGAACGACTCCGTCAGGGTGTACAAGATGAAATGGGTAAAAAAGTCAAACTTGAAAATGTCAAAGATTTTTTATCAGAACAGGATGCCTACACTCTGCACAAACCCGCCAGAACACATTTTATCAGAAACAGAGTTTTTGTTCCAAGGCCTTTAAACCAATTTCAAGCTGACCTTTGTGACATGCAAGCCCTGGCGGAACATAATGATGGGTTTAATTATTTATTAACGGTGATAGATGTATTTTCAAAAAAGGCTTACGTTTGTGTTTTAAAGAGAAAAACTGCCGCCGAGGTGGTGAGAGCCTTTGAGTCAGTCTTTAAAGAAAGTCAAATCCTGGAAAAGCTACAAACGGATGCTGGTAAGGAATTTTTCAACAAGAGTTTTGAAGCTTTAATGAAAAAACACAGTATTGTGCATTTTGCCACAGCCAGCGACCTGAAGGCCTCGGTCATTGAAAGATTTAACCGTACCTTAAAAACTAGAATGCGATTTCTCAGTCTAGCGCTACACATCCCTACCGAGCCATGATTGAAACCTTGCTCAACTTTTCTGGAAATACGCTCGAGAGTCAATTTAGTGCGGGGCTTTTTTACAAAGACACGGCAGGAGCTATGGACTCTATCGTCATTAACAACGGTCCTAACCGAGGTCTCACCGCTAGAGCAGCCCTATGCGTCAATTCCAGGGAAGTACAGCTGTTTGGCCCCCTCCACGCGGATATATTTTTCTGCGAGAGGTTGCTTTTGAACTCGGTGGACTTGAGAATCAAACTGAGCCGAGCCAGCGACGCCTTCTGCCTCATGGGACAGCAGGCCGCCACTCATCGTGTGAGAATACTAGGGGCCTCGCTGTTTGTCAAAAAAGTCAACGTGTCACCAGCCGTCCGCCTGGGCCACGCTGCGGCTTTGCTCAAGGGTAACGCGCTCTACCCGCTGTCCCGCGTCAATGTGAAAACGTACTCCATCCCGCCAATTCGCAGGTATGTAACCAGGAGAACCTCTTTTTAGGAGCCATGCCCAAATATGTGGTGCTGGGCATGGTGCACCATGAAGCCTTCACGGGAGAAGAGACCTGTCGCCGTTCAATTTCAGGCACAACGACGTGGAATATCTGGCCCTTTGTCAGGATGGAAAACAGGTCCCGGCCAAGGCCTTTCAACCTCGGTTTGATCAGGGCATCGCGGTCAGAGAATTTTACAACATGTTTCTCGCCACGGAAGACATTTGAAAGATATACCTCTCAGCATCAACAGCTGATTTTAACGACGGATACTCGTTGTTTGTATTCAATCTAGCCGCGGTGAAGACAATGATGCTTTGTCTCCCTTAGCCAATGGGAATTTAAGACTGGAAATGAGATTCAGAGTCCCCTTGCCACACACCACCACCCTGATTGTTTACGCCTGTTACGATTCTATTCTGGAAATTAATTCTAAACGGCAAGTGCTGGTAGATTACTACTGAAAAATGAATAATCATCAGCTGGAAAGTCTTTTGCACAGTCTGCTGGGAGATTTATTTTGCGGCGTGTGGGCCTCTGACCAGCTGCCGTTATTGAAGCAAACGTTTATCTTACCAGCCTACTTTATCGTCAACACACACCCATCTCACCTACCTGGCGAACACTGGCACTCGATGACTCTGGAAGAGGATGGTGTAGCCACCTTTTTTGACTCTTTTGGATTCCCTCCGGACTTTGCTCATTACCCCTCCACCATCTTACAGTTTTTACAACGTCGTTCAAAGCAAATATTGTACCACCATCATCAGCTTCAGCACACCCTCTCCACTGCGTGCGGTCAACACTGCGTTTATTATCTGTGCCAGCGGGCCTGCGGAAGATCCATGGACCAAGTATTGTCTTTGTATTCTGACAATGTCGTACAAAATGACCAGACGGTATGTGACTTTGTAAAAAAATACAGAGGCTGTGTCAGAAATCAAAAGGCTGCCTGTTTTTACCAGCGCACTTGCTCTCTACAAATATTTAAAGATTGCTACCGTTTGTGAGTTTGTGTTTCATAAAAAAAAAAAAAATTGTCTGTAGACTTGAGAGTGTGACAAATAAAAAGCTTTATTACAAAATCACAGTTTTTACATTTCATTTAGGGAGAAAAGTTGATCCAAGGGGTTTTTCTCTTTTTTCTTTTTGAGCTTCGTATGCCCTCCCAAGCTGAGGTTTTAACTTCTTCATCCTCTGAGCCCTCCACCTCTTCTTCTTCTTCTTCTTCTTCTCTCCCCTCTACTCTCTGAATTTTCTGCTTTCTCCTTGACGGAGTTTTGGTCAGGGGTTCGTTCATTTTTAAGCGGCGGTATTGTTCACGAGCTTGAGGATTATTCACACAAGACAGGGGAATGTTGAGGTCCGTCAGAGTATTTAAAAAACCTGTCCACCCGTGAGGGGCTGGGGATTGTTTATATGGGAGTGAGAGATTCTTAATTAAATCAATCATGTGAGAACCTATTATAGTATTCCCTTGATGAATAAATTCCCCTTTTGAGGTCCATCCCCGTCCGTTTTTAGACAATTTTTTGAGGATGTACTCTGCATTCTTGCGGTTGCGTGGGGGAGGCTCTTTAACACCTCACTCATCACATCACTCTCGTCACCCTCACGACGCTGCTCAGTTTCTCTCTCACGACGCTGCTCGTCGTCCGGTTCATTCTGCACAGTTAAAGTCACCCGTCGCTCATCTTTTTGACCCTGCTTCAAAAGTGTGAGGTATCTCTGCAGCAGAACATTGTATTTCTTAATTTTTTCATAAGGAGTCAATACTGGGGCGTCTAATATCGCTTCTCATTTTCACATCTAAATCACTTTCAGCCGTTTGTCTGATGGACGAGTCGGGTTGAGTCAGTCGGTTTAATTGGTGGGGTGGTACGAGAAACATTTTTTGCGCCATCTTCAGAGTCTCCGATTAATCTCTCTTGAATAGTCCTCCAAAAAGGTTGCCGAGGATGGGTACGGCTGCCGACAGCAGAGGAAGAAGAAAACCTCCAGACTGTTTCATCAACGTCTGACGTTTACGTTTTAATCCCGCCTTTTTATCAGCCAGCAGTTTTATAATTTTTTTCTGTCTTTTTAGCTTCTTGAATTGTGAGGAAGACAAGGGAACGTTACCTTTTAAAACATTTATCGCAATCTCGCACAGCGCTCTCAGAAAGTCCGGGGAGCCGTGGGCGAGAATGTCCCTGCGTTTCAGTGGGGTGGCGTGGTACAGAGCTTTGAGCAAGGGAGCATTTCTTCTGAGGCAGGCCGACATAATCCCCCCGCCCTACTTTGTTTTGGGAACATAAACAGCCGGCCACTGGTGAGGAAGTACACCCGTCCTCAATCTGTATGATTCTGAACAACCGGGTGTCAGGTCCAAGATTAAATACCCATGATGACCTTTAGTAGCATCCTCAAAACTTTCTAGAAAAAAGGCTTTTTGTGAAGGAAAAATTTGATGAGCCAAAATATTAATTTGTAATTTATCTCTAGGGTTTTTAAACAAAACCAAATAGTTACTGTTTAGACTCATGGTACGACTGTGTTTACCCCTGTGAAATACATTTTGAGTCAGCATGAATACGCTCATATTTCTGTGATGTCTGTACTGTGTAAAGATTTTAACCACTTCAGGATGATCGGAAGCTTGGAAAATAACATCGTCTAGGATAATCAAATGGGTTTGTTCGGGAGGAAACACATCAGGGTCGTCAAAAGTGTCAGGCAGTCCTTCAACAAATTTGATCTTTTTATTTGTCTTTTGCAGCTCAGTGTACATGGGTTGGAAAGAAGTATAAATCCACACAATATTATCAGGCACAGAATCCATCACGTTCCATATTTTCCAAAACACTTTTTACAAAGTATGTTTTCCCGCATCCGCTAGGTCCCACAATCATACATGAAAAAGGTGTCCTAAATCTGGGGTCAAATTGAATTTCCTGCAGGCCGGTATGGTGTGACATTTTATATCCTAATAGCCAAAAGGCAAGGTTGTTCCGTCACTAAACAGACGCCGCTTGTCATACACCACACGAAACTTTTTGAGAAATGTAGAGTTTCTCAACTCAAACCCCTTCTTATTGCGCTTGATGGTGTGCTGAGGACTCTCTATGACATCCTCACGTGCCCCTCTGAGGTAGCCCTCCACCAACTCCGTGGACGCTGTTAAAGTTTACCCGCTCACTGCATTCATGCGTCTGTGTAATGCCCTTGACGCGTAACACTACTTTTTTACGCTCTCTGGTCTGGTATGCGTAGCTTTTGGGTCCAGCGGCAGCAAATTCTTGAATGCTGTCCCCGTCCAGCTCATTCGTCAAATCCCCTAGATAATTACCTAGTTGCAGAGGAGTGTCCCCCTTTTTTACTACGTAAATTAAGCTGTCAGTATCATGGTAAAGGACATTTTCCCCCACTCGTTCTAAATAACTGTACAGTTTAAGACGTGCATAGGCGGTTGTGAAAGCCGCAATAAACACATTGTTGCTTCTGCCGGGAGGCACCACACAGCGATCGTGGTAATTCCACTGGACCAAGGCAGTTTTGTCGCTGAGAAAATTGAAATGGTTAATTTTATATTGCCCTGAAAACATAATGTTGAAAAATTTTTCAGGATCGCTGACCAAGGTGGTCTGAGTCATATTATTTCTCTGCGCAAACTTTCCCCAGAGACTGTTGAGACACAATTTAGCCACCTGTCTCTTGGCTGGGTTTACCTCAATGCGCTCAGCATCCAACTTGATACCCTGGTGGGCTTGGTAATCCCTGATGTAGCGCTCTCTGCTCTGCCGATCAACCACCTCGGGTGGGTAACCTGACGCTTCCTGTTTGCCCTTGAGAAAGGTGTGCATGTACCCTACAAAGATGGAGTCGCTACGCCGGTCAAAGTGCCACACTTCAACAATCTGAGCCAGTCTGTAACCCAGCTCTAGAGCCTTGTTGAACTCGACGGTGACCCAAACCCCCGACAACGCCCTGTCTTTGTCACTGTGTTTGCAAGGACCCATTTGGTGATTGAGTTCAGCGCAGGTACGGCACAGAGTAAAGAGTAATTTACCTCGAGATGTTTTGTAAGGTAACACGGGGAAAAGAGGCTTCTAGGAGGATAGACCACAGCCTTGATGAAACCAAAGTATTTTTGAGCCGCATCAAAGTTGCTGTGAATGATGGTGGGGTGATCGAGCGGGTAAGGAAAGCTGCAGTTGACATAAGGATAGAGGGATGTGACATCTACATAGTGCACTGTTTCGTCGGGTGCTGCCACGTACCTCAGTCTCACAGCACTTGTTCTACCACCAAAAAGAGCTTCATGAGGGGTGAGGGGGGAAGGAGGTTGAAACTCCTCAAGAAACAACTTTAGCCCATCGTGTGATTTTTTCATATCCGTCCACTCATGTTCCCTTATGACGTGTGTGCGGACGTTGTAAACAGACTCTAGCGTCTGTATTTTGTCCTCGCTAGCCTGGTGCAGCTCTTCAAAGGGAACACCCCTCAAAGGGCAGGTGTTATGGAGCTGAAAACAAGATGGACAGCCGTGATAAAAGCAACCCTGAAACTCCCACACATGTGCTACACCATCAATTTCAGCGTACCCGTCTACAAAGAAAGGCCCGATTTGTTTCTCTCCCCTGTTTAAAGCGTGTTGGATAAAGACATTTTCACTACGCGCGACCCATTCTAACCACTGAATAGAAGCATGAGAGTAGTTTTTGTGTTGACGTCGGTAGTTGTCGGGTGAAGGGATGGCCAGGGTTTTAGGCTCAAGGTAATTGGTGAGAAACACCTTCATGCAGGCTGAGGCGATGGTGATGCAGCTAAAGGGGTCCACGTTAGTGTCTTTGAGAAATTGATTTCTAAATCTGACACACCCCTCGGCTAAGATATCAACATCGTTGTGACAGTAGCGCAGAGCTTCTCTCTCAAAATCAAAGACGCCCTGACTCGCCTCTCTGTACCATGTGTAAAACTCTTCTCGCTGAGCCAGAGTCATGCGTTCTACACCATAATCAGACGGCTGTGGATAGGCTCCTACGTACTTTAGACGGCTTACTGTGCTAAAGCCGTGAGGAAAAAAACCCTTGGTCTGATGACTGAAACCTAACGCTTTTGGCATAGCGCTGAGACGCATGGTGAGGAAGGACAGGGAGTCTATGAATTTAAGCCGGTAGTCGGCATCTGTCAAACTGAGAATTTTACTGCCCTGCATGATGAGTGAGGGCTCTATGCCCAGCTCTGTCATGGTTTTGAGAATCAAGTAGCTGTCAAACCCTTTGGCATTATGGGCAATAAGCGTCGCGCCCCTGAAAAGCGGTCTCCTGAAATGCAGGAGAAGGTCTCTCACACAGTCTAACCCATACCCCTAACCCTAACCCTAACGACCATCGCTCACCCTTGAGCGTTTTGGTGCAGACTAAAAAAGGTACGTGCACACCATCTTGACCAACCAACGTTTCAAAATCGTAAAATATCAATTTTTCTGAATACTCTGTGATTGGTGGCAGAGGTTGAATGTAGCAGCTGTGATTGTTTGTGTCCGAGTCTAACGGTAATCTCTCACCGCAGATGTGGCATTTAACCTGTGGGCAAACGTGATCTTGAGGGGTCTTAGTATGAGCAATATAGTAGAATTTTTTACAACGCCGACAATGTTTCAACGAGTCACAAATACTGACGAACGCACCGTTTGAAGGTTTTTCTCTGGGTTCTTTGTCTCTATTAAAACACGATGGTGTTCGACACGTTCTGTTGCAGTCGGCGCAGACTATGGGCGCAAGCTGTTGACTTGTGCAGGAGGGGTCGTTGCAAACGGAGCAGTAACCTTTGCATTGATGCGTGTATAAATGCTCAAAGCCTCTGAAACAGTAGTAACAGACGTTTGTGACGCCTAAAAAGCCCTTGAGATTTTTTATGCCATAATAATGGTTTTGCAATAAATAGAGGAAAAGTGGATGAGAACGATCTGAGAAATCAGTCTCAAATTGAGAGAGGGGTCGTTGGTCGGAGCCTCTGTAAAAAACAACAATTTTGCGTTTTAATACAGTTTCAAATTTACCAATGTCACAAAAGGTGACGGGGGTTTGAGTATTTAGACCGGTGAGGCGTTGTAACTCTCTCCCTCATTCTGCAGCTTGGCTGTCTGTCAGGCGAGGTTCTATGAGATGAGCCAAATTGATGGCAAAGCAAAGCTGGTCGTTTCTATTGTGAACAACGTACAGGTGTCGTTTTTTCTTTTTAATTACTTCGCAGTCTAAAGATTTTTCTAACCGCCGTTTTCCACCTCCGCGAGGATTACGTACTACCTGAACGACTAATTCCAGCTTGGCATCCGATACAATGTTACTGTTGGACTGTACCAAACGCTCGAGTAAATCTTCAAAAGCTGGTAGAATAGCGTTACCACCCTCGTCGTCGATGGTCAGTACCACATGCCTTTGCACATTTTCCCCAATCAGTTCCAACTGTATCACATCGTTCCTTCTCACGTCGGCTCTGATGGCTTCAGACAAATCTAACAGAATCGACATTACATCTTGGTAAAATTGTGCAAGGTCAGGCACGTTTCTGGGAGGAGGAACGGTAAAAACGTGCCTCATTTCAATATTATTGAAGCCATCACGACACACTGTTTTGATGCTTTTTGAACCCTCTGTCTCATCAGGGGAGGAGGGGGAGTCTGCTCCACTCACATTTCCAGCCCCCAGTTGAACATGTTCCTGATCAGAATCGTGATTCATTTGCTGGATATGTAGGAGAGCTTCTTCTAGTGGTTGGAAATAATTAGCGTCAGATTCTTCTACAGGTGAAACATCAGTGTCAGAGAGGGTTTGGCTTATTGATAAAGAATTGGATGGTGGCGCAATTTCAACAGATTCAAGAGGAAGATTATTTAACTGTTCCACAGCACTCAATACTTCAGAGGGAATTACAGCAGCATTTTCATCGGTTGGAAGAAGGATTTGATTTAATTCTTCTATAGCTGTCAATAATTCAGCGGAAATTACAGCAGGTTCATCTTTGTACAGCAATAGAAAAATATGTAAACAAAAACCCATAAAAAAAAAAAAAAAAACTCACACCTTACTCGCGTGGATTCATAGCTATATCATAAAGGCAAGCCGACAAATTCAAACTTATCTGCACAAGTTTTGCATTAATTTCCGCCGGGCTGACTCCGCTTGCTGCATCCATCTGATGAGTCACTTGTTGATTGTGTGTATCAGTCTGAGTGCCGATGCTCCTCTGCCTTGGCTTTGTGATGATGGTTTGAGTCGCAACCGATGTGGAGAACTTTTTAGGCCGCTGTGGAGGATCCACAGTTGGGGTAGAGGGTCGCTTTGCACCTCTCACTGGAGTAATTGAAGATGGACTCTTATCTGTGTGGAAAAAAAAGTCACTCTATTAATATAGTGATGGATGTCATGAAAAGATTTTTTATTATTATTATGTATTTATATTCCCTGGCACAATTTTGTCCCGGTACAATTTCATTATACAACAGAACTCAAACAAGAGCCCATGCACTTTGTGGAGAAACCCATATAACTCCATATAACAGCCAGTGGTGGCGGTAATGCGCCAATTTCTTGTTTGCCGATAGTACAAGAAGAAGCCCTTTTTCCCACCCTCCCGGAATAAACGTCACAGGAAGGGACGAATGAAAATACGGAAATATCTCATCAGTTTGAAATTGTGAGCGGCTTCAAGCCGGTAAGTCATGGTCTTTTTAAATGATAACTTAAAACTTACCACGCTGACGGTTGTTGTTGCTTCCATCATTGGTGCTGCTGCGGCCGATGGTGGTGGTTGTGTCTGCGGCACCTTCTGCGGATTTTCTTCCCGGACCGTCGGAGCAAAGTGTGCTTGTTAGCGGAAGAACCCGTTTAGATCGCCGCAGACGGTTTGTTGTTGTTGACTGGTGTTGAAAATCGTCCTGCTCCGTGATGGTGTCAATCTCATCGCGGAAAACAGCTGGGTTTTCGGCACGGCTCGGGCGCTCCGAGGCTAATAAAAAATCTGTCGTTTAGCTTGAGAGAGAGAGATGGAAAGAGTATAATATATTGTTGTCGCTGTCAGACATGACGTTAAAAAAGAAAGATAAAAGGCATACCAAAGTCTGACTGGGTGAAGTTGATATCACCAAATTTAGCGGATGTCACTTGAAGAAAAGACAGACGACCAAACCGATATAACTGGCAAAATCAAACAATCGAACCTCCAATAAATAAGTCATTATTTACCTGGATAGTTGGGCTCCTGGTTGGGAGATGGGTGGATCTCTGCGCTCACTTTCTTTTCTAAAATAAGCAATGGTATGTTTTTTAAAAAAAAAATCTAGTTTAAGTAAAGAGTGTAGTTAGGATTTTTTTCATACCGCAATTCATCCTGGCAACAGTCTTGTACTGTGGTTGAATGGAGTGTCTTCCATGTGTCTGGGGATACTTATACCCAAAAAAGACGCAAGTACATAAAGAGTGTGTGTGTGACAAATTGCGCCTACAATAAAGTAATCATCCTGGCAACAGTCTTGTACTGTGGTCGAATGGAGTGTCTTCCATGTGTCTGGGGATATCACAATAAAGTGTGTGTGTGTGTGTGACAAATCGAGCCTACTATAAAGTAATCATCCTGGCAACAGTTTTGTACTATGGTCGAATGGAGTGTCTTCCATGTGTCTGGGGATATCACAATAAAGAGTGTGTGTGTGTGACAAATTGCGCCTTCCAGGCCTACTATACAGCAATCATCAGTTAGAGACCTAACTAACTGAGCATTTATTCATGAGGAGGTCATCTGTGGGTCAGAGTGGGAACAATAAAGTAATTTTAGATGGTGACTGGGGTCTCACAAATCAGTGACATGGTCACTGGTCTAAGATTCTGCACCTCTTTCTCATCGGTATCAGGAACCAGATTGCCTGTATGCTGCTGCTGCTGCTCCTCTTCACACTCTGCCTGCTTCAGGGTGTCTTTAGAATTGGTGCGAGTCTTGTATCGAGGCATGGTGATCTCAATGCTGTATGCAACAACGCCGCTCTTAATAAAGAGCGGTGTGGATGCGGTGTTGATGCAGAAAGAAAACTGCACAGATTGGGGCTGTGAGATGCTGTGAGATCGCGAGAGTCTGTGAGATTTGCGAGATTCAACATGGCGGCCCCCAGCTGCTAGACTAAGATTTAGCAAAATACCGTCTTTGCCAACTTATTCCGTGCTTTAAGCAGACCAATTAAGTTAGACCGACAACGCTGTACATAGCTTCACTCAAGGTGGAGGATCTTGAAAATTTCATCGACGACTATTTCTTTCGGTGCGCCATGGAAGACTCCAACACCGAAACTCGCCGGGACAACCCAAACAAGAGGAAGAAAACAGACTCCTCTACTGACACACAGGACCTTGAGACCACGGATGTCCAGATAAGCGTCCTCGATTCGATCAATAAAAAGCTCGACATACTTAAGATGCTCCATGATGAGATTAAGGACCTGAAGGCTAGCCTGGAGTTTACTCACCAGCAGATATCCGACCTGCAGAGGGACAACACCGAGCTCCGCTCCACGCTGACAGCCGTCACTTCAGAGGTAAATATCCTTAAAAAAGAGAATAAATCTCTGAAGGAAACCGTCCTTGACACCCAGACGAGGAGCATGCGGGACAATCTGATCTTCTCAGGGATTCCAGAATCTACACCGGATGACCCAGAGTCCCTAGTTAAAAACTTCATGGCTTCGGCTCTTAAAATCCCGAAAGAGACTGTGAATAACATCACTTTCCACCGCGTTCACCGGCTTGGACCCCGAAGAGGAGACCGCCACCGTCCTATCATCGCTAAATTCGAGCACTTTAAACAAAAAGAACTCGTCAAGAGCAAAGGACGGGAGCTGAAAGGGAAACCATTCGGGATGAATGACCAGTTTCCACGGAAATTAATGAGAGGCGCAAAGTCCTGTTTCCTATTCTGAAAGAACACAGACAGCGAGGCAAGCGGACTGCACTTGTGGTGGACAAACTCTACATAGATGGCCAGCTGTTCAGGGAATCCTCCATCACCCCCTGGCTCTTCTAAGGGAAACGATAAGTAACCACAAAAACAAATGGCTCAGATTTCTAAATATATCTCTCGTTAGTTTAAAGTATATAGAGAAAGCAATCAAATCTCACAAGTTTCAAATGTTTACCTTCACCAAATGTCACCCCCCACTAGGGATCCCCTTCCTTCTTTTATTCTTTTTCTCCCCCTCTCTGTGTTAAATCTCCATGTACCCCTCTCCCTCTCTCTCACACTCACTCCTCCTACCCCCCTCCCACCCTGTGTACCCTCTCTGTTTGTCATGACTCTCTGTGTCACAATGTGTTTGTTGTTAGTTTCACAGGCTTTATGGTGCCTTTTTATGATACATATCATGACTCATTGTATACATCTGTCCCTAACACCTACATGGTCTTTAAGCAATACCTTACAACCCACCATCCTGACATTCACAGCTCACAAACCACAACATTGTATTTACATTACACTGTCACTAACTCAGTGTCTGAACATCGTCTCTTCTTATGTCTAAGTTAAACCTAGTTTCCTGGAATGTACATGGCATACGCTCACAGACAAAAAGAATTAAAATCCTGGACTATGTCTCTAAACTAAAAGCAGATATTCTTCTTTTGCAAGAGACACATCTACTACAATCAGAAGAGAAATCTCTTACAGATTCAAATTATAATATTATATTTTCATCTTGTTATAATAGTAGACAAAGAGGAGTCTCTATTCTAATCCACAAGAGAGTCCCGTTTACCTTAAACTGTTTGATAACAGACCCAGAGGGCAGATACATTATTATTCAAGCAACGATTTTTGATAAACAATACACAATTGCCAATCTGTATGCTCCCAATAGTGATGATCCAGCCTTCTTTCATACAGTTTTCTTTCATTTTTCAGACTTAAATGCTACCTCAACTACTATTATTGGAGGTGACTTTAACATAGTCTTAAATCCCTCTGTAGACCGATCGAACATGCCAATGCAGACGAAACAATTACAATCAGTCCTAACCATACGGGACTATATGAAAGATTTTGGACTAGATGATATCTGGAGACTCAAAAACCCAACAAAAAGGGAATATACTTTCTTTTCTGCAGTACACAAGTCATTTTCAAGAATTGACTTTTTTCTTTCAAATAACTCCATCACACACAAAATTACCACTAGAATTCACCCAATCATCATCAGTGACCATGCACCTATATCCCTCAGTCTGCAAACTGACACTTACCGTAAACCTCCTCAGACTTGGCGCTTCAACATATCTCTACTTAAAGATCCTGAATTTGATCAAATGGTAAGGAGAGAGTGGGCAGACTTTCTAGAAAATAATGACTTTCCAGATTCATCTCCTTCTTTACTTTGGGAAACCTGGAAGGCCGTAATTAGAGGTAAAATAATATCGTACTCTTCATACAAGAAAAGAAAGGAACAACAAATGGAGACAGATATTGAGGAAAAAATTAAACAACTTTCGCAGGATTATGCATTAAATCCAAGCGAACAATTACAATCTGAGTTACACAATGCAAAGTTATGCCTCGACGACATTTTATCAAAGAAAACAGATTTTTTACTACAACAACTGAGATACAATGATTTCGAGCATAGCAACAAATCAGGCAAATTTCTTGCGAATTTAGTACAACGCAACAGAGAAAAATCTTTTATAACAGCAATACAGGATCCTACTGGCAAATATACTCAATCTCCTCAAGAAATCAATCAGATGTTTTATAGCTATTACCACAAGCTATATTCAGCAACAGTTAACCCCAAGAAAGACGATATTCACACATTTCTCAACAATCTAAAGCTGCCTGAACTAACATCTGAATGCAGAGACATCTTAGATGCTCCAATGACTATCAGTGAATTACAATGTGCATTAGATAGTATGTCAGCAGGCAAAGCACCTGGTCCGGATGGTTTCCCTGCTGAATTTCTAAAACATTTCTGGCTAATGCTAGCACCCCTTTTTTTCAGAACAGTTATGGAGATTAAAAATAAAGGCTATATAAGCGCTCACATGAACACAGCTGCAATAAAGTTATTATTGAAACCAGATAAAGACCCCTCGCAGCCTGCTAGCTATCGACCTCTGTCGCTAATCAACTCTGACATCAAAATTATATCTAAAGCACTCGCTTCCAGGTTGGAGAAAATTATCCCGGCTATAATTCACAACGATCAAACAGGATTTATTAAAGGCCGACACTCCACTAACAACTTTAGAAGGCTTCTAAATCTGATCAATTTGACGCAGCGCTGCAATAGAGAAGCGATCGTTATATCACTTGATGCAGAAAAAGCCTTTGACAAAGTTAACTGGTCCTTTCTCTTCTCTGTACTTCATAAATTTGGTTTTGGTGACTCATTCATCCAGTGGGTTTCAACTCTGTATAACTCACCTAAAGCTACTGTCACGACTAATGGGATCACTTCACAAAGCTTCACTTTGCAAAGGGGAACTAGACAAGGATGTCCACTCTCTCCCTTACTGTTTGCAATTTTTATCGAACCATTGGCTGCAGCGGTACGTCAGAACAACAGTATCAAAGGTATCTGCTCTCTGAAGTCTGAACACAAAATTAATCTATACGCGGATGACATTTTACTTTATTTAGAAAAACCCAAAACATCAATGAAGGAAGTATGTAAACTCATCACAACCTTCTCACGCCTATCAGATTACTCCATCAACTGGTCAAAATCAATTATACTGCCATTAACAGAGAGCTCATGGAATCCTGCAATCCAAAACACTCATTACTCTTTCCCTACAGGCAACATTAGATATCTGGGCATAAATATTTCCTCCAAACTCTCAGATCTTGTCCACTTGAACTTCACACCACTTGTGGACAAAGTGTGTGGTGATCTGAGCCGTTGGAATAACCTTCCTATCTCACTGTTGGGACGAATAGCTACTGTCAAGATGAAAATATTACCCCAAATCAACTATCTCTTCTCCATGATCCCATTTAAACCCACAACAAAATGGTTCCAAACATTAGATTCAGCTATCGGTAAATTCTACTCAAAGAACAAAAAGGCTACAATCAGCCTGGCTACTCTCCAGAAGAATAAGTCTGAAGGTGGACTGGAGGCTCCCAATTTTTGCATTACTACCTAGCTAATCAGTTACAATACCTTATCAAGTGGATCCATCCACAGGAAGAATATAACTCCTGGATGGAACTAGAACAGTTAGACTGCAACCATATTAAACTCGCTGATCTACCCTTTATCACCTCTGTTCTTAAAAATCATTCCTGCTTCAAGAATCCCTTGATCGCCTCCACACTGTCTGCATGGTGGAGAGCCCTTGAAATCACAGGTTCACCACTTCAACCCAGTATACTCTCACCAATCTGGTACAACCCAGACTTTGTAAACAATAAAACCCCTCTCTATCTCAGTACATGGGCAGAGAAGGGGTCACCCATCTCCATCACCTCCTCCAAGATAACATATTTATGACATACACAGACTTATTCCAAACCTTTGGAATAAGGAATGGAAATTTTCTCCAATACCTGCAGGTAAAGAAAACAATTACAAAGACAATCCCAACACTTCAGTCCACCTCTCAGCCACCTGATTTACAGCCACCTGACTTTATCAAATACATCACCAAATTGTTCCCCAAAAATAAGAAAAACCTCTCAAAAATGTATAGTTTCCTCTCAAAGACAGACTCTATACATTTACCAATCCGAAAATGGGAGAAAGATTTAACCATGCCCTTAGACCATGATTTTTGGACTCAGATCTGTGGAAAAACATTTAGCATGACAAAAAATACTAACCTACAACTGATCCAATTTAAGGTTCTCCACAGAGCACACGTAACGCAGTATAAAATGTATAAAATGGGTTTCTCACAGTCTGACTTGTGCACCCAATGCACTCAAAAAACTACTGATACTTATTTTCATGCACTGTGGCTATGTTCTCCTGTATTTCAATTCTGGGCAACAGTAACACAGAAACTCTCTTCTATTTTGGACTGCAGGATCCCACAATCTCCAAACTTATGCTTAATTGGCGATTTTACTACAGCGACAGTAGCAGTCATTCACCTCCAACCCACGCTTGTAGCTCTCGCCATCGCTAAGAAGTCCATCTTGGTTAATTGGAAGGATAAGAGAGCAATCAACATTACCCATTGGCTAAACCTCCTCTTTGAGCATATCTCACTTGAGAAAATATCTGCTTCCCGAAAGAACCAATTGACATCTTTTACAGAAAAATGGTCTCCATTTATTAGAGCTCTCAATATAAATCTATAGTCTATTCTTGTTTTGTTTTTTTGTTTTTTTTTTAAAACATTGTCCTACATTTTTTGGCAGAAGAAAAATCTCTATTTATTAGAGCTCTTAATATAACTTCATAGTCTGCTCTTGTCTGTTAGCATATGCCGACCCCCCTCATAAATTTGAGCTGTTCCAGAAAATATTCATTCTCTCTGTGCCTTTGTTCTGATCCCTAACTTGTCTCCTCTTCTCTTATATTGCAGTTGAGTAACCATCTCTTCATTAAGGAATGATGGATCCAAGGAATCCAAAGGCTGGGTGCTGTCACAAGGGGATTACTTTTCCTCTTGTCCCTGGTGTTGCGCTACGATTCTGAGTGGCCTGCCCGGCTGTGGCCACTCCCCCCGGGGGTGGATGTGTCCGATGTCTCTCCTTTTGGGCCCTATGGCTTCTGGGCCTTCGCTGTTTTCCGGGGTCCGGGGGGGGGTGGTTGCCCCTATCTCCTCGTGACGGTCTGGCTGGCTCTGGGGGTGTGGGGCAGGAGGGTGCTTCCCGGTTCCTTTCCTGCCCGCGTCCCCTCCTCTCTCCTCTCCTGCCTGCCTGCTCCTCCTCCCCCTCTCCGTCCCCGGGTGTCTGGGGGTCCTCGACGATGGTGGGGTAGGCTTGGGGGCCGGGGCTCTCTTCTGGGGTTGGGGGTGTGGGTGCTCTGGCCCGCACGTGCTCAGGCAATCGCCTGGGCCCGCATATCACCACTGGAGTTCCAAGCTCAGCTTGCTCGATCCGCGATCCGTGTCCGACGCGTTCCTGGGCTGTGATGGGGCCAAGCCGGATGGGGGCTTGCTCCGTCCCCAGCGGAGCTTGTCTCCTCGTGCTGGGGGGGTGGTGGGGCGGATCAGTGTTACGGTGGGTCGGGGGGGGGCCTCCCCTCGCACACAAGGGGGCATCCCGGGGCTTGGGGGGGAGCGATCTGGGTCCGCCGGTGGGGGGATTGTTTGCCGGGCGGCGCTGGCATGCGCATCTGGCTCCCGGCTGGTGAAGTGCGTATCGATCCTTTTCGGCTGTGCTGGTTGGTCGCTGCATCTCTAATTCTGCATGGCTGCTGGGGCCCTGCTCTGAGGCTGCAGCTTTCAGGGTCATGGTGTTGGTGGGGCCTGCTGGTTTGTGTGGGATTTCCCTGGCCCCTGGCCTCTTGATCCTGGGGGCCCAGTGCTTCAGGAGCTATGCCCATCTCGTCTACTCCCCTTGCGGCTCTGTTCCCATGGGCCGGGTCCACACCAGACTGCCTCTTAATGTGCACTTCACATATCTTGCACCTCACTATACATAGTCACATTTAGTCACATATAGGGACTCAACACATAGGGCTTTGAAGACAGGTGGGGGTGAGGACGGTGGGAGATTTGGTGGTGCAGTGCAGTGCTCCAGGGCACTGTAGTCTTCCCCCTCTCCCACCCACTTGCCCCCTGCTCTTCAATTTTAATACAGTAAACACACTCACACTTTTGGGGGGGTTTGGGGTGGCTTGGGGATTCGGATTAGGGTTGGCTGCAGGTACCCTTATCCTGCAGCCCTCTGTTCTTCCCCTGCAGCCTCTCCTGCCCTTCCAACTTTTAATGCACCACATTACACACAGGGTAGCACGAACCACGTTTTGGGTGATAGGCTTCCTCGTCTGGAACCGGGGAAGCCCATAAATAGGTTGGGATCACTAAATTAAATTAATGGCCATTCTGGTGGGACCCGGCCCCCTCGAATCTCGGGGCTGCGAGGGGGGGGAGGTTGGGGGCCTGGGGGGTCCCCTTGCAGCTATGGTGGGCCCGCTGATGCTGTGGCCTCAGTGGCGGTGCCACGGCAGCTGTGTTTTGGGGATGTGGCGGCTGGTCAGTATGGTCGGGGGGCTGGTGGTGGGCTCTTTGCTGGCCGGGGGTTGGGTGAGTGGGTCGGCGTGCGGTTGCTGCTCCCTGATTGGTGGATTCGGCCTGCTCTCGCCCGTGCTCTCGGTTGTCTCTGTGTGTGGGGTGGGGCTCCTGTCGGATTCATGGTGGCGCTGGTCCGTCCCTCGCTTTTCCCTCTCCCTTTCTCTCCTCGCCCACACTGGCCCCATGGTTTGCGTTCGGGCCCGGCTTGATCGCCTTCTGGATGCCGCCCGGTGATGGCCTGCTGCGTGCGGGCCGGTGCTCCTCCCTCGCTCTCGTCCCCCTCCCTCGGGAGGAGCGCTCGGTCGCGGGTCTTGCCTCATGGGCGGCGGTGGCCTCCTGTCTCCCGGGTGTTGGGGTGGCTGGGGGTGTGGGCGGGGGTGTGGGTTGGGGATGGGGGTGGATGGTGGGGTGGTTGGGGTTGGGTGGGCCCTCGTGTCGCTGGCCCCTTGGACCTGTCCTGGCCTCCTGGGAGGTGGTGGTTTCTTTCTCCTCCTGGTCGTTGGATCTGCGTGGTTCTCGGTGGCCGGGTGGCTCTCTGGGTTTGGCATCGTCGATGCTCCCACTTCCCCGGGTTGTTGTGGACACCTGGCCGATCTGGCCATGAGGGGTCGTGGTAGACGCTCTGGGTTTCGGTGTTCTACACACATGCATGTTTTATCCAGACCTTATTAACTCCTCCCGAGTCACATTGATAAGTACTGATGTGAACTGCTAGTATGTGCCAAATCATTCGTCCGACTTCTCACTTCTCACTTCTCAAGGTCATGTTTTCTCCACATACTTCTTTCATTTGTGTTCTTGGTAGCCTACTTTATACGGTTAGGTCCTCCACTACTCTGGTGTTCAATACTGTTGGGTGTTGGGATGAAGGTGTTAGGAATGACACAGTAGCTTACACGTTTTTTTATTCCAATAGCACTGCCTGTCTGTAAACTTCCCTTTTTGTTTTGTCTTATCTCCCTGTCTGTCATTTATTTCCCCCTCTTATCACCCAGGTGTAGCACGTCCCTCTCTGGCTTATAACAGGAAATTCCAATAAATAAAGTAAGATTAGATTCCAGGGAGGGCCGGTGATGGTCACATACACGCACCAAATATTAATTGCTTTTGCTGCAAGACTAAAATATGCATAATCTCATAAAAGGTCGACACTCTTTTGTGGTGTTGAACAATGAGAACAATGCAGACAAAGTGAAAAAAAAAAAAAAATAAAAAAAATAAAAAAAAAAAAGAGCGGTGTGGAGTAGTCCACACCCCCTTTGCTTTTCATTAATCCTCAGGCTACTACTACTCATAATGTGTTATTTCATACATAGGTCGGGGTCCTGGGATGTCAAGTACTATAAGAGAGCACCAGCAATTAATTCAAAGTGTCTACTGGTATATTCTGTCTTACATAGGTCACATGTCTGTCATGTGTCATGTTGGGGGGGGGGGGGGGTCCACATGACTGTCACGTGTCACATGACTGTCACATGGCGGGGCCGGGGGGGGGGGGTCATAAATCACTAGGTCGTAAATCTTATTTTGACACAAGATTATACATTTATCTCTCTTACCGTCATACTATGTAAGTTAAAACGATGTTAGTTTAAACTTGCATCGTCCGAATAACATAGTTTGCAGATGTTTCGTAAGCGCTTGGAGAGTACTCGGATGCAATCTTTGCTGAAAGCTTGTCAACAACAGAAACGTAGCTTGATTGCCATTAACCCAGTGTGGCATCTTTGGGAAATATTCGTCAACATGATCATGTTCCCGACTCACTGAATGCAAGAACTGACAGCAGTTTCTTTCATATAATTGTAATAAAGTGAAGATATAAAATATATACATCTATATATACCTACAGATTTTGCAACGATCTGTGGTGGGATGGGAGAGTGATTAGAGCATGAGCACTTGAGTGCATCAATATATCAATTCAGTGAGGCATGGGTTCAAACCCTGCTTTAGGTGATGTTTTACTTTAGCTGGCAGATACAATGTAGTCTAGTGAAATTTCTGACATTGTATTTGATTATCGAGTTGTGTTTTTGCTATATTTGTGAAGATTTAACATCACTTGTTCATCAATTGGGGCGGTACGGTGGTACGGTAAAGGGGCCTGATTTTACATACATACACACACATAAAAAGTTAATGAAAAATATCCTTCAGTCCAGTAGACAAAAACACAGCACTAGTAATTATTAAAAAGTATTACGTTGACAAAGAGGGAAGCAAGGCATTCAAATCAAAATCTCAATACAATTATTTAATAGTAGGCTATCAAAATTGTAATTTGAAACTTCTAGGGTTACACAAACATTTGTTTTTGAAACATAACTTGCATCTTTCCACCCCAACTGTGAAGTGAAAGTTAAAGTGACATCATTCATGCTGTAGGTGGGGATCATGCGTCACAGGGTGCCCAATCCTGAAATTTCAAGCCCCAAAAAGACAAAGAAGGCATGATGTCAACTGAACAAACCTTTAACAACAGCTCCATGCTATTCATTTGACCGACATGACTTTCCGATGCAACTTACGATGCATCATTCCAACTAAGCTTTTGGGAAAACGCCTCGTTCAACGACACATCGGATGATAGTTGTAAACATCAGACGTTGCTTCATTCGGACGATGCTGTTGGGAAACACTTGTGTCTTGGATCCATCGTTCACATTTAGGAAGTAGTTAAGGAAGTTAGCTATGAATGTCCTCGGAAACGCACCTCAGATCTGTTAAAGTCGGACGTTTACCAGGTGAATTGAAGGATGTGCAGTCCATAATCCCCATTTTCTCGTTCTCGAGGGAGAACAGAAAACAGAAAATAAAAACACAACAGGTACACGAAGATCACGAGATCAGCTGTGCCATCCTAACTACAAACATACTGTATGTATCTTGAAATCTTTGTGCTGTCTCTCTCTTTTGCCTCAGTCGGAAAAGGGTGGCATACCTTCTCCAGGTCAGGGAAGAGATCCTGCCCAAATCAGAATCAGCTTTATTGGCCAGCCACGTTTTCACATAATACGAATTTGACTCCGGTTTACAGCACTCTCTTTTATACCTTATACTAAGATAGAATAAAAAAGAACACAAGTGACAGCACCATAAATAATAAAATATGTAAAAGATACATAACAAACAAACTAAACTAGCAGCGGCTCAACTGAATGTCATATGACCTTTAGGCCCAATCCCATTTGTCTTCCCTTAACACTGGCCCTTGGTTTCAAGTGCTCTCAAAAGGTAGACACCCCTACAGGATTAAATGAGAAGTGTTAGAGTAGAAATCTTACCCTACAAAGTGGGACATCACTTATGGCGCTTTTCCACTACACAGTAACAGCGCGGCACGGTACGGCACGGCACGGTACGGCACGGCATGATACTGCCCAGTTTTGTTGCTTTTCCATTGCAACTGAGTATCTCCTCGGGCAGCGCGAAACTGCCATAACCTCATTTGCATGCGACAGAGAAAACTGGGAAGAAGAACAACAACACAAACAATGGAGGACAAGGAAGTGATCATGTATTTGTTGCTCACTCTGTGACTTTTTGTCACGCACAAAGTGAAAGTAGAGAGAGAAGACTCCAGGAAGTGTAAAAATAGCGAAGCAGTTGCCGGTTTTAAAAATGGCGGAGTCGAGTTGTGTTTGGTTTTTACAGTCCAATCGGACGTCCCGCATCCAATGACGCTTCTAATGACGACACCCGTTGGCCAATCAGTGGAAGGCAGTTGGGTGACAGGCGCGGTACGGTACGGAACGGCTCTACACGGTTGTGCTGCTTTTCCACCAATACCTGGTACCTGATACTAGGTACTTTTTCCGTACCTCCTCAGCCCTGGTTCCAAGCGAGCCGAAGTGATACTAAAACACGACGTCAGCCGACTGCCTTCCACTGAGTGGCCAACGAGTGTCGTTGTCGAGTGTCGAGTTGGAAGCGTCATTGGATGCGGGACTGTAAAAGCCAAACACAACTCGACTCTGCCATTTTTAAAACTGGCAACTGCTTCGCTATTTTTACACTTACTGAAGTCTTCTCTGTCTCTTTTCTTTCGCTTTGTGCGTGACAAAAAGTCACAGAGTGAGCAACAAATACATGATCGCTTCCTTGTCCTCCATTGTTTGTGTTGTTGTTCTTCTTCCCGGTTTTCTGTGTCGCATGCAAATGAAGTTATGGCAGTTACGCGCTGCCGTATGACGACCCCGCCCACGCCGAGGAGGTACTCAGTTGTAATGGAAAAGCAATAAAACTGGGCTGTACCGTGCCGCGTTGTTACTGTGTAGTGGAAAAGCGCCATAAGTATCTTGGGTCTTGTTCACCACTGACAGAAGAATGGAGCAGGAGCTCGACAGGCAGGTGCAGGTTCTGCAGTGATGTAGACGCTACTAGAGATGTTCTGATACCTTTTTTCCTTCCCGATACCGATTCCTATACTTGTGCTGTGGGTATCGACCGATACCAAGGACCGATACCAGTGTGTTAGAAATTTAACTTGCATGACTGTGACATGATTATCACTGTGGTGAGGCCTGGCTCAGGTTAAAACCTTTGAAAAACATGAACGAATAAAACAAACTGAAGCCATTTATTTTTGAATTTATTTTTAAATAGAAGAGTATAAATAACAAAATGGTGCAACAGCAACTTAACCAAATTATGGAACAATTATGAGAAAAATTATTGTGTAGCCACAATATTTTACTGGTTTTACTAGTTAGCTCAGTTCTTCCTCGCCCCTCTAAAACAGCAGGCTGCACAGGTCACAGGAGGTGTTTGCCCTGGGCACCAAATAGGCTAGGACCGCCCCTGCAGCTAGCTACCACCTTAATTTAGTTTACATATTTTATTTCTTTACATTAGGTGCTGTTGTCTGTCACTTTGTATTTCTTCTTCTATTTTGGGACAATGAGAGTGCTCTAAACCAGAGGCAAATTCCTTATATGTGAAAACATACCTGGCCAATAAAGCTGATTCTGAATCTGATTCTTCCTCTTTCCTATTTGATCAATAGCAGTTACAGCTCCATGCCCTGTCTGAACAGGTAAGCCACCTGTTTAATGGCCGATTACCAGGTCAAATTTCAGTTCATAGTTCACGTTCATGTGTGTAAAAAAATGAACTAAGTTCATAGTCCTAAAAATTAACTAGTTCATGTTGTTACATTTTTAAATAATATATTTTTTTTAATTTTTAATTTTTTTTAAATAAATCAGACACTATGTTATTCAATAGAATCTGTCTTCTTAACCATTCCTCACCAGCTGTAAATCACTGCCACTCCTAAACTAATGAAATTATCGTATCAATAAAGAATCACAGATGCTGGCAACGGCCGGGGTCTGCCACGGCAGCAGGCTCCACCGAAGCGGTAGCGGCTGTGCTCCACCGCGGTACTGGCACGGGCCGCATCGATTCACCATGTACTCACTTCTCTCCCGATGGAAAAAAATTATGTTTACCGCATAGCAGAGCAGGTGACAGATAGGTGATAGGTGCCGCTATTCAGCTTCATTGAGATGCGGCCTTATTTTAGCCAGCTGTCTGTGCATGCAGGGATGCGGCATTTATTTTTTTTTTTTTTCAGAGGGACGTAGTCAAAGCAGGGAACATTTCTTGTCAAGGTAGCAGCCTTAACTATAAAGCGCTGGGGGAATCTCTGCATATAGGTTCAATAAATTATGTGGTATCGGATCAGTGACTGGACTCCAGCACTCGCCGATACCAATGCCAGCATTTTCTGCAGTATAGGAGGCATTTCCGACACTGGTATCGGAAGCGGAACAACTCGAGATGCTACATCAATGCGCCATGGCAAAGAGGGAGCTGAGCTGAAAGGCAAAGCTCTCAATTTACCAGTCCAATCTATGTTCCTCAACTAAGGTCAGGAGCGGTGGGTCGTGACAGAAAGAACAAGTTCACAGATATATAAGCAGCTATATGATAACTAACTAATTGTTAACCCATGAAACAATTTCAATTTACCTAAATTTCACTGCATCAGCAGCCTAAAATCAGCTAGAAATAAAAACGTTACTAACTGGCACGCAACCGTACATCCGGTACAACCGTCATTTGTTTGGCAGGTAAACTTCCTCTCTGAGGGCTCAGCACAGTGCAAAAAGTTTTTCAAGTGTTTGGATTTTTCACTGCTTCTCTGTTCTACAATCTACAACTGTTGCTTACTTCACAAGTGTAATTTCAACGATACAGTGCGATATGCAGCGATCAGGCACCATCAACGCTGCGTGGACCAAATCAGCTGGCAACTTCTACTGAACAGACTGTGGTCTTACCGTTGGATAGGCTACTCCGGCTTCACCTCCAGCTGATCTGCTACTCTCTTCCTCCAACACGGCTGTAGTTTTTTGGGTCACCCATCCATTGCTCCATAGCGGCATCTGGGATCTGTCATTGACTGCTACCTAGCTACCAAGATAGCTAGGTGTGCTCCGGATATGGCTCTCCTTAGATACTCTGCAGCCGAACTGAGAAATCTCTGCTCCTCCATCTCTCCGAGCTGCCTGGACATCATAAAAGGCTGGAATATACTTCTCCGACTGCGTAATACGTTATCCGACTCCGTAGCTACGGAGACCCCTCGAGCCCTCGCACTTCTCCGTCGTGATGTGTATTGTGAAGCCACTGGCATCACCCCCTCTCATGTCCAGTGTCTGGACCTAGCTGTCTCGGACCACTACACCATCATGTTCTCGGTGCCTCTGCCTCAACACAAACAGCGTGTTAAATGGACAATTATGTTCAGGAACATAAAACGTGTGCCTACATCTACACTGTCCAACATGCTGGCAACACATCTCACCACCCATTCCATCATTCACTCTGTAGACGGCCTTGTTGATTACTACAACACAGCTCTCTCCTCTAGCCTGGATGTGGTAGCCCCCCTGAAGACCCGGTCTGTCTCCTTCAGCCAGCCCGCTCCATGGTTCACCCCTGAGCTCCGCCTCATGAAGGCAGCTGGGCGTTGGCTCGAAGGGCAATACAAAAAATCTGACCTCGTCGTCCACTATGAGGCCTTCAAAGACCATGTAAAGGACTACAAAGAGGCTCTCTCAAAGGCAAAAACATCTCACTACTTCAGTCTCATCAATGACCAACAGAATCACCCGAAGCAGCTGTTCTCAACAATCAGCTGTCTTCTCTGACCTCCAAATACACCACAACTATCTGATGCTGCTGAACTCTGCTTACAATTCCATAACTTCTTCCAGCTGAAAGTAGACCACATTCACCAACAGCTTCTCCAAACGGACTCTCCATCTCCACCTGCCTGGTACCCTGAGGACTACAACCCAACTGCTGTAGGCCACCCACCACACTGCCTTCTATCTTCCTTCTCCACACTCACTGACAGCCAGATCTCTGACCTGGTACTGAAAGCTAAAGCCACCTCTAGTAAGTTGGATCCTATGCCCACTACACTGTTGAAGGCATGTTTGCCAACACTATATCCAACATCAACACCTCTTTGGCATCAGGGGTGGTGCCCACCAGCTTCAAGACAGCAGTGGTTATCCCCACACTCAAAAAACCCAACCTTGACCCTGATGAGCCCAGTAACTACCAGCCAATTTCAAACTTACCATTTCTCAGCAAAGTACTGGAAAAAGCTGTGGCTATACAGCTACAGGAACACATGACCCACCACGAGCTATATGAACCCCTCCAGTCTGGCTTTAGAGCTCACCACAGTACAGAGACGGCCCTCATCAAGATCACCAACGACCTCTTAACAGCTGCCGACAAAGGACTCATCAGCCTACCCATCCTCCTCGACCTCTCCGCAGCTTTCGACACAGTTTCCCATGCCATCCTCCTAACCTGTCTCCGTGACTACTTAGGCCTCACCGACTCCGCACTTGTCTGGTTCCACTCCTACCTTTCTGGAAGGACATAATATATCACCATCAAGGACGCAAATTCCACCACAGCTCCAGTCAACCACGGCGTGCCCCAGGGATCAATGCTTGGCCCCCTCCTGTTCTCCATCTACATGCTCCCTCTTGGCAATATTATTCATCACCATGGTCTCAACTTCCATACCTATGGCGATGATACTCAAATATACATCAGCATTAAGGCCTCTGCTCCGCTTCCACCTCCACAACTCATCAACTGCCTGCACGACATTAAAACTTGGCTGCAAGGATGGCTGCAAACTTACTCAAGCTCAACAACAACAAAACAGAGCTCATGGTAGTGGCACCCCCATCACTGGCTAAGGAGGTTGGTGATCTGTCTCTGGATGTGGATGGCTAGACCATCAGGCCATCCTCAGAGGTGCGAAACCTAGGTGTCATTCTTGACCCTACCCTCTCACTCCAGTCTCACATCAAAAACATCACCAAATCTGCCTTTTTCCACCTAAAGAACATCTCCAGACTCCGGTTCTCACTCTCTGACTCTGTCACCGAAACGCTCATTCATGCATTTATTACTTCCCGCCTGGATTACTGCAATGGAATACTGTATGGCTTACCCAACAAAGCCTTGGACAGATTACAGTATGTTCAGAATTCAGCTGCCAGGGTCATATCAAGCACAAAGCGGTGGCAACACATCACTCCCACATTCAAACAGCTTCACTGGCTCCCAGTGAAGTCCCGTATTGAATACAAAATTCTTCTCTTGACTTACAAATCACTTCACTCTCTTGCTCCTCAGTACCTCTCTGAACTCCTCCAACCCTACTCCCAGTCTAGGTTGCTGAGGTCCTTTGGAAAGGACCAACTTGTCATCCCCCGCGCCAGACTTCGTACTGTTGGTGACAGAGCCTTCCGTGTTGCTGCCCCCACCCTCTGGAACAGTCTACCTCTCAACATATGCCAAGCCCCCACACTAGCTACGTTCAAGAAGCATCTTAAATCCCATCTATTCACTGAGGCATATGGCCCCTGACCACCTCTGCCCCCTTCCCCCTAGCCCCTACACCCCCCTTTGGCGACCCTGGGTTCCATGAAAGGCACTATATAAAACCAATTTATTATTATTATTACTATTAAACTTCATGAAAAATGTCCGTTGGCATTAACATCTTTCTCTCTCTCTCTTTCTGTGTGTGTGTGTGTGTGTGTGTAGTCTTACCTGATGTAGGAGAGGAACGTCAACAAGAACAGCAGACAAGCCAGGACGTCAGCCCTGCCCACAATACCAGACACCTACAACACACATACACACACTTAGAGCTTATTGATATGACTTTGGTGATGGAGCCCATTACCACACCACAAGATGACCAACTTGACCAGATGCATACCGCTTCTGTGTTGCTAGCTAAACCTGGGAGCAGAATTACTGTATGACTCAGACACATGTACAATTAACACAGCCAAGAAAGATTATTTAAGATTTTCTGTTATGACTGTGAAGGTATGGACAGGTTGAGTTTATTTTTTTCTTTGAAGTTCTGTATGTAAGCACTTGGAAAGAAAATAAATGATTATAATCAAGCATTTTTCCAACATTTATAAAATCTGTCCCAAAGACAACCCAACAAAAAATACTGTATAATTCATTGTTGGGGCTCAAGGACCAATAACTGGAATAATTATGTGTGAAACAATTATTTGACCCTTCAAAAATCATCCAGTATGTTTCAGTCAATAATATGAATGGTGGCTTATGGTCAAAGCTGCCTTGACCGCACAGATTGTATTGTTTTAATGCTGCTAGGGCCGGTAAGATAATTGTATCACCGCAACACCGCTGTAATGTGATGCATATCATAAGCCTGAAACAATAATCAATAAATCGATTATTCACATAATAATAATCATTTTATTGGCCTCGATATATTGCCATGTGCAAGCATGTTTTGTTTTACTCGTCTCGCTCTCTCTCTCTCTCTCTCTCTTTACCAAACGGGTTGGATGACAAAAGGGTTCAACATTTCCTTTTCCCTGTTTTTTTGGGGGAGTCTTTCCTTAGTTGGTGTGAGGATTGTTTGTAAAGGACAGAGGGTCCAAATGACCATAAAGGGATGGAGATGGTCAGCAACACTACTCATGTCTCTAGGACTGAACTGCTGGCAAATCTGTTTAATTTGTGTCATCCCAAAATGTATGGGGGCCTGCACTCTTTGGGGGAACCAAAAAACTCTTAAAACTCTGGGCATTTAAATGGGCTGTACTAAAATGTAGAGGCTCTTTAAATGGATATTTGCGATGAAAATAATGAACAGACAAGACTAACAGCTCTAACAGCATCACTTAAAATGTTTAAAAATGCCACCCTTCACATTCTCTAATTTAAATTTGGGAAGAGCTTTAGTAATAGTTCCCTTGGTGGCTGAACAAACCAAAGGGAGAACAGGTGAAGATCCTGTATCACAACACTGCGCTAAACCACATCATTAACTTTCGCCATGCTCTCCAGACAGATAACGATATGTGGGAGGCAGGCTTGTCGTACCCCACCACCTCTACCACTGCTGAACTGGCCTCCTCCATGATGACATGAAGTAGAGTCAGCTGTGCAATCTGTGCAGCTGCCAATGGCATTGTGCCAATGCATGCTGTCCTTCCGACAAACAACAGGCCACAACCTCAACCAACACCTCCCCTAAAGCCTGGTTCACACTACACAACTTTCAGAGCCATAAACCCACTGTGCTGTTCACACTATGCAACTCTCTGTTGTCTGGTCGGAGTCTTGGGTTGTTCACACTACATCTCCATCAGCAGGCATGGCTGACTGCCCTATTTGGTCTTTAAACAATGTTTTGTATCAAAAACTCACACGAGAAATGTCATGGGAAATGCGAACAAGTGCACAAAGGTTTTCATTGCAAACAGACACAGAGCAGAAGGCAGCTCTCCAAGTAGTTTGTGTTCAAGAGAAAAGTTGTTGTTGTTGCCGCAGCCACTGCTTCTTTTCACTTAGCATTTCTCAGCAACCCCCATATCTCTCTCGTTGGTTGCAACTCTGTTTAAATCATCGCAACTCAACTGCATATTTAGCGTGCCAGATGTTCAGTTTTTGTCAGCAACTCAGCTGGCCTGAACTGTTACGGACCACAGAAGTCCCCACCATCCCCCCTCTGTGGCCTAGGAGATGGAGGAGACAACGTAAACAAAAGCGGGGTAAGCAGAGCACACAGACCAGCTCTGCCCAGTCTCCTCCTCGCTAACACCAAGTCACTCGTCAACAAACTGGATGAAATTCGACTGAGGATCGTCTCATGCAAGACGAACAGCTGTGTGGTTATCTTCACCGAGACCTGGCTGGAAAAAAACATCTCCGACACAGTGGTGGAGCTAGCGGGGCGCTCTCTGTTCCGGGCCGACAAGACTGCAGCTTCAGGCAAGACCAAAGGGGGAGACTGGGCTCTGTATATTCACGACTCATGGTGTACAGCAACAAATATCATTGGAACCTTCTGCTCCCCTGATCTGGAATACCTGGCAGTGAAGTGCAGACCGTTTAAACTGGTGAGAGAACTCACCCCTATCATGATCATAGCGGCCTATATACCACCACGAGCTGATGCTAAATTAGTGCTGGAGGAGTTATACTGCCTGATTAGCGGCTAGATGAATGCTAATCCAGAGGCGGCTGTGATCGTGGCTGGGGGCTTTAACCATGTGGAACTGAAAGCTGTCCTCCCCAAATTCCACAAATTCATAAACTTTCCTAATAGAGACTGTAATATCCTGGACCAGGTGTACTGCAACATACCAGGAGCATACAAGGCTGCATCAGCTCCTGACCTGGGTATGTCAGACCATATCTCTGTGGAACTAATCCCTGTTTACAGACCTCCGACCTGCAGGATCAAACCCACCACCAGAACTATCCAGGTTTGAACTAAGGAGGCTTCCTCAGCGCTACAGGACTGTTTTGAGCATACAGACTGGGAAGTGTTCAAAAAGGACTCTGATCTTGAGGCTTACACGTCACCTGAGCTGTCCTATGTTCATTTCTGCACTGATGCTGTCCTATCCACAAAGACAATCATGGTTTTTCCTTACTAGAAGCCATAGATGGACGGCGCAGTGTGGCCCCTGCCAAATGCCCAGGATGCAGCCTACAGAGCAGGAGACACACTGGCTTGCCTTAAGCTGGTTCAAGTCCTACTTATCGGATCGATCACAGTTTGTTCACATTAATGATGAGTCCTCCATGCAGTCCATAGTCAGTTATGGAGTTCCTCAAGGTTCTGTGCTTGGGCCAATTCTATTTACTTTATATATGCTTCCTTTTGGCAATGTTATCAGGAAACACTGCATAAACTTTCACTGTTATGCAGATGATACTCAGCTATATTTGTCATTTAAGTCAGACGATTCCAGCCAGTTAGCTAAACTCCAAACATGTCTTCAGGACATAAAAACTTGGATGACGCACAATTTCTTGTTGTTAAATTCAGATAAAACTGAGATTATTCTAATTGGCCCCCCGAAAATCTCAGAAATAACCTATCTAATGACTTATTTACTCTAGGTGGCTTTGCACCAGCCTCGAGCACCACTGTAAGGAATCTAGGGGTAATTTTTGTCCTTCAACGTCCACATGAAACAAACAGCTAGAACAACTTTTTTTCATCTGCGTAACATTGCAAAAATAAGGCATATTCTCTCCCAAAATGATGCAGAAAAATTAGTCCATGCTTTTGTAACTTCTAGGCTGGACTACTGCAATTCCTTATCATCAGGCTGCCCTAATAAGTCTATCAGGACTCTCCAGCTAGTCCAGAACGCTGCAGCACATGTTCTGACCAGAACCAGGAAAAGAGACCATATTTCTCCAGTGTTAGCCTCTCTGCACTGGCTCCCTGCAAAATCTAGAATAGAATTTAAAATCCTCCTCCTCACCTACAAGGCAACTGAATGGTCAGGCACCATCTTATCTTAAAGAGCTAACGGTGCCTTATAATCCTGCTAGAACTCTGCGCTCTCAGAATGCAGGACTATTAGCGGTTCCTAGGGTTTATAAAAGTACAATGGGAGCTAGAGCTTTCAGTTATCAAGCTCCTCTTCTGTGGAACCAACTCCCTCTTTCAGTCCGGGAGGCAGACACCATCCCCTTATTCAAGAGTAGGCTTAAGACTTTCCTTTTTGATAGTGCTTATAGTTAGGACTAATCCAAGGCTGACTCAGGCTGCCTTGGATCAATCCTTAGTTATGCTGCTATAGGTCTAGACTGCCGGGGGACTTCCTCTGACACACTGAGCTTCTCTTCTTCTTCATTTCGATGCCTCCATTAAGTCATTTTACTAACTCATCTTCTTCCCCGGAGTCTCTGTGCTCTCAGCTCGCAGGTGTCCGTGAGCTGAGGCTACTTGGTGAGAAAGAGGTGGTGTCATCCAGGTTTCGTCTGTCGTGATGGTGGTGAGATGGAGAAGAGGCGATGCTGCTCAGATTGTATCTGTTAGGGTAGTAGAGAAGAGGATGTGTTTACTCTTACCTCCCTTTAACACATGCTGCAAATTAGTTTTGTGCCTCGTAGTCCCTGTGCGTTCTCTTCTCACACGTATCCATGGACCCAGTCTACCTGGCGGAGTGGTTGTTGCGCAGACCAGTCAGGCTTCATCTTCTGGTTCTGAGCGATGTAGTGGTGACGAGGTCATCTTGCAGAGGCTTCTCCTGTTTGGTGTGGTGGAGTGGAAGACGTGCTGCTCAGGCTTCTTCTGGTTGGCGTGGTGGAGAGAGGAAGACGTGCTGTCCAGGCTTCTTCTGGTTGGTGTGGTGGAGAGAGGAAGACGTGCTGCCCAGGCTTCTTCTGGTTGGTGTGGTGGAGAGGAGGACGTGCTGCCCAGGCTTCTTCTGGTTGGCGTGGTGGAGAGGAAGACATGCTTCTCATCCTTTGCTGATAGCTTGATGATGCTCTTCATCCCCTTGGACACTCTCATACAATTTTATATATACGCACTGTATATTAGCTGTTGTTATATTGAGTTGGACATTTCCATACAATTGTATATGTAGTGTTAATGTGTTTTCATTGTTGTTATTCTGTACACATGGCATCTATTGCACGTCTGTCCATCCTGGAAGAGGGATCCCTCCTCTGTTGCTCTTCCTGAGGTTTCTTCCGTTTCTTTTTCCCTGTTAAAAGGTTTTTTTTGGGGAGTTTTTCCTTAGTCAATGTGAGGGTCATTTGTAAAGGACAGAGGGTGTCATATCCTGTACAGATTGTAAAGCCCAATGGGGCAAATTCATAATTTGTGATATTGGGCTATACAAATAAACTTGACTTGACGTAACATGTGCACTTTATTACCAATGTTAGTAATGTTTTTAAATTTTTTAATTATTTATTGATGAATGTGTTTCTGGTGGATGTGTTGCTGCTGGACACCTGAATTTCTCCTACGGGGGATCAACAAAGTATCTATTAATCTATCTTTATTAACGTCAAACCAAGTTTTGAGCACTCCAACTTCTTGTTCAACAGTGTGCAGAAGTTCTTCTATTTGTGTTGTCAGCAAACATGATGCATATTAGAAACATAACAAATGTCATTAATGTAAAGAATAAACACTTAGGGGCCAATGATGGAGCCCTGAGGCAGTCCGCAGGTGACCAGTTTAAATTCAGACATTGTTTGGTGTATTTGAACATATTCCTCTCTGTTTTCTTAATAACTTTTCAGTCAGGCAGGAACTGTCCCTCTAAATCCATAGTGTTCCATTTTTCCAGTGGTTATGATTAATAGTATCAAAAGCTTTACTTAAGTCTATGAAGACACCTTATTACTTATTACCTTATTACCTTATAACATTATTTTTGATTGCAACAGCTATTTCCTCAGCCATTGTCATCACTGCATATATAGTTTCTCTGTTCTTTCTGAACGCATATTGTTGTTCATTTAGAATATTATGCTTTTCAATAAAATTATGTAATTGTTTTATAAAGAGCTTTTCTAAGATTTTTGAAAATTGTGGCAGTTTTAGCCTGTAATTATCAATCTGTCTGTGTCTGTCTGTCACCTTTTTTAAAGATGGATACTACTTTGGCTAGTTTCACATCTTGTGGGAAGATGCCTGTTTGGAAGGAAATATTGCATATATAGGTTTGAGATTTTACAATGCTATGAATGATCTCTTAAAGTGTACACATATATAAATAAGGTTTACATCAGTCGGCGTTTTACTCTTGAACTCATTTACAACATCAATGATATCCCTTTCTTCAATCCCACAAAGAAACATAGAGTTTCAGTGCAACAGTAGATTCTGTTTCATTAAGCCAATAAAGAGTTTTTTATTTTGATTATCCTCAAGAATTTTGTCTGCCAAAGTGGGTCCAACACTAACAAATAATCATTAAAGTTGTTCACAATTGTCGTTAAGTGTTCAACTTTAGATCTACTGACATTCCAAAAGTAATTTGAAAATTCAGTGTGTGTGGATTTATGTCAAATAATATGATTTATTACTTTCCAAGTTTTTTTGCATTGTTTTTACTAGCTTCTATCTTTTCGGAGTATGTTTTTTTTCTTTTGTAGTCTTCTGATTGTTATTTTTATATAACATATTTATGTTCACTTTTTGACTTTTGGAGGCTTATAGTCATCCAGGATAGCTCTTTATTTGAGACTTTTTATAGGACAGTGCTTTAGATTTTTATTTACTTGTCCGTAGTATACTTGCTATACTTACACTCAAGCATATTTAATAAAATGAACTTGAAGTATATTACTTTTTGCTAAAGAAACTTTAGCAGTAATCATACAGACAGAGCAAAGACCTGCCGAAGAGGACTTTTTTCTCGCCAACAAGCATATTGATGTCTGTGTCCACTGATGTCACTCCCCAAATCCCAGAGCAAACATGGCTACTTTATATTCATGTGCTAATTTGCATTGATCATATACAGTTATGTTTCGGCGTGTAGAGGGGGGGATATGAGGTGTGTTCATGTCCGTGATTTTCTCAACTGCAGTGTGATTTATCAAATAAATTGCATGTGTACAGACCCAGAGTTTGATAGATCTGAAAAGATGATATATTTTTAGCTTGTACTCCCGCTTTCAGATTTTCCATGTAGGCCTACTTCAGATTTAATCACAGATTTACAGGCTTTTTGATGAATTAGTGGGAGTACAACAATTTACTTTGCTTTCGAGGCAGCGTGAGATGAGGGGAAATCCAGTAAAAACAGTACATCTGTGGTTTTATTTATTAAGGATATTTGACAGTATCAGAGCTCTGTGGCAGCTGCAGGACTGTAAAAACTCTGACCAATCCCTGCCATTCGGTCCGAATGGAAAGAACCAATCAGATGCCTTCATGTCTAGTCCTGCTCAGGTCCCCCTCTGTCCCTCCCTCCTCCCCACTGTTTCTGGAAATATTCAGCACACTCCTTGCTTTCTGTTGAACAGGTAATTGTTTGTTTAGCTTTGGGGGATTTGTTATTTTCATGAAATATGTAATGCCTGCTTCTCTACGGGTATTCTGGCTTCCTCCCACCATCCAAAAACATGCATGGGGATTAGGTTAATTGGCTAATTTAAATTGACCGTAGGTGTGAATGTGAGTGTGAGTGGTTGTCTGTCTCTATGTGCCCTGCGATGAGGTGGCAACTTGTCCAGGGTGTACCCTGCCTTCTGCCCTAAAATAGCTGGGATAGGCTCCAGATCCCCGTGACCCTATGACGATAAGTGGTAGAGGGAGGGAGGGAGGGAGGGAGGAAGGATGGATGGATGGATGGATGGAATGCTTGCCAACCTAGCTACTTTTGTAGCTCGGATTAGCCCAATGCTAACATTAGCTTCTCTGTAGGTGTAAGCTGGTCATAGGCTTGTATTGAATTGGATATGACATTTTTATTCTATAGAACAGACATATAGTCGCCATTGTCTGCGTTATAACTGTGATAAAATTACGTTGATATATTTTTTTATTTTTTGCACATTTTGTCCTCTCTTCCAGCTGAATCCTACTGTCAGAAGTGTGAAGGGGCGTGACTTTGGATGGAGCACTGATTGGTGGGGGGGGATGAGTGGAGCTTAGAGGAGACTTAGAGGAGGTGCCACTTACAAATCTTGCTTGCTCTCTTGCTGGCGCTCCATGATTGCCAAATATACCTTCAAGTCTGAAGAATATGTTAATAGGTTCAAAAAATACTTCACCAGCATGGTTTCTTTCCATTTTATCTATTTGTTCTATTTGTTGATTAGAGTGTGGAAAATAGAATCTGTACTGATACACTGCCTGGCCAAAAAAAAGTTACCACCTGGATTTTACTAAGCAAATAGGTACGAGTCTCCTATTGGATAATTACTGCAGGTTCAGCAACAATATGTGCTCAAAGAATGAGGTCAGCTGACTACCTGAATATACTGATTGACCAGGTTATTCCATCAATGGATTTTTTTCTTTCCTGATGGCACAGGCATATTCCAAGATGACAATGTCAGGATTCATCGGGCTCAAATAGTGAAAGAGTGGTTCAGGGAGTATGACGCATCATTTTCACCACAGAGTCCAGACCTTAACCCCACTGAGAATCTCTGGAATGTGCTGGAGAAGGCTTTGTGCAGCGGTCAGACTCTACCATCATCAATGCAAGATCTTGGTGAAAAATTAATGCAACACTGGATGGAAATAAATCTTGTGACATTGCAGAAGCTTATCAAAACAATGCCACAGCGCGTAATCAAAGCTAAAGGCGGTCCAACGAAATATTGGAGTGTGTGACCTTTTTTTGGTGGCGACTTTTTTTTTGGCCAGGCAGTGTATATGGCAAAAAAACTACACCTGGAGAGATGTGATAATGAGGACCCGAGAGTGAAATGTGCGCTTCTTTCTCTTACATTTGGTATATAGCTTCTTCGTGCTATATTTAATGTTGTGATGATGTTGTGTTACTACTGTTTTCTTGATGCGCTGGGTGGGGAATGTTTTTTTTTTTCAAACAACAATAAACCCATATTAAAAAAATGCTTTGATGATCTTGTTTTATTGCATTGTGGTATAATTGTTCTGTGGTGATACTATTATACTGTTAACATTGCACAAAAGATGTGAAGAAACAAAAATATATAAATGTAAATGTGAGCCGTACACAAGTTTTCTTAAAACAATGTAAAGAGGTAACGTTAGGGTCAAGACAACATTATAACTATTTCAATGTGAAAGAACATTTCAAAAGGTCAAAGATTATTAGACCTACAGTAGATTGACATATTATAAACCATTTTTCTTTTGAATTTTTTTCAGTTTTTTTCAGTGGTAACTGTGTATTGTGTTCCAGCTACCAAGGTGGAACATTGAGGCAACCATTGGAACATTTGGGGCGGCAGTAGCTCAGTCTGTAGTGACTTGGGCTGGGAATCGGAGGGTCGCCAGTTCAAGTCCAGGTCGGACCAAAATGTGGAGAGTGGACTGGTAGCTGGAGAGGTGCCAGTTCCTCCTCCTGGGCACTGCCGAGGTGCCCTTGAGCAAGGCACCAAACACCCAACTGCTCTGGGCGCCTGGATAAGGGGCAGCCCCCTCACTCTGACACCTCTCCTCTAATGCATGTGCATGTGTTTGTTTCATGACTTGTGTGTGTAATGTGCAATTGAAAAATATATATATACTAACAGAGTGAAAAAATGTAATTTCCCTCATTGAGGGATTAATAAAGGAATTCTTCAACTCCACTAGGTGGGGGCACTTTGTGTGTCATGTACTCACAGCCTCGGTGTGGACAGGATGAACAGCGAAGAGGAGCGTGGTGATGAAGGCAAGTCGAGAGTCTCTGAATACGAAGTGTTCACATGTGTGCATGAGCAGGCAGGACACAGCACAGTGCAAACACACATTGGTGATGTGGAAATAGAGAGGTGTCATGCCGCCCAGCAGGATGTTCAACCTGAGGGACAGAGAGAAATATAGATAGAATTTTTCACTAAGCCTGTCGTTAGTGTTTGTTGTTCAATGTAGTTAGGCTCATGGAAGTTTATATACGTATCCTTGATGTAGCCCACTGTTTGCTCTATATTTTATTAGCCCACACATTTTTCACGTCAGCTGATTTCACAGGTCTGTCAAGAAAACAACGCTATCAATGGAAATCATTGCTGTTACCATATACATTTCCTAGATGAAGTGACTGTCTTATTGTCCTCAACAGAAACTCAATACGGTGAGTGCAGTGTCATGAATTTTCAATGAAAAGACAAAGATTGCCTTGAGAGAAAATGTCAAAATCCAACCACATCACACCCTTTCAGCAGCTAATCCTTCAGTGAAGATTAACAGTGAGATTTGTGAGACACTGGCTTCATCAATATTTGTACTACGCAGTGAAGATTCCCTCTCCACCCAAAAGAATATCAACACCCTCAAAAAATGTGCAGTGTGAAGAAAAATATATACTTTTTTTAATCCAATTCAGTGTTACATTGCCATATCCATGTGCAGCAACTGGGGATCTGGTGACCCTCCTGTTTGTTCTCAGACCCTTCAGTCTGAAAAACTGAAAACTGTATGGGGACTCTCTTATCTCTTATTCTGATTAGTTATAATGTGAGTGCTCAAGTGCTCATCCAGTCCAAGGGCTCTCTGCCCTCCACTGTTCCCTTTTAGGCATAATTCAATGAGAACGCCTGATAAAACCTGCTTGAGAGAGAGCACTTGTCCTTGTCATTAGCTCACCCTGACATCCATTTGTATGTTTACCTGCCCTCATAACTGATGCTGAGATGAGTGTATAGCAGGTGAAGTCTTGACTCATCTGGGATGTGAAAGCTTCCAAGGAATTTAAAGTCCTCATTTGAGGCATTTAGAAGAATAAGAATTCCTTTATTAGTCCCTCAGTGAGGGAAATTTCAATTTACACTCTGCTAGTATTTTATTTTCAGTTGCACCTTACACACAAGTTATGAAACACACATGCACATGCATTAGAGGAAAGGTGTCAAAGTGAGGGGGCTGCCCCATATCCAGGCACCCCGAGCAGTTGGGGGTTGGGTGCCTTGCACAAGGGCACCTCAGCAGTGGCCAGGAGGAGGAACTGGCACATCTCCAGCTACCAGTCCACTCTCCAGACTTGGTCCGACCTGGACTTGAAATGGCAATCCTCCAATTCCCAGCCCAAGTCACTACAGACTGAGCTATCCCACAAAAGTTTACCCAGAGAGCAGGTAGGCTGTCAGTGTCCCGCTCAAGGACATTTTGACGGAAAGTGTGGCTACTATTTGACGTATACCGGCTACTGGAGGAATCTGATCTGTGACCCTTGTCTGTATAGTCACTACTGTCAATCATAATGGTGATAAATGATAATATTATACTATATCATAGACTATAAGTAGATGGTCAGCACTTAATAGGACGTCCAGCTTCTTATTGCATTAAGGATTCAGTGTTTCCCAACCCTGGTCCTCGGGATCCACTGTCATGCGTGTTTTAGATGTAACTCTGCTCCAACACACCTGATTCAAATGATCAGCTCGCCATCAATAGTGACGCACTGCTTTTAATCAGATGCACTGTAGCAGGGTGACATCTAAAACATGCAGGATAGTGGGTCCCGAGGACCAGGGTTGGGAAACACTGAATTAAAGGATACTGAAACACTGACCTGCAGTGTGAATGGTACAGTATATTGCGTCAAACATCTATTTGACCCAGCCTGTCAGGCTGTAATTGTGAAGCTCCAGGGCTGCAGAGCTGCTCACTCTGATCTCAAAACAAACAAAGTTTTGGTCCATTCCAATAAGATCAGTCTTCCCGTTGATCTCATTGAGACAATCTCTGAAGGGCAGAGGTTTTTTTTTCTTTTTTTTCATAAAGCAAATCAAATGTGTAGCAGCACTTTTTTGTTTCAGAACCCCGATCAAGTTTATTGGTGGGCCTAATCAATGACAACCCAGAGATCAAATGAGGAGACAGAGTTACAGTCTAACATGATTCTCTGCACTTGCATTAGAGCAGTCACCCACCCAAAACCTCATGTTAACTGTGTCTGAAATCACTGAAATAAACAGATTTTTACTGTAAGTGTGTATGTGAACTAGCCCTATGTCATTCTCGGGAAATCCGACCACTCAGAGAATCCTGATGTGAACTGCGCATTTGTGAACGTGTTTATATACAGCTTGTATAGCCATCTGGTGCACCTTTTGCATCGATCTTGGCAGCGAGCTTGCAAGATTGCGAGGTCTGTGAGTTGCTCAGCATCTGAGAGAAAAAAAAAAAAAAAAACAGACAGCAGCTCTCACAACAGGATTCAAGGATTCAAAGATTTTTATTGGCCATTTGTGCATAAGCCAACAGTTCAGACACTGGGATTCTTGTGCAGGGCTCTCACAGTCAACAGATAGATAATAGATAATAGACAAGACTTTAGATAAATCACTATACAGCATGAAGAAAAATCTATAATAATGTGCCCATCTGGGAGTGAGGAAATATATATATATATATATATATATATATATATATATATATATACGTATAGACATATATATATAGATAGATATAAATAGGTATATATATATATACATATATACATACGTATACATATATACATATATGTATACGTATGTATATATGTATATATACATATATATATAGAGAGAGAGAGAGAGAAGTACAAAAAATAACATGTGAGAATCCAGTTGCAAAATTTCCTCACTCCTAAATATTCCACAGTCAACTGTCAGCTGTATTATAAGAACGTGGAAGAGTTTGGGAACGACAGCAACTCAGCCACAAAGTGGTAGACCACGTAAACAGACGGAGCGGGGTCAGCGGATGCTGAGGCGCACAGTGTGAAGAAGTCGGCAACTTTCTGCAGAGTCAATCGCTACAGACCTCCAAACTTCATGTGGCCTTCAGATTAGCTCAAGAACAGTGCACAGAGAGCTTCATGGAATGGGTTTCCATGGCCGAGCAGCTGCATCCAAGCCATACATCACCAAGTGCAATGCAAAGCGTCGGATGCAGTGGTGTAAAGCACACTGACACTGGACTCTAGAGCAGTAGAGACACGTTCTCTGGAGTGATGAATCACGCTTCTCCATCTGGCATTCGTTGCCAGGAGAACGATACTTGTCGGACTGCGGACAGTGTAAAGTTTGGTGGAGGTGGGATTATGGTGTGGGGTTGTTTTTCAGGAGCTGGGCTTGGACCCTTCCAGTGAAAGGAACTCTGAATGCTTCAGCATACCAAGACATTTTAGATATTCCATGCTCCCAACTTTGTGGGAACACTTTGGAGCTCCTAAACCTTGTGGACAGCCTTCCCAGAAAAGTTGAAGCTGTTATAGCTATGGACCGACGTCATATTGAACCCTATGGATTAGGAATGGGATGTCACTTAAATTCATATGCGAGTCAAGGCAGGTGAGCGAATACTTTTGGCAATATAGTGTAGTATAAGACAATGAAGAATAAAAAAGAAAATTCTGCTGAAAGGCTGCTGGGAGATTTTGGAGGGAGATAATAGCAAATAATATCTGTCCAGAACCAGCAAGTTTAAAAGTCAAGGCCTCAAAGGAGGAGAAACCATTAAGTTTAATAATTGTCTTTTAAAATGTGTCTTAAAAATGCAGGCTAGGCCACCACTACAACCACAGTGAGGAGGTCCCACAAGGTGGGTAAAATCAGCATATTGCAAGTTTCAGTTTAAAAATTTTTTTTTAAAAAATCAAGATTTTCAGACGAAATGAAATAATTTAAAATGAAGGTTCTGTTAGATAGAGACCTAACATTGAACAATGACATTCTGAGGGGGATTACCTCGGACGTAGCGAATGGAGCATTAGTTTGGATCAGATGAAGGTTATTAGTATTTCTGAGATTGGAAGAAGTGCATGGTTGGGAATACCGTGGGGTAATGATTATAGGGATGGAAGAACAAGAGGCAACACATAGTATGGGAGTAGCAGATGGATGGAGCTGGGGGGACTATTGAGCAAGGATGAGTTGCGGGGGCATATATCCTCAGCAAGACTGATACTATATGGAACAGATACAACAAATGGGAGTCAGAGCTAGAGGCAAGTCTTGCTTGCTTGGACACATCATTGTTTCATGCCAAAGGCTATGTTACTTATGAAATTTGTGAGCAGAGTGGATCCTCCTTTGCTAAAATGCACCCCATCTGCTTTGTACCATAATGAGTTAGACCTAAACGAGTAAAAGTTAGCAATGTAATCAACACCCGCAGCTGAGCACAAGCCCTGCAACCATTGGTGCTGAACAGGCAGCTAAAACGTTCTGAATTTCTGGAGAGGTTTGGGATAGGGCCAGAGAAGATACATTTTCCCAAGCTCTCCAGGCACACCAATTCAAAATCCCTGTGTAGCTTGGAGGATTGTCTAGACATGATGTCATTACAACCAGAATGTGCAATCACCATATGGACAGTGGGATGAATGTCAAGGATGGCTGAAATTAAGGTCAGCAGTTTTATTTTGTATCGGCTTCATCCTTTAAGGCTAACACTAGTGGGTTTATCCCTCGCGTGCATGCACAGCACTGAAAGCACTTTAGTCCATGCCCACCCACTGCGTGGGCCCCACCTCCGGTTTCACCTTTACCCCTTTTCCACCAAAAGGAACCTTGTGCTAGTTCCATGCTGGTGCTAGTGCTAGTGCTTAGTCGGATCAACTTGCGTTCCTCCTTAGCACCGGTCGCTTTTCCACTGCCCAGTCAGAGCCACGTAATTGCGTCACTACAAAACGTCTGTATGTCACAGCATTTCCATTTTCACCCAGCAGAGCTTGGGCGACTCGAAACGAAAAAAAGAAAGATGGAGAAGGTGATCTGCTCGATGCTGATGTTGGTCCAGTGTCTCTTCTTGGCTTTGAAACAAATGCAGAGCAGAAAAACCACACTGTTACTGGCTACCCGTCGTCGTCGTATTCGCATCAAGCGGCCACAACGTCTCAGAAAACAACTTTTATTGCGGCTGCAAGCGGGACGGAGGTCGTCTATTGTCTGGACACATCCACGATTACGGTACTGGTGAGACACTATTGTTCCGGATTTCAATGCGCAACAATTTGTGCAAAACTTGTGTCCGGGGAGTCCTTTCAGTACATTTGTGATCAAACCAAGGACATCTTGGTGAAAAAGGATACGAATTACTGCCTATGTGTCCTGGTCCAAAAGAGGGTCGCAGTCGCCATCTGGAAACTGGCTACCGGCAGTGAATACAGGACTATCAGCCATCTTTTCGGGGTAGGCCTGACCATTGTGTTCAACTGTGTGCATGAGTTTTGCAATGCAGTGATCAAGGTGCTGCTTCCTCGTCACATTGCAATCCCAGATGCCACCAAATTGAAGGAAATTGCCACCTTCTTTAACAATCGTTGGAGAGTCCCACAGTGTGTGGGTGCAATTGATGGCAGCCATATCCCAATAACTGCACCAAAGAAATACCCAAAAGACTACTACAACCACAAAGGATGGTATTCTGTGGTCTTGCAAGCAGTTGTGGATGGCAAAGAACAATTTTGGGACGTGTGTGTTGGCTTTCCAGGGAGTGTGCACAACGCAAGAATTCTTCGCCAGTCACATTTGTAGGAAGTCTTGTGTGACGGACAGCTACTGGGACAAAACAAAGTGACCCTCTCTGGCTGTGATGTTAGACATTATCTAACTGGTGACCCAGCCTACCCTGTCTGACACTGGCAGACTCACCCCAGAACAACACACCTGCAACTACAAGCTGAGCAGCACACGATCAGTGGTGGAAATGGCTTTTTGGGAGATTGAAAGGACGATGGAGATGCCTCCTGAAAAGAAATGACTGCAAACTGGAGCTGAACAAGAAAATGGCACTGACATGCTGTGTGCTTCATAACATTTGTGAAGAACGTGGTGATAACTTTGTTGAGCTCCCAGGCAGACATGCAAATGCTCAGCCTCCTGTCCAGGCATTACCTGAGCATGGCAATCCAGAAGGGACTGACATCAGAACAGCCTTGATGGAACATTTTAACTGTGGGGAAGAGTGATTTGTTATTGTGTGGTTTGTTTTTAAGGGTTTCATGTTTCACTACTAACTCCCATAACATGGGCATAGTTTGTTTTTCAATTAACATGATGAAACAGTCTGTCCACCGCTGTTTATTACGGGCATATTTTGAAACATAAGTAATGCTGGGGAGACGAGACTGCATATGCTAGTACATCAGAATTTGAAGTGATAAGCTATGTACATGTTAATAGGTCAGTGATTATTATACAGTAGTATAATATTCTCATGTGAGCCATTAATGTCTACTTTCAATTTCGGTACTTAACGCACACTTTGATGCCAATAGTTTTGTACTGTGGTTAATACTGAACCTTTACTTGCAGCAGAATATTTTTTTTAATTATATTGTTACTTTCCTTTAGTAAAATACTTGTGTACTTGTACCGGAAATTTGTAAGATAGACGTATTGTGTATATTTACTGTGGGACTGCAGGATGCTGTGGTCTCCATGCCTTTCATTTATTGTCATTATATTTGTAAAAACTGGTCCTCTCTCAGGGTTAAGGCCTTTAGAAACTGGTCAGGATTTGAAAATCCAGACCAACGCTGGCTGGTCTTTAAATATCTGGATAGGAGAATATGCAGTATGGACTTATGTTTCAAAATAAGTAATGCTGGGGAGACTGGACTGCATATGCTAGTACATCAGAATTTGAAGTGATAAGCAAGGCCTGCTGTACAGTAGTGCAGATTATAAAGCTTGGTGTCATGGTTAAAAAAGGACTGAGTAAGTTCCAGAGACCGCTGCAACTTATTTGTCTAGAGCTAAGACTCTGTATGTTAAAAGGAGTACTACTGGTTTTCTGTCAGAATGAATATATAACATAATGCATTGTACAAAATACAAAGACAAAGCAGGAATATTTTATTTCAAACGTCTTTATTTACAAAGTGCAAATGCAAGGTGCACCACACAGCAATCAAAAAAAAAAAAAAAATGAAGATACACGGTGCAAATTGCAAACAGTCTTTTCTCTGTGGGCCAGGATCACCAGGATCTGTTGCTCTGTTATTTTTTGGCAAGTACCTCCAGCACAGTCACCACGTGCCCCATCAATTCAACCAATGCACCTGCATGTTTTGTTTGTCCAGGACATGCATGCTTTGGAGCACGGCAGACGTCAGTTCTTCATCCCTTCTGTCCTGCCGCTAGAATATACTACAGAATATCTGTAGGGACATTCCGCTTCCTTTTCCCTGTGAAAAAAGTAAAACACAATAATAACTATAAGACCAAAGAAAGCAGGAAAGTCCAGAGAGCAAAAAGAAATAAAAAACTTTTCTCCAATTATATATAACATTAATACATTCAAAATGAGTGGTGTTTTGGTCTGCCCTTTAACACTTTTCTGTCTATATTTGCATACAATTGTAACTACAATATGTGGTTCTTACCCAATCTGGTGTTTTGAGAGGAGGACAACATCGAGGATGAGCTGCAGGATCGGGATGGCGAGCTGCAGACCAATGGGGCTGGAAGCTCGTCGTCCAAGGTCGACAGTTCTGTCAGCCAGGAAACAATGCTTTACATCACAGACATGTTCAGTCCACTCTTAATATAGTAGCAACAATGCAATCAGTTATTTTTTAATACAGAACCCCATCACTGCTCCAGGAGACAGTTTGGGCATTGTTAGCTAACTGGTGGCCAACTGACTAGCTAACAATGGCTAATGCTACACGCTATTGTTCTCGTACTCCGTTAGCTGGCATACCGTTCACAATATTGATCTGGGGTATTTGTAGGTGCCTACGAAAATTCAACAATAATGTGTTGACACAATAAGACGTACCAGGATCAGATGTGGTCGCCTGCACAATGGACTCATCGACCATCGAGTCCAGCATGGCTGTGGCGGAGTTGAGGGCTCCGGTTGTTTGGTTCGCCGGTCTGTCTCCTAGCACCGAATGCAGCAGATCGAAGTGCGGATTTCTCCTCAGCCGACCACTGCCACTGCGTCCCAGCTCTTTTCTCTGGTCCCTGTAGTCCTTTTTGAGCTTCTTCAGTTTGTTGAGAAGTTGTTCAATGGTTCGTTCGTACCCCGCTGCAGCCATCTCCTGTTGTATTCTCTCGAACTCAGGCTTGGTCTGACAGGCTCCCTCCAGCTTGTTCTGCACTTCTGAGGATGACCACAGAGCCAAAAAGCACTCTGTCTCCTCAAAAGTCCACTGCTTGGATTTGATATCTGTTTTAGTTGGCTTTAGCTTTCGTGTGTGTACAATACAATCGCTTAGCTGCTTTAAGAATGGCGGGGCAGTATTTACTCCGGTCTTGTTGGTCACAGTAACCCCGCCCCAAGCCCCTGACGTAATCGGTGCTTAGCTCTGGACCAGCAAAGACTTGGTGCTTACCTGGCCCCAGTTTTAAGCACCAGGGGTGGTGCTTAGGCTGTGGAAACACAAAGAACTGGTGCTAAGTCAGGCTCTGGCTCCAAACCAGCCCTGGAATCACCCCGGTGGAAAAGGGGTACTTGTGTATAAATTGGGGTGAAATCGGGCAGTCGACTCCAATTTTTCTTCAGCAAGCATGACGCAGCACCAGAGGAAGGAAATGTCTTCATTCATAACCTGCCGGACAAGGTTACATCATGAGTGTACATGCCCGCTGCGAGTTGTGCCTCGGCCTGAAGCACACTGGTGTGGCACTGACTCCACTAGTGTTGTCACAATACCAACATTTTGGTATCGATACAGTACTAAAATGTATTTCGATACTTTTTCAAATAAAAAAGAAAACACAACAAATGTCATTTTTTAATAGAAAATCTAAAAACTATAACTGCATCAGTAAATAAAATAAAATACCACAAAGACAGGCTTTTCTAATGCACAGACAAGACAATTTTAAAATAAATAAAATAAATGAAATAAGAACTACGATTCAAAACACTAACATTTTCTTATTGGACTCAAAACTATTTTAGAACAGTGCAATTAAATATGATTTAAAGTACTAGGCTTTTCTTTTTGTACTTAGAATTTTATGTAAATCAGCATCTACACGTATGGCAAAAAGTTTAAAAATCACTGTGAGTATATAAATGTAATATAATAAAAGAGTATAAATAGGCTATTTAAACCACATGCAATGCAGAGCTTCTTTTGTGGAGAGTGAAGGGGGCTGGTGTTGCTTGCTGTTAGCACTGAATATGGCTTTTTTTCATGGGTAATTAAGTTATTACCTTATGGAGGTCTGGGTGCTTGTCCTTGTTTTGTCAAGTTGGAAGTGTTTCCACCCTTAGCCAGACATATTCTGACACACTGTTTGCACAATGATGCTTTGCTGTTCATTGCTTCACCATGCTTATTTGTTTTGAACCTGAAGTAAATCCGTATGGCACTTCGCGCACCTGGTTTATGAACGAGCTGCGGTGTGGTAAAGGTTGCAGCAGCTATCAGTCTCTCCCTGCCCCCCCCCCTCGCTCTCTCTCTCTCTCTCTATGCCTTGTTCACATTACATGACTCTCTCCTCCCCCATTAGAGTTTTGAAGTGTTCATGCTACAGGACTGCTCAGCGACGGGAGTGTTCACACTACAGAACTCTAGTCAGCAGGCGCATTTGACTGCAGCACTGCTGTCCAGTCAGCCGCCTCTCGTTAATTCCTGGTAAATAAATGAGCCGCTCGTTGTGCGCAAATGATCGCCATTTAGAGTGATCACTTAATCGCACTCTGTCTTCAGACTCCTACTCCGTTTGCTGCTCACTCTCTCGCTCGCCTCGGCTCAAATTACAATGCGGTGAGACGGTGAAATGAAGACATGGCATTATTGAGCGCTAGCTGAAGGCACAACAACGCCATACACTTCATTTGTTTTAACCATTTTAGTCAACAGTCACTACGTGTGTTTTACCATATAATTAAGTGGACATTGGAATCAAACAAATACTAGCTAGCAGCTGGATCATCAAACGTGTGAAGCTAATCAGGACACATTCTTAACCTAAGCTAGACGGTTCTGTTTAACTACAAAAACAAGTAGAGGCAAACTCCTCTGTATATTGATATGAATGGTAGCCAAATGGTGATAATGATTCATAACAATAATGACATGGGTATTTTATTTCCTTTATGGAGCCTCATCTTGACACACTGGTAAAAAGCTTTTATCCCAGCAGCCAGTGTTCCATCAGAGAGAATATTCAGTGCCAGCAGGTACACTGTTTCCCCTCTTAGATCACAACTTAAACTAGAAAACCGCAAGCGGTTATGCAGGGCCCTCGCGGTATGACACGGTCGGGCATCAGATGGGGACGGCGGTGCAAGCATGGGCCAATAAACGTGAAGCGATTTGGCCAATACACAAAGGAGTTACGGCCATTCGATGGTTCAATGTGGAAATCACACCAAAATGAAGAGTTGAAACAAAATGGTTGATTTTCTGTTTGGAGTAGACAATTGGTGCAAGAGACTTTTTTGTGCGTCTGGTCTAGTTGCACATGTGTACCGATTTTCATGTTCCAACTCCATAAAAAGGGATTTTAGGGTTTTTGAAAGTTTCAAGGGGGCGCTATGGAGCCATTTTGACCGCTCATGGGCGTGGCCCCCATCAGATGTTAGAGGTCATCACCTATGACCTATGTATCAAATTTCATCATGATACGACTTTATTAAAGCCATCAAAATATCAAACGTATTTTCTTGGCGAAAAATCGGAAGACGCAGCACCGCCATACGGACACCGTTTATCGTAGCTTCACGGTGTTCGTAACCTAGCTTCACCAATGTGTTGTGGATGTTTTAGAAGTGGAATGAATTCGATGAGATCAACTATGCCGTATCAGAACATGTAAACGTAAAGGGTGGCACTGTGGAGGCATTTGGCCACGCCCCTGGGCGGGGACCACATCAGATGTTAGAGGACACCAGCCTTGACCTGTGTATCGATTTTCATGATGATACAACTTTATTAAAGCTGTCAAAAAGGCAAACGTATTTTCTCGAAAAATTGTGAAAAATTCACACATCAGATGTTAGAGGACACCAGCCTTGACCTGTGTATCGATTTTCATGATGATACAACTTTATTAAAGCTGTCAAAAAGGCAAACGTATTTTCTCGAAAAATTGTGAAAAATTGCCGCGCCACCACACGGACGCTGTTAGCCGTAGCCTCACAGCGTTTGGACTGTAGCTTCACTGAGTTGTTATTTATGTTTTAGAAGTGTAATGAAGTTGATGGAGTAAATTATGTGAAATCGGTAAAAAGTAAGAACAGGTCACTTCCTGTTACCACCGGGGGGCGCCATGAGTAAGGTGGGATATTAATATATCAGAACATTCAGGGCCGCGCCCCCGTCATGCTCATAAAATTTGAAGGTGCTAGGATCAAGTATATGGACGTGAGATTCGATCGAATTTAGCCGGTGAATTTGCCAAAGTTTAGCGAGCCCTAGCGGCCACGCCCTTTGACCTACTTACGCGCAGAGCACAACTTTTGCTCAGCTAGGTCTGGAGATGTTCTGTACCAAATTTCAAGTCGATCGGACGAAATCCCTAGGACGAGTTCGTTTTCATCAGAAAATAGAAAATTCAAAATGGCCGACTTCCTGTTGGAATTTCAACTTCCTGCCAAGAGACAATTTTGTTCGTAGATGTATGCTTAACATCTCTGCCAATTTTCGTTGAGGTGGGAAAGGGGCGAAAATTGGGAAAACAGATGTTCAGGAATAATAACAATAATAATAATAATAATGATAAACACTACAGTTTAAATAGGTCCCTTGCGGACCTGTTTCACAGTCCGCTCGGGCCCTAACCAGACAAGGGAAATATGTTGACATTTTTGCATTTTAATCTCAAGTAAATGGAGATACATACAAACATGATGCTTGTGCTGATTTGTCAGTTACTGGGTGGGATTAGGTTCCCCCTAGTGGTAGTTTAGGTACAGCAGCTTTAATTTGTAGTCACTTGCAGTCACAAGCCATATGTACTGTAGATGTGCTCCTCCAGAGATTCAGCTGTGTAACCCTTGAAGTGGAACCAACAGTGAGTGTTTGCTGCAAATCGTTTCTATAGTTGTTTAAGAGCACTGTAACGTTAATGTGATGTTAGAAACGCTTAATTTAAGTCAAACAGAGAACGTTGTAAAATATGTTGATGGTAATTGTTAGCAATGCTAGTTAGCTAAATTGCTGAGTCATCTAGCTTATTGCTAAGCCTCATTTACAGTATGTTGTACATTGTGCTTTGTGTGAAACATTGCTAGTTAGCGTATTTTTGTTTACTTACCTGTGTAAATAGTCTCCTGTAAGGAAAAGATGTTAAATGTGAAATTTAGCCATACCTGATTTACCTACCTAATTAAAACCTGTAAAGACAATACTCACCTGATTTAGAATCTGTGAAGAAAATCCTTACCTGATTCAGTGCCTGTAAAAGGAAAGGTTAATTGTAACCATTGTGTAGCATGTATTGTATTTCGTCTGTAACATTTGTATCCTGTGCATTTCATTTGTGTTTCAGTTTTACAATAATTCAGATACAAGAAGATTTCAGTAAAGCTCTCAACCTGGAATCAAGCCTTGGGTCTTTATTGTTTGCTATCTGTCTACAATACAACGCTGAAGTATTAGCCAGGACAGAATAGTAAAATGTTGACCTCTCAGCGGGGATGGGCAGTTGGACCACGGTGAACAGCACGCAGAAGCATCCAAGATGAGCCAAGTTGGTCAAGAGGAGTGTCAGTCTCACTTGGAGACAAGATCTCGAGTCTCAGCTTCACACAAATCCTCCAGATCATCAACCGGTCATCTGTCAGTGCCGCTGTGACAAGAGCCAGAGCTAAGGCTGAAGCAGCAAAAATCAAAGTATCCTTTACAGAGAAGGAGGCAGCAATGATGAAAGAAAACGCTTCAATAGAGGCTTCAATGTGTTAAAGCAAGAGAAAGAAGCAACTGCAGCATCAACAAAGGCAGCTATATATGAAGAAGCGGCAGCAGCTGCAGAGCTTGAACAGAGGAAAAGTGATGCTCTTGGTGAGTTACAGGATTTAGCTCTCGACGATCCAATGAAGCGCACCAAATACTATGTGGAAACACAGCCATTTGAAGCACAATCGCCACAGGTGCCAGCAGCACCCAGTCCGCAGCAACCAATTGCTCATCAAGGACCAGTGAATGCCCAACCCCCTAGCAACAAGGGAAAAGATTCACTGTATGAGTCTTTCATAGAGGAAAACGAAGACAGCGCTGTGACTGCTCGACGTCATGTTCCTCACCCCGCCCCAAAGGCATTTTTACCAAAGCAGGAACCTGTTACTCCTGACATTAAAAAGGAACACACGGCAGCTAATCCTCCAGCCTCTCACTCCAACCAGGTTGACAAATACTCACCTCCAACATCGCAAACTCATGTCTTAGTATCTCATGAGAAAGGAGATGGTGAGGTCAGGACTCCTTGCCTTTGATGACTGCCCAGAAAATTACTGGGTGTGGAAGACCTCTTTCCTAGCAGCCACAAGGGAGCTAAACCTATCTGAACAGGAAGAGCTCAACCTACTGGTCAAATAGTTGGGGCCCAAGTCGTCAGCTCAAGCCATGAGGATTAGGGCTGTGCATGTAAATAATCCTAGGTTAGGTGTGTGGATGGTATGGGAGCGCTTGGAGGAGACTTATGGTAGCCCAGAGGTCATTGAAAATGCCCTACTGAAGAAACTGGATACCTTCCCATCTATCTCTAACAAAGACACACACAAGCTCCGCGAGTTAGGTGACTTGTTAGAAGAGCTACAAGCTGCAAAGACTGAGGGATTCCTTCCTGGACTCATGTATCTCGATACAGCTAGAGGGGTGAATCCAGTTGTTGAAAAGCTTCCCTTCTCACTGCGGGAACGCTGGATGACGCAGCCACGTACAAGGAGCATTATCATGTGCCTTTCCCACCATTCAGCTACTTGAATGGTGAATTTGTATGTTCCCAGGCAAAGACCCGCAACGACCCCAGTTTTGCGTTCAACCCTTTGTCTACCCCTTGTCAGTCCAAGGGTGAAAGAGAACAAAAACACATCCAAAAATCTGCCGTAACAGTTAGGAAGACTGATGTCACTGCCGCAGGTGGTGCATCTCAGGACAGCACATGTGTGAAGAAAAGTGAACCGGACAAAGAATGTCCAATACATAACAAACCGCACCCGCTCACAAAATGCCGTGGGTTCCGAGGAAAACACCTTGATGACAGGAAAGCATACTTAAAGGAGAATTCAATCTGCTTCAGATGCTGTGCCAGCACCAAGCACATTGCCAAAGATTGCAAGACAATGCTAAAATGTAAAGAGTGTGAGAGTGACAAGCACACTTCAGCAATGCATCCTGGTCCAGCTCCGTGGTCACCTCGTGGGCAGGCTGGACACTTACCTGGGAATGACCAGAGTGGGGAGCAAGGAGGGGAGCAAAGCGGGAAGAGTGAAGTTGTAGCACCCCTTGTTGTCACTTCCAAGTGCACCGAGATATGTGGCGACGCCCCCGGCCTAGATCCTGTGCCAAAATCTGCTTGGTCAAGGTTTCCCACGCTGATAATCCAAGCAATTCTCATAGAGTATACGCAGTACTCGATGACCAAAGCAATAGATCTTTAGTGAAATCCGAGTTCTTTAGTCTGTTGGGCATTAACAGCAGTGCATCCCCCTACACGCTAAAAACATGCTCTGGCAAAGTGGAGACTACAGGAAGGAAAGCAGCTAACATCATCGTGGAATCTCTTGATGGAAAGACCAAGGTAACACTGCCCACCCTGCTGGAGTGTGAATACCTACCTGGTGACCGCTCAGAGATCCCAACGCCTGAGTGCACCCAATATTTCCCTCACCTCAGACCAGTAGCTGACAAGATCCCTCCACTTGACAACAGTGCACCCATTCTTCTACTACTAGGCCTAGATATTTTGAGCTTGCACAAGGTGCGGGAGCAGCGTAATGGGCCGCACAACTCGCCATATGCTCAGCGCCTTGATCTTGGCTGGGTCATAGTGGGAGAGTTATGTCTGGGTGGTGCTCACAAGACTGAAGAAGTCAATGCCCTTACAAAACCCAAGTCCTTCAAAATGGACGCCCTTCCTTCCTGAAGCCGTGCACTAACAACATCCACATCAAGGAGAGACCCAATGGACCGACTCAGTGCAGGCTTCAGCCCCTGTCTCACAGTGAGGAGGTCATTCCAGAGACATGTAGGGATGGTCTCGGGGAAAGTGTGTTTCAGAAAACACCAACAGACAACAAACTAGCCATGTCTGTGGATTACAGCGAGTTCCTGACGATAATGGGGAAGGAAGTGTATATGGACAATGAAAACCACTGGGTGGCACCACTACCCTTTCGTTGTCCTCGTAAGCGCCTTCCAAGCAACAGAGAGCAGGCTGCTCAAAGGCTCCAATCTCTCCAGTGCTCATTCAGGAGGAAACCTGATATAAAGCAGCACTTTTTTGGCTTTATGCAAAAGGTCATCGACAATCGCCAGGCAGAGCCAGCTCCTCCACCACAGCCAGGGCAGGAGTGTTGAAATCTGCCGACTTTTGGTGTATACCACCCCCAGAAGCCGGGGAAAATAAGAGTTGTTTTTGATTCCAGTGCGGAGTACAAGGGGACGTCATTGAATGATGTGCTTCTCAGTGGACCCAACCTTAACAACACACTAATTGGTGTTCTACTAAGGTTCAGAGGAGAACAGATTGCTGCCACCGCCGACATAGAGCAAATGTTCTATGGATTCAAGGTCAGAGAGGACCACCGCCACTTCCTCCGGTTCCTGTGGCACAAAGACAATGATCCAGACAAGGAGATCATAGACTACTGGATGACGGTGCATGTGTTCGGCAACAGCCCGTCTCCAGCAGTAGCGACGTATGGCCTGAGGAGAGCTGCAGAGCAAGGAGAATCTGAACATGGCAGTGATGTAAAGGAGTTTGTCTTCAGAAACTTCTACGTTGACGATGGACTCACATCATTGGCCAAGGAGGAGGAGGTGATCGATCTCCTGCAGCGAACCAAGGCTCTGCTGGCTGACTCCAACTTAAACCTTCACAAGATAGCCTCAAACAGCCCAAGGGTCATGGAGGTTTTCCCTGTGGAGGAACGAGCAAGCGACATGAAAGACCTAGATCTGGGAGCAGACCCTTTGCCCCTCCAGAGGAGTTTAGGCTTAAACTGGGAGCTCCAGACTGACAGTTTCACCTTCCGAGTGTCAAGAGATATCAAGCCGTTCACTCGGAGAGTCATGCTGTCCACCATAAACAGTCTTTACGATCCCCTGGGATTTGCTGCTCCCATCACGGGCCAAGGCAAGGCATTGGTGAGAGACATTTCCTCAGAACAGTATGACTAGGACACGCCTCTCCCACCAGAGAAAGAGGCACACTGGAAAGCATGGATCAACTCCTTAACAGACCTAGAGCAGGTTTGCAGCCGCAGATCATACCTACCAGTCTCCATGTCATGTTGCAGCAGGATAGAACTCTGTGTTTTCGCAGATGCTTCGACTCTGGCAATAGCTGCCGTAGCTTATCTGCGTGCCTTGGATGCTGAAGGAAGATGGCATGTAGGATTCGTTATGGGCAAATCAAAACTTGCACCTTACCCTATGCACACCATACCGCGCCTAGAGTTGTGTGCAGCTGTCTTGGCCGTTGAGCTGGCAGAAGTGATCCAGTCTGAGATGGACATAGAGTTACAGGCAGTCAAGTTCTTTACCGACAGCCGCATCGTGCTGGGCTACATCCACAACAGTTCACGAAGGTTCTACACCTACGTAGCTAATCGAGTAGCTCACATTCGTGGATGTACTGAACCAGAACAATGGCAGTATGTCTTGACAGACCAGAACCCTGCAGACCAGGGAACCAGACCAGTTCCAGCAGCTCACCTCTCATCATCCAGCTGGTTGCTCGGCCCCCCGTTTCTCAGCCAGTCAGCCATGGATCAAGATGATGAGGCAGGAACATTTGAGCTTGTTGACGCAGACACAGACAAAGAGGTTAGGCCCCAAGCCACCTGTCTTGTAACCAAGGTCACAGAGCAGGCTCTTGGATCGGCAAGATTTGAACGCTTCTCTTCTTGGAAGAGTCCAGTGCGAGGTATGGCAATTCTCATTCACGTGGCCAAGACATTCTCAGGAGAGGTGACGGGTGATGGTTGCAATGGATGGCATCAATGCAGCCAGCTGCTCACCGCAGAGCGTTCCCAAGCGAAGACAAGTACCTTCAAGGCTGTGCAGGACGATATGTACAAAGAGGAGCTAAAATGCTTAACTCAGGGTACCACAGTCCACTGTCAAAGTTCCCTTGCAAAGCTTGACCCCTTCATCGACGAGAATGGATTGATCAGAGTCGGAGGGCAGATACGCAGGGCAGACTTGGGAGACCAAGGGAAACACCCACTCATCCTACCAGCCGGCCAGCATGTGACCACTCTCCTGGTTCGACACTATCGTGACAAATTAGCCCACCAAGGTCGCCACTTCACGGAGGGTGCATTGCACACTGCTGGCGTTTGGATAGTAGGAGGTAAGAGATTCAGCTCCAACATCCATGTTCAAATGCATCAACTGTAAGAAGTTAAGAGGAAGGAGAGAAGTTCAGAAGATGTCAGATCTGCCGGCTGATAGGCTGGCAATGGATCCAGCTTTTACTCACGTAGGTCTCAACGTCTTTGGCCCATGGACTGTCACCACTCGGCAGACACGAGGTGGAGCTGCTGAGAGCAAGAGGTGGGCAGTTATTTTTGCTTGCCTAAGTACAAGAGCTGTGCACCTTGAGGTTATTGAATCCATGTCGACCTCAAGCTTCATCAACGCCATGAGGCGCTTTCTATCCATACGGGGACCTGTCAAACATTTAAGGTCGGATAGAGGCACTAATTTTATTGGTGCATGCCGTGAACTTCAAATCAACACAGACGACCCTGAGATCAAGAACTATTTGCAAGAGCAGGGATGTACGTGGAGCTTCAATGCTCCCCATTCCTCACACATGGGTGGAGCTTGGGAGAGGTTAATAGGAGTGGCAAGACGCATACTGGAGGGACTACTTGCGAAGGATGGTACTACCAGACTGTCTCATGAAGTCCTGTCAACCTTGATGGCTGAGGTTATGGCCATCATGAACGCACGCCCGCTAGTCCCAGTCTCCAACGATACAGAGGTACCTGAAATCCTCTCACCAGCCACTCTGCTCACCCAGAAGGCAAGTGCCAGTCCTGCACCCCTAGGAGACTTCGAGCTGGATCATCTCAGCAAGGTCCAGTGGCGCCAGGTCCAGAACTTGGCGGACTCCTTCTGGAAGAGGTGGCGGTCAGAGTATCTGGCCACACTTCAACCGCGGAGGAAGTGGACCTCAGAGAAGCCCAACCTGCAGGAAGGTGACATTGTTTTGATAAAAGACAGTCAAGCAAAGCGTAACATGTGGCCTCTTGGACGAATAGTTAAGGCCATTGCTAGTTCAAACAGTAAAGTTCGTAAGGTCATAGTTAAGACTCTTAGCCAAGGGGTAGTTAAGGAGTACCTTAGACCCATTTCTAATGTTGTTTTACTGATGCCACAAAAGAAAGAGTAAATAGTGGTATACATGTATACCAAGCGGGGAGTGTGCTGATTTGTCAGTTACTGGGTGGGGTTAGGTTCCCCCTAGTGGTAGTTTAGGTACAGCAGCTTTAATTTGTAGTCACTTGCAGTCACAAGCCATATGTAGATGTGCTCCTCCAGAGATTCAGCTGTGTAACCCTTGAAGTGGAACCAACAGTGAGTGTTTGCTGCAAATCGTTTCTATAGTTGTTTAAGACCACTGTAATGTTAATGTGATGTTAGAAACGCTTAATTTAAGTCAAATAGAGAACGTTGTAAAATATGTTGATGGTAATTGTTAGCAATGCTAGTTAGCTAAATTGCTGAGTCATCTAGCTTATTGCTAAGCCTCATTTACAGTATGTTGTACATTGTGCTTTGTGTGAAACATTGCTAGTTAGCGTATTTTTGTTTACTTACCTGTGTAAATAGTCTCCTGTAAAGAAAAGATGTTAAATGTGAAATTTAGCCATACTTACCTGATTTACCTACCTAATTAAAACCTGTAAAGACAGTACTCACCTGATTTAGAATCTGTGAAGAAAATCCTTACTGATTCAGCGCCTGTAAAAGGAAAGGTTAATTGTAACCATTGTGTAGCATGTATTGTATTTCGTTTGTAACATTTGTATCCTGTGCATTTCATTTGTGTTTCAGTTTTACAATAATTCAGATACAAGAAGATTTCAGTAAAGCTCTCAACCTGGAATCAAGCCTTGGGTCTTTATTGTTCGCTACCTGTCTACAATACAACGCTGAAGAATTAGCCAGGACAGAATAATGCTACATCAGCAGCATCTTATTTGCTGATGATGGAGAGAAGTATACAGTCAGTTCTGTCACATGCCATTGATTTGTTTACATATTTTTTATTTTAATGCCATCAATACTTGAGCATTTGGATTTGATTAAATATGATTGTAGTAATTTCTGTAATCTGTTTATTTTAAATGTATATTTTTTAAGGTTGACTTGTACAGTGCTCAAGTGTATAGTTTTAGTTTTTCATTTTGATGATGAAGAAAACAAGTATATGATAAGACAAGTGGTGTTTCTTTGATTTGTTTACATATTGTTCTTTATGTCTTGAATGTTTGGATTTGTACAATTCACTAACTGCACCACTGCAAATGTTCTTGACAAATATAAGCTTTTTACATGCTCAACCATTGTTCCTTTCCTTTGATGTGAAAAGTTGCACTTTTGATAAGGCTTTGTCTGTATTTTTTAAATATAATAAACACTGTTACACTTTTTTGAAACTATTTTAGTTTGTTTAGGACTATCAATGTTTTCTGAAGATATTCAACACAAAAAATACCGCAATAATACCAAAAAAAGTGATAATTTTGGTCACAATAACCGTGAGCTTAAATTTTCATACCGTGACACCCCTAATGTGTACAGGAATGACCAGACATATGGTAGGGGCGGAGGAGTTCTATTGTATGTCAAAAGCACCTTAAAATGCAAACAGATTGAGTGTGTTGGCATAAACATCTCACTCTCAACTGCCATGGCATTCACTGTAATCTGTGTATATCTTAAACTGCCAAGTCTGATTTTTATGATAAATTCAAATGTCTTCTTAACTATTGTGATCTACAGAAAGAGATAATTATTGGATATTTTAATATAAACTGGAATGAGAAAAAGACCAGAAAAAATCTTGAACAAGTTATTTTAATCTCACACAATTAATAGAACAGCCTACTCAGATAACCTCTCATTCAAAAACCCTCATAGATCTACTTTTTGTAAGCCAAGCTGAAAGAATCATTAAAACCTTCAACTATACAACTGGACTATGAGATCACAATGCTATCTTCTTCTCAAGAAAGCTCACAAAAATGTGTTTTCAAAATTCACACACATCTACAGTTTCCTGTTATGCAATTCCAATAAATCAACTGCAGAATCTTGAGGTAGCTCTTCGAAGGACTGACTGGAGTGAAACAACACAATGTAAGGAGATACACTGCCTGGTCAAAAAAAAAAGTTGCCACCTGGATTTAACTAAGCAAATAGGTACGATTTCCTATTGGATAATTACTGCAGGTTCAGCAACAGTATGTGCTCAAAGAATGAGATCAGCTGACTACCTGAATATACTGAATGACCAGATTATTCCATCAATGGATGTTTTTCTTCCCTGATGGCACAGGCATATTCCAAGATGACAATGTCAGGATTCATCAGGCTCAAATTGTGAAAGAGTGGTTCAGGGAGCATGACACATCATTTTCACCACAGAGTCCAGACCTTAACCCCACTGAGAATCTCTGGGATGTGCTGTAGAAGGCTTTGCACAGCGGTCAGACTCTATCATCACCAATGCAAGATCTTGGTGAAAAATTAATGCAACACTGGATGGAAATAAATCTTGTGACATTGTAGAAGCTTATCAAAACAATGCCACAGCACGTAATCAAAGCTAAAGGTGGTCCAACGAAATATTAGAGTGTGTGACCTTTTTTTTGTGTAGCGACTTTTTTTTTGGCCAGGCAGTGTAGAAATCTCTAGACAGTTGTTCCAAACAATTAATGAGGTGATGTCAAACTTCACCACAAACATAAAAGGAAGAGGAACTTATTACCTTGTTTAAAGGATGAACGCAGAAAAATGATGAAGGACAGAAATGAACTTAAAAAAAATCACTGAAAACTAATCTGACAACTTCTGGATATCAATACACATCCTTAAGAAATAAAGTCACCCAAAGTCTGCGAAAGTTTAAAGAAAAATTGTTAATCAGGCAAAATGGAATGCCAAAAAGATCTGGCAAAATCTCAATAAATTAACTTGCAGAAAAAGTAAAGACTCAAAAATATTGATCTTAAGATTAACAAGGCAATGATAACTGGTCCAACTATCTTAGCTAATGAATTCAATCATTTTTTCATCAACTCAGTCAGGGAAATAACTGAAATATTTCCACCCTCTGCTCTTACCGCCAGACCCATTAATCCTGCACAGCCTCTCTTCTCTCCACGTGAAATTACAGAGCTGGATAACATGTTGGTCATTGACAGGTGCAAATACAAACAAAATCATAGAATCACTCTTCAAAAAAAAAATCGCTTAAGGTGTACGATAGAAAACCAATGTTATTTCATGTTTGCAACATCTTGGAGAAGTACAATCTATTCAGTTTCCAGAATTTTAAAAATTTCAAGTTTTCTTGTGTAATTTGTAAGGTGTTATGGACTAGCCCCTTCTCCCATGTCTGACTTTATTAAAGTAAGGCCTCACAGCAGTCTCAGGACCAGGGCCTCCTCTAGAGGGCACTGTGAGGTCCCACAGAGAAAAACAGCCTTTGGACAAAATGCTCACTCTGTTAAGGCCAGTAAGATCAGCAATAGTCTACCACTCTCCATAAGGGAGTGTCTGACATTTCCAACCTTCAAGACGCACCTTAAACAGTGGCTGAAAGAGAACCAGTGACCATTGACTTTTAACTTCTCTTGTATTGTTTTGTAATGTGCTTTTACCATAATTCATTGTGCTTGTCTTTGTCTTATTGTATGTTTTCTGTTGTCTGCCTGCGGATAAAAAATAATCTGGCATATTTACATCTGTTTCTTGTTAAACATATGTTCATGAATGTGCACTCTCCCTATCAAATAAACTAAATAAATTTATCTGCTCTCTCTGTGGCTTCTCCCTGTCTCAGGATCCAAGGAGACGACAGCTCAGTTGTATTATGGCCTAATCCACAGTTTACACCTAAAAGCATAACAAGCTCCTTCAGGTCCAGGGTGATTACCCTGGATGGGTTTTTTCCACCCCCTCACAACTCTAAGGAGGAAGCCACGTCCCATATGCTTTGCCCCGTGCGTGCGCTGTCTTGCTACATGACATGCACTAGTGCCTTGCGATGTGCCCAGCTTCTGTTTGTACGCCACAGGGAACAGTCTCTGGGACTCCCCGTCTGCTCAGCGCCTGTCGCATTGGCTGTGTGAGGCTGTGTCACAGGCATATGTCTCGTCTGGGGTGGATCACCCACAGAGCATCAGAGCGCACTCCACCAGAGGAATCTCTTCCTCCGCGGCTTTGCATGGAGGAATGGGAGTGGAAGACATTTGCACTGTAGCTTCTTGGTTTCCCTGTTCTTTCACCCATTTCTATCTACGAGATGTCTCCAGTTTCTCTATGACTCACTCTGTACTGAGTGTTTTGTCAGAATGATTGATGTCGAATGATTTTGTTAAGTGCTCTCCCTCCTGCCTGTGGGCACATGGAGAGCTGCCTGTTTCTCCCACTCTGTTCCTCGCTTGACTGTTACAGTGTGTAACCTTCATCTCCACTTCCTCACGACAGTGGGCTTTATGACCCCAGTACGGCTTTAACGATACTTGAGATGTACCAATCCAGTTTTTTCCGATCCAATCCCGATACCGATACCTGGGCTGAGCGTATCGGTCGATACTCGATACCGATCCGATACTACCGATGAATGAGTGAACTGTATACCTTACCATATGACATAAACATTTAGCTTTGTTAAAAAAAGGTAACAAATTAACACAGATATAAATGTACGTTAACAAATAACAAAGTGTACAAGAGCAGCAAAAAGAAATAAATAACACTTCCATGTAAAGTGCACTGCAAACAGATATTTTAAAATTTCTGTGATTACGGAGGGTAGCGGGATCGTGGTGGGGGAAGTGGGTTTGCGGTGATCAGTGAGGGTAGCGGGATTGTGGCGGGGGGAACGGGTTTGCAGTGATCAGTGAGTGTAGCGGGATTGTGGCGGGGGCGGATTTGCCGCGATCACGGAGGGTAGCGGGATTGTGGCGGGGGGGGCGGATTTGCCGCGATCACAGAGAGTAGTGGGATTGCGACGGGGGGGTGGATTTGCCATGATCACGGAGGGTACAGGGATTGCCGCAGGGGTAGCGGGTTTGCGGTGATCAGTGAGGGTAGCGAGATTGCAGCAGGGGGAGCTGGTTTGCAAAATTAGGTTAATTGCACAGCCCTACTCTGCGTGATGACGTAACCGGCGTTGCAAACTGAATTGACTGGATCAGTGCTGGATCGTCCTCATTCATCAGATATCCGATCCAGCTAATTAGCCAATATCAGAGCCGATATCCGATCCCGGTATCGGATCGGTGCATCTGTAAATGATACACCAACTCATGATTCGATTTGTATCATGATTTTTGACCCATGGTTTGATACACCCCACAATTTTTTTTTGAAACTGAAAAAGCATTTTAATTAAAACACTAATCTTAAAAATGTCATCACCTTTGAATATGGTATTTGGCTCCTCGAGGAGTTCAACATTATAATCGGAGTATGAGATCATGTGTGACTACAGTCACTGATGGTCTCAGTTAAACAGTAAACCAGAGTAGTCTTAAGTGAAGTCAGCTGTTATCTAGCAACAGTCAAGCTGCAGCTACAGAGCTCCGGACCACGTGACTTTGTTTATACCGCAATTTTGGCAGTAAAATCCACAGAATGAGTGGTGCCGAGCTTTCAATATACGCCTTCGGAGTTTTAAATCACAAGATATGAATATATGCACAAATAAATATTAAAGACTAAATATCTCTGATCCTTATCATGCCTCCAGTATACTTTTTACGAATCTTGAAAAGGTTTAGTAGTTGTAGATGTTTCAAAATATCTTCTCTAGTGAATCATATTACTAGAAATTACACAATGCTCTGTTCATTGCTGTAATCACAAGAACAGACATGCAAACAGCACACTTGGAGGCGTAACTTGCACTGAGTTTTATCTGAGGGAAGACTGAAACGACTCTGCAGACAAACATATTTACGTTGCGTTTGCTTGTTGCTGTGTCAGCAACGGAAGGGACTACAAAATCCACGCCATAATACAATGGTCTAATGTGGTAAAGTTTAGGAAACGTTGGATTCAGTACCTGATATTAAGTGGTCGCTGCTGGTTCCCACCACTCTGTTTTCTTATAATTGCTTGTTGTGTTTTATGGCAGTTATCCGTCTTCGTTCAGGATCTTTGGGAATCTTGTAAAATGCTCTTTGCTTTACTCGTCCTCAGCAGTTCTGGCATCCTGGAGCACAATAGCTATTCATAGAAACGTTTAGAGTCGTTTAGCTGCAAGCGGCGAGATCCCTGTTAGTAGTATAAACTGCCAACGTAGCAGAGCATGTATCCTGCAAATTCCCGGTAGTTTTCCATGGGGTTAGAGTTTTTCTTGCAGTCGGTTACCGTTTATTATTATAGCTAGTTTTCTGGTTTAGGCCTGCACTTGTGCAAAAAGTGTCTAACATCAGCGGCAGCATCAACATTCGCTCAGCAGCTCAGATCGGCTTTCCGATATGGATCAGGTAGTGACAGGCCTACGTACACTGCACAGCCAAAAGTATTCGGTCACCTGCCTTAACTCACATATGAACTTAAATGACATCCCATTCCTAATCCATAGCATTCAATATGACGTCAGTCCACCCTTTGCAGCTATAACAGTCTCAACTCTTCTGGGAAGGCTGTCCACAAAGTATAGGAGTGTGTTTATGGGAATTTATGACCATTCTTCCAGGAGCATATTTGTGAGGTCCACACACTGATGTTTTGGACGAGAAGGCCTGGCTCTCAGTCTCTGCTCTAATTCATCCCAAAGGTGTTCTATCGGGTTGAAGTCAGGACTCCGTGCAGGCCAGTCAAGTTCATCCACACCAGACTCTGTCATCCATGTCTTTATGGACCTTGCTTTGTGCACTGGTGCACAGGCACATTGGAAGAGGAAGAGGGCAGCTCCAAACTGTTCCCACAAAATTGGGAGCATGGAATTGTCCAAAAAGTCTTGGTATGCTGAAGCATTCAGAGTTCCTTTCACTGGAACTAAGGGGCCAAGCCCAGCTCCTGAAAAACAACCCCACACCATAATCCCCCCTCTACCAAACTTTACACTTGGCACAACACAGTCCAACAAGCATCGTTCTCCTGGCAACTGCCAAACCCAGACTCGTCCATTAGATTGCCAGATGGCGAAGCGTGATTCGTCACTCCAGAGAACATGTCTCCACTGCTCTAGAGTCCAATTGTGGCATGCTTTACACCACTGCATCCGACGCTTTGCATTGTACTTGGTGATGTATGGCTTGGCTGCAGCTGTTCAGCCATGGAAACCCATTCCATGAAGCTCTCTGTGCACTGTTCTTGAGCTAATCTGAAGGCCACATGAAGTTTGGAGGTCTGTAGCAATCGACTCTGCAGAAAGTTGGTGACCCCTTCGCACTATGCACCTCAGCATCCGCTGACCCCGCTCTGTCAGTTTACGTGGCCTACCACTTCGTGGCTGAGTTGCTGTCGTTCCCAAACACTTCCACATTCTTATAATACAGCTGACAGTTGAGTGTGGAATATTTAAAAGCGAGGAAATTTCACGACTGGATCTGTTGCACAGGTGGCATCCTATCACAGTTCCACGCTGGAATTCACTGAGGTCCTGAGAGCGACCCATTCTTTCACAAATGTTTGTAAAAGCAGTCTGCATGCCTAGGTGCTGGATTTTATACACCTGTGGCCATGGAAGTGATTGGAACACCTGATTCTGATTATTTGGATGGGTGAGCAAATACTTTTGGCAATAAAGTGCATTTTAAAATAGGCTACTAATGTCAAATAAATAGTGATCATTTTTTTTCGCGTATCACGATTCTGCCTTCTTATATCGCAATACGGGATCGTGGCTCTGAGTACTGAAATTTCGGTTTCGATACGCATGCTGTTACAGCCCTAGTCCCAAGCCTTGATCCCATCATAGAGAATGTTACATTTTCTACTATACATGGTGCATGGCTGGGCGTGGAGTACTATGGATTCGTTATTGGAAGAGGTGTGTTCGTGCTTGTGGTACCTGACGGACCCAGTGAGGCAAGGACGATATCCTACTTTAACCCACTAGCGATAGCATTAAAGGGCTAAGCCTATAAGAAACAGAACGATAGTTATGTATCGTAACTCCAGATTCTATGAGTATAGGTGCAGCCCTTTAAGCTATGGGCCTCACTGGCTCCTTAGATGGCTGAAGAAAAAGCTGTTTATAGGAGCTGATTGCACAGTCTCACCCCAATTTATATACAAGGTGAGACCGGAGGTGGGGCCCATGCAGTGGGTGGGTGTGGACTAAAATATTTTCAGTGCTGCGCATGGGCACAATGGATAAACCAACTAGTGATAGCCTTAAAGGGCTGAGCCTATACTCATAGAATCTGGAGTTATGATACGTAACTATCGTTTTTCCTCCTGAAAGACAATAAGCAATAGCACCAGGAAGCATTAAAAAACGCACAATGGCGTCTCCAATCACCAGTATTTCAGGTTATGTAACTTCTGTAGTGCTTTTGTAAACGGCGAGTTTTGGAATAAGTTTATAGTCACAGGTGAACAAACGAGCTGGAGGGAGAGGTCCCGGACAGCCACAGCAGATGGATCTGATGAGGGGGAGGAGGACACCTCAATTGAAACCTTGGATGAATCATTTTGTGGCTGGTGGGGCAAGAAATGGGGACGCTTTCATTTTGGAGAGGCTGACGAGGAGGCTGACGAGTCCTCGAGCGATGGGATGCCAGAGGAAGAGGGACACCTTTGGACCTGGGATGCTCTGAGTGCCAGACGAGGGGAGACTAAACGACTCGGCAGGAGGTTTTCGCAAAGGGAGAGAAATTCCCCCAGAATTTTTTTTCAGTCCCTAAATAGACAAGAATGGTGGGATGATGTATTGGTGCAGTTGGATTAAGTCAGGTGGCACAGCAATCAGTCTGCAATCCTGCAATTATTATATGTGCGTTCAAATTTTTGTTCAACCAGAGTGTATTCAAGATCACATTTAAAACCACCAACCACAGCCTCATGTTCAACTCTCAACACTGGCTCAAAGGCTCTTGTTACAGTGTGACCTGTGAAACATAGCGATAACTAGAAAAGCACTCAGACAGCGCAGACCTCCACCACAGCGGTGGCGACTTTTTTATTCAAAGTTACCCCCGCCGCCAAGGAGGTTATGTTTTCACCGGGGCTTGTTTATTTGTTTGTATGCTGGTTTGTCGGGTTGCAAAGTAAGTCAAAAAGTTACGGACGGTTTTTGACGAAATTTTCAGGATTGGCTCAAAGTGGCTGAACTTGAAACCGAGAACTGAGTTGAAACTTGGCGCACAATGAACTTGTTGGCAGTCCTAAATAAAGAAAATCAACTATTATTTTGCAGTGATGACACAATTTGGTCATACACATAAATCTAAAATCAAAAGAAGTCTTACTTGAGGTCATGGTGAGAGTCCTGCAGAGGGGGATTTGAGAGTTCTTCATCTTCATCAGATGAGTCACTCATTTCTTCCTCTGGGATCCATGACATGTCTCCAGCAGCTCCCATGAAAACAGATTCATCATCACTGTGCACAGGACTGGGCAGTGGAGTAGATGTTTTTTTCTCAGAGCTTTCTGTTTGAGTTCCCACACTGACCATCTTGGGCTGTACCTGTACAGCTAGAATAAAAAAAGAGGTCCTCCTTTATGTAATTGTGTAATTTCACACATTCAGCGACTGGTTTACTAGATACCCCTGCCCAATCAATCCCATACAACAGTTTTGTCACATAATGATAGTGTTAACTCAATTACGGATTATACAGAAAGATTTTTCTATTTTTTCCCCCTCCAACATTGTACGTAAATGGCATATATTACTTCTATGTATGAGTGATGTTACGCTACCTGATGAACGATGAAAAGGTCTGAGGTTGCACTGAGAGCCGCAGTGAAGTGCCGTTGACTGAGGAGCCAGTGGAGGGAAAGCCTCTTGCTCTGTAGCAGCAGAAACAGCTGTCATGTCTCCCGCCTCATCACTGCCAACACTTCCTAAATCCTTCAAAATATAACAGATTAAATACATTATGAATGTGTGCAAACAGGGTCACTGGGCTATAACTACATCTGACGGTTATATTAGCAAACCAAATGTCTTTTCATAAGACAGGTTTTCTAGGTTAAAAAAAAAACAAAAAAAAAAACCTTAGCTAGCTTTAGCTGGCATTGCTCGCTTATTAGCTTGGGAGTTGAAAGCTAGCTGCACTCCTCTACAACAAACTATACATATCAAATTGCTTCTTATAAATTAAATCATTATGTTGAGTAAGTAGGTAGTTAACAAATGTTAGAAACAAGACTTACACTACACAGTTCGCGTTTACGCCGAGCTGAGTCTCTGCCTGATCCGTGACCGTGTCTCCCGCCAGCGGCAGCACCAGCAGCTGCTACTGACAGCGTTCCGGATGAAGCTGTGGGAACTGAAGGCACCGCACCGGGTGTGAGTCGCACCTGGTTCTTGCTTCGCTTCGGCATCCCATGTTGAACTCCAACAGGTTGCTTGGATGATAATCCTCCGGTCTGAAATGAGCGCCACACACGCGTTTTTCGTAGCTGACGCAGAGGAGAAGTCCCGTCAGCTGCACAAAACAAATCCAGACACGAAGATAGCACCGTTTTTTTTTTCCTGTTAGGAAACCGGTGGACTCGGTGTCCTTACAGGCTGGAGTTTGTGCAACCTCCACAAACGCAATAATTTACCATGCTGACAGAAAATTAACGCAATCCAAAACTATTGACAACACACTGACTCAGTGTAATACAACCGCTCTGACTGAAAACATACTCCCACACTGAGCTATGGCAGCGGCTAGCATATAACTCCCTCTCGTTATGTAATATGACGCGATATTGGGAAAAAAAGTTTTTTGGCGCTTTGCTCAAAACTGTCACTTTTTCGGTTAAATATCTCCCCTAATGTCTTGAAAAACATTTTAAATCCTCAATCAAATTTTCAAAAGGTAATTTTTGGACCAGAGTAAACATGCATATTGTAAAAAATATAACCTGCAACATGCTCTTTAAGGTATTTTCAGTTGTAAACTCCTTTTCTGGGTTTTGGGTGATTTTGTACGATTTTAAGGTTCTTTCAATTGCATACTCCTCTTAGGAATTGAAAGTCTACCATGGTGGCGCTATGGAGCTAGTCATAAATAAGGGATACAGAACATGCAAAGGAAGTCCAGGGGCAAGTAATCGCCAGATTCGGCTACTACAGGAGCTGGCGTGCATTGGGTGGCGGTGCAACACATTGCGAGGGCCCGTCAGTACCCCGCAGGGGTCCTAGTTATTCTTATTCCACCAAATAAATCGCAAATTTAACCCCCTAAGCATGCATTGTTTCTCATGAAATTTTGCAGGTGGTTCGGGTTTGGCGAAAATCACAAGGTTTTAAAGTGCACACAAAACGACCAAAAAAAGTTGCTTGGTAGCGCCCCCTTCAGATTATGACGATCGAAAGTTTTGTGTAAGGCTTTTTGTGTAATCTTGTAGGTGCATAGTCCTCATCGAGAAGTTTGATTTTGCACGCATGGACTTTTCACTAAAACGCACAGGGAAGGTGCTACGAATTTTTGTTGAGGCGATATTTGCCTTTTGCATGTTACTTGTCATTTTTGGGATTTTTTCGGTCCATGCAATATGAAAAAAACTCAGGTGCAGGCACCTCGGTGCCAAAGTCCACCGAAATTTGTCATCTTGTCTTTGAAAAATCTGAAACTTTCTGGGATGATGGATCATTGAACTCTGAATGTGATGCTAGAGAATGTTTTTTTTTTTTCCGAAATATCGCCTCCTAGCAAGAAGAGAAAAATCAAAGTTTTATATTTTGATGCACAGCTCCTACTGTGTTAACTCTACCCAGGTCTAAATGGTCTCAGAAAAATCACAAACACCTTGAAGTTGCTGGAGCATCAATACAGTGACGCCTCGCCAAAGGGCACAGTCATGGCGACGCAGCAAAAGAAGGTGTGTGTTTTGATGCTTTAATTTTCCATAACTATGCCAGATGTGGTCCCAACCCCAACATATTTCTGACATTTAATAACATTCTCGCCCTGAAGGGAATGACACCAAACTTGCTTTCATTTTTTTCTCTATTGTTGTTTTTAGCCTCTATGAGGCACTTTGAATTGCGCAATGTACAAAAAGTGCCATACAAATAAAGTTTGGATTTGATTTGATATGTTACAGCGCCGCCTAATGATAAAGGCGAACATGTTTCGTCCCTTTTTGGCCTATAACTCCTGCTTAATATATGTGATGCAGCTAAAATTGCTTCAGGACACTACTGATGGACTGACAAAGCGGTGAAAAAGTCGTCAACATGTTTTGTGATACTGCTCCAAGGTGACACTATATTGGTGTCAGGGCAAACAATCAGGAGTGGTGTCCTCTTAAAGAATCCAGTACCAAAATGGAGAGCTGCCAAAAAACGGCCCCGTCCCTGTGTTTGAGCCACAGCTATGATATGGATATAGCTACGATATGGACAAAACCATATACCCCAACATAGCCAATTTTATATCCCGATAACACTATATGCACTGTAAGAAAAGATACACCATATCTACTCAATAACCAATATTATTAATTAAATTTCACAAGGTTCGGTATTAAGTAAATATTAATTAAATGAGGCCCTTAATTGTTATCCATGTAAGATGAGTAGATTCAAATGGAAAACAGTACAGAATTAATTATAACCTAAACAAAAATATTGAGTTGATTTGAAAAAGATAAAGTCCCTAATGTGCAAATAGTACTGATATAAATGAATTTAATTCTACGTTTCAGTGCTATAAAACTGCGTAATAATCATCTACATTAATCTGCACATTGATTTGAATTTTCTCAATGCACTGAATTTAATCTAAATATTCTTCCTTTTTAGAAATAACCAGCCTATGGCCCAGTATAGAAATTAACAAGTATTCAAATATGAATTCCATTAAAAATTAATTTTGTGTTTGTTACACAGCTGAAGTCAAGAAACATTACAGCCGCCTCACTGATGGTAGAACTGTAAAAGAGCAAAACATGACAATGAACTACATAAATTGCCATACTCAAAACAGGCACATTAAAACACAAGGTAATATTAGGTACAAAGGTGAATCAGTTAACTTAACAAACTAACTACAAAAAAATATGGGGGTGTGATGGGAATTGTGGGCGTAATTTAAAAAAGGCCCACTTTGACAGGAAGTGCTTTTCAATTAAGGAAGCGATTCCAGTGGCCGAAATCAACACGCTCATCATGTCTATGCTACGACGATCACACAAGATACTGACATTTGTAATCCACGTCGATTAATTTTTCTATTGTTGCTTTTGTTCATTCATGTTCAGTATCATACCAAGTGAAGTCGCCCAATAAATTATGAAAATTCAAATTAATATCGAAAAAAATACAATGTTGCGTTTTTAATGCCTCTCAGTGTAAATATTTGCCTCAAAATCAAAAACACATTCATGTTGAATGTATTTTACCTAAAACATTAATTTAAATCTACATGACCACAGAATGAATTTTTACAGTGTATATATACAATAAAATATTTTTTTTTCTGATGTAACTTTAATGGTAATATTATTTTCGTTCTCCTCCATCTCCTCTGTGGTGTAATCAGTGTTATATCCCCATTAGGCTTTTATTCTAAAGGCTTACTTTGAGAGCGACCGGAAGTCCGGCTATGTTTGCGCTGTACTTTTAATATGCAGTTTGGCTAATAACATCACATCCTCCATGCTGCTTTACCTCTGTTTACACCCGAGCTACAACTGTGTTTTACTCCTGAGCTACAACTGCCACAAACGAGTCCTTGCAGGTGACATAAACATGCTAGCACAAAGCAGTAGTGCTGCTGCAGTTACAGTAGCCTTCACACCATCATGTCTATGCTTCATACAATGAACATGTATCTCATGATACATTTGGATTATCCAGCGGTCATTCCGCGAGATGTGCTTTACACAGCGTATCTATCTACCACAACCAGAGTAACGTAACTTAACGTTAGCAACAAAGCTAACCAAGTAGCCTACATGTTAAAATTATGATATAAACAACAGAGGCTTATATTGTACGGTAGGCATTTTTAGACCGCGCTACAATATCATAATATCACACAGCTCTAGCTATGAAATTCAGTGGACCTATGTAGGACCCAAAGACAAATAAAAAAGCCTCTTGGATCCATGTGCCACACCTAACAGGAAGTGTGCCATTTTGGTTTGAAATTTCAGTTCTGTTTGCAATTTTGGCCAACTTTAAGGTATTTTCAATGGCATACTCCTCCTAGGGATTTTAAGGTAGCAAGCTGAAACCCAGGCCACAGGTACCCACTCCAGTGTAGTTTGTAGTATGTTATAAAGCTTTTGTGTTTTCAACATTTGGTTTGGCAACGGCGTCACCTTGAACAAAAGTAGTGCTTTTTAACATAGCGTACAAATGGATGCCTCAATAGCAAAGGACATACAAATTTGATAGGAAGGAAGTTTGGGGAATGTAATATCCAAAAATCAGACTGGCAGGGCAAAGGGCGTGGCCGTGGCACTGCTGAAAACTTTGATGTTCTGCCATGAAAAACAGCTTTTCTGGATTTTGGCCGATTTCAAGGCATTTTCAATTGTCTACTGCTTTTCTGGGTTTTGGTAATTTTGTCTGATTTTAAGGTAATTCAACTGCATACTCCTCATAGGGATTTAATGCTAGTGAATTAAGTGTGCTGTGGTGGTGCTTTGGAGCTCGTCAGTATTAAGGGATACAGAAAAGGTCCAGTCCAGGGGCAAGCAATCACCAAGGCCGGATGCTAAAGGAGCCGACGGTGCATCGGGTGGTGGTGCAACACAAACATGCGCAAGTCAGTGCAGCCGGTAACCGATGACCTCTGCAACAACATCACAAGCTAAAAGATCTAAAGTCTGGTAACGTTTCTCCCTAAACACATCAAAGACATGGCTACCGTGCTCTAAATGCCGTTATTTTTGTCAGTAACTAATAATCTAAGGCAGGGCTGACCCAAAAAATTCAAAGCTTCAATTGACGGCACGGGATTCGAATTATTAAATAAAAAAATTATCGAAGCTTCAGCCTTTTTTTGCCGTTGTTGCACTCTGGTCCTGAGAGCAACACTAGAGTTAAGGTGTGGATATTCCCAAACGAAGAAAGGGGGCTCTCCTGGTTGCTGATGGGTGGGCTGGTGTGTTGGTTGAACGCAAAATTGGGACCCACCGCGGGCTACGGTCAGGTTGCGCGGATGCGCAGCTCGGGGCGTCGGGGCTGTCGGCTGGTACCAGGCTTGGGGCAACCCGATGGGGATGTTAGGGTCCACGTGTTCTGCATCAGTGGGGTCTGTTTTGTGTTTGTCATTGATTTTGAGTGGCCTATTTGGTGGATTTCGTCGTCCATGGTCTGAGGGCAGGATGATCTGTGTACTGTTGTGCGTCGGGCTTTCCATTTCCTTGTTGGAGATTTGTTTGTTTTCTTTTTTAATTACACAATTAATGGGCTGTTCTCCCTTAGCTCACCTGACAAATGTATAAATAAATAAATGTATAAATAAATAAAAATTATTATTTCTACATTTATTTATTTCCACAATTATTTCTACATTTATTTACATATTTGAATATATTCACACATAATACACAGGCATAAAACACAGAAGCATTGCATAAACAGGTGTTCAGTTTCAATAGTAAGTACTTCTAGCAGACGCACCTCTCTTATGTAGTACTGTCCATAACTGTTTACACTGCTCTGTTGAATTGATTTTATTCAACAATAGCCGCAAATCATGTTATAAATATACCATGGTAAACTGCCATACCGCATTGATTGGGTGCTTTATCACCGCGGTAATAAAAAATCCATAGGATGACTTGGTCTTTCGGGTGGGCTGTGTGGCTCGGGATAGGTGATAGACATAGAGCAGATTTTATTGAAGTGGAGTGCGCCGGTGCCGACATCTTCCATCGGGCCGCTCTGGGTCTGGTGTCGGGTGGCAGTTCTGGTGCCCTGGGTTGCATGTCTGCCTGGTCTGTCTGCAGTTTGCGCAATAATTTTGGTTCTGTGTTCGGTCAGTGCTCTGGCCTGCTTGTCAACGGCCAGGAGTTTTTTTTTTTTCGTTTGGGAATATTTTTGTCTTGGTTCTGGTGTTGTTTTTGGGTTTGGAGTGTAGCACGATGAAAAAAAGCCAGCCGTCAAAGCTTCCAATAAAATTTGTTTTGAGCTCCGAAGTTTCAAATGTCAAAAAGGAGGTTGAAGGTCAGACCTAATATGAGGCATTACTTTTTAAATAAATAGACAAAGCTAGTATTAGAATATGGTGTGTTTATCCGTTACTTGGTAAATTAGTTCCTGTTTGATGAATTCAGATTGCTTTCATTCATGTTCTCATATGTCACTAGGGATGGAGGACATATCCCCTTCAGATTCATAGAAACACTGATCTGTCCCCCCACTTTCCTGCATAAGGAGACAAACATCACCGGTAAAACAAAGCATTAATGTCATTGCAGCATCACTGGGAGCCCAGCATTTGAGTGATTCAACTCATGGTGCATTCAAATGTACAGGAGTCAGAATTTAAATCATTACTTTTAACAGTAACACGTTACTTTTGGTGTAAGTGAGTTATGCTTTACTTTTATCAGCACACTGCCTTTAAATGGACAAAAGGTTAATAGAGTTATTTTTACTCTTGTAGCAGCCCAGTGAGCAGCATAGTTCATAAATATTTCTGAATGATAGTAGTCATCTTTATTGTCTTGACTGTTAGTTAAAACAACCTTTAGCTGAATTTAAAAGCTGATGGCTGCATAAGAGCCACTGAACACCTGTAAGCTTCAATATTCTATTGGTCGAGTAATCATTAAGCTAGTCGATAGATTAGTTGACTATCAAAATAATAATAAAATAGTTGCAGCCCTATTTGGGAGCACTGTGTGGGATGCCCTAAAACAGTCACTGCAACATAATATCATACACAGTCCCACCCTGGATACCTGCCTGCTTCCAAATTCAAGACAGTAGTCCCACCTCCTGGAACACCGCCCTTAAAAACAAAGTGTGTTTTCCCATACTGAACTACTGTCACCAGGGGGTATTCCAGGTAGGAGGTTCAACAAACTCTGAGTCTCTTCTTCTGGTTCCAGAACAGCTGATATGAATTAGTTCAATCAACTCTGAGTATGTTCACCTTGAGTTAAGTGTGTGCATCGACCACAAATAAAAAAGCCATCATCAATGGAGCCCTTATACCTCGATTCACCATGGCAACCAGAGACAAAAAAAAAGGCACGATCAACATATTTTACACCTGTAGAATTGGAGGTACATTCATTTGAAATAATAGCACACAGGTGAAAAGTGGTGGAGTGGTTTAGAATAAAATCTGATTATCATGTAGGTGCAATCCCACAGGGGAGAAAGGGACTTGGAAGCAATTTAACATTAAATATTAAAGCATCATTCAAACAGGTAAGGTATATTTTCTTTGGTCATGGTTGTACCTTCAGTTTTTATTCATATTTGATTTGTTAAACAAAGTAGCTCAAAAAAACTGTCATTCAGTGGCCATTTCATGTCCTGTAGACCACTAGTAATTTAAACCCCCCCCCCTGCAAAAATGCTGTAAATATATTTTTCTTTTATGTCCTCTTGATTAATATATTACTAATATTAGTAATTATATATATATATATACACACACACACACACACACACATTAGGGATGGGACTTTTTTTCGACAAAACGACCGCCAAAGACACGCGCCCCCCTCGACAAAAAAACGAATTGTCGTGGGTGGGGCTTGAGGGATGTCATTCTGAGTAAGAAATATACACTATATTGCCAAAAGTATTTGCTCACCCATTCAAATAATCAGAATCAGGTGTTCCAATCACACCATGGCCACAGGTGTATAAAATCAAGCTCCGAGGCATGCAGACTGCTTTTACAAACATTTGTGAAAGAATGGGTCGCTCTCAGGAGCTCAGTAAATTCCAGCATGGAACTGTGATAGGATGCCACCTGTGCAACAAATCCAGTCATGAAATTTCCTCGCTCCTAAATATTCCACAGTCAACTGTCAGCTATATCATAAGAACGTGGAAGTGTTTGGGAACAACAGCAACTCAGCCACAAAGTGGTCGGCCACGTAAACTGACAGAGCAGGGTCAGCAGATGCTGAGGCGCATAGTGTAAAGAGGTCGCCAACTTTCTGCAGAGTCAGTCGCTACAGACTTCCAAACTTCATGTGGCCCTCCGATTAGCTCAAGAACAGTGCACAGAGAGCTTCATGGAATGGGTTTCCATGGCTGAGCAGCTGCATCCAAGCCATACATCACCAAGTGCAATGCACAGCGTCAGATGCAGTGGTGTAAAGCACGCCGCCACTGGACTCTAGAGCAGTGGAGACGCGTTCTCTGGAGTGACGACTCGCACTTCTCCATCTGGCAATCTGATGGACAAGTCTGGGTTTGGTGGTTGCCAGGAGAACAATACTTGCTGAACTGCATTGTGCCAAGTGTAAAGTTTGGTGGAGGGGGGATTATGGTGTGGGGTTGTTCCTTTCACTGGAACTTAGGGGCTTGGCCCCTTAGTTCCAGTGAAAGGAACTCTGAATGCTTCAGCATACCAAGACATTTCGGACAATTCCATGAAAAAAATGTAATTTCCCTCACTGAGGGATCAATAAAGCAATTCTTCTTCTTATACACGCATGTATATATATACATATACATATATGTATATAAATGTATATGTATATACATATATGTATATGTATATATATACATATATGTATATACGTATATATATACATATATGTATATAAATGTATATGTATATACATATATATATATTGTGTATATATATATATATATATATACACAGTATATATATCTATATCTATATCTATATATATATATATATATATACAAAAACATGTATATGTGTATAAACATGTATATCTATATATATATATATATACATTAGGACCATTAGGACTGAGGGATTAGGTTAGTTGGCTAATTTAAAATTGACCATAGGTGTGAATGGTTGGAAGCAACATAATATCATACACAGTCCCACCCTGGATACCTGCCTGCTTCCAAATTCAAGACAGTAGTCCCACCTCCTGGAACACCGCCCTTAAAAACAAAGTGTGTTTTCCCATACTGAACTACTGTCACCAGGGGGTATTCCAGGTAGGAGGTTCAACAAACTCTGAGTCTCTTCTTCTGGTTCCAGAACAGCTGATATGAATTAGTTCAATCAACTCTGAGTATGTTCCATTTTGAGTTTGATGATTTTCCACAGGTTTTCAATTGGATTAAGATCTGGTGATTGAGCAGGCCAAGGCATGGTGCGAATGTTATGGTTCTCCATCCAGGCTTTAACTGACCTTGCCGTGTGGCAAGGGGCATTGTCTTGTTGGAAAATCCAGTCATTCGAGGCAGGAAAGAGTTTTCCAGCTGATGGAAGAAGACTGTTTTCAAGGGTAGTCCTGTACTTGACCTGGTTCATTCGGCCTTCACACAATTGCATTTGCCCTGTTCCACTCAGACTGAAACAACCCCAGATCATGACTGATCCACCCCCATGTTTTACTGTAGGGGCAAGACAGTCTGGGTTGTAAGCTTCTCCAGGCTTCCTCCTAACCAGTAAGTTGGCTGGAGTGGGCATCAATTCAAAATTGATTCATCACTGAAGAGAACCATAGCCCAATCATCAACAGTCCAATCCTTGTGGTCTCGAGCAAAGAGTAACCGGGCCTTCCTCTGCCTTTCATTGATGAAGGGCTTCTTTGCGTGCTCTGTGTGACTTCAAACCAGCTTCAACAAGTCGGTTTCGAACTGTCCTTGCCGAGCAAGTCACATTTCTCGACAGTGCCCACTCATTTTTAAGGTCCCTGGAGGTCTGACGACGATTCCTGACACAGGAACGGATGAGTGCACGGTCATCTCGTGGGGTAGAAAGACGCGTTTCCTGCCACGGCCAGGTAGCAATTTGGTAGTGCCATGTTCAGCTTGTTTTTTTGTTGGAATGAACGGCTGTCTTGGAGATCTTCAGTTTTTTCGCTACCTGTCTCTCACTCATGCCAATTTCCAGCAGTGCCAAGATGGCTGCCTTTGTTGCTTCACATAATTCTTTTGTTTTAGGCATTATGTGAGAGCTGACAACTTCTGAGTTGTGCTACGGCTTGAATGTAAGCAGGAAACCACTCTAGGCCTTTGCATGTGCAGTGCTGCTTGTGACATGAAATGGCCTCTTATATACCCTGGGAATCAATTAAGCTTAAGAATGTCAAATAGGACATAAAGTATTATGTGACCAGCTGCATTTTTTGTTGTGTTCATTGTATTATACGTTTAGTGGTACCAGATATTAGAATGAACAAGAAATTGAAGAAAACAAGGGTGGTCTAATAATTTTTTCCATGACTGTATATACACACACACACACACACACACCTTGTGGGGCGGCAGTAGCTCAGTCTGTAGTGACTTGGGCTGGGAATCGGTGGGTCGCCAGTTCAAGTCCAGGTCGGACCAAATGTGGAGAGTGGACTGGTAGCTGGAGAGGTGCCAGTCCCTCCTCCAGGGCACTGCCGAGGTGCCCTTGAGCAAGGCACCGAACCCCCAACTGCTCGGGGCGCCTGGATAAGGGGCAGCCCCCTCACTCTGACACCTCTCCTCCAATGCATGTGCATGTGTTTGTTCATAACTTGTGTGTGTACTGTGCAACTGAAAAAAAAAATATATACTAACAGAGTGAAAAAAATGTAATTTCCCTCACTGAGGGATCAATAAAGCAATTCTTCTTCTTATACACGCATGTATATATATACATATATATATATGTATATAAATGTATATGTATATACATATATGTATATGTATATATATACATATATGTATATACGTATATATATACATATATGTATATAAATGTATATGTATATACATATATATATATGATGTATATATATATATATATATATATACACAGTATATATATCTATATCTATATCTATATATATATATATATATATACAAAAACATGTATATATGTATAAACATGTATATCTATATATATATATATATATACATTAGGACCATTAGGACTGAGGGATTAGGTTAGTTGGCTAATTTAAAATTGACCATAGGTGTGAATGGTTGGAAGCAACATAATATCATACACAGTCCCACCCTGGATACCTGCCTGCTTCCAAATTCAAGACAGTAGTCCCACCTCCTGGAACACCGCCCTTAAAAACAAAGTGTGTTTTCCCATACTGAACTACTGTCACCAGGGGGTATTCCAGGTAGGAGGTTCAACAAACTCTGAGTCTCTTCTTCTGGTTCCAGAACAGCTGATATGAATTAGTTCAATCAACTCTGAGTATGTTCACCTTGAGTTAAGTGTGTGCATCGACCACAAATAAAAAAGCCATCATCAATGGAGCCCTTATACCTCGATTCACCATGGCAACCAGAGACAAAAAAAAAGGCACGATCAACATATTTTACACCTGTAGAATTGGAGGTACATTCATTTGAAATAATAGCACACAGGTGAAAAGTGGTGGAGTGGTTTAGAATAAAATCTGATTATCATGTAGGTGCAATCCCACAGGGGAGAAAGGGACTTGGAAGCAATTTAACATTAAATATTAAAGCATCATTCAAACAGGTAAGGTATATTTTCTTTGGTCATGGTTGTACCTTCAGTTTTTATTCATATTTGATTTGTTAAACAAAGTAGCTCAAAAAAACTGTCATTCAGTGGCCATTTCATGTCCTGTAGACCACTAGTAATTTAAACCCCCCCCCCCTGCAAAAATGCTGTAAATATATTTTTCTTTTATGTCCTCTTTATTAATATATTACGAATATTAGTAATTATATATATATATATATATACACACACACACACACACACACATTAGGGATGGGACTTTTTTTCGACAAAACGACCGCCAAAGACACGCGCCCCCCTCGACAAAAAAACGAATTGTCGTGGGTGGGGCTTGAGGGATGTCATTCTGAGTAAGAAATATACACTATATTGCCAAAAGTATTTGCTCACCCATTCAAATAATCAGAATCAGGTGTTCCAATCACACCATGGCCACAGGTGTATAAAATCAAGCTCCGAGGCATGCAGACTGCTTTTACAAACATTTGTGAAAGAATGGGTCGCTCTCAGGAGCTCAGTAAATTCCAGCATGGAACTGTGATAGGATGCCACCTGTGCAACAAATCCAGTCATGAAATTTCCTCGCCCTAAATATTCCACAGTCAACTGTCAGCTATATCATAAGAACGTGGAAGTGTTTGGGAACAACAGCAACTCAGCCACAAAGTGGTCGGCCACGTAAACTGACAGAGCAGGGTCAGCAGATGCTGAGGCGCATAGTGTAAAGAGGTCGCCAACTTTCTGCAGAGTCAGTCGCTACAGACTTCCAAACTTCATGTGGCCCTCCGATTAGCTCAAGAACAGTGCACAGAGAGCTTCATGGAATGGGTTTCCATGGCTGAGCAGCTGCATCCAAGCCATACATCACCAAGTGCAATGCACAGCGTCAGATGCAGTGGTGTAAAGCACGCCGCCACTGGACTCTAGAGCAGTGGAGACGCGTTCTCTGGAGTGACGACTCGCACTTCTCCATCTGGCAATCTGATGGACAAGTCTGGGTTTGGTGGTTGCCAGGAGAACAATACTTGCTGAACTGCATTGTGCCAAGTGTAAAGTTTGGTGGAGGGGGGATTATGGTGTGGGGTTGTTCCTTTCACTGGAACTTAGGGGCTTGGCCCCTTAGTTCCAGTGAAAGGAACTCTGAATGCTTCAGCATACCAAGACATTTCGGACAATTCCATGCTCCTAACTTTGTGGGAACAGTTTGGAGCTGGCCCCTTCCTCTTCCAACATGACTGTGCACCAGTGCACAAAGCAAGGTCCATAAAGACATGGATGACAGAGTCTGGTGTGGATGAACTTGACTAGCCTGCACAGAGTCCTGACTTCAACCCAATAGAACACCTTTGGGATGAATTAGAGCAGAGACTGAGAGCCAGGCCTTCTCGTCCAACATCAGTGTGTGACCTCACAAATACACTTCTGGAAGAATGGTCAGAAATTCCCATAAACACACTCTTAAACCTTGTGGACAGCCTTCCCAGAAGAGTTGAGGCTGTTATAACTGCAAAGGGTGGACCGGCGTCATATTGAACACTATGGATTAGGAATGGGATGTCACTTAAGTTCACATGCGAGTCAAGGCAGGTTAGCGAATACTTTTGGCAATATAGTGTATGTTTAAATGCAAAAAAAAAAAAATCAGAGTGTTTCATGTTTTTACTGAATAATTAATTGTCCTCACACACGAACACGTGTTCAAAAGTCTTTCCATAGATGTCTGTCAGCGCAGCAAAATCCTCGCCTGTGACTCCATATCTCAGGGTTTCCCTTAGCGCTTTATAGTTAAGGCAGCCGCTTTGACAACAAATGCTCCCCGCTTTGGCTACGTCCCTCTGAAAAAAATAATAAATAAATAAATGCCGTATCCCCGCATGCACAGACAACTGGCTAAAATAAGGCTGCATCGCGATGAGGCTGAATAGCTGCACCTGCACAATCTATCACCTGCTGTCAACATGATTTTTTCCATCGAGAGAGAAGAGAGTAGCCTACCCTACATGCTGAAACGATTCAGCAGGTGTCGTGGCAGGGCACAGCAGTACCGTGGCTTTGCCTGTTGCTAGCGGAGTCCGTCCTATACTGCGGCGTGTCTATGGGCTTAACCCATTACCGTGGCGGAGCCTGTTGCCGGGGCAGACCTTGGGATCTGTGATTCTTTATTGATATGATAATTTGATTAGTTTAGGAGTGGCAGTGATTTACAGCTCTTTGAGCTGGTGATCAGCCATTCAACAGGTGGCTCACCTGTTCAGAAAGGGCACGGAGGGTGTAACTGTTATTGATCAAATATGAAATAGAATAATCAGATTCAGAACAGCTTCAGGTATGAGGAATTTGAATCCGATTTACAGCACTCTCAGCACACAAGGTGAATAATAAAATATGTCAAAGGTAAAGGCACTGGATTCAGGAGTGACGGTGAGGAGAAGCGCTCCCTTTTCCTCAGGTGTAGCGGTGAAACCTCGCCTGTGATTCAATGTTTGTACTTCACTGTAATAAACATTATATTGTCAAAAAGCCCAATTTATCTGCATTCAGAATCAACTGAATGCCTTCAATAGCACATACGGCTCAGGAGTTACGGTCATCAGACGAGAGGCTGTGAAATCCTGTTAGCGCCGACAGGTCCGGTGGTGGGCCTAATTAAGAGGGACGTTGAATAAACTTTTTAAGTTTGCAAAAGTCTGTTATTTTTATTATTACTGCTTTGATTGCCAATATTGGACATTACAGCCATGTCTTTAAGCCTAAAGTGATACAGTAGTACAATGCAGAATATTTTCCACCCTCCACATTGTTGCAGCCACTACTACTACAAAGAAAAATAAAAAAGGCTGACAATTCAGCAAAATTCGACACATGGGCCTCGACAATCGACACACTAAATCCTGTGTCGTTCCAATATATATATTTACACGTGTATATATACACGTGTAAGTGTATATGTATACATTTACACGTGTATACACTTATATACACTTACACGTGTATATATACACGTGTAAATATATATATGTGTATATATATGTGTATATGTATACATTTACACGTGTATACACTTATATACACTTACACGTGTATATATACACGTGTAAATATATATATGTGTATACACGTGTATATGTATACATTTACACGTGTATACACTTATATACACGTGTAAATATATATATTGGAACGACACAGGATTTTGTGTGTCGATTGTCGAGGCCCATGTGTCGAATTTTGCTGAATTGTCAGCCTTTTTTTTTTTTCTTTGTAGTAGTAGTGGCTGCAACAATGTGGAGGGTGGAAAATATTCTGCATTGTACTATGTACTATATATATATATACAGTCATGGAAAAAATTATTAGACCACCCTTGTTTTCTTCAATTTCTTGTTAGTTTTAATGCCTGGCTCAACTAAAGGTACATTTGTTTGGACAATTATAATGATAACAACAAAAATAGCTCATGAGAGTTTAATTTAAGAACTAAGGATTATTCATTTTCCATGGTTTTCTTGATAATAACCAAAATTACTTAAATTCTTACATCAATAGCTATGGCATTGTACCGCCAAAAACACTACTTTTAAGCATTCCATGTTTTCTTTTCTGTTTGCTTTAAACACATGATACACACAAGAGTTCATACTTGATTGCATAACCATTGTTTTTGATGACTGCAGCCATGCGTCTTGGCATGCTCTCCACCAGCTTCTGACATTGTTCTGCTGTCACAGCAGCCCATTCCTGTTGGACAAATTCAAACAAATTTTCTTTGTTTTTGGGCTTGTGGTTCTCCATTTTGAGTTTGATGATTTTCCACAGGTTTTCAATTGGATTAAGATCTGGTGATTGAGCAGGCCAAGGCATGGTGCGAATGTTATGGTTCTCCATCCAGGCTTTAACTGACCTTGCCGTGTGGCAAGGGGCATTGTCTTGTTGGAAAATCCAGTCATTCGAGGCAGGAAAGAGTTTTCCAGCTGATGGAAGAAGACTGTTTTCAAGGGTAGTCCTGTACTTGACCTGGTTCATTCGGCCTTCACACAATTGCATTTGCCCTGTTCCACTCAGACTGAAACAACCCCAGATCATGACTGATCCACCCCCATGTTTTACTGTAGGGGCAAGACAGTCTGGGTTGTAAGCTTCTCCAGGCTTCCTCCTAACCAGTAAGTTGGCTGGAGTGGGCATCAATTCAAAATTGGATTCATCACTGAAGAGAACCATAGCCCAATCATCAACAGTCCAATCCTTGTGGTCTCGAGCAAAGAGTAACCGGGCCTTCCTCTGCCTTTCATTGATGAAGGGCTTCTTGCGTGCTCTGTGTGACTTCAAACCAGCTTCAACAAGTCGGTTTCGAACTGTCCTTGCCGAGCAAGTCACATTTCTCGACAGTGCCCACTCATTTTTAAGGTCCCTGGAGGTCTGACGACGATTCCTGACACAGGAACGGATGAGTGCACGGTCATCTCGTGGGGTAGAAAGACGTTTCCTGCCACGGCCAGGTAGCAATTTGGTAGTGCCATGTTCAGCTTGTTTTTTTGTTGGAATGAACGGCTGTCTTGGAGATCTTCAGTTTTTTCGCTACCTGTCTCTCACTCATGCCAATTTCCAGCAGTGCCAAGATGGCTGCCTTTGTTGCTTCACATAATTCTTTTGTTTTAGGCATTATGTGAGAGCTGACAACTTCTGAGTTGTGCTACGGCTTGAATGTAAGCAGGAAACCACTCTAGGCCTTTGCATGTGCAGTGCTGCTTGTGACATGAAATGGCCTCTTATATACCCTGGGAATCAATTAAGCTTAAGAATGTCAAATAGGACATAAAGTATTATGTGACCAGCTGCATTTTTGTTGTGTTCATTGTATTATACGTTTAGTGGTACCAGATATTAGAATGACCAAGACATTGAAGAAAACAAGGGAGGTCTAAGAATTTTTTCCGTGACTGGAGCTTCACACACACACACACACACACCTTGTGGGGCGGCAGTAGCTCAGTCTGTAGTGACTTGGGCTGGGAATCGGTGGGTCGCCAGTTCAAGTCCAGGTCGGACCAAATGTGGAGAGTGGACTGGTAGCTGGAGAGGTGCCAGTCCCTCCTCCAGGGCACTGCCGAGGTGCCCTTGAGCAAGGCACCGAACCCCCAACTGCTCGGGGCGCCTGGATAAGGGGCAGCCCCCTCACTCTGACACCTCTCCTCCAATGCATGTGCATGTGTTTGTTCATAACTTGTGTGTGTACTGTGCAACTGAAAAAAAAAATATATACTAACAGAGTGAAAAAAATGTAATTTCCCTCACTGAGGGATCAATAAAGCAATTCTTCTTCTTATACACGCATGTATATATATACATATACATATATGTATATAAATGTATATGTATATACATATATGTATATGTATATATATACATATATGTATATACATATATATATATACATATATGTATATAAATGTATATGTATATACATATATATATTATATATATATATATATATATATATACACAGTATATATATCTATATCTATATCTATATATATATATATATATATATATATACAAAAACATGTATATATGTATAAACATGTATATCTATATATATATATATATATACATTAGGACCATTAGGACTGAGGGATTAGGTTAGTTGGCTAATTTAAAATTGACCATAGGTGTGAATGGTTGTCTGTCTCTATGTGCCCTGCGATGAGGTGGCGACTTGTCCAGAGCCTTCCACCCTAAGACAGCTGCGATAGGCTCCAGCCCCCCCGCGACCCTATGAGGATAAGCGGTAGATAATGGATGGATGGATATATATATACACATATATATATATATACAGTATATGGATAAATAGATAGATAGATAACACACCAGGGATGTGTGCTCTCATCTATTCTATATATACCCCCAGACATATATTCACACTCCACGTCCGAGGTGTCAGATTTGATGTGTGGCTGGAGAAAGTTGTTGCGGTAAATAGCACATCTAAGCGTAAGGCATTGCGTTAAGCATTTAAATTAAATTGTGCCTCGATGTCTGTCGGATTTCCTACATACACATACCATGAAAGCTGCTTGAGGATCGGCAGTAGGAGGAGACAGGATAAACTCAGGGTTTCTGACAGAAAAACTGCTCGTGAGCAGGTTAGCTCGTGAGTCAGTTGTCATGGTGATTGACTCAGAGTTTTACTTACCTCTCTTTCTGGAACTGAAAACCCAGAGTTTCCCTCATTTCAGGGTTAAAATACTCAGACTTTGACCTGCTTTAGATCTTGACAACCCAAGACCAAAAAAAGCTGCACAGCAAGTTCCACATATGTGAACATTTTAATGTCTTTATTCCTTAATCCTGAAGTCACATTCAATCAGTGCTGTGGGTGGGAACGGAAGTTCAATGTGCAGCTGCTAACTCATTATATATATTACATAAATACGTATAATTGCCGGAGAAAATGTCTGTAACACTATAGTCCTATGGTACCACAGGGAGTTCCTGTATTAAGTTTATTGTGATCACAACACTGATGGTATTTCCATCTCAGAGATCACTACAACAAGGTGTTAAGGTGAAATATTCCTGTTTGGATTCATCAGTGGAACGAAGCTTCGACAGCGTGTTTCCACAGAGGCACAGCTGTATGACGTCACTTTTATTAGAACGTAGCGTCCAGTCGCTAGTTAGCAACAAGAGTCTAACCTCGGGTTCATGTCAATAACACTGCAGTTCAGCTAACATAACATGTTTGTTGTGTGGGCTCCAGGTGAGGAAAAAGCAGCAGAGTTCAGGGAGAACTTACTTGAAGGTTAAGATGCATAGCGGTCTGTAGGACTTGTGGCTTGTATTGTCCGCCATCCTTTTGCCCCAGAAGTCGTTGCTGAAGATGTTTCTGAGGCTCGAGCCTGGTCGAACGTCCGGGTTGTTGACGATAGCCCACACATCGTCGTGCACCAACTCCCCACGAAGAGAGTTGCTGTAGCAGAGGGCACACAGGGTGGCCAGCACAGCGTAACGAGCCGCAGCCCACACCGCTTCGGGCCGGACGGTCAACCCCGGCGGGTGGTGGGCTTTCTTCCTCCGTCCCGGCGCTGTCATATTGGGCTTGGCTTCACTTGCGGCACCGCTGCGCTGAAGACAGCCGAAGCACTCGGTGACAAGTCCATTCCACCTGGTCGTTAATGGGTGCGTGTGCTACGGAGAGTGGAGATGGGGTGGCTGTGTTGTGTTGCGTTCAAGTGCAGTCCGTGAACGTCGGGCTTCCGATTAAGAAGTCCTCTGCTCTGCTGTCAATTTTCCTTTCGGTGCAAATAGAAAAATAGATATTTGTCTTTCATTTTGACTATTATTTAACATCACTTACTTCACTAAACATAGAATATTAATGGATTAATAAAGCATATATGGTACTCATTACTTAACACAGCCTATTTCTTTTTGATGTCTATGCACACAAAAAGATATGTTTCTTGACCACAACAAGTGTTTGACAAGAAAAACTTATTAGATCAATGTGCACTTGGCTTGTCAGCTTTCAGTCACGAGAAATGAGGTTATACTAACACAGTGGTGAGCAAAAAACATCACTTATGAAAGACAAATAAGTTGTGACAAGTATTTTTTTTTTGTGTCACAGATATTTGTATTGTTTTGTAATATCACTCATATAGTGACATAAAAACGACTTAATCATGAAAAAGGTTCTAATGAAGAATGGATTCATCTGAAGTCTGGATAGCTCCAGTTCGCCTATACTGTCTCTGTGTAGATGCACCCAGTTATATCTGTTATTGGCATATATCCATCCATCCATTTTCTACCGCTTATCCTCACATAGGGTTGCGGGGGTGGGGAGCTGGAGCCTATTCCAGCTGCCTTAGGCAAGAGGCACTACATATACATGTGTGTGTGTGTGTGTGTGTGTGTGTATATATATATATATATATATATATATATATATGTATGCACATATACATACATATATGTATGTATGTAAGTATATGTGCATACATATATATGTATATATATATATATATATATATATATATATATATATATATATAAATAGATAGATACGTTAGAGAGTATTAATATTGAACAAAAGGCATGGCTGAGCTCTAAATGTGAAATAAACGAGCTTTTATGGAGTACGGGAACACATCATCAGCAAGAAGAGCCCGGACGCATGCGCAAGGACGACGTTGTCTCTCCGGGCAGTGCGTCAGTTCAAGAAAATCAGCGGAAACAGGAGTGCATGATCGCAATGGCACACACTTGACCTTTGCAGCAAGTCAGCACACATTTTAACTAACGAGTCTGAAGAGAACGGGGAGGCGGTAACCACAGAGCAAGGAGACACATTATTATCCACATTAGAATGCTCCTGCAGAAGAGTCTACGCAATATATAATTATTTTTTTTCTCTGATTATCAACCAAGTTCAATACAATACTCAAGCATTCTGAAAAGGACATCTATTTCTTGTTCTTTGTTGAAAAATGGTAATATAAAATAATCTGTGCAGTGGAGACAGCCAATTCAGAGGTGTTAAATCAAATGAAATCAGTTCAAAAGAATAGACTTGAATTGAATAGAAAAGTTTTTTTTATTGTCCGTTGGAGGAAATTCACCCACCAGAGCAGCATAGACAAATTACATCTTTAAAGAAACAACAGACAACAATGACATAATACAATAATAATAATAATAATAATAATAATAATAATGATAATAATAATAATAACAATAGAATAAATATTTACATTATATACTGAATAATTTCCCAGGTCGGGATCGATAAATTAATTCTATTCTATACTATAAAAAGGAAGAAAAATATACTATTAATTGCAAATGAACTGTTAATTAAACACAATTATCAGATGAATACAAATGAGTTTTTACTATTTGTTATGTGGACGTGACCTATAGAATAAAATAAAAAGGCAGTGCAAATTTCTCTGTGCAAAAGGATAGTGCAAATTGGTTTGAAAATCAAAAGCCTTTATTGTCATTATACTACAGTGCATACAACACATGATAAGCACTGCTCCACATTGTGCTCAATCAAATGTAACAAATAATCAAGCTTAAAAGATAAATAAAATAGAAAAGATATAAAGTTTTGTAAGAAAATAATATTTATACTAGTAAGGCACAGTTATTGCTACAAAAATATTGCACATTTGCAGAAATTAAATTATTGCACATTTGTTACCAAAAAATAATAATAATAATAATAATATATAATATATAATGTACATTTAATACATAGTGTGTCGTGTCACAGATGCATATTAGACCCACATTACAGTGGTGAGGTAGTGATGTGATTCAATGGTGTTGTGTGTTTAGAGCACTGATGGCTCTGGGAAAAAAAACTGTCTCTAAGTCTATTTGTCCAGGTTTTTGTGAGACCTGTAGCACCTGCTAGATGGCAGCAGGTTAAACACGTGCTGACCAAGATGAGAAAGGTCTTTGACAATTTTTGATTGTGTTGAACACATTGAACACAGTGTGTTGATGACAGTTTTGAAGAAGTTAACTTCAGCTAGGCTTATTCAAGCTTCTATCAGGCGCGTGCGTGGGGTATACAAGAAGTCCAGACCATGCGATTGTCAAAAAAATTCATGTCGAAGAGTCGGGCTGATTTTTTCAATAGTGCAGAGCAAAAAAATTGCTTTTGGAACTCTGTGAAGAGTATAAACCGACAATAACCAAGAAGGGAAATAAATGGCATGGCAGGAAATTGCAGACCACTAAAATGTGCAAGTTAAGTTTTTAACAATGCTGAATGTCGATTTTGTTTTTTAAAGTAAGGCTAGGTGTTCCATGGCACACATGTGACCTGTCAGTAGGATAGAGGAAAAGCTACTCTCTGATACATGGGAGACCTGTAATCAATACCCAGTCAATACAGATAATGGTTTTCATGTTTAAGATAAGATAAGATAAACCTTTATTTGTCTCACAATAGAGAAATTTTCAGTTTACAGCAGCAAGAAAGAACAGACTGCAAAGAAAAACAACACACACACAATATAAATATTAAGAAAAAATTATAAAAAAGTAAGAAATTTAAATTTGAACTTAACTGTATAACAGTACAGGATAAGAAATTAAAGTGTACACAGTACAGGATAGTATATGCATACATCCATCAGTGCTTAAACCTGTATATATCATATACATACATACATACATACACACAATATATGTGCACATCAATATATATATACATCCATATACATAGGCATAGGCATAATGGCAGATGTAGCAGGTGAAAAAGTGGCTGTGCTGTTTAAGTAATTAAGAGTCCAGAGTTCAGACATGAATCCCGTTCTCTTATCCACCTTATTCCTGGGGGCGTTCGTGTAGAAACAATTGTGAGCAATCGTGAGATATTTGGCTGCTAGGTTTTCCTGTAGCGGTTTGTTTAAAAGCCAAATGTTTTCTGTTCTCTAATCAACTTCGTAGCATAAAATGTCATTGCACAGCAACATGTTGCGCCATTTGTACTAATATCCAGACGAAGTTGAATCTGTGGCTACAAGATCAATGTTTTGAACATGGACCCCGGACTAAGAGAGAATGTTGTTGTGAGAGACGTCTTTTCACTTTGTTGACAAAAAACCCACGGAGGAATACCCGCATCCTACTTTGTGGTTGGGATATGACAAACCACCGGAGAAGAAATGCTGTATGATAAAGAGGATTACAGTAATTTCACGAAAACAACAGGTACGATTTAATGTGTATGGAGGACACATCACTGTAGTATTAGTCAGACAACAACATATTACCCTTTACAGTTGCATTGTAACATGCATTTGGTCTGCTGGTCAGGATTAACCGAAAATGCCACAATTTACAGAGATGACAAACAATTTCAACCGTAGAGTATTTTAATATTAATCTGAATTCAGTTTTGTAGCTGTTATTATGTACCAGGTGTTCTCTTGGTTTCTGGAGCCCATAGATGATGTGGTTACAGGGTTAGGGTGGGAAGTAGTGGGGTTCATGCAGGTTTAATGGGGTGGGGTTGGTGTAATAAAAATCTCTAATGCAAAATGTCTTGATAAATGTCTTGATAATCGTGTACTATATTGCTACCCTTAGATGAGCAAGATGAGATGGATCAGGACGAGGAGCTGTGCGCAGAGCCTAAGTCACCTTATGATGTTATGCCCAAACAGTGGTCAGACCCAGGAATGGAGGATCACACCTATTTAAAAGGGCCCACCATCAGAGTGTATACACCACCACCAGAACTACCACACCCTGTTGCTGACTGCATATTACACAGTGGTGCAGACTCCCTCCTGCATACAGGGATTGCATTCACAGAATTTCGAACACATAGAGTGCTTACAACCATTTCACCATCAATGCCAGTTGTGGACCAAATTTTAATGAGTTTGATGAGATTTAGACAGGTCAGGTCAGGTCAGCAAGACAGTGGGAATGTGGATAGACATTATGTGTAAACACATGAAGAATCTCATGGTGTGGTTGCCTCATGAAACAATCAAAGCACTGCTAAAAGCTTTTAAAGACCACTTTGCTAACACAACCTGGGTAATTGACTGCACAGAGACAGTTTTACAAAAAACAAAAAATAAAAAAAGGTAAAAAAAAATAAATAAATAATAATAATCATGTTTATTTATGACACGGTAGAAAATTCAGTGACAGGTACATACCACAGAACTCAGGTTTTCTAGAATACTTGCATGCGGGCCATGAGGTGATGGGTGACCGCGGGTTCACTGATGAACTTATATAAGTTTTAAATTGTTTGTGATCATTGAAAAGTTTTGGGGCACACTCTGTTGGTGACACACTTGTGGGATTCGATGTTGATGTTGATGAGCCTTCATGAATGTGATGTGCTTTATGACGTTTAAAATTTATCTGCTTTTGTTATATGTTGAGTGGTGTGAACTGGACCCAAAAGCGAGACCTGGATATCAGTTTGGGTGGTAAATGGCTTTATTTCAAAACACCAGGAGAAAAACAATGTCTTGGGTGATTCAGGGCTCCTCGGGAAACACAGAACAAGCAGGCAGAGCAGAGCTGGAATTTAGTGGCAGGCTGAAAGAGCAGACTGGCAGGGGATCCACAGGTGGTGATCACGAGGTAGACTGAACGATCTGGCGGAGGCTAGCCTGCAGCGCTGGGGTTTTTGTACTGCAGGCAATGATTAGCGGATGGTCTTCAGGTGAGCAGGCAGATTGGCAGCACGAGATGATTGAACCACACCCAGAACACAAACAGAGACAGACAAGGAAACACGGGGGAGGGGGAAAAACAGCTGATAATGAGGAGGGAAGGAAAAGGCACAGACTATAACAGCTTTATCCTTTTCAGCTCAGCATTCTTTCTTGTGCCTGTATTCCACTTTCTTTGTATGTTAGTGCATGATGTCCCTGTCTTTCCCTGTCTGACTGCATTCTCAACATGAATTGAAAATAAAATTTAAGATACAGTAGACACATTTACATGATGTTTTTTAATTCTGAATTAATCGTTTGGAATGAAATAGTTTGGAATTAAAATATTCTCCTTCGAGTTTACATGGAAATAATAATTCCGAATTGAGGTTTACATGGACAACACGTTAAATCACCTTTATTTAATTCAGCTCAACATCTGGCAGTCGGGAAGGGTTCTGACTGGACAGTGGGCGCACTTACGTAATTACTGTCTATCGGAAGACAACACACTCCAGCTGGCTAGCTTTTGTCATTTTGGTTTACGCCATGGAGACAAACATAATACACAGTCAAATACTCCTACTTTTTAAGCAACAGCTCGAGAATATTATCACTCTTCACGTATGCCTGCTGAGGTGGAGAAGAGGAGAGTGTCGGAGAAGGGAAGAAGAAGACTTCTTCAGCCCACTCCCGTGTCCCACTCGCAAATCCAAAGAGCAGTGGATGAAAGTCCGAAGCAAGGACTGAATCTTCTTCTGCTGCTGCTGCTTCTGCTTTTTCTTCTTACGAGCATGTGCTGAACGATCGGAATAAACTTTAAGAAGAATAAACGTTTACATGAAAGAGAATTAAAGTAATTCGGCTTTAAAAGCGGAATAAACCACCCACTTACTTCAGAATTAAGTTTAATTCCAAATAATCATTTTCATTCGGAATTAAGTATTTACATGGTCTTTTTAAAGCAGAATTGATTTTTATTCAGAATTAAATTCTGAATTAAAGGTCTCATGTAAACGCAGTGTTTTTAAACAAGAGAAACATACACCATTAAATGTATTGAAAAGATTTATTAAATCTACCAGAACAATCAATATTTACCTTCCAAAGGATGGCAGCAGGATGGCTGCAAGATCTGCCTTGACCTGCAATGCATGTGCACGCTGCTGTTTGTACTTCACCTGAAGTTGACACTAAAACCCAGGCTCGGTGATACGGGGCTTTAAGGCTTTGGCTGGGCTTTACTTCTGCCTTAAGGTAAATAAGATTGTGTCCCAGCTCTTTTAACAAAATGTAACCAACCTTATTACTGTGTAAGTATTGATACACCTCAGAGCTTTTAAGCTTGTTCATTGCCTCGCTGTACGAAGCATTAAGCGTTAAGAAAATAGCCAAAAATGCTACTGTAACTTATTTTCAAGTCTTCCTCCCACCCCTCTATAGTAGTAGTCAGCGGGATTGTAATGTTGTCTCGTTTGAGCTACAGTTTTATATATATATATATATATATATATATATATATATATATATATATATATATATATATATATACACACATATAGGCTCCAGCCTCCCCAGCGACCCTATGAGGATAAGCGGTAGATAATGGATGGATATATATATATATATATATATATATATATATATATATAGTCCTTGTGAGTCATAATTTACGAGTTCCGAGTAATATCAACTGAAACGCCCCTCGAACTCTGATTTACGACACGTAAATCGACCTCGACTTGACGACAACATCATAATCCAAGATGGCGGCGCCCTGGATTTGTGCCATGTAGCGTTATACATTACAGCCCACAATAGGCTGAAATGTCTTTCCCTGGAGAACAAACACACATCCTCCGCGTCTTCTTTGTGCCTATCAATTGTGTTTGAGGACCTCATATTGCTGCATTAGCTTTCTGCATTCTGACAGAGCAAGCACAACAAACTTTTCACTGGAAGTGTTCATCTTAGTTTTCTGACTTGTTCACTCGAATGCTGTCAACTCGGGTGTGATGTCATTCCCAGTTGCAAATCCCAACTTCCGATACAACTCGAATGCAGCAATAGAGAGAGACAGAGAGAGAGAGAAAGAGAGAGAGTACGTGATAGAGTACAACTATTTTTTTGGAGATGTTAAATGACCTATTTGGATAGTAATTGTGATGTTTCACGGAGCACTGACTGTGTATTTGTGCACTAGTTACATATTCAAGAGGTTTGCAGTACTTTGCCTCACTTTCTCTCCTTATTTCATAACTGTAGTGGGTTTTCTTGCTGTTTGATTTGGTCCTTTACCTCCTCCTAAGCCTCCATGAGGATTTCACATTTGAAAAGCTTAAATGCAGATGTCATTTATCTACAGGAGACACACATTAAAAATACAGCCAAACAAAAACTGCACATGGGTTGGGGATCACAAGTATTTCAATCAAATGTTGGGGCAAGAGCCAGAGGAGTAGCCATTATTATTAAGAAAAGTATATCATTTGACCACAGATGCACAATCGGAGATCCCAATGGTTGATTCTTAATTGTATCAGGAATGCTCAGTGGTATTCCAGTAACCTTGATAAATATTTATGGTCCAAACTTTGATGATTCATCATTTTTTCAAACAGCTTTGAATAGGAATCCAGATATGGGTGATAAAAACATTATAATGGGGGGTGACTCCAACTGTAAAATTGATACCTCTATAGACAAACAGTCGCAGAAGGTACCAGTAAATAGCAAATCCAGTGAGGTCCTAAAAAACATAATGCACAGTCTTGTTGATATTTGGAGACTACGTAACCCCACCAGGGCCTATTCTCTGCAAATTAGAACAGGAGGGAGGCTTCGGCCTACCAACTTCAAATGTTTCTATTGGGCAGCACATCTAAATATTCTGGCTTTCTGGAGGAACTCAAACCTCACTGAGGATACAACCAGTCCATCCCCTGCCTGGCTTTCTTTAGAGAAAGCAGCATGTGAAGGGACTTCTCTCCTCGCCCTATTGAACAGCCCCATCAAAATTAGCAAATCACTGTACAAAGGTAACTTTGTGATACACAACTCTGTAAAAATTTGGAATCAGATTAAATCACATTTAAAGGCCCCAAATATGTACAGTGATACACCACTTTGTAACAGCCATGTTTTCAAGCCCTCTGTAAGTGACCCTCTGTAAGCGACCCAATGTTTGCTCGATGGAGGGAGAAGGGAGTGGGGATGTCTTTTGAGCAACGCAATGCGAGGCTGGCAGGTTAAACTTAGCTTTCAAGCTAAGTATAAGCTGCCAGCCTCGCATTTCTTCCGCTATCTGCAGATCAGAAATTTTATAAAGGCCCATGTATCAACGTTATCAGACATCCCACGACGCCATGCACTTGAAAGAATAATTGAAATCATGCCATAAAAGGAGCAGTATCAAGTCTTTACCAGACACTCTTCAACCAGATAGAAACCAGCACAGAAAAGCAAAGGTCTGAGTGGGAATCTGAACTGGGAGTGCCTCTTTCCATAGAATACTGGGAAACGTCTTTCAAATATTCATCGATGCTCAATTAATGTTAGGCATAAACTAATTCAGTTTTAAATAATAAATAGATTACACTACTCAAAGATAAAAGTTAACAAGATGTATCCTAATGTATCAGTCTTGTGTGACAAATGCAAGAATCAGTTTGGAACACTCACTCATCAGCTCTGGACGTGTTCCAGTCTCCACTCATTCTGGTCTTCAATATTTGATTTTTACTCAAAGGCATTTAAAAGGTTGTGTGAACCCTGTCCCGTGGTGGCCATCCTGGGATCAGCGGGTGATTCAACTCATTATTCTAACAGTTCAAAGTCTTTACAACAGTCTTTATGTTTTGGTGCCATTTTGGCTAAAAGGCTCATTTTAAGACACTGGAAGTCAGATAATGTACCTTCAATTGAAATGTGGCTTAGGGAGCTCAGCGAGACCCTGTGCATGGAGAAACTTAGATTTAAAAATGCAGGCAGAGGGGCAAGGTTTGCTAAAGTATGGGAACCTATATTAAAGTACCTGAAGGACTCGAGTGAGGTCAATGTTACAATATGAACGTCTTTTCAGGATAACTGTGATGATGCTGACTGTAAAAAGCTCATTTTCCCTGTCAAATGGTACTTATTTCATTTGGTGTCAGACGCATAGCTTCTGTTTAGTTTCTGCTGTCATTGTTGTTCTATAAACTTCCAGCTCAGGTTTACAGTTTTTCCTTGTTGTTGTTCTGCCACTTGCGCTGAGGTGGCGACTTGTCCAGGGTGTACCCTGCTTTCCGCCCTAAGACAGCTGAGATAGGCTCCAGCCCCCCCGCAACCCTATGTGAGGATGAGTGGTAGATGATGGATGGATGGATGTTCTGCCACAGAACCCAAGCTGTGTAGAAATCCCCCATATTGTCATATCCAATGTATTTATGTTTGATGTTGCTCCTGTGTTTTTTCTTTTTGCATCTTATTTTATTTTTGTATATTACAAAACATATAAAACTATGACTGCTTTATAAGAGACATGTATTTTATCCAATGTGGCAATAAAAAGAATGTAAAAAAAAAAAAAAAACAAGACATGCAGCATGTCATCTTGGAGCAGAATCCAAGTCATTGAGATAGGAGAGAACAAGGAGACATTAACTACAGTAGAGAGGTGTGGGACCTCCAGGGACTGAGGCTGGCAGGTCAAGCGGAAGGCATCTTGCACGCTAGGATCCTTCACATCACAGACTTGTTCCAACAGATCGACATATGGCTCGGAAAACAGCCGGTCAGCCACAGGCTTTGCAAACGGGTCTCTGCTCAAAGCACCTGCCACAACATTCAGCCTGCCAAGGACATACTTGATGTCAAAAGAGTATGGAGCGAGCTTGGAGACCCAGCGTTGCTTGCAGGCGTCGAGCTTGGGTTTGGTCAGGTGTGTGTGAGAGGATTTTTATCCGTCCAAACCGTGAACCTATGGGCTTTGAGCCAATAGCTAAATTTATCACACACAGTCCACTTCAGGGCCAGGAATTCAAGTCTATGCGCAGGAAAGTTTGGCTGCGGCTTAGAGACTTTCTTTGCGATCGGTCTTGCCTTCTCCTCACCTATCGGTACCTGGGACAAGACAGCCATGGAGGCATCTGTGGATAGGAGGCCTAACTGTGGATAAGAGGCCTATCAAAATTAGGATGTGCCAGCACCACGCAGTTGAGTTGAGTTTAGCTCGAGCTAAATGCTTTCTCACAAGACAGAGTCCAGTCATCGGGAGTTAACTCACGGAAAGTGCCAGACCTCCCCATCTATGGAAGCCATTGGTTCTCCTCTTTTGACCCACAGTCAAAGCATTGAGTGGCTTAGCTACACGAGAGCGTCCCGGAATGAAGTGTTGGTAAAACATCACCATGCCAACGAAGGATCTCACTTTCTGTTGTGATTGCGTGCAGCCATCAGCACTCATGAGGTCTTCTTTTCGGAAGTTGGAGATAATCCTCATCTTGTCCATGTCAACTGAAACACCACCACCATGGACCACATGACCCAAAAACCTGACAGATTTTCAAAGAAAGTGACACTTCTTCAGTGCAAGTTTCAGATTGCTAGTTCTCAACCAAGCGAAAACGAATTCAAGATGCTTAAGGGCCTCCTCCTCTGAAGGAGCGAACACCAGAAGGTCATCCAGATAGCACAGAAGGCTGGAAGAAGTTCAAGTCTCCAAAGATACTGAGCATCACCTGCGTAAACAAAGCTGGACTGTTGCACAGGCCTTGGGGAAGTCTGTCGTATTCATAGAGGCCAAGAGGTGTGATAAAGGCAGTGCAGTGCCTGTCAGACTCACGGAGGGGAACGTTGTAAAACCCCGATGTGAGGTCCATGGTGCTGAAAAGAGCATTTCCACCAAGGGCGGCAAGGCAGTCAGCCTGATGGGGCAGCGGATGGGCAACCTTAACCATTTTGGCATTTAGCCAGCTTAAATCGGTACTGATCCTCAGGTCCCCTGACTTCTTCCAGACCATCACAAGTGGTGAGGCATATTTGCTGAGGGACTTTCTGATGATGCCTCTCATTTCCATTTCAGACAACACATCTCTCAGTTTCTGATAGTGTGCTGGAGAAACTCTATGAAAGGGCAGCCTGAAGGGACGGTCATCAGTGAGGTGAATCCGATGTACAAAGTCCTTTGCCTCACCACAGTCCAGTTTGTCTTTAGAGAAGACATCCTTGTAGGTCAGTCCAATCTCAACCAGTTTCCTTTTCCACTGATCAGATACTTCGCAACCCTCGATGTTTATGTCAGCCAGTCCACAGTCTTCAAGCAGCTGAATGGGGTCAGTTGCTGAGTCTAAGGAAGGGAAAAACCCAGAAAGGTGGACATCTTGGGTTTCACACAGACCCTGAACAATGGTCAGCTCCTCCACAGCAACACAAGGGAAGACATCTGCGATTCTGGCATTGTGTCGCAATGCCACAGAGCTTAGGGCGGGATTCAGTACCTTCATCGGGACCCAGCGATCTCCCCACATGGGTGTTATGACCCATCTCACCATGATGTTCTTAGGAGTGGAACGGGCAGAAGTAGGCTCCACAGTGATGGTGCTACTCGGTGACACTGGAGCAGATGGGGGCAGTTTCCCCCACACTACATACTCCTGCCGTGGCAGCAAGGTGACACACTGCCGCAGCTTCACTGTGCCGATTTTGTGAGGCACCTCAGGACCCGCCCATCGGGAGATACAGCTCAGCAGCTGAATAAACTCACACTCTGTGACAATGAGTTCATCTCTTTGCCTCTTTGACAATGAGTTCATCTCTTTGCCCAGGCACCACGAATGTTGGTACAGCAAATCTGAGTTCATAGATCTCAGTGTTCAAGTCATAGATACATTTAGGCTGTGTGATGAGGCCACCACAGCCAATGATCACCACACTCTCCGGTACAGGTTGAGGATTTCGGGTAACACCTAGAAGAAGAAGAAACTCTCAGCCTAGACTCTGCTTCTTCACTTAATGTGCATGACATGCTCCCTGAGTCAAGCATCCCTCTCAGAGCAGAATGACCACCAATCATCATTGGAGCATTAAACAACTCACTCGCTCCTTCAACTCTCTGAGACGCCACAAGGATCACAGTCTTGCTGTCAGGTAAGTTAACACAGTATTTTGTATAACCAGAGTGAGGACCTGGTGCACAGGTGAGGGTGTCGTCAATACTGCCCATGCTGTCCCTCTCCCGACATGGGCTGGCTAGTTTAAATCAGCACCAGAGGAGGGAGGCACTGATGTGGCTGGGTTTCTTTGGTTCTGTGGGCATTCACGCTTCAAGTGACCAGGGCCGAAGCAGTTAAGGCCAGCTTGTACAGCCTACAATGTGCATGAATTGAGTGATCTCCTGAGTTACAGACTCCATATGATGGTGTGACGACTCTGCTGTTCAGGGAAATGGTTCTGCTGTTGGGGACTGTTACCTCCTCTCGTTGTCCAGGGGTGTGGAGGGAGATTAACACAATAAAGTAAAGCGGGACTCTGATTGTATGGTGAAACAACACAACCAAAGGAGGATGCCGGAGTCACACTATCTTCCTCTTTCAAACAGGAATTTATTACAGGAGCCAGAAAAGAAAAATCACTAGTCACACCAGGAAACACCACGTAGGAAAAACTGTGAATTAAAACACGCTGGCCTAGGTAACCTAATACAAAGAACAAAGAAAACGACCAGATGAGAAATCACACTACTGTCAGGAAAAGAAACAAAACGCATCCCAAACTTAAGCACCTTATCATTAGTAAGGTTATCACAACCTGCCACAAAAACACCTTTCCACTGAAAGAGTCCACAATCTACCCGAGCCAACCCCCTGGGGAAAACTGGGGACACACTACCAGAGACACGCTGTGGAAACCCTGCTCTCAGAGCCACTGCCTCTCCTGTGTCCGCTCTCTCCCTCTTCTCATCTCCCCCAGCCGCTGATCCAGTAACTGTCCTACACCTGCGTATCCGGGGCAGAGCATCCACCTGCAGAAATAGAGAGAGAGAGAGAAAGAGAGAGAGAGAGATTTAGATTTTTTAAAACAACTTTATTGTCCGTTTGTCATCTGGACAATTTTTTCATAAATAACACCAAATGACAATTGGTCAATTAAAATCAGCCTCCATTAATGAATAAATAAATAACCACCTCACATCCATAAATGAGCTGTCCCTCTGATAGCCAACAGAGAATCTGATCCACGGTCCAGATCTGCCTGAAGGACCCCAGGTCCCCTGAGATCTGGTAGAACCTGTGGTCCACAAGCAGTCTGGACCAGATCAGGCTCTTTAAAACAGCAGCCACATCAAGCTCTCCACCCTCCTCCACATTCCCCCTGCGGCTCAAGTGCACCGCCATCTTGGCCTGCCCTAAAACAAAGTTGAAACGCTGGCTCTTGTGTTTGTGCTGGCAAGTGTATTTAAAACCACAGATAAAAAGCTGCCTGTTAAAAAACTCTTTAAAAGTGGTAAAAACCCTTGCTAAAAACAGAAATAGTACAGATAAATGAGGACACTCATAAAAACAGTGAAAGATCGTCTCCCTTGGTCCACAGAAAGGAGACTTGTCCTCCACAGCAGCACAGATAACTGAAATAAAAGAGTTCACAGCTCCGTGCCATGGAGGATCCTCCACTGTAGTTCCGCATGTCTTTTAGAGAGTGGAGGTTTGAATATGGACCTCCATGCTGGTCTGGAACCAGGGTCCAGACCCAGGTGGTTCCTCCACACTGTGTCCTGTCACTTGTCCAGCTTTTTTCTGTTCAAAGTGTTTACCAGTAGTCTATACAAGGTTTTCCCAGATCCCCCCTACAGGGAGACCAGGGGGGCTAGCTCCAGCAGGGGACCACTGCAATCCTGATAGTCTGGGGTCAACAGGTTGTGGGGTATAGGTCCTCCAGGTCAGGTACCAGTAACCCACTGGTGAACTGTTTTAAAAGCAGCAAAAGTCCTGTGCTCTGTGAGTCTTTGCCTCCAGTAGTCCAACAGTTTTTTTGTGACTCTGCTGGACCTGATCCCGTGCCAAGTTGCCAGGCCAACAGGTTCATCCAGGCTGGGTCCAGCCAGATCCAATATTTGGCCCAGTGTTAGGACCCCCACAGTCTGGAGCAGCCTGGACAGACTGGCCCCTGCCCAGTTAGGAGTGTCCTGGATGGTCCCCCACAGGACCGGTTCCTGCAGGAGCCAGTGCAAAGAGTCCACCTGCTCCGGTCTTTGTTTTTTGAGCAGGTTCCACAAAGTAAAAACACTCCTACAAAAACCAGGCAGTGGAGATGTGCTCATGTTTTTGGTGTCCATTAAAAACAGGTTAAAATCCAAGCCCATGTTGTTAAAATGCTGCGGGATGCACTGGGCCAAAGGTCTCCACAGAGTGTCCTTTGGTCCAGTCAGGAGTCTCTGGAGGAACTGGAGGCGGAAGGCAGTGCCTCTACTAGCCAGGTGGACCAGGCCCTGCCCTCCCTCCTCTTTAGGCAGGAACAGGACACTCTGCGGGACCCAGTGCATCCTGCCGCAAAAGAAATCTACCAAAACTCTCTGGACCTGAGTCAGGAGAGAAGCTGGAGGATCAACACAGGCCAGCCGATGTCACAGGGACGATGAGACCAGGTTGTTTAGGATCAGGGTGCGACCTCGGTAGGACATCTTTGGAAGAAGCCACTTCCATCTACCGAGGCGCCCCTTCACCTTTTCCACAATGTTTTCCCAGTTTTTGTTCATGTGGGTCTCATCGCACAGAAAAACGCCCAGATACTTCAGACCACCTGTTTTCCAGTTAAGGCCACCGGGCAGCCTGAGCCGATCCCCCAGCCTCTCCCCCACCATCAGAGCCTCGGTCTTTCCCCAATTCACTTTCGCTGATGAAATAGACCCAAACTCTTTTACTGTGTTGATTAAAAAGTCTATGTCCCCTTGATTATTAACCAACACAAAGAGGTCCTCGGCGTTCATGGACAGTTTAAAAGACACACTGCACTGGGGGAAGCTCACACCGTTCAGATGGTTTCTCAGTTTATGTAGCAGAGGCTCGATGGCCAGAGAGTAAAGCATCCCAGAGAGAGAACAGCCCTGCCTCACCCCCCTCTGGACTCCAAATGGAGCACTCAGCCCCCCATTAATCTTCAGCACACTCGCAATGTCACTATAGAGGACCTGGATCATGGCAATAAATCCTGGGCTGAAGCCAAAGGCAGACAAAGTCTGCCATAAGTACTGGTGTTCAACCCGGTCAAAAGCCTTTTCCTGGTCTATGGAAATAAGACCAGTCTCTACAGCCAATGAACTGGAGAGGTCCAAAACATCCCGAATTAGAGTGACATTGTCACTAATGAGTCTGCCGGGCACACAGTAAGTCTAGTCCGGGTGGATGATGGATGCCATCACCTCCCTCAGTCTAAGGGCTAGAGCTTTGGACAGGATCTTATAATCCGTGCACAGCAAAGAGACCAGCCTCCAGTTCTTCAGGTCCTGCAGGTCTCCCTTCTTTGGCAGCAGAGTAATGACGGCCCTCCTGCAGCCCTGAGGCAGTCTTCCTTTCTGGAGACTCCAGCAGGTTCTGGAGGACAGGAAGACAGGAAGGCCGTCCAGCCCTGGAGCTCTGCCACTCTGCAGACTTTACAGGGTGGTTTGTAGTTCCTGCAGTGTTAGAGCTATGGTTAGTTACTGCCGTGACCTGAGGGAGACTGCTGAGGAAGCTGCTGTGCACATCTGGATTATGTGACCGCTCACTCTTAAAGAGGTCTCTATAAAAACCTGCAGCAAACCTCCTGATCTCAGATGGGTCTGAGATCTCAGAGCTGCTACCCGTACGTAAAGAATGATTGATCTTCCTTTGTCCGTTTTTCTGCTCCAGCCCTAAGAAGAACTGAGATGGGGCGTCCATCTGCGAGATGTTCATGAAACGCAACCGGACCAGAGCTCCCTGTGCTGAGACGCCCAGCAGGTCGGCTATGGCCGACTGTTTGAACTGAGGAAGTCTAATAACCCTCAATCTCCTATAGAAGATGTTGCAATCTGCAGCTCGTCTACTTCACTCTCCAGATCCTTTAGAGTCAGGGTCAGACTTCTAGTGACATTATGAGTGAACTGCTGGCAAAGCTGTTTGATTTGGGCTTTACCAAAGTCCCACCACTGCTGAACGTTGGGGAAGGCAGGCCTGCTCTTTCTGTGGGAGCATTAAATATTTAAAAGCAGTTTTAAAAACCTGGTCATTTGAAAGGGCCGTAATAAAATGGCAATAGGCGCGCCTTTAACGAATATTTTTAATAAAAATAGAACAAGAGATGAGACAGTGGTCAGAGGAACCCACAGGCTGGATAAAACACCTCTTAAAAATATTTAAATGGTGTTTAAAACAGTAAAAACGGTCCAGTCTGGCCAGAGATTAAAGGTTTCCCCTGCTGTGGCTTCAGGTGTACTGTCTGTGATTAAAATCACCCCCTAAAAACATAAAATCATCTGTACCATCTATCTCTAACAGTCTCACTTAAAATGTTTAAAAATGCCATCCTGTCCACCGCGTTGGTGGGAGCATAAACATTTAAAAACACCAGCTTCACCTTCTCAAATTCAGCTGTGACCTTCAAAAAACACCAGGAATTATTTCCTCAGTCACATAAGAAACAGGTAAAAACTCTCTGGAGAATAAAACACCCACCCCCCCACTCAGACTGGACCTGTGGCTTAAAATGACCTCCCCATTAAAAGCCCTGTAGTGGAAATTCTCTGTCAGGATGAATTTCCACAGGGTTCTTTAGTACACGAGAGTCCAGTAAATAATTTCACTGATTCCGTTGCCCAAAGAGTTGCTTTTAATATCTGTCTGCAGAACAGAGATGATATTTCAGACACACAGCAAGTGTGAGTGGAAGCCCATGCAGAGTAACAGAGGAGGGTGTATTTAACAACCACAGTAATCAGGAGACACAGACACGTTGTCAAGGACTTCAACACAGAATGAGTTGGAAGCGCCAATTCCTGGGCTTATCAGTCCAGGGCAGAGTGCCATAATGTGCCGTTGTCTTCAGAAATGCATACTTTGATTGTATCAGCATGAGTTCACACATAACAACTTATACAATCAGGCATGAGTTCATACATAACAGCTTTTGACACATTCTGCTAAATTTCCATCACATTTCCTCCCTTTTGTTCCTACAGGAACACCTAAGTAAATACAAAGTTTACTGAAAGCATCAAACATCAGATTGAACCTTCTGCAGGGTCTTAAGATCAAACATCATTAAGATGTCAGTAACAATGAAAAAAAAAGTTGCATTTGTTCTTGCGAGAATAGAACTCTCTGGCTATAGCAAAGCTGAGACAGACAGAATGGGGATTGTAGAATTACACAAGTGGTATTACATTACTGTATATTAATTAGTACAGATAACAATCACCATCATAAAACAGGATGAAAGAAAAGACTCAGAGTAAGAACCTGTTCCCGGGCCTATACAGGCCATCGGGCAGTCGCCTCACCAAGTCATGATAACTTTATGATTTTTAAATGTCCATGCTGTAAAACAAACAGATCCAATGCATCTCAGTTCTTCTCAGAGGTCACACCTATCAGTGGTTACACCGCAAATTCAGGCGAAAACCCTTTTCTAGGGAAAAATTCCTGAATGACCCTCTCATGGAGCCCAGAGGAGAAAAACCCCATTCGTGTCAGATGGGGAAAACACCTCTGTGGTCTCCATGGGAACGATCACCATTCTCGGCTTGCAGTGAACCTGGTTGTAACACAGAATAAACAGACATTAGAATCATCATAAAGGCATTATAATCACATGACATGAATATTTATGAAAATGTTGAAAAGTTGACTGTATGCTGGTGCAGATCTCTTTAGATTTCTTTGTTTCTTGTCCGCTGTTCTGGCATCATGGTTTCGCTGGAACAGAGCGTTTACTTTCACCATCTGTTCAGTTGGTGACTTGGCACGTCACATGTAGCAGGGAGCGCTTTACCTCCTCCTGATATTGTGGATCTCCAGGTGGTGGGTCAGTTGGAGCTGGTACTTTTGCAGTAGGACGTGTAGATTCATGTTGCTCTTTCTGCAACCTGCACTGCTGTGTGTGTCATGAGGAGGATCTGGAACGGGCCTTGCCAGCGTCTGTGTTTCCATCTTTTCATTCTGATGTCTTTCATGACCACGTAGTCTCCTGGTTGGAGCTGATGCAGTGGACCTTCAGCTTGACCAGGGAGTGCAGCAGACACTTGTTGTCTCAGTGATGGCTCCCCTTTATTAACATCATTGCTCGTCGTCAGATCCTGGTGGTGGGATGGACAACAGTCCCTCAATTTCAGCTGAACACTGGACCATCTTCTTTTATAGTTGAAATCAATCTGACCCCTTTTGAGGTACACTGGTTAAACTGGCTGTCTGTATCCTGGATGTCTCATTTCCACCTGCCTCCAGTGTGTCTGCAAAATACAATAATGGCAAAACAACACAACAAGCAACCATAGCAAACATAGATAAACAATCCATTAAGTGTTATTTTTACTCAAGACTTCCTGCTTTAATTTCAAAATTAAAGCCCTCCAGTGTTTTTGTCTGTTGATAGAACTGTGTTTATTAACATGAGACCTTTATTTTGACATGCCGTATGTATACGAATAAATACTCAGTGCAAGCTTGACTAGCTTTATGTAGAAAGACCGATGTATAGAGTTTATTCTGAAGAACCAACTGGACTGATATCTGCGTTCTTCTTCAGTCTTTTGTAAACTTCACTAACATCCCACCTGTGAGATATTAATGAGTCTATATAGTGACCTTGCTGCTTTCAACACTACAGTTGTATATCAAAAACATTTCGCCTTGTTATACTTAAAATATATGGCTAGTTCAAAGTCATTACCAAAAAACAATAATAACCATAACGCTAATGTGAGTTTGATACCCCTGTTCTAGTGGATATGGAGTCTTTAGCACACTGATTCAGGCGGTACCTCGTGTGTCCTCTATCCAGTCGGAGGGTCTCACACCCTTACCCGAATGTTGTCGTCGTCACCCTCTGTTGTCACTCTTTTCCTGTACCTGTATGGAGAGATGCTACCCGTACAGTTAGTGCACCATAGTATTGACACATGATCAAGTTTTGTGAGGTCTAGAGGCGTCCCCCTGAGACCCACTATTGCAGGACCCTCAAACGTGTCCTGTGCAAAGCTTGAACAGTAAAAACCCTATACTATTGTTGGTGGAGGCTCTGATAGACATCAAAGCAATAAACAAGGCCTCAACTCAGATTGATTTGGAATCTGCGCAGATTTTTGCCAATTTTACTCTTTCAACTTGACCTTGGGCCTGCCAAACCTAGGTAGATAGTGATTCATAAAAAAAGCCTTACAAACTGCACATAATGTGCTGATTAACCAAAAAGAGTCAGTTCACTGTAAGAAATAATCCTGTGGTCATGTAGATCTGAATTAATGTATTAGGTAAAACACATTCAACATGATTGTGTACATGGATGTGGAGCAACGTGTCTAAAGCACAAAATGAATTGTTAATAAAATTCTTATTTGAGTATTTCTTAAGTTCTGTACTTTCTGGGCCATAGACTGGATATTCTTAAAAAGGAAAAGAATATTTAGACTAAATTCAGTGCATTTACTACATTCAAATCAATGTGCAGATTAATGTAGATGACTATTACACAATTATATATCACTGACACATAGAATTAATTACTATTAGTAGTATTTCCACATTAGGGAGTTTATCTTTTTCAAATCAACTCAATATTCTTGTTAAGGTTATAATCAATTATGTACTGTTTTCTATTTGAATCTACTCAATGGATAAGGGCATCATTTAATTAATATTTACTCAATGCTGAACCTTGTGAAATCTAATAAACAATGTTGCTTGTCTGTTACCTCATTTTTATTGAGTAAATATTGTGTATCTTTTCTTACAGTGTGCATATTTTGAGCCTACAATCCGTCCCTGAGCTGCTTTAAGCGCTTCAGTCATGTTTTCAGTCCTGCTCTCTGTGCTGAGGATGGAGTCTGTAGTCTGTCAGAGGTCACAGTCACATACAGTAGTCATTTCCTGTTTGGTACCCAAAATACAGCATATCCTGTCTGTAGTCCATTTTGTGGGTGCCATAAACAACAATCATCAGTAAATACAGTTCTTGTGTCTGTATGATTAAAGGGCTCATTCTGTAAATCAGCTCTCAGTTTAATGTTATGCTATGTGTTGTCAGTACAGTTAGTGACTGATACATGATTATGTGTCCTGTCTTTTGTGATGGCTTTTGCTTCTTCGGCATGTCGTGTGCATGGTGGTTATCTGTTTCATACACTGTCAAGTGACCACCACCTTTTAGGGTACGGCACAACCAGGTGGGAGACAGTGTGGTGTCCCCCTTTTGGAGTCCTAAATCACAGGTGTAAGCAGTTCTTCATTGCACGTTCAGTAGCATCCTATATGTCAGCAACTATGTGTAAGCTGGTCTTCGTTGCAAGTATCAGCAGCAAGCGATTCTTCATTGCACAGGCATGTGGAAAATGATAACAATGCAATAGTGATTGATTTCATTTCATATAGACAGAAACTAAATCTTTTATTTATTTATTTATTTATCAGCTCAACTGATGGCATATCAGTGGCCTTAAGTTTGAGCAATCAGAGGCATATGTGGTGGCAAAAGCTGACCTGTGGTTCCTGTTTCTGGCATCTAGTTTTGCTCGCAGTTGGGCCTGAAGTTGGGCCATCAAATCTATTAATAGATGTTTATCGTTCTCACTAGGCGGAGTGAAAAATGGAGTGTTTGTTCATGAGAAAGAGGAGGATGGCTAGGTGTGGAGTGTGTTATCTTGTGCTCATGGCTATGTGAATGAAAATGTGGAAAATGTTAACCCTTCTCTCATACCATTAGTTTGTTTAGGGTCTAAGTTATTCTTCCCTTGTATAGAAGTCTGAATTTGACTGATTTCTTATGAGGGTAGTTTAAAAGTCTGCGACCGCTTATGCTTCCTTTCTGTATTTTTTATTTTCTCTAGGTCGTTCTGTCTGTCCCTCTGTGTCTGTGTTCGTCAGAGTCGTTTGTCTGAGTCTTGTATCAACTAATACTCAAACTCTCTCAAAGTTAGCAGAGCATCATCCCCTGGAAATCAACCATTTTTTTTTAATATTTTTTTTTTTCCCAAAGAGTTGCTTTTAATATCTGTCTGCAGAATAGAGATGAGATTTCAGACACACAGCAAGTGTGAGCAAGTGTGAGCCCATGCAGAGTAACAGAGGAGGGTGTATTTAACAGCCACAGTAATCAGGAGACACAGACACGTTGTCAAGGACTTCAACACAGAATGAGTTGGCAGCGCCAAGTCCTGGGCTTATCAGTCCAGGGCAGAGTGACATAATGTGCCGTTGTCTTCAGAAATGCATACTTTGATTGTATCAGCATGAGTTCACACATAACAACTTATACAATCAGGCATGAGTTCATACATAACAGCTTCTGACACATTCTGCTAAATTTCCATCACAGCCCTCTTCCAATCACTTTCATTATCTCCAGTGCTGTGGGTTTCCTGAACAAACCACTTCTATCTTTTTTTTTTATCATGTCCATCAATTTAAAAACAGCAGCTCTTTTAAAATCAGACCTGGCCCCGTTCAGGTTTAAAGAGCTGACGTTAAACTCAAACATGGATAAAAAAGAGACAACAATAAGACCAGTCAGTAAGAAATAAAAGCATAAATTAACAGTCATCGTCATCTAAAACTTGTGCTTTTACTCTCACTAACATTTTCTTTAGTCTGTATATTTCTTGGTCTGATAAAACATTGTCAGATGATCTTACAAATTTCCTGGTCAGGATTCTGGCTGACCGGATAAAATGTTTGAGGTCAGAGAAGTGATCTCCGACCACCTTTGGTTCTCTCTAAGAAGCTTTTTATTTCAGCAGGAGGGTAAATATCCTGAGTCAGACGGAAGTCACTGTCCAGATCAGACACTCTGGACTCCTTAGTCTTCCTCTGGGTCTTTCCCCTGTCCTGCAGACCATCTGTAGTTTTTCTTTTCTGAGACACTTTCAACAACTCATCATCGGACATGTCCTCATCATTGATAAGATCATTGTCAGTGCTCTCAGGTTCTTTAAACAGAACTGTCATCTCTGTTTGCTCCACTGTTTGGACCTCACTGTCCTGATCCTCACCACCGGAGCCTTGGGGTGGGGCACAGTTAGGGGGAACGGACGCCGAGGCGTAAGCCTCCCGCGCCGTGGGGGGGACCGGAGCCTCCGGAGACACCGGTACCACGGGGGGAACCGGAGCCTCCGGTACTGGAGCCGGCATGGGGGCTCACGCTCCCGAAGGAGTCGGAGTGGCTGAGGCCAGCGCCGGCACATCAGCTTCCGGGTTTGGAGGAGCCGGAGCTGCAGCAGCAGCCGCTGCGCTCCTGCTTTCTCCGGGCAAGACCGGACCAGGTGACCCTCTGCTCCACAACCAAAACATTTCATTGTTTCAGATGTGGCAAACACCATATAATTAAATCCATCAACTTTAAACTTTAAAGACAGGTTTAGATCAGTAAATGGGTCTTTCAAGGTCATAAAAACCTGTCTTCTATGGCAAATAACATATTTTATTTTGGGTGATTTGCAGCCCAGAGACACCATTTTAATCGGTGACATGAGCTGCCCGTACCGGGACAGCTCCTTAAGGCTGGAATATACTTCTCCGACTACGTAATACGTTATCTGACTCCGTAGCTACGGAGACCCCTCGAGCCCTCGCACTTCTCCGTCATGATGCGTGTTGTGCAACCCTGCGCTGAAGTGCACCCCCTCGGAAAGTGAAACAATTCGCCTTAATATCGCAGATAAAAGCAGGAGAAAATACTATTTTATGATTTAATTATTTGTGAGGGAGATAGAAGAGAACAACATTGATTGCTTTCAGTCTTTAAAACTCCTCTTCCTCTTTCTTTTCAACACAAAATCGGATAATAGCGAACGCAAACCAACAACTTTCGGTATGTTCTGTGTAAATATACCCCAGCCATAATTACTAACTGAATAAAATAGTTTTTTTGAGCAGGTTGAATGTGTTTGATTTGCCTTTCACAAGGATAATCGATACTTTAGTTCCTGTCCTGTCTGTGCTGCTGCAGAGGAGACCTGTCTGTCTGTTTCTGTGTCGGGAGGGTGGCTGCATTTCACAGCAGGGGTGCAGCTAGAGGACCAATCACAGCCCTTGTCATCTCCATCTTCCCTTGATGGAATGACGGACAGTTAAAAAAAAATTCCTGCGCCCGTAGAGGACGGAGAGGCTCTCCGGCGACGCAGAGGGCTCTCCGTCTCTACGTACGGCACTTTACGGAGTACTATAAATTGGCCTTTAGCCAGCACTTCATTTTTTATGAATGGGGGGGGGGGGCATTAGAAATGATTACCTTTGAGGCTGGGCTGATGAGGGGGAGAACAGGAGTGAAGGTGTCTTGAATGATCACTCCTTTCTCCACCACCTCGCCAACTTTCGCCGTGCTGTCAAGAAATATTATAATCACGGGAGGCAGACTTCACATTGCCGTACCCCACAACTTCTCCCACCGCCAAACCAGCCTCCTCCACGGAGCACCGAACCGCCGGCATGAATGTGATGGCATGAGTCAGCCTTTCATACTCGGCCAGGGCCGCCTCCACCACCGGCATTATGCCACGGAGAGCATGCTGCCAACAAACAAATCAAAAACACAAGCAAAGCAACAAACAAAACGAACAGCACTAAACACTAAACTAAGACAACTCCAATGGCGCTTTTCCACAGGCGCAGTACAGTACAGTACACGGCTCGACATGGTTGTGGCGCTTTTCCACTCGTACCTGGTACCTGGTACGTGGTACTAGGTACTTTTTCCGTACCTCCTCAGCCCTGGTTCCAAGCGAGCCGAAGTGATACTAAAACACGACGTCAGCCGACTGCCTTCCACTGATTGGCCAACAAGTGTCGTCATTGGAAGCGTCACTGGAAGCGTCACTGGAAGCGTCATTGGATGCGCGATGTCCAATTGGACTGTAAAAGCCAAAAACAACTCAACTCCGCCATTTTTAAAACCGGCAACTGCTTCGCTATTTTTACACTTCCTGGAGTCTTCTCTGTCACTCCTCTTTCACTTTGTGCGTGACAAAATGTCACAGAGTGAGCAACAAATACATGACCGCTTCCTTGTCCTCCATTCTTCCTCTTCTTCCCGGTTTTCTGTGTCGCATGCAAATGAAGTTACGGCAGTTTCGCGCTGTTGTATGACGACCCCGCCCGCACCGAGGAGGTACTCAGTTGTAATGGAAAAGCAACAAAACTGGGCCGTACCGTCCTGTACCGCACCATGCCGTTACTGTGTAGTGGAAAAGCGCCATAACTGAACAGAACAACCACTAACACATAAACATAAAGAGAAAGATAGAAAATATAGAAAAACTCACAAAACCGCAACTCAAACAAACTGCTCTCAGCTCCACTCAGTCAGACCACCCACCCAGAGAGAGAGACACAAACATCCCATACACTACGCATCGGCTCACGGGTCGTAAAAGGGACGTCTCTGTCCGGTAGCAAGGGAGGCAGCGCACAAGGACAGAACTTTGTCAAACTTAGCTACCATAAAATGAACGTCAGGTTTAGCTGCATGAGGGCTGGGAACTGCAGGCGTTGATGGCATGGCATACATGTGAGGGAAAGAACATGAGGTGGAAAGCTGGCACAAACCCTCAGCTCCACTGAGGCTGACCAGAGTCAACCACTGACAGGGAGGAAGACACACAGTGAGAGACTGTCTCACCTATTACTGATCCATTGGTGGGAATGCCAAGGTGGAGATGGCAAGAAGCATCAGCAGGACTCTGACTGAGGATGGGAAGACTCATAGCATGTTGTGAATGAACTACGGTTGTTTTCATTTTCCTCACATGACTATCCAAATGGTTCTGAACCTCAGCTGCGGTCCACTCCTCAGGAGCCTTCAGTTGAAATGATTGGGCAAGACTTGGGTTAGGGCAGTGAGTAATGAACATCATAACAACCTCTGTGTTGGGGTCCTCCACCAGCTTGCCCCACCTGCGCAGACACTCACCAGCAGCATCACTAGACTTGTTTAGGCGTATCCAGTAGTCCATGGCGCTCTCACCAGCTCAAGGTACGGTGCCATAGAAATCCTTCATGGGCAGACTGGAGTAAGTCAGTTCACTGAAGTTGCTCTTTAATATATCAAACACCACAGAAATCAGTTCAGCTCCATGCAACTCAGGGCGCCAGCGAAGCAACACTTTGACAATACCTCGAGCTTTACCTGTTAGCCTCGACATTATCAGGTCAAACATTTCAGTGTGTGTCTCACAGTTTAGTCTGGACAGATAACATCTTATCATGCCTCCCCATTCTTGAATGGGGAACTCATTTGTGTGGTTACCCTTGAAGTACGGCAGAGCTTTGGAGTCTGACTGATCTGTTCTGTAGCAAACACTGTCTTATCCTCCACTGTAAAACTGTACCTTACTACTGATCTCTTTCTTTTTATTTGTGAGTTCACTGAGCACCATGTGGAGCAGCGCTCCTAATTTCGTTGTATGCACCATCATATAATGACAATAAAGACTTTTGATTTGATTTGATTTGATTTGAACAACAACCCTCAGCTGTGATGGGTCAATGTTACTGGCAGGCTGGCTATCACAAGTCTTTGCCTGTGCCCGTGTATGGCTGGGCTGGTGCATGGTGCCAAAGTTAGCTGCAATACTCTCCCCTATTTGCATTGCTAAGTCAGTGATCATGTTGCCCAGTATGTCAGTAGTGACAACTTGGGAAGATTGAGAATGTGGTTGAGCAATAGGCGTTGAGGTAGCAGCAGGGATTAATGGTGGCTTCAATGTCAACTTGTTTGTTGTGCTCTCATCTTTACTAGGGGCTGCAGGTCTACCCCTGCCAAAACACAATGAGGCAATTGGCTGACCCCTCCCCACACCAAAAGCAACATGGCGCCCCACGTAGCCTGGCTCAACCACAGTACTTACAGCATCAGCATTATCCCCTGACATATCAAAAAACAAATGTCATACAATAGTAGAAAGCTGTAAACACACTAGAATGCCAACAACTGTAGTAAAAGCATAAGAGTAAACAATATGCTCAGAAAGACACAGTGTGCATTTTATATCACTTCAAATACCCAAGGTGAAATTATAAAAAAAAACTGCAAAAGTCTGACACATGTAAAGCATATGTCACACAATGCATTAAATGTACTGACAAAATGTAAAAACCCCAAATTATCCCACTGAGTGTAATGTCCCTTTAAACTCAGATCTCAACGTGTCACAAACAAAACCTATGAGTCACAGTGCAGGGCACGCCACACTCGCAGAGCAGACGAGCAAGCAGCGGAACCTCCTGAGGCTCGGCAGAAGCTGCCAAAGCTCAGCATAAACACCAGATAGTGATGGGCCAAATAGTTCTTTTGACTGAACTGAATCTGTATGAATCGTTCATTAAAAAGATCCGTTCAAAAGATTCGTTCACCGAATCACAGAGATTCCCCCCCTTCATGATACTGCAGCAAGCAGGGTGTTCACCACGAACGTCAGTCCTCTTTCTGTTATTGCAAAGTTTACTTACTAAATGATGTAAACTAGGAAAGCTGGGGATATTAAAAATAAATAGGCTTATATAGGCTGAAGTGGGAAGTGTGAAATAATCAAAGTGGGAAATAATAATTAAAAAGTAAAATGACAATCATAAACTATTAATTATGAATATATTAAGAATGAAATATGAATGAAAATATGTAAATGTGCGTGCACCGGTTAATCTCACTCGCTCCTCTCCTCTGCTCTTCAGTCTGTTAATATGAGCACTGTGATGTATGTGCCTTTGTTTGAATGTAGCTTCACGTAGCATTTGCTATTAGGGGGATAAGGGGGCCCTCCTCGTGGGACTGACTGAGGGACTCTACCGGCTTCCTTGGAGGAGAATGCTGGCTTCCTCCTCCCCCCAATGAACTCACTCCGATTTCAGTGAACGAACCGCTGCAGCTTCCTGGTAGAATCATTCGTTCGTTCAGTGAACTAGTTCGGTCAGTGAACGGATCACTGCAGCTTCCTGGTAGACTCACTCGTTCGTTCAGTGAACTAGTTCATTCAGTGAACGGATCACTGCAGCTTCCTGCTAGAATCACTCGTTCATTCAGTGAGTCACCCCTCCCCTCACTGGCTGGGTCATTCGTCAAAGATTCACGAGTCATGAACTAACGAACGATGCAGTTCAACTCCCAGCCACCACGCTGAGACTGAGCTCAAGTGAACTGAGAAAGGAATGAATCAGTTCAGGAAGTGATTCAGTTCGGTTCGTTCACTCAAAAGATTTGTTCTTTTGAATGAATCGTTCGCCAACGACACAACACTAACTCTGGAAGCTGAGTGGAGGGAAGCAGCCAGAATCCCAGCGGAGACAATGATCACTGGATGCGATGTGACGGGTCGAACGGCACCAAGTGTAACTGGTGGACTTCTGCGTTGTGATGAGTTGTTAAGGAAGACACCGCGACACCAAAATCTCTTCACAATAGCCTCTGTTTATTGAAGCTGAAGGAAATAAACAGGAAAATATAAACGGCTGTCAGCTTTACTGCCCGCTCCAGCTCCTCTCCCACAGGCCATCAGCACAAAAGTGCGATCACCATAGAATGTACATAACACAATTAAATGTATACTGAACATACCTGAAGGAAATAAACAAGAAAACATAAACGGCTGTTACTGCAAACTCCAGCTCCTACACACACATACAGTAAACCAACAGCGAGTTAGCTTAACTTGCTGCAACTGTGAGCTAGCGAACTCCACGTGACTATAAACCACTTTTTCTTGCTGGTTTAATAAACTTTACCCATTGATTAACTTATGAGGACATTTTAAAAGGTCAGGAGACAAAAACAAAAAAAATATACAACAAGAAATTGTGCAACAAATAAGGTTAACAAGTGCAAGAAAGGAGTCATGACAATGACACTCACCTCTCCCACAGGCCATCAGCACCAAAAGGGCAGAGGTGAAGGAGCAGGTGAGATTATAACCTGTGAACCACAAAAGAAGGAAGTAGTGGGAGGGACTCTGACACAGTTAGAGGTTTCCCCATCAATATAAAGTGCAAATATGTACATTTTGTGTAATTATAAAAATAAAAAGAGTACATAAAGAGTCCATAATGAACCTGTTACATTTAGGTGGAATGAATAACCACAGTGTTTTGTTACATGTTGTTTGTTGTTGTTGTTTTTTTTGAATAATTTCAAAAACTAACTGAAACACCATGTTTGTCTCATTTATATTTTACATTCATGCAGGCTGCTTGTGTGACCAGTAATACCGACAAACTGCTCCTGATCAAGAATTTGAGAGTATACCCACTTCAGGGACCACTATGCCACTGCTTTAGTTGCTCCACTGTTCACTTCTGACACCATGTCATGTATGGCAGTGTGTGGGACTAAGATGCACGTTGATTGACTCAGACTGAGATCACGGTGTATTCCCACATGACAGTTTACTGTTGTCTCTCTCTGTGTACCCTCCCCATTGAGGTCGCTTGCACCCCCCTGTCATGCATCTGTGCCCCCCAGTTTGGAAACCACTACTCCAGTGTCTACTGCTAATATAGTATAATTATTTTAAAGCGTGTTAAAAGTGTTAGCCTGAAAATGTGATGTTAGTATACTTATATATATTTATATATTAGAAATATATATCTATATATATATATATATATATATATATATATTTATATGTTATATTTACAAAGTACAATTTGTGTAAGTACATTTCCCTTTTCCATCCATTTCATGTTTTAATACAAATTAACGTTAAGGATGCTCTTTGGTGGATTTTGTGTTTGTTTACAAGAGAAGCTTGGACAGATTCAGAAAAGATGGTTAATTTAATTTCATCAGCATGTTTGATCATTAGTTATGACTGTGTTGTTAGTTTCCTTGATTTTTTTGAACAGAGTTCTGCTTCATGACCTGCCAGCACGTTTCTGGCAACACATTTAGGGCAGTAGCATTACCTAATCCTGATAAATCACGTTAATGCACTAATTTTGGCATCCCTAATTCAGACAAAAAGATGAAAGATGGACAAAAGGACAAACGGACAAATGGACGGAGCTAGCGTGACATCACCCGTTGGTTTGTGAACAATGGCAATGAAGCCAATACGGAAGTAACTAAACTTGCATTCTCTCCACCAGCCAGCAGGAGGCAATAAGCTAAGATATAACTTTATTAATCCCGAAGGAGGTTCTTCACAACAGTTGCCATACACAAAATTTACGATATTTAAAGCTTTTTAAATATATACATTACAGAAAAATGCAACAGTGCAGTATAGTGTAACCTGGCCGTAGCCCTCCGTAATAGCGCTGTGCAATTAATAAAATTTTGATCATGATCATTTCAACTTCGTTGTCAAACAATCAACAAAACTCATATAATCGAGATGAAATGACTTATTGGGTGTTTTAATAGGACCTTTATTTTGAAGCTTAAAGATGCGGAACAGCGGAAACAGGAAGTAGAGAATGTAAACATAACGACATGGTTGCTACTTATGATACGTGTTCTTGTGTCCTTTTCGGTTCACGCTGTCCCTTCAGAAAGCAATGACTGTCAGTGTTGCATAATCATTGTGTTCTAATATATTGTATGTGTGACATTTGATAAATTTTGACAATGTCTGATGGGAAGATATGATCGCATTAGCAGCGCTAAGATTGCTGGCCGTACATTAGCGTGGTTGCTAAAAATAGATCATAGTCACATGGGATGTGATTCTTTTTCCTGCTTTATCTAGTTTCACTCAAGTTCACTGTTGTCAAGCTGTGGAAGTTAATAAAGGAGCAAGGACGCTCATCCTTTCTGGCTCATGAAAAGGAGTTTGGCTTAATCATTGTTAATTTTAGCGCAGCATAGCACATTGAGAGGACAGTACACAGCTGTAAGGTACATATTTGTAGCCTATATTTATTTTCAAGTTGAACGTTTTGTGTACAGAATCAGTAACAAAGTGTTGCTTATTTTGCTGAATAAATGCATCAACTCAAAAATAATCGTTTGAATAATTGTGATTTCAATTTTGACCAAAATAGTCCTGATAATGATTTTGTCCATAATCAAGCAGACCTACTCCGTAATCTTGCACTAAATTATCATTTCCCTGCAGATTACATCTGGGTTTGATCCCCTTGGACTCAGTTTCTCAGGATGATTTCCATCCTGGCCAGGGAATGCTGGGGGAACGGGGGAGGCAGGTGTTAACAATGACGTTGAACATACACTCAGCATTTGCACTGTACTCTGGTTGTAGTTTGGCAATGGCAATGGAGACAGAAGTGAAGGAAGCCATTCAATCCATTTTGGCTAGGTTCCCAAATATTCAGCAACTGAAGTCAGAGCAAGAGGAATGCTTGACCAGTTTTATTGCTGGCAAAGATATTGTGGCTTTACTCCCCACAGGGTTCGGGAAAAGTCTAATTTTTCAGTTAGCTCCGTTAGTGGCGAAGGAGTTGGCTAGTATGAATGCTAGCAGTGCATTACATACGTCACAACCAAATGTTAGCAATTGGGTAAAGTCAGATCCAATCATTTCAAACTTAAACAGAGTTCACGCCTCTTGTCTGAAATCGGTTCTCAGTGGAGGAATTGCAGACCCCCTGTACGATAGTACGAGGGACTGGTAAGACCAGGTTAAGTATAGTGCAAAACAATATACAAAAATACATAAAATATACAAAAAAATCTACAAAACTATAAGAACATAAGTATGCAATCATAAGTAAACAGTAAGCTGCCAAGAACTTTAAAGTGACATTTTCTGAATTAGAGAGGGGGGAGATAGCGATAGAGAGAGAGAAACTCAGGTAGATGAGTTCTAGAGTGTGATGGCTGCGGGAAAGAACGACTTCCTGCGGCATTCTGTGGAGCACCTTGGTGGAATCAGTCTGTGGCTAAAGGAGCTCCTGCAGGAGTCCAGTATGTCATAGAGAGGGTGAGAATCATTGTCCATTTTGCTCTGCAGCATGGACAGCATCCTCCTCTCTGACACCACCACCACAGAGGTCTGTTTTTCAGAAGCTAATGGGGATCTTAATAAACAAACAAACAAACAGAGTCCAGTTCCACCCCTAGGACAGGTCCAGCCTTCCTGATGATTTTATTAATCCTGTTGGTGTCCACTGTCGTCAGCCTGCTGCCCCAGCACACAGAAAATGGCACTGGCTACCACAGACTGGTAGAACATCCTCAGCATGATGGCGCAGATGTTCTACCACAGACTGGTAGAACATCCTCAGCATGATGGCGCAGATATTCTACCACAGACTGGTAGAACATCCTCAGCATGATGGCGCAGAAGACCTGAGCCTCCACAGGAAAGTAGAGCCAGCTCTGGCCCTTCTTGTACACTGCCTCAGTGTTCTTGGCCCAGTCCAGTTTATTGTCTAGGTGTACTCAGAGGTATTTATAATCCTGAACAGTGTCGACGGCCACTCCCTGGATGGAGATAGGTGTGTGGGGTGTTTTCCTCCTGCTGAAGTCCACCATCAGCTCCTTTGTCTTGTTGGGGTTGAGCTGCAGGTGGTTTAGCTCACACATCTTGACAAAGGAGTCCACGACATACCTGTACTAAGTGTCCTTCCCCTCACTGATTCAGCCAACAATCGCATAGTCATCAGAAAACCTATGCATGTGACACATCTCTGACAGGTATTTAAAGTCCATTGTGTAGAGAGTGAACAGCAAAGGTGACCCTGACCCTGAGGGGCCCCTGTGCTGCTCCCCACAGTGTCAGACATGCAGCTCTGCAGTCTATACTGTATTCTACCAGTCAAATAATTCACAATCTAGGACACCAGGGAAGCGTCCACCTTCATCTCCATCAGCTTTATCCCTAGCAGGGCAGGCCGGACGGTGTTGAAAGCACTGGAGAAGTCAATGAGCATGACTCTCACAGTACTCCCAGGTCTGTCCAGGTGAGCGTATGCATGGTGAAGCAGGGAGATGATGGTGTCTTCTACCCCTAGATTTGACTGGTAGGCAAACTGAAGAGGCTCCAGTGAAGTTTTAACCAGGGGCTGGAGGTGTGACAGGACCAGCCTCTCCAGAGACTTCATCAGATGGGAAGTCAGAGCCATCGGTCTGTAGTTGTAGACACTGGGACATGCCCTCTTCTGTACAGGAACCAGGCAGAATGTCTTCCACAGCACAGGGACCCTCTGCAGACTCAGGCTCAGGTTAAAGATGTACTGGAGGACTCAGTGGCCAGCACATGTTTTGAGGACCCAAGAAGAAGTCCATTTGCATTGATGTCTATGGGAAAATTGCCATTTTCTCTTCTGCTGTAATCACTATAAATATGAATTTTTGGTCTTACTTGTTATTTTAAATAATGTTTTAATACATCAAATTGTCAAGTTAATGAATTATGGTCAAATATATGGTGAAAATAACACAAAGTTGTGGGGCGTGGCTACCATGTGATTGACAGGTCTCTGCTGTCATTATATCATGAAGAGGAGCAGTGCTGACAGTCTGAGCTCTCAGCTCATGTTTTCCCTTCACCATTCCTGGAAGAATTTACTGGTAAGTAACATTATGTTGTGAGCCACAATTAGCATTCCAGTTAATATTACTGTTCACGTGACTCAAGAGGTGCATCGCCAATCAAGTTAGCTTGCTAGTTCTAGCGTTATCGGATAGCATAGCAGTTGCTATGCTAATGGTACTGGCATAATACTGTATATATGTCTCTGTCTGTGCCTAACTTCCTGTCTGTGAAGAACTGATCCTCCTCAACGCGTCCATTGTTTGGAAGTGGTAAAGTCCAAGGACAAAATGTATGTCATTCCACTTCCAAACAATGGACGCGTTTCCCAGATTCAGTTAAGAGGCTCTTAGCGCTGTGCCAGGCAAATTAATATTACACTAAGCAAAGAGTTATTAAAATGCTAGTTACGAATGTAACTCCAGAATCTTCTCACAGGAACACGAGGATTCTGAGTGACTAACCACTCTGGTGGTCATTCGGGATTCATAAAATCAGAGTTACATTCATAACTACCATTCTGTTTCATCCCTGCTGACCGCCAGAAGCCGGTGCTGACAGCACTGAATGACTTATCCCAGCTTAGTCACGAGGAATCCCAGATTCCAACCTTCCTGAGGAGCCTCTGAAGATCAGAGGACTATGCCCAGTGGATGGGGAGTAGCGACATCCACACTGTAGAACCTGGAAAAGGTACCAGGTGTCATTCATGAGGAAGCGGCACAAATTTCTTCCAGGGGCACTCCTGTCAGGGCGGCCCAAGATGTGGACACACTCCTGGTAGAGTGACAGTGCACACCCAATGGTAGGGGGCGGTTTAACACCTGATATGAATGCTGAATGGTATCCACAATCCAGTGAGACAATTGTTGCTGTGAGAGAGCAGAGCCCTTGTTCGGGCCTCCATAATAGACAAAAAGCTGTGCAGATGTACGGATGCCTGCAGTAGCTTCAATATAATCTCAGAGTTCTAACTTGGCACAAGAGCTCTGGCCTGTCTCCACCATCCCCTGGTGGAGGTTCATATCATGCAAGCTTTATAGGCTTCAAAGGGAGGCAGACACAAGGCCTCCAGCACAGGGTGCAGGACCCATGACGGGGCTTGTGGAGCTCTTGGGGGGGCAAAGCCGCAGAGCCCCCTTGAGGAATATTGACACCGGTTTGTGGCTCCCCACAGAGCTATTGTTGACTCTGGCATGTTGGGCTGATATGGCTGCCACACACGCATCAAGTCAATTTTATTTGTATAGCCCAATATCACGAATTACCAATTTGCCTTAGAGGGCTTTTACAATCTGTACAGGATATACCTGACACCCTCTGTGCTTTACAAACAACCCTCACATCAATTAAGGAAAACGTCACAAAAAAAACTTTTAACAGGGGAAAAAAAAATACAAGAAACCTCAGGAAGAGCAACAGAGGAGGGATTTCTCTTCCAGGATGGACAGACATGCAATAGATGCCATGTGTACAGAATAACAACAATGAAAATCACATTAACACTCCATCTAACACTGTTTGAAAGTGTCCAAGGGGATGAAGAGCATCATCAAGGTGTTGGCAATGGATGAGCAACACGCCTTCCCCTCCACCACGCCAACCAGATGAAGCCTGGGCAGCACGTCCTCCTCTCCACTGAGCCAATGGATGAAGCATGGCCAGCACATCCTCCTCTCCACCATGCCAAGCAGGAGAAGCCTCAGCAAGATGTCCTCATCATCACCATGTCACTCGGTACCAGAAGATGAAGATGAAGCCTGGTCTGTCCAACCTCTACTCCACCAGGTAGACTGGATCCATGGATACCTGTGAGATGAGAATGCACAGGGACTACGAGGCACAAAACTAATCTGCAGCATGTGTTAAAGGGAGCGAGAGGAACCACGTCCTTTTCTCCACTACTGTAACAGATACAACTTGAGCAGCATCGCCTCTTCTCCATCTCATCAAACAGATGAAGCCTGGATGACACCGCCTCCTTCCCACCAAGTAGCCTCAGCTCGCGGAGAAGAAGGCAAATTGGTAAAATGACTTAATGGAGGCATCCAAAAGAGGAAGAAGAGAAGTTCAGTGTGTCAGAGGAAGTCCCCTGACAGTCTAGACCAATAGCAGCAAAACTAAGGACTGATCCAAGGCAGGCTGAGTCAGCCCTGGATCAGTCCTAACTATAAGCACTATCAAAAAGGAAAGTCTTCAGCCTAGTCTTGAATAAGGGGATGGTGTCTGCATCCAGGACTGAAAGAGGGAATTGGTTCCACGGTTCCACAGAAGAGGAGCTTGATAACTGAAAGCTCTAGCTCCCATTCAACTTTTATAAACCCTAGGAACCTCTAATAGTCCTGCATTCTGAGAGCGCAGCGTTCTAGCAGGGTTATAGGGCACTATCAGCTCTTTAACATAAGATGGTGTCTGACCATTCAGTGCCTTAGAGGATTTTAAATTCTATTCTAGATTTTACAAGGAGCCAGTGCAGAGAGGCTAACACAGGAGAAATATGTTCTGTTTTCCTGGTTCTGGTCAGAACAGGTGCTGCAGCATTCTGGAGAGTCTTGATAGACTTATTGGGGCAGCCTGATAATAATGAATTGCAATAGTCCAGCCTAGAAGTAACAAATGCATGGGTTACTTTTTCTGCATCATTTTGAGAAACAAAATGTCTGATTCTTGCAATGTTACGCAGATGGTTTCATGTGGACGTTGAAGGACATATCTTGACTATCATCAGACTATGACTATCATCACAAACCATAATTATTTATCAGGTTATACATTTTTATTTTATACTTTCAATATTGCTCTTCTGTATTACAATTTAATTTAATTGTAAATAGTAATATTTTTCTGTTATTTTTTATATCCTCTTATTTGTATTGTGATTGCATTTCTTGCTGCTGCTACACAGTAATTTCCCAAGTTGGGATCAATAAAGTAATTCTATTCTATTCTATTCTATTGATCAAAGATTCCTTACAGTGGTGTTAGAGGCAGGTACAATGCTATCTAGAATAAGTAAGTCATTACATAATTTATTTCTGAGATTTTTCGGTGCCAATTAGAATAACTTTGGTTTTGTCTGAATTTAACAACAGGAAATTGTCCGTCATCCAGGTTTTTATATCCTGCTAGGCATACTAGGAGTTTAGTTAACTGGCTGGATTCATCTGGCTTGAACAACAAATATAGCTGAGTATCATCTGCATAACAGTGAAAGTTTATGGAGTGTTTTCTAATAACATTGCCTAAAGGAAGCATATATAAAATGAATAGAATTGGCCCAAGCACAGAACCTTGAGGAACTCCATAACTGACTTTGGAGTGCATGGAGGACTCATCATTAACATGTACAAACTGGGATTGGTCTGACAAATATGACTTGAACCAGTTTAATGCAGTACCTCTGATGCCAATTAAATGTTTTAATCTCTGTGGTGTGTAGGGAATAAGGGGACCCAGGAACGGATTAGGTGCAGGTAACAAGCAGAGTTTTATTTACAACGAGTGAGAGACAAAGGTAATCCAAGGGGCCAGGAAAAAAATGCTGGGAAGTGCTGAGCTGTGAGGGGGACGGGAGGCACTGGAAAAAAACGAGAGAAAAAACACAGGTGAGTGCAAAAGAGTTACAGGAGATCACTAGTATCAAGCAAAAATACAAAGCTAGAGATAAACAGCCTGGTAGATAACGTGGGGGTAAACTGGATACTCTGGCACTGAGAAGTGTCTCTGCAGATCTTAATTAGGCAGGCTTGATGGGAAAAGCAGGAACAGGTGAGTCCAATCACTCCTCAGTGCCGCAGGGGGGAAGGGTACCTCAGGGGACAAAATAAAGTTAACCAACACAACAACACACAGGAAACCAAGTTAACAAAATGAAAGCAGAAAAAAAACAAAACCACCACAATCTCTGCAACAAGATATGATGGTCAGTAGTGTCAAAAACAGCGCTAAGATCTAACAATACAAGTATAGAGACAAGTACATTGTCTGATGCAATTAGCAAGTCATTAGTGATTTTTACGAGAGCTGTCTCGGTGCTATGATTTTTTTCAAAATCCTGACTGAAAGTCCTCAAATAGATATTTGTTCTGTAGAAGGTCACACAGCTGACTGCACACTGCTTTCTCAAGGATCTTAGAAAGAAAGGGGAGGTTGGATATCGGTCTATAGTTGGCTAAAACCTCTGGATCAAGAGTGGGCTTCTTTAGAAGAGGTTTAATTACAGCTACTATAAATGACTGAGGTACATAGCCTGACAGCAAAGACAAGTTGATCATGTTTAATAAAGAGGTACTCAGTAACGGTAAAACTTCTTTGAGGAGGTCTATGGGAGAAAAGCAGTCTAAATATACGTCAGGTTCTGCAACGGGTTCTAAGATTCCAGAGTTTGAGGACAAGGCAGTTTCAGTTAAAGGCAGAGTGTGACTGATTTTTCTCCCTAATAATTATAATCTTCTCATTAAAGAAGCTCATGAAGTCACTACTACTGAGGGTTATAGGGATACATGGCTGTGGCTCTCTGTCAGCCTGCCTACAGTGCTGAAAAGAAACCTGGGGTTGTTTTTATTTTCCTTTATTAATGATGAATAACACCTTTAGAGTAGATGGAGACCAACCTTTATCCAGAAGAGACTGCAGGAACTCCAGAACCGTGGGGACCAAGCAAAGTATTGGGTCCTCCCCGTGGGTTCTGCACCATTTTACAAACACTTTCCATTATTATCACATTGCAGGTGAATGGACAGCACCCTGACATGGTACCCTGACAGTCCCCCTTCAGTAGCCACATATGCGGAGGCAGTAAGGATTGGGATGCCAAACCTGACCCCCTTGTTGGGACAGCAGATCTTTCCTGCTGTGGAGACACCATGGTTCACTTCAACAGAGTTTGCGGAGCAGGGGGAACCATGTTGGAGCTGGCCAGAAGAGGGCCAACAGCAGCAGCATAATAGTAGGCTATTTACATTGTAATCATAATTTCTAGGGCTACACAAACATTGGTTTTTAAAACATAACTTGCGTCTTTTCACCTCAACTGTGAGGTGAAAGTTAAAGTGACATCCTTCATTCATGCTGTAGGGGGATCATGGATCACAGGGTGCCTAATCCTGACATTTCAAGCCCCAAGAAGAAGAAGAGGACATGACGTCACCTGAACGAATATTCAACGACAGCTCCATACTATTCGTTTGAACAACACAACTTTCCGATGCAACTTCCGATGCATTGTTCTAACTAAGTTTTTGGGAAACACTTCCGTCGATCAACAATGCATCGGACTACGTTAGTTGTAAACATCGGAAGTTGCGTCATTTGTTTGATGCTGTTGTGAAACACCTAGATCCATCGTTCAAATGTAGGAAGTAGCTAATGAAGTTAGCAACGAAACTTTTGGGTAACGCACCCCTGGTGATTTATGTCAAAAACGGCTGAGGTGTTGTCTGACAGTACAAGTATGTGTTTTCCCCTCAGGTTCGGTAAAAAATCCTTGAGGGCTAGATGCACTGCTCGCAGTTCCAGGACATTGATGTGATCGGTGCAGTCCTGCACAGACCACCATCCCTGAGCTGTCCCGTATTGCCAAACAGCACCCCAACCTGAGAGGCTGGCATCTGTGGTGACGGTCTTGCGGGCTGGGGCCATGCGCAATGAGACCCTTGTCAATAGGAAAGTTCTGTCTCCCCTTGGGGCCAGGGCAAGGAGGCACTGCTGTGACACCCTGAGCTTCTGATGACAATGCCACCTGGCATCCAAGTGTAAGCTGTTCAGCCACCTCTGCAGGGGGGCACAATGACAGCAGGCACAGCGGGACCACAGCTGCCATGGATGTCAGTTTGCAGGAAAAGAGATGTATGGCAATGATCTGCTCCTGTGGAAAAGTGTGATGGTTGGGCCTTCATGGTCGTGGTGTCCAAGGTCACCCCGATAAAGGTCGTTATCTGAGAGGGAGTCAGACAATACTTTTTGAAATTTATCCTGAGGCCACATGGGCCAGGAGAACGGTGGTATCCCGGACCATCTGGACTTGTGAAGGTGGACAGATCAGCCAGTTGTCCAGGTATGGCAACACCTTCACACCTGATGACTGCAGGGATGCCAGAGCCACCTTCACACACCGGGTGGTGAACACCCTTGGGGAGAAGGAGAGCCCGAAAGGGAGCAATCGAAACTGCCAGTCTCGGCCCCTGTCGCAAAATGGAGAAATTCCCTGCATTGTAAATGCTAACATACAAATTAATTAAATTTGATAAGTGAACTAAACTCAGTTTTCATCTACCTGTTGTGAATACTACTTTTAAATAAGTAAGTATGAATTTTGGGTTGGAGAACTTGTTTAACTTGGTGTATCCCAGTCAAGTCAAATTAGAAAAAATCATTTATTGTACGCAGTGTCTTTTGGGCCTTCTATCAGACATGTGCAGATCTGCCCACTTTGCGCTTTCCTGAAACGAATCGTTCTGCTCACCTCGACTCAACCATCACGGATGTATATGCACTCAACCCATGGATTGTCAACTAGTGCTCTTTCCAACACCTTTGTGCTTAGCACACTGATTTGGTAAGTAAATATTTTAATCTTTTAACAGTCTATTTGTCTTGTTGGGGTGTAGTAGCCAATTGTGTGCTGCCAGGGAGGAGGAGAGTCAAGTAAATCAAATATCACCGCTAGCAAGCATGCTATTTGACCATGATAGTAACTTCAACATTTTTAGAAACATATGTAGACTATAGTTTATGGTAGACTCTTGTGTTTTTGGCGAAATTTGTTCTTGAGCGGTTTTAAAGTTAACTAGAGCAAATATATATATGTCTATGAGAGTGAGGGGATGTTCACTTCCTGGTTTCATAATGAAAGCACCAATTATATCATTAATGGAGTTTTATTTTGTGAAAATAACAGGAAGTGTGTTACTCACTACGGCTAGCTTGAGTAATGCCGAATATGCCAGAACAAAACTGTAAACAGATGTTATTTGGACAAATTAACAACATGTTGTGGATCTAAACTGCTACTTTCTCACCTAAAAATGTTTGAAATGTCGATACAGTAATTTAGTTTCAGGGTTAGTGCTGGAATTAAATCAGTTTCAGCCTGTTGATTTCGGCTCAGGTAGGCGCTAAATGCACAGTTCTTGTGCATTTATCATCGGTTCTTGCTTTAGAGTCTTTAGTATTAGAGTATGTGTGTCATCTCCGCTTCCATTTACTTTTCTTCATGTGCAGTGCTTCCACTCCATGTCTGATCGACCTGCACTGATAATTTGAAATTGTTTGAAAATGCATTAATCACAAAAATCAGAGGAGCAGACCACATTCCCCCTGTTATTTCACCACTTTAACACTGGTCTAACAGTTGAGAGTCTAGGCTCATGTGCTGGAGCATCTTCCAGCACGTGTCACTTTATTCTATATCATTAAATCTGTAGAGATAAGTGAAATTCAGCTGAATGACAGCAATTATTTAAATCTGCATATCTAAATGAATATCACCTATTGCAATAGATTATTAGTGGCACCCTAGTGAGGTGTTTTTCCTGTGTTTTTATGTTTTTGTGTTGAAAAAGTGTCTCATTGGATGGACATAGATTAAGTTTTCCACTTTTTTTTTTAAAGAATCGTTGACTTGAATATTTAAATTTTCTCATAGCATTTTATGTTGCAGAAGTATAATGCAAGCCAGTGTTAAACACGTGTTTTGTTTGGCGTTTATTATGTCATTTCCAGAATTAATAATTTGGGGAGAGTGATGAAAAACGTGTCAAACACTGATTGTGATCTCCCAATATCCAGTTTAACACCAAGACAGTGTATATGGTCGTGGTTTTAAAAGAGTGCAGTGCCTATCTGAGAGCAGTCCTGTCTTAAATCTGTTCTGGCTTTTTAACTCTGCCTGCTCAGACCCAGGTTCTTCAGTGCATCAAACCTCTTCTTAACTGCTCCGTCACAATGTAGACATGTATAGAGCTCACAAACATCTCATCACATGAGCTCTGCTTCTCGCTGGCTAAAACATCAGACTATAGATCAGATATGTGGCTTGATACCATCACTTAGATATCCAATCTATTATTTACATCAATTTTGGACCCAGTGCTGACATTGGACTGGAGAGGTTCCATCCCTAGATGTAGTTAATCACTGACCTAAAAACCTAATATAGGAATACAGATACCAAGACTGCAGAGATTACACTTGATGTTATAACAACCTGATGTGTTGAAGGTTGGTCATTTATGTGTCTATACTTTGAAATACTAGATACTTAATTTTGTGCTCTTTTTCAGTCCCCCATTCAGGCTGAAGCAGATGGTCAACAGTCCACACATACCCCAGTCTCAGCAATTACAGGTATTCACCTAATGCCTTACATACATTGAACAATAAATCATTCAATATTTGTATTTGTTTTATGGGTTGGGGTAACAGACATGCATTAATGTCATCAAAGTTGGATTAAGAAATTCATTGTATATTTCCATTTGAATGTTCAAAAATAATCAATTACATTCATTTTAAAATAATTCATTGCACATTTTGGTTTATGAATGTTAAAATAATTCATTGCAGATTTTAATTTGTGATTAAAAATAATTGTACATTTTAATTTGTGGCTGTTAAGAAAAAGTGTATTTTTTTTAACAAGTTCTCAGTGCTGAAATTATCATGTCTTTTCAGGTTAACCAGACCAGTATTATCGAATGCAGTGGACTTGTAAGTACTGCACATTTTCTGCTGAAAAGAGAGGCTACTTGCTTAAGCATTACCGCTTAAAATATGGATACCACACTTGGACATCCCTACTTCCATGTCTTCATAAGGAATGCCTCTGCACATTTGAATCTTTTAACGCACTCAAAGTACACCTATCAACATGGCTCTCTCAAAAAGATGTAGGCAAAAGTGAAGAAACTGCATTTCACTGTCAGTTGTGCAACTTTGTGGAGCCTTGCTCAGAAGCAGGCTTCTTTACCCATTTGCGAAGACATCTTATGCTGAGGTTGCTTGCCCATATCAAGACTGTAAGTTTCAGAGTAGTGTTTATTCTACCTTCACTGCACACAAAAGCAAAGAACATCAGATGCACAACAAGATGGCATTCAAATCTGAGATTGTTTCATAAAATGTAGCTTAAGAACTTCCAGCTAATGTGAATGTTCAAGTGGAGGAGAGAGATCCTGAAGTTGATGATATTGACTGTGAAGTTGCTGAGTTGAATGAAGATGCGGAAGACATCAGTTGGAACACAATGTGGCTGCTCTTTTCCTGAAAATGTTGTCAATTCTTAACAGCACTGAAACTGCCATGCAAGAGCTCCACCAAATTTTTGTTCAAATATTTGTTATCACAGCCATTGCTACATTCCTCTATTCGAGGAATTCTGCATACTCATTGTGCAAATGTTGATGATGCTTTAGTGAATAAGATAGCTCAAGTGGTCACCGAGAATAATGTATTCCTCAAATTCACTTCTGATGGGGGATCATGGTCAACTGCAAACAGGCGAAAATCATACATTTCAAGCAAATTGCCTTTGGTTACGCCAGTTGAGTTTGTCAATTGAGCAAACAGTTGTGTATGTTCCCATGCTAAAAATGCTGCAAACATTGCTGAGCAATAGAGATATTCTGGAAAAGACCATGTCACATGAGGCAACTTTTTCAGAACAATACAAATCTTACAGAGATGGTGCCCGTTTCAAAGGCAGTGCTTTCTTGAATGAGGAAGAGTTCAGGATTGCTCTTTGCCTGTATATTGATGATTTTGCGGTGGCTTACCGCTTGGGAACCTCCAGAAAGAAACACAAGCAAACTGCCATCTACTGGGTACTTGGCAATTTACACCCTAAATATCGCTCGTCTCGTCATTCCATTCAGCTTGCTCTGCTTTGCAAGGTCAGCAACATCAAAGACCAAGGTTGTAGTGAAATTTTCCGCCGTCTCATTCAGGACTTTGTTTTTCTTGAGCAACAGGTCATATACTGTATGTTGAACAGTTGGGAGCCACTGTTAGGGGCACAGGGCACAGTGTTGTCTGTGGCAGCAGACAACACTGTCTGTGACAGACTCCAATATAGATGCAGACTTTAATAATGTGCGCTGCAATTTGACTCAAATAACCGATTTGCCAGAGTTACGCTGAAAGTAATTCGTCTTGTGCTTCTCCAGTTAACACTCGTCTTCACCCACCCAAGAATCAGACTGCAGCACAGCAGATACTGAGATCTTGTCCACTGCTGAACTGCCACCTTCGCTAAGACAGTGGCAAGAGTTCTTCGACATACCCAATTTCTCAGTGAATGTAGAGTACAGACTGAGACAGGCAGGCCTATTATATATGACAGACTCCATCACGAGATATGAAACATGATATACTGGAAAAGCATGATGATGACTTCAGCAGTGTTGCAAAATCACTGATCAGCAAGCACCCCAGCCTCACTGAACCTGGTCCCCAGCCAGGATGGTATGGCTGGAAGAACAGCCTTCAATTCAAGATGGCCGACGATTATACAAAGTTACACAAAGCAGGATGTGATGATGTAATGTAATGTAATCAATCAATGGAGGTAAACGAAAGCCATGTCTCTAATATAAGCCTGCACTATTAGACGAAATACAGAACAGTTTATCAACACATATTCCCCCCACCCCGCAAAATGCTACAAAGTTCGTAACTTATATCTCTTCTCTCTCCATATTTTTAGTTGCCAGATGTAACGGCACTTCGCTCTGTTATTCTCAAAGGCCTTCCTATTGTACTTGGTGATGACTCCAGTGAAGTTTACAAGACTTGCTTTGTAAGTAACATATTCAGTGTTTCCCCTTACTTTTTTTGCTTTGGGAGGGGGGAGCCTGGGCCGGAATGAGCATGGTCCTTTATTGTGGTTCTTGCAGGACCATTTCTCCACAGGACCCCATAACCATAATTACAGAGCATTTGGACCTGAATAAACAGTTAACACTGATTTGTGTTCATTTTTAAAAAAAATTAGACGGAACATTTTTTCATACAATGTGTTCATAATGTTTGGGGTAGGGGCATAAATGGGATTTTTGAACTGGGTTATTGTGTGTAATCTTTTAATTATGGTCATCATCAATATGTATTATTATTATGACTATTATTATTGTTATGATCAACAGGCACAGGCAGGTATCAGGCAGGAACCTGAGGAGAGTTTGCCTTATAGTGTGTTCACTGGAAATTGGAATATAATGCTCCCAGCTCTTCCAGCCTTACAGACGTACAACAAAACATGTAGCTACTCTTGACGTCAGGAGCAGATAGCATGAATTCTATGTCTGCATGATGAGATAAATCTAGCTTTCCATCTTCATGGGGGTTCTGATTTAAATTCTGACTCAGAGCGCAGAAATTTCAACATCCTTGTACAACTTGAACACACCATGGAACTCAAACTCCGAGCTCCCAATGCTGCTGCAGTGACATTAATCCTCTGTTCTACGTCATCCCTGCTGACGTTCGGGATTCATAGAACAGTAGTTATATTGGTAACTATCATTTTACCGGCGATCCTTATGCTGGACGGGGACGTGTCTGTGTCTCTATGAATCTGAAGGAGACATGTCCCGCCGTCCGTAGTGACATCTGCGAGCATGATTACGATATTCTTAAATTTTCTGAAACCGAAAGCTTTTGTCGGCAGCCTGCTCTCTCCTCCGCTCTCTGAGTGTGGTGGGTGTGTCGGTGTGAGGAGTGAGAAAAGAGTGAGGAGAGAGAGAGAGAGAGGAAAACTGCGGCCGCTGAGAGGAGAGAAGAATGTACGATAGCGAAGCACTAGTCTCTAAAATTGAGTTCGTATTTTGTTGGATAACAAGTACACCTGTTAGAGGCCGGTTTGAAAAAATAATAATTAAATAATGGATTTTAAAAAATGACTTAAATTTCTGGGTGGGGGTCCTGTTGGCAGGGCGGTGGTGTTTGTTGGGGGGGGGGGGTAGGGGAACGGTAGGGGAAACATTGATATTGAAAGAAGAAAGAAACCCCATCTCAATTTCCTGACAAATCATACTTATGATCGATAGATAGATACTTTATTCATCTCACAGAGAAATTCACAGTTCCAGCAGCTTGAAAGATAAAAACACACACGGTTCAATGAAATAAAAAATAAAATAGGATAAAATAGAATATCAATAAAATATCAAGCATCAAAATATGTACAATTTTTTTTACACATTGTGGAGTCCAGTTTGTAGATGTGAGTGAGAAAGTGCATGTGTGTCCAGGTGTGAGTGTGTGGTGAGTCCAGGGTCCAGGCTCAGTGTTTGTGTTGTCGCTCCCCCAGAGAGGTGTTGTGGAGGCGAACGGCGTGGGGGAGGAACGATCTTCTGAGTCTGTCTGTGGAGCAGGACAGTGACAGCAGTGAAGCTGCTCCTCTGTCTGGAGATGGTGCTGTGAAGGGGATGGACAGGATTGTCAATGATGGACAGAAGCCTGTTCAGTGTCCGTCGCTCTGCCACAGATGTTAGACTGTCCAGCTCTGTGCCAATGACAGAGCCTGCCTTCCTCACCAGTTTGTCCAGGCATGCAGCGTCCTCCTTCTTCAGGCTGCCCCCCCAGCACACACGTACAGGAGGGCACTCGCTACCACAGACTGGTAGAAGATCTGTAGCAGCTTGTTGCAGATGTTGAAGGACGCCAGCCTTCTGAGGAAGTACAGATGGCTCTGTCCTTTCTTGCACAGAGCGTCTGTATTGGCACTCCAGTCCAGTTTATCGTCCAGCAGTACTCCCAGGTATTTATAGGTCGGTATCACCTCCACACAGTCCCCTTTGATAAAAACTGGCACTGGTTGAGGCCTGGGTCTCCTGAAATCCACCACCATCTCCCTGGTCTTGGTGGTGTTGAGAAGCAGGTGGTTGGAGTCATACCATGTGACAAAGTCCTGGATCAGCCCTCTGTACTCCCTCTCCTGTCCACTCCTGATACATCCCATGATGGCTGTGTCATCCGCAAACTTCTGTACCTGGCAGAGCTCTGTGTTGTACTGGAAGTCGGACGTGTACAGGGTGAACAGGACCGGAGAGAGCACAGTTCCCTGCGGTGTTCCTATGCTGCTGACCACAGTGTCGGACCTGCAACCCCGTAGTCGCACATACTGAGGTCTGCTGGTCAGGTAGTTAGTGGTCATTCCAGGCTCAGGTTGAATAGGCGCTGAAGGGGGTGTCCCAGCTCTTGCGCGCAGACCTTCGGCAGTCTTGGTGATACTCCATCTGGACCTGCAGCTTTGCTGGGGCGTTGCCTCCTCAGCTCTCCATAAACCTGAGCTGCTGTGATCGTTGGTGGTGTGATGGGGGGAGGGGAGGTGTCCTCTGCTGTGCTGGTGATGGCTTGTGGGAGTAGGTGGGTGGGGGCTGCTGTATTCAGAGGTGTGAATGGGATGGGGTGATCAAACCTATTAAAAACCTGGTTTAACTGGTTTGCCCTTCCCACATCCCCCTCCACAGGGGCACCTCTCGTGGAGTTGCAGCCTGTGATGATCTTCATTCCCTCCCACACCCGCAGAACAACATGCTGTTGTTCTGCATCTTTTGTTCTACTTTTCTTCTGTACTGCTCTTTCGCCTCCCTGAGCTGGACTTTGAGGTCCTTCTGTAGCCGCTTGAGCTCTGGAGTGTCACCGTCTTCAAAGGCCCTCTTCTTCTGGTTCAGAAGGCCTTTGATGTCACTGGTTATCCAGGGCTTGTTGTTGGCAAAGCAGCATACAGATCTGACAGGAACAACAACGTCCATACAGAAGTTGATATAGTCCATGGTGCAGTCAACCATCACCTCCATGTTGTCATTGTGAGACCCCTGCAGAGCGTCCCAGTCAGTGGTCTCAAAGCAGTCTTTCAGAGCCTGCTCAGCTTCAGGAAACCACTTCCTGAATGAGCGTGTGGTTGTTGGTAATCTTCTCACTCTTGGTGTGTAGTGAGGTTTGAGCAGAACCAGGTTGTGGTCTGCTTTCCCCAGGGGAGGCAGGAGAGCAGCACTGTATGCATCCTTAACGTTAGCATACATCAGATCAATTGTTCTGTCCTCCTGGTGTTACATTCCACATACTGGTGGAAAGCAGCCAGTGTGGTGTCCAGTGTGACGTGGTTAAAATCCCCAGAGATTAGCACAAGAGCCTCAGGATGCTGTGTTTGTAGTTGGGCCACAGTGCTGTGGATGACGTCACAGGCAGTCTGCTCGTCCGCGCGCAGAGGGATGTAAACAACAAGAACAATGGCGTGGCTGAACTTCCTGGGCAAGTAATAGAGATGTAGACTTACAGCCAGAAGTTCAATGTCCCTGCAGCAGCTGGAGATCTTCTGCCGAGGATTGCACCATCGTTTGTTTACATACAGTGCGAGTCCTCCTCCTTTGCGCTTACCGCAGGCTCTTGTGTCTCTGTCCACTCTGACTGTGCTGAAGTCCGGTAGCTCCACGTTAGCCTCCAGGATGTTAGCTGTAATGTTTCAGTGAATCACAGTAAACTACACTCCCTGTAGGTCTTCACATTCTTCGTCAGCGCAGCCAGCTCGTCAATCTTATTCGGTAGTTAGTTCACGTTTCCCATTACCACGGAAGGTACCGGAGACTTGTGTCTCCACTTCTTTGCCGGCCGCTTAGCTTTTAGCTTAGCACCGGCTCAGCAGCCTCGGTACCGCTTCCTTACCTCCACAGGTAAACACGGAATCACACCGATGCGGGACTTGGCTCTCAGAGCGTGTAAAAAGTTGCTTGAATAAACGAGTCTTGGTGTTGAAAAATCCATATCCATAGGACAGATTAATACATTTCCAGAGAAACCAGGGTAGTACATTTAAAGGATAGAAAAAAGACAAAAAGTTAGGAAACACACAGAGCTGCTGGAGAGGCTGCCACTCGCGTCAGCCCCAGGAAGTTATTATTATTATTATTATTATTATTATTATGTATTATTTATTTATTATTGTGTATTATTATTATGTATTTCATGGCATTGTTCATCCATCCATCGTCCTCGTAGGGTCGCGGGGGGCCTGGAGCCTATCCCAGCTGTCTTAGGGCGGAAGGCAGGGTACACCCTGGACAAGTCACCACCTCATCGCAGGGCACATAGAGACAGACAACCACTCACACTCACACCTACGATCAATTTAAATTAGCCAATTAACCTAATCCCCATGCATGTTTTTGGATGGTGGGAGGAAGCCGGAGTACCCGGAGAGAACCCACGCAGACATGGGAAGAACATGCAAACTCCACACAGAAAGAACCCGGGCCCGGGATTCGAACCTTCTTGCTGTGAGGCGTCAGTGCTAACCACTACACCACCGTGCCACCCCATAGCATTGCCAAATATTTCAAATGTAATTATTTTCAGTTGATCAGAATCAGATGGATTCTGATCTCACCCATAAATTATCAGAATCCCTAGTAAATTTGTTTGTAGTACATGTACTTAAATTAGGGATGTGAATTCAAATCTCATACTTTGAAAAGCCATGTGAATGAATTTAGATTTGCGCTAGGGGATTTTTTTCCCCAAAAGAAGATGAGATTCAAAAGGTAGTTGTGTGTGCTTCTTTTGCAGTGAAAGAAGAAGTACTCACCTCAGTGACAGTTGGGGTGCTGACTGTTGTCAACAAAGATGCTCAGCAGCAGGTTCTAAATGCAGTGCACCTCCAGCCCATCTCCACTGCCATCGTACTTGAGGGAAGTAGTGTCATGGACAATTTTAAAGACTTTCCCCAGGCAGTCTGCCTCATATTTGGGATTACATATGCCCGTCACTTTGATTACTCAAAATGCATGGCAAACACATTCAGATTCATTCAAACAGTCATGCTTGGATTGGGAAACAAAACCCTCTCTCCAAAACTGTTCACTCTGAAAAACAAACTACAGGTGTAGGCAAGTTGATCGGGTGCAAAAATGTCTTACTAAGAATATTTTTCTTATTTCTAGTTAAAATGTCTAATTTCCAAATGTAAATACACTTAAAATAAGATGCATCACCTCTAAAAAGTAACTCATTTTTTTCACTTGTTTCAAACGAAATCTCATTAGCTTGAAATAAGATGCTAATGAGGAATGGGTGGAGGAAGGAAGGAGGAAGGGGTGGAGGAAAGAAGGAAGAGAGGGAGAAAGGATGGTGAGAGGAAAGAAAGAGAGGAAGGAAAGAGGAATGCATAGAGGAAAAGGGAGGGTGGAAGAAAGAAGGGAGGAAGGAAGGAGGTAAGCAAGAAAGGAAGAAAGGATGTGGGATGAAAGAAAGAAAGGAGGAAGGAAAGAGGAATGGGTGGATGAAAAAAAGGGAGGAAGGAAAGGGTGAAGGAAAGAAGGAAGAGAGGGAGAAAGGATAGTGTGATGGAATTTAGCAGAATGTGTCAGAAGCTGTTATGTATGAACTCATGCCTGATTGTATAAGTAGCTATGTGTGAACTCATGCAATCAAAGTATGCATTTCTGAAGACAACGGCACATTATGTCACTCTGCCCTGGACTGATAAGCCCAGGACTTGGCGCTGCCAACTCATTCTGTGTTGAAGTCCTTGACAACGTGTCTGTGTCTCCTGATTACTGTGGCTGTTAAATACACCCTCTTCTGTTACTCTGCATGGGCTTCCACTCACACTTGCTGTGTGTCTGAAATCTCATCTCTGTTCTGCAGACAGATATTAAAAGCAACTCTTTGGGCAACGGAATCAGTGAAATTATTTACGCTCTTGTGTAGTAAAGAACCCTGTGGAAATTAGACCATCCTGACAGAGAATTTCCACTACAATAGTGAGTGGAAAGAAAGAAGAGAGGAAGGAGGGGGAGAAGGAAAATCAAAATAGTTGGGGTCTTTTGTGTGGTGTGTGAGAGAAGGAGGACCCAGGAGCGGAAGTGGTACAGGTGAGTACAAAGGTTTATTTCACAAAAAAGCAGGTGAGAGTTTCAAAAAAGGTCCACAAGTGAGGGGAAGACACGAGGGTGAGTGCTGGGCTGTGAGGGCAACGGGAGGCACTGGAAAAAACAGGAGAAAAGAGACACAGGTGAAGATACATGCACTGGAGGGTGCATGAAAAAACTTACAATCACTTAAAAAAAGGCCAAGCTGTTACCATGGAGGATAACTGGATACTCTGGCGCTGAGGAGTGTCTCTGCAGGTCTTAAGTAGATGGTCTGACGAGCACATCAGGGGCAGGTGTGTCCAATTACTCCTCAGCGCCGTGGGGGAAGGGAGCCACCGGGAACAAACCACACTAGTGAGAGCAAAACAACACAACCCCAGGAAACTAACCCACCAAAATAAAAGTACACGAACACAAACCACCACATTTTGATGACTAAGACTAATGACATATTTCTGACTAAAATTTAGACAAACATTCTTAGAAATATTTTAGGTTTTTGCAGTGTATAACTCCAGTACACATTTTGCATGTACTCTTTTGGTGATGTGAGGAAAAACAAGGTGACTTGTTTGCTGTTCCAGGTATAATGTTCAAGTGAAATCTGAATTTCTGAATTGTGTGTTTGAAAAACACTATTTTCTATGTTTATTTTATCACTGCTGCATGGTGTAGACCATGAAACAATGTTGATTGTAGTTCCAGTTTTGATCACTAATATTGTCAGAGAAGTCAGACCTGTTAGCTTTACCAGAGCTCAAGCTCATGTTGTAATGGGCAACTAGTTTGATGCCATTATGAGGACAGGATCTCGCCTGTTAGTCTTAAGAAATCACAGAATAGGAGTGGACAATGATGCAGTTCAGGTATTATTTAGTAATTTCTGGAGCAAAGGGTTATGTGAGGTGCCTATACTTTATATGAGGTGCAAAATGTTGGCAAAAATAGGTTTCTTAGTAATCCACTGATTGTTCACTTGATACTGATCGTTAACCAAACACTCTTCAGCCTGTCAAGAGTCAGTGTCTCCCATTAAGTGCATTACTAAGCATTTTAAAATAAATTTTAATTCCATTGAGTTAATCCAATGAGTGTTCTCCATTCATTGTGTTTTTAGGGATCATTACTGTTGGATAATATGTTTTTAATGAAATTAGTAAGTGCAGTTGTAACTTCTATTGTAGAGTTCTTTTAGGTCAAGAAAATTATGTAGACCTGAATATGATGGATGAGAAAAAATAAAGATAATTAACCTATCACTTGAGTACTGGAAGCTCATAATAAATAAGTTTCTGTAATCTAATTTATTCAGATTTCAGTACGTCAAACTCAAAATAAACAAGTTACAATAATCCAGTTATTTAAGTTAATTTGAGTACTACGCACTCAAAATAATCAAGTTACTATAATCCAATTATTTAAGTTAATTTGAGTACTGCACACTCACAATAATTAAGTTGATCAAATTTAATTCCTCTAAGTCAACATGAATTACTTTTTTAAGGCAGCGAGTTTGCATATTTTTTTTAGTAAAGCACCACTCCCCCCTGGGCGACAGTCCGTAAGACATCTGCTGTAGTCAGCATATGAAACGGTAACACCTTCAAATACCGATTGAGCCCCCTTAGGTCTAGTATTGGGTGGTAGCCACTTTTTTTGTCACAAGGGTGAGTCAGAGGATCGACAGCCTCGATCGCCTTCTTGGCCAGGAGGCTGGACAGTTCCTAGTTCAGTGCCAAGGCCTTTGCCAGGTCGGAGCTGGAGTTTTGAACCCATGGGTTAAGGTAGAGACCACCCATGGGTCCGAAGCACAAGCAGTTCAGTGACTGAGCTGCTGGTGGGAAAATTAACCGACGGGCAGCCCTAAGGCCTCAATCACTGGCCCTCTGGCCCCTAGGGGCCCTGGAGGGATGGTGGACAGGACCTGCAGGAGGCCTGGTTGGCGAGCGGGCAGAGGTGCAAAAGTCCACAGCTGAGGAGCCCCTAGGTCTACTCAGGGGGGCCATTGCCTTATTAAGGGTTGAAAGCTGTTGCTTAGTTTCGCAAGCTCAAGCTGTTCTCTCCAGTGCCTTCACCACAACAGAGCCAAAAAAACTCCCCAGGTTCTACTGGAACACTCCTTAGAGTCCTTTTCGCTGCCTCTGTCAAAGGGGACTGTGAAAGCCACACCTGGCGAGATGCTTGAACCAGTAAGGACATCAAACCCTCCAAGCCCTTTTGATAGGAGAGCAAAAGCTTGTAAACCTGTGTCGCTCCAAGGCTGTGCGCATGACAGCCTGCATTGAGCTCTCTGCCATCGTGCTTGACGAGCTCCAGGCAGAGGATGGGGATCCCAGTTCCAAGTGCATGGGGATTTGACCACCCCCACCCTCATCATCTTGGAAGTGAGAGGCCGAAGTCGCCAGAGAGATGACATCATCCTCTGGGGCTAGCACCGGCATTGGTGAGGTGGACGATCCTGCTTCATCTGCAGGAGTGGTAGGTTGATGTGCTTGCAGGAGGGCCCTCACATCAGCCAACTCTGCATATAAGCGACCCACATCTGAGGTGTGGCCACAAGTGTGTGAAGTTGTTGCACAGCTCTCGCCTTCTTCCTGGGGGGGCCAGGCTTCGCGGTGGCAGGTATACTATAACGCTTTGAGCGTCTCAGTTGAAAAGAAGGCAGCTGTCTGGGGGGAGGGGTCAACCTCTCCAACAGAGGATACCTGCTCCAGTAACCCTCAGTGCCCGAGGCATGTAACTACAATTCATACACGGGCTATCAAATAGACCCTTTCTAAGGTGGTCAGGACCAAGGCACCTTGGGCAGAGGTCATGTCCATCAGTGGCCACACAACAGTGGCTATATGCTACACAGGCAAGCTGAGGGATGTGGATTGCAACGCAAAGTCGATAAATGTTACAATAGACAACAAAATTGTGTAAGCTGAGGGAGGGGTATATATATGTTAAGCTGAGGGAAGGAGGAGTGAACGCCACCTACACAGCAGACGCAGCCACACAGCACCAGTGGCTTATGCCCAACACAAGACCAATATGTGTGGCAGTAGATATTAGAGACCGTATAAGCTGAGGAAAGGGGATACATAACACCACCTACTCAGCCAAGTATATGATAAGCTGAGGGAAGGAGGAGCGAATTCCACCTGCACAGCAGACGCGCAGGACCAGTAGCTTCTGCGCAACACAAGGCCAATAGGTGTCTCAGTAGTCTAATAAAATCGTGCAAATTAAGGCTTTCTATATTAAAGTCGCCTACCCAGCAAGAGTCAATCAGCTGAGAGCTGCGTCCTCTTGGTGTCACGCTGTTTGTGGGAGAGGAAATACAAACGTTGCCTCCGCCAGCAAAAGCTACCGTGAAACTTTCAATTAGTCCTACTGAGCGGACACACTTGGTACCAATACGCCGGGGGAAGAGAGCACGAATGCCGTCAAACCCAGCAGACATAAATTAAACAAAATAAAAGTGAGTCAAGCAGCCGGGGCGCTGATGTTAGGCCAACTGCACTGTCAAACAACAATCAGATGGGGAGAAAAACACACGCCACCCCGCAGGTTTACAGGTTACCAAAGTGCACAAACAGTCAAAGAGAAAACCGGTAGCGGGATGCAAAGTTGCTGTCACCGTGTTACTAATAAACTGGGGTATTCCAGCGGTTCTCGGGGAAAGAGAGTGAAACCGCTGTCTACACTGACGAATTCACAACTCAGACCCACTTGAGGTAACCATTACTATGAAAAGAATAAACAAACTGATTCAATAACCTTACCTTCAGTTGGGAGAGGTTAGAGAGTATTAGCAGGGATGATTGAGTGTGCACCATATACCAGGGGTTCTCAACCTTTTGCAAGCTGGGCCCCCCAAAGCTGGTTCAGTGCAGTTGGGGCCCCCCTGCTCCTCGAGCCACCGACTCATCACCCCCAACTCTCCAACTACACCACCCTTCATAGCTAGCTAACTAGCTAGCTAGCTAGCTAGCTAGATAGATAGATCTATTGCTATAATAATTATACAATGTTACACACTTTTTATTGATATTTATTATTATTATTATCATCATCATCATCATCATCATTATCCTCACAGTGGTAGGTAGGTATAATTACTAGGCTATCATTATAATTGGTGTGTTTGATTTGTTTGTGTTATAATCAGTGTTGTGCCAGTTCATATTTAAAAAGAACTAGCTCAGGGTTCAGCTCACACATATGAAAATGAACTAGTTCACGTTCATAGTTCACTTTTTTTTTAAAAAAAAATAACTAAGTTCACAGTCCTAAAAATGAACTAGTTCACGTTCATTTGTTATATTTTTTTAATAAATCAGACACTATGTTACTCAATATAACCTCTTCTTAACCATTCATCAGCTGTAAATCACTGCCACTCCAAAGCTAATCAAATTATTGTATCAATAAAGAATCAAAGGCGGCACAGTATAGCTCAGTGGTACCATATTAGCTCGGTGTCAGCACCGGACTAGCTCAGCAGCACCGGGCTGGCTCGGTGTCAGCACTGGACTAACTCAGCGGGACCGGCTGACTCCACGACACGTTATTATTTTATTTAACCTTTATTTTACTCATTAAGTCAGTTGAGAACTAATTGTCATTTATAATGACAACCTGGACACCAGACTCCGGACACCAGGCGGGCTCCGAGGCACTGGACTGTCTCCGTGGCGTAGCTTCATAAAACTTCACAGTGCTCTGCAACACTGGCTTCAGCATCAGCAGTACTGGACTGTCAAAGTGACCGTCATAGTGTTTGCCATGAACAGTGTCTTAAAACCTGAAAACCACTTTTTATCGCAAGCGTTTTCAAGTGAACGTGAACGGTGCGTGCCATTCATTCTCCAGTGTGAACACCTCTCCCGCTCACATTCATGATTTGAAAACTGAGCCATTCAGTTCACCGTTCACCGAAAATATGAACGCGTTCATACACAACACTGTTTATAATCCAACTGCTTGCATTTTGACATGGGGGAACTTCTGCATCCCCAGTTGAGAACCACTGTTTTAATCTATTTTATACTTCAGGCCCTGTGGGCTCAAAGCTGTGGCGCAAGTGACGGACCGAAATCTGGCACAAAAAAAATAACAAGAAAGATAGGTAAAGTTATGAGGAATAACAAGTGTGAATAATCATGAATATCATTATTTGTCCACACATTCCACATCTCCATGTCCATATGAGAAAATTTACTGCACCCAAAAATGCATCAGGGCACAACAAAAAACACACCAACTATCCAAACCTGCCATATTTCACAGATATCAGGCACTGACATCCGGCGGGCAGCCTGGTGTAATTTGTCAGACTCAGCCTGGAGCTGCAGTGCCTGGTGCTCTGCGTATTTACGCAGTAGAGAGCTTCCTGGTGGAGACGGCACTGACCTCAGTGTGCTGCATGAGTGTTTTATAGCCTAGTTTATAGCTGGAGGTTACTCTTATTCGCAGTGTGGAATAATACAGTTCATACATCTGTCGTTCATCAATGCAAATGGATACAGTGTGGTCAGGAGGTCCTAAAGATCATTTGTCCTTTCATCTGTCTTTCATAGTTTTGTTTGAATGTTTAACATGATTAATCAATGTTAGGTAACTCTACTTGGAGGAACTGCCTGAAATGTGTTGCCAGAGACCTGTTGGCAGGTCCTGAAGCAGAACTCCATGAAAGAAAACAAGAAAACTGACAAAGCAGTTGTAACTAACGATCAAACATGATTTTAAAATTAGATTAACCATCTTCTTTGAATCTATCCAAGCCTCTCCTGTAATTCAGCAAACAAATAATCCACCAAAGAGCATCATTAAAGTATTAATTTGTAACGGGAAATGGATGAAAAGAAAAAGAGAAACCCTGGTGAAGTACTTTATTGTATCCTGTTTTGAGTCCTCTTGTCTTTTGTCCTTGGCAGATGAAGATGGGTGACCCAGGGAGCAAAACAGATTAGAAATGAACAGTTTTACTTCAGACTTGTTCAGGCAGAGTCCATCTGTCTTAAAATTATGTCTGATGTCCCAGAAAAAGTTGAGATTGCCAATAAAACACATTGGATGGACGGTACATGCAATTGAAAGCCATGTGTTCAGTACCAACAATCTGCTGAATCTCTCAACTCCTCTTCCAACAGGTGGCAGAGGGCCACTGACAAACACCTCAGCAGCTGTGTTCAACAGATCAATGAAAGATGTTTCAGCACTTCAGACTGTTGCTGTACAGCATCTTTTGACTCTATGATGGATTTAAAAGCTGGGCATTCAGCTGCAATATACAGGATCCTTTCTGACAGTCAGAGACCATATCCTTGGGAAAACAGTATTTTACTTTTTACGCTTTTTACATTTTTCACAGCAAATTCACCTTTGATGCCCAATCATTGGCTTTCTCTGCAGCCTTCTACTTTCTGAGTTACTTTTAGTCCTAGTCTTTAGTGTTTGGCAGTAATGTGTTATTTGTAATATGTTGATTTCCTGATTGATTAATTTAGATTTTTTTTTTCATTCATGCTCTCAGATGTCTCTAGGGACGGGGGGACACGTCCCCTTCAGATTCACAGTGACAGTGATCCGTCCCCCCACTATCCCAGCATAAGGAGACAGCGTTTCCACACTCCATGTCAGAATTCAGATTCTGAATCAGAACCCCCGCAAAGTTGGTTCTCAAACTCTGTGTCAATTTCCACTGAACGCGGAAAGCCACCAACATGCCGACGCCTGTCCAAACCAATTGACAGCTTCTATTTTTGTCGGATGTTGGATGAATTCAGCAGAGCAGATCATGTGTGACAGGAAGTTGTGTACAGACAAAATTAAACATCTGGTTTATTTTCAAAATAAAATAATCTGTGTTCGCGATGGATCGTATAATCAATTTCTTTCTACTCAGTGAACACAGGGCGGTTCTCTGTCACTGACGCTCCCCTACAGCCTGCCATATCGCATTATACTTGAATTTGCCAGATCTCGTTATCTTCTGCATTATCTTCAAGGCATTCTCTCGCCTTGATGATAATGCAGGCCAGCTAGTTGTATCAGCCCTCCTGTTTCTTGGTAATCCTGTTGCAAACTAGCCATGTGTTAGTATGCTCTTGTCCACTGTTTTGAGTGGTGGTAAATGGTAAAGTGGTGTTCCCACATAGTCCATTTACTTCCACATTCACTTTCAACCGGTGAAATCTTGTTTCCAGCACTGTTGTACACGGGCTTGTGCTGTTGGTAGGCCACGCTGACTTTGTAACGATGAGGGCATAAAAACAGCAAAGTTGCCTATTATATCTGCAGAATTATAGTCCTAGTGATTTATAAGTATCCAGGAGCTGGGGTTGCACACCATCCTGCCACTTGAATACTACTTAGACCTGCATTGACGTCCCCACCTTCAAAACACTTGACAAAAAAAAAATCACCTCTTTCAAAATGCCTTTAACACATGATTGTTTTTATTTATTCTGATGTATTTCTAGTTGCCCTTTTTAATTTGTGAATCTGTAAAGTGTCTTTGCATTTTTAGAAAAGCACTTTATGAATACATTATTTTGTTATTTAATCAAAAGAGTAACATAAAATTGTATGATTTTCTTGACTTAGTTCTGAAAAGCCTTACAGAAACAAAACACACTAAAGTTCTTCTACTGAGATCCCTCTCACGTGATGGCATAGCCCACAAGTCTTTGACCTTTGACTTTGACCATATACAGGACACCCTGGCAGAAATCAGGCCCTTTTTTGCCTCATGAGATGATAGAACTTGTTGAGCTATAGAAAGATGAGGACAAGTGCTTACAGTACGAACAGACACACATCTGTGTGTTTTTATTTCTTACAGTTACACACACGCCCACACATTAACACACGCACACAGATATTAACACACACACACACACACACACACACACAGGCATTCCTGTCATTGTGATAGGAATATTCCGGTAGGGTTGTTTACAGTGCACTAGGTTCAAAGACGTAATGCCAACCCAGTCTCTGCTACTCCATCCACTTCTGATGGCACTTGATTTTGGTGGGTTTCAGTAAATATTATATGGTCTGCTCTGAACTGAGATAATTCAGATCAGACTAAAATCCACTCCTGGTCAGGTTTGATCAGCTGCTCTCTTCTTCATCTCCCTCCTCTGATTCTACAGTCAGTCTCCTCAGTGCTCTGAAAACACAATGAAATTTAGCTGAACTCAAGTCTAAGCAATACTGTGTGTTTTAAAGGCTTCAAGTCATTCTGCAAGATTGACGTCAGAATAAAACTTATTCAACATTGCAGAAAGGCAAAGTTTGTATCTTTAGATCATACTGGATTTGACCTATTGATCCAAGAAGTTTGAATCTGCCAATATCATTAACTTTAGTTTTTACCAACTCCTCCTCCACAACAACATGTTAGAATATTATTCTCGTAAATTTATGACTTTATTCTCAAAGATTGTGAATTTTCTTTTTCTCAGTGTGGCTCTAATACTCTGTGGTAGAAATGCAGGATCAACAGTATAAAAATGTAACAACAAATATGTTTTCATTCACATTATGTTTAATCGGATAAATATATAAATAAATATAAATAAAAGCATGTTCAGGCTAGTCACACATCAATATTTGTCTATTTACTGCAAATCATATGATCATCACTATATTGAACAATGTAACTGCATTATGTACAATGTATATATAATTTTGTAATCCTGATTGTTTACAATGTAATTTTCTTTTGTTGATTATTCCGTACACAAAAATATATTCTTTCATTGTTGTTGGGGTGTTTTTCCTTATCAGAAGTGAGGGTTGAAAGGTTAGGGGCTGCTGTATGCAGCACACAGTCCAAATGTCCTTGTGGCAAATTAGTGTAATTTGATTATATGACACAAATGTACTTGACTTTCATCTTTTTGCCTAATTCCTACAGTGTGTGTTACCTCTAGCTACTGGCCCTTAGTGGCGGTGCTCCTCCTCTGCTGAGAGATGCTGTAGATCTCCTGCAGCTGTTTCTTCTGGTCATCACTGAGCGAAGCCGTCAAACACTGGTACCAGGCTGCATCTGTGTTCTGGACCCCTGTGCACACACATACATGGCCAAGATCAATGTTATGGTGAAAGTGAAAAATGAAAAACTCAAATTTGATGTCATAAAAACATTTCCTGATACCAGACCCTCTAGGAAATTACGATATTTTGATTGCAATAAGTAACGCAGATTCAACCAATCGCTGCAATGTTTGCGGTGGATTGGAATTTATTCAAAAATAAATTCCCCGCATTAGTTGGAAAAAAAAGGAGGAGATCATGGAGAGGGAGAGGGAGAGGACATGGAGGATGATATACACTGATCAAAATTGTACGACCAGTTGAACAATTGCAGGAATTTACATTTTACACTGTTGGATATTAAGAAGGTTCTAAGTAGTGTTTCAAAATGCAAAAAGAAGAAATGGGAGTGAGACAAAAAAAAATTGAGTAAGCAATTCAATTGCAAACAACCATTAAACTGAAATAGGCTGTTCATCAGCTGATCAAAAGTTTAAGACCACAGCCTTTAAAAGCCTAAATCTTCACAAAAATGTAGATTCAGTGTCATTTTCTGTCAGGTATCCACACTGTCATGACCTCCAGATGGCAAAGGTAAAAAAGCTTTCTCTGTTTGAACACGGTCAGATTGTTGAGCTGTATCAGGTTGGACGCAGTAAGACAGTCATTTTAAACTTCTTAAAAGATCCTGAGGGTTACGGAACAAAAAAGTCAAGTGGCAGACCCAAAAAAATTTCACCGGACCTGAGCCGGAGGATCTAGTTGGCTGTCCGTCAAGACATGGGACGATCCTCGACCCAAATTAAGCTCATCACTGGTGCCAACTGCAGTCCTGTAACCATTAGACCCCATCTGTGAGAGAAGGGTTTTAAGAAGAAAAAACTTCAAAGGCCTTGTGTCCTTCAGCGGCACAAAATTATCTGTTTGGAGTTTGCAGGAGAGCACCAAACATGGGACATTGAAAGGTGGAAGAAAGTTTTATTCTCTGATGAGAAAAAATTTAACCTTGACGGTCCTAATGGCGTCCAACATTACTGGCATGACAAGCAGATCCCACCTGAGATGTTTTCTACACAGCACAGTGGAAGGGGCGCCATCATGATCTGGAGGGCTTTTTCCTTCAGTGGAACAATGGAGCTTCAGGTTGTGCAGAGGCGTCAAACGGCAGCTAGCTATGTGGAGATGTTGCAGGGGGCTGAAGGCCATCGTCTGTTTGCTAATGACTGGCTTTTCAACAGGACAACGCTGCAGTTCACAATGTCTGCCTGACAAAGGATGTCTTCCAGAGAAATAACATCACTCTTTTGAACCATCCTGCATGTTCCCCTGATCGAACTCAAATTGAGAAATTGGGGTTGGATGGCAATGGAAGTTTACAAAAATGGACACCAGTTCCAGACAGTGGATGCCCTCTGTGAAGCCATCTTCACCACTTGGAGCAACATTCCCACCTAGCCTCCTGGCAACGCTAGCATCAAGCATGCCGAAATTAATTTTTGAGGTGATTAACAAGAATGGCTCAGCTGCTCATTACTGAGTCCTTTTTTATTTTTTATTTCTATTTTGGGTTGTTTTTTTATTTTTTTGAGATGTGGTCTTAAACTTTTGATCAGCTGATGAACTGCCTACTTCAATTTGCTTGCTCAAATTTTTTTTGTCTCAACTCAATTTCTTCTTTTTGCATTTTGAAGCACTACTTAGAACCTTGAGATCATATATATATATATATATATATATATATATATATATATATATATATATATAATACAGAGGGTGGATTCAGGCCCCTCTCTAACAAGGACCGCGCAGGTGTCCTCCCAAATGGGAGCCTATCCCTTTTACATCCTGGATAAAATTGCTGAGGCGATCAAGAAGTGGTAACAGGGCAGGACAGTGAAGTCTGGCAGTTCCTTGCCACAATCTGGCACATAGGCGGGTGTCTTATTCAGTCATCAAGTTCAGAAAGGCAGAAAGAGCTTCTTGGCAGCTGCACCCATGACTGAGCAGGCCTACTTAGGATCCACTCTGCTCACCCCAGTGGGGGAAGGCATTAGAAAAAGTACCTTAAACATACCCTGCCTCACAGAATCCTGTCTGGAATACCGCACCCAGACGGATCACCACAACGCGGTCAGAAACAAAAAAAAAAAAAAAAAAGTTACACATTGGAGCCTGGAATGCGCGGACCCTTACGGACTTGGTTGTTCGTAAGGGATCCAGTTGCCAGATCATCGATCCAGTGATCGACCTGAAAGGCGGACTGCCGTGATCTCTAGAGAGCTAAGGAAGTTCCAGATCGACATTGCAGCCCTCTCCGAGACCCGACTGGCTGATGAGGGGCAGCTGAAGGAGGGAAAAGGTGGGTACACTTTCTTTTGGAAAGGAAAGCCTGCAAATGAACCCATGGTGTGGGTTTTGCTATCAAGAAATGCCTCATCAACCACCTCCATGAACCCCCTTGTGGGCATCAACGAGCACCTCATGATCATATGTCTTGTGACAGTTCCTTTCCATTTAAGAGGGGACTACTGAACCACTTTATTTTTGTGATGTTCTTATTTTTCTGGGGTGCCAGCCAGGCACTGAGCCTGACAAAATAAATTACTATAAAGGGTGTTTGGTTGACAGTAGTCGTCTTTGTCCCTCTAAAAAACCCACACACAAGGATCCTAAGGATTAACCTTAACAACCTTAAACATCATTGAAACTTAGTGGAAAGGATGAAACTCTCTGAAATTAAATTTTCATGTCCCTTAATTCAACACACACAAAAAAATATATTCAAACCCACACAAATATAGACAAGAAAGTCAAACCACAACTCCAATTTTTCTTTTCTCAACACAAAATTATATTTTCTTTTCCTTTTCAGTTCCAGGCAGAGTTTATGCTCTTCAGTCAAAAACAGAATTATATTCCATAAGGTTTTGTCCATAAAAATAAAAATGCAAAACTTAGTTTGTCTTCTCAGTTTCAACAAAGAATCAGGTTTTGTCAAAAGGAAAAAACAAAGCCAAACCCAGCTGTCTTCAGTGATAGTTTTAAATAAATTTTGCTCTAAATTTTAAAAAAAAAAAAAAAAAAAAAAAAAAAAAAGAGAGAGAGAGACTCATGTCACTACAACCGAGTAGCTTGTCAGTCACCGCTGGCTGTCTGGTCTGTTTGTCAGTCAGTCATTCAGGTTGCAGCTAATCGCTGCGTGGGGCCATTCCCTACCCACACGAGGATGAGAATACACTGATGAGGCACGAGGAACTTCTGGACAGTGGCGGAGGTCAGATCGTCACGGGAATTAACTTTAGCCACTGGACGGTCTAGCCACGGAGTTGCGGCATTATTCCAACCGGCGTTTACTCACTGTGCGCCCCCCCATCTTGCTGGCGTGACGTTACTTTAATACGAAAGTGGCTCTGCCTCTTTTGAATAAGCCGTACCGGGATTGGTCGCCTTCCTTGCTAATCCCAGGGATTGTTACAGTCTGATGCTTGCTAGCAGTCAGATGGTTATGGTTATTAGTGCCTATGCCCCAACGCCTGATGCACAGGATGAAGTTAAGGAGGCCTTCTATGCTGACCTGGACAAAATCCTATCTGGAGTCCCCAAGGAGGACAAGGGAATCCTGCTTGGAGATTGCAATGCCAGTGTGGGACGAAACCACCACCTGTGGAGGGACATGCTGCGGAGAGAAGGGGTTGGAAACACTAACTCCAACGTGCTCAGAGCACGACAACCTTGTCATCACCAACACACTTTTCCATCAGAAAGCCCATTCAAAACATCATGGATGCATCCTCGCCCCAAATTGTTGCATCTCATAGATTATGTCATTTTCCACTCCAAGGACCGCCGCGATGTTCTTAACACCAAAGCAATAACGAGTGCAGACGACTGCTGGACTGACCACCGCCTCATTCGCTCCATTGGAGCACAATTTCCACTGCTATCACAAACTCCTGCAAAAACATCCTTGTCACAAAAAAGCGGAGACATCAAGACTGGTATGATGAGAATGACACTGAGATTCAGCAACTCACTGACATCAAACAGCAATCTTTTCAAACCTGGTAACATAACATCCACTGCAAAGTGAAAAGAGCAGCCCATGCCAGAGTGAAGGCAGCCGTCCGAACACAAGTTAGGAAACTAAAGAATGTTGTGGACAAAGAAGGCTCTGGAGATCCAGCAGATTGCAGACTCTAAAGATACTAGAGGATTCTTCGATGCCATATATGGTATATGGCCCCAGCCACCAATGCCTAACTCCCCTTCGTTCTAAAGATGGGCTTTTGCTGCGGAAGGATAACGAGACAAAAGCAAAGAGGTGGAAAGAGCACTATGAAACTCTCAAACAGGAGCACCATCCCTGAGACGGCGGCTCTTGAACAACTACCCCAACTGCCCATAGTTGAAAGCATGGGAGATCCACCCAGCCTGGGTGAGGTGCAGGATGCCATTGAGAAGATGAACAACAACAAAGCTGCTGGGCCCGACGGGATCCTAGCAGAAGTCCTGAAGAAAGATGGACCCGATCTCCATAAGCACATCCATGCCCTATTTCTCAAAATCTGGAATGAAGAGAAGGTCCCCCGCACAGCTTAGGGATGCTTTAATTGTCTCCATCTTTAAGAGGGGAGACAAGGCAGACTGCAGAAATTACCACAGCATTCCTCTCTTGTCCGCTATTAGGAAAGCTCTTGCTAAAGCATCCTTCAGAAAGCATCCTTCCTGAGTCTCAGACTGGCTTTCACCTAAACAGAGGAACTGAAGACATGGTTTTCACTAATCGCCAACAGCAAGAAAAATGCCGGGAACAAAATCTATCATTATAAATAGCCTTCATAAACCTCACCAAAGCCTTCGATTCAGTGAAACATCAGGCCATCTGGCTGGTCTTGGCAAAGTTGACCGGACAAATACATCCGGGTCCTGAGACTGCTGCTTGTCAGCCACCATACTCAGTGGCACCGGAGATGAAACTGAACCCTTCCGGGTAGACACAGGAGTCAAACAGGGCTGTGTCATCGCTCCAACACTCTTCTCTATCTTTATTGCTGCTATCCTCCATCTCAGTAGCAAGAATCTGCCCCAGGGAGTCAACATTATGTACAGAACTGACGGCCAACAGTTCAACATCAGCCACTTCAGGGCTAAAGGTAAAACCATGACCACATTGATTACGGAGCTGCAGTATGTGAATGACAATGCCTTTGTAGCCCTCTCAGAAGAGGACCTACAGTGCACTCTATCTGCCTTTGCGAAAGCATACAAACAGCTTGGTCTAACCATCAACATAAAAAGACTCAAATCCTCCAGCAACCACCAACAAACAGCAGAATGCCTGTTCTACCCCCAAACATTTCCATTGATATCATCAGACTGGAGAATGTGGACCGCTAGGGCTCAACGATTATAGGAAAAGATTGAATTGCGATTTTTCTGGCAGATATTTCGATTTCAATTCGATTCACGATTTTCTTCAAATGAAACTTCAGTGCCATATTCACAATGTGTACAGTGACCTTTACAAACATGACAGAAAATTACACAATGACTTTATGTCAACAATAATGATTATTATTATTTTATGATGAATGAAACTGAATGAACTCAATAGGTTACTTTTGTGTAATTAAGGCTCTATCATGGTAGACATACTAGACAACATTCTGATGATCACCAGCCGCAGGATGCAATGGCTACTCTTTAGGACCCTGGGAAGTGAGAGTTTGCATTGTGGTGTGTTCACTGAAAGTTGGAACTTGGCGCTCAATTCAACATAACTCCAAAGTGTAGTGTTCCCAGCGCTTCCAGTCTTATAGACGCACAACAAAACATGTTTACTGTTTAAGGTTGACATTCCCACCATCACTGCCGCCATTGCCCAAAACTAGCTCAGACGGACTGGCTATTTTTTTCCGCATGCCGGACTCTCGCCTGGCAAAACACATTATCTATTCCCAGCTTGTTAAAGGGAAACGGGTCCCTGGAGGCCAAAAGAAAGGGTACAAGGACAACATTAAAAGAAACCTTGGGAAAGCTTGGGAAGACATCGCAAAAGACAGGGCGAACATGAGAAATCTTGTTCGTGAGGGAGCTGCTAAATATAATGATAACCTCAGCCAGGCAGCACAAGACAAGCGCAGACTCAGAAAGTCACACACACATAAATAAATTTTGCCAATTACCACAATTTATCACAAAAAACAAAAAATCCCATCCACAAACTCCACAAATTGTATCGCAAAAAAACTCAGCATTATCCTGGAGGGACTGACACACATTTCTATTTACATACATGTTGGTGAACTTTGATGTTTGAACGATGACTTACGGAGCAGGGCGGAGGTGAAGAATCGATACTCATCCTCTCCATTGTCATAGTCCAAAGGCGTGCTGTACTCCTCCAGAGGGGTTCCCTCAAAGCCATCATCTTCCCAGTAGTCATCTTCGTCTTCATCATCTTCGTCGCCGGCCTGGCCAGTGCGGATGCTGGACTGCTGCTGCATGGCATTGCAGTTCTCATTCACCTCATCTTCATCACTTGGAATCTCCTCTGCCCATGCAGAAAATAATACACCCTTCAGGATTAAAGCCTAAAGATGAGATGCCAATTCTATTATCTTATCTTGTCTTGTCTTATAATTGTTTGTTTCATATTTCAGGTTGTTGTTTTATACATTCTGAGCACTTAAGTTGGTCAACCATAAGGAATTTTGCACTATTATGGATACTTTACAATATGTAATTGCTATAAAACAGCCTCACCTATATGAGCCAGTGCCTGCTCTCCCCAAAACCAAAATAATAATAATAATATAATAATAATAATTAAAACAAAAAAAAAAACAAAAACAAATAATGACTTTTTTCCAGTTTCCAATTTCGGGCACAAATGGAAAATGTATACCGTATAAGGGGCAATTCTGGCATTTCACTCAATACAGTAATTTAATTTGCTGCAAGTTACGTATTGTCCTCTGGCCAGCCGCCTCTCACAAATTTTTGGTCAAATGAGCCGCTTGTTGTTTTCTAGAATAAAAATATCTGAATTGGATGAAACGCTGGAAATGCCCTTTATCCATTCTTTTTAAACTTTTCCATTTGTGCACAAACTCGGAAATCAGAAAAAGGAGTCATTATCCGTCTACTCATTTTGGTTTTGGAAACTAATATTGAGAAAACAAGTAATTTTTTTTTTTTTTTACTTTCGGTTTTGTTTTGAAAAACGAATGAACAAATGATACACAGATTTGATCGGTTGTGTTTCCCCTGGCAGTGGCTAAAAGTGTGCAGCATTTGCACAGTGCCTGTGCTTGCTACACCTCGTGTCCTAAGTATTTCAAAATAAGAGCTGTGCTCCATATGGTTGGCAAATTATATTAACATGCAGAGCATCGATGCCTGGCACACAAAACACCATTTATCACAGTTCAGTCTTTTGGAATATGTACAGTGGTTAACTAATGAATTAGATCACTGCCTACTATAAGATGTTTTCCACTGCTGCCACAAATTAACAGCATTTAAATTAAATTTTACAAAAGAAGCAGAAAAAAAATATTTTTTGACTGCGATGTTCCAGTTATTTCCTGTCATTCATGCACAGAAAAATGTGTTTTAGTGGTTGGTTGTTATTCTCATTCCTCACGCTTGTTCAAAATGGTGAAGTGCAGGGAATTCAGTGAGAAAGAGTCCAGTTAATGTAAATGAAATGATTTGTTAAGCAATGTATATCGCAATGACAATGATTTTTTCATATATTAACCTTAAGAGAGTACTGTCAATATTCCAATTTCCTTTCTTCTCTCTCTTTCTTTCTGCCCTTGTGAATTCTGCATCCTCCACCTCTGTTGTGCACAATTTTCCTCATTTTCCTTCTGTTCCTCTTTTTACTTCCCTTGAATTGTCCTTCATCCTGTGCTTCCACAATCTTTTCTCACCATTCTGGTCTTCATCCTGTGCCCCTGCATGAGCCAGCAGGTCTGGTTTGTTGACGAGGCGGGAGGCATAGAGATGTTTGAGGCCCAAGAACAAGAGCAGGATGGAGGGAACAATCTGGATGGCAACTCCCTCCAGCACTGCTGGCCGACTGGGAAGCTCCATCAGCACGCTCAGGCCGATGATACACATCTTACGGTCATGAAGCCTGGAAAGTGGATCAGATTAAGAATGAAGGAAACCGAAGGGACCATGATTTTATAGAATCCAGAATGTGTTTGTTAGGATATTTACAGGCACTCTTCTTAACATGTTTTGTCATTTATCTGGACCAAAATTGGTTTTAAAAAAAAAAAAAAAAAAAAAAAAAGATGCCTATTACAAATAGGGCTGGGTGTTGTTCAAAATTGTTTGATACAATACCAACTTTGGTACTTTTGTTTTGATACTGGTTTCAGAACAATACTTTTTTTAATACCTTCAATAAGTTATTTTTGTGTAATGCATTAAATATTTTTTTTAATGTTATATGTTGTTGTTGTTGTCTGTGTTGTTCAAAATGAATGTAGCTTATGTATAATCATAATGAATATGTCATGCTCTCTGCCTCCTAGTCTGTGTGTGTGTGTGAGAGAGAGAGAGAGAGAGAGAGTGCCTGATTACAGATGGAGGACTGGTGTGCTGATTGGAAAGCTGCTACACAGCTGCAGTGAGTCATCAGCTCCTGCCTATTTAAGCTCCTGGACCACAGTCAGTCAGCGCTGGATTATAGACTCACTCACAGCCAGTTATATCTCCAGCTCCAAGTATTACGTTTGCTCTGTTCCTACCTGTACCCGACCTCTTTTCTCCTGTTTCGTCCGGGACTACCTGCCCCACCACCAGACCTGATTCCAGCCAGCACACCCTCAGTCTGGACTCATCTCCTGCATCTAGTTTCAATAAACTACCTGTAAACCTGCCACCTGCCTGTGTCTCTCTGCCTTAAGAGTTCACACAGCCAGCTTTAGCAGTATAATCCAGCCAGCATGGACTCTGCAGAGCAGGAGACATTGAAGCAGGCAATTGCCTTCCAGGGAACGCATTTGGGGAAACACAACACAGCCCTGCGTGAAAAATCTGGCCAGCTGACCCAAATCTCAGCCACCTGGTGCAGCAGCTCCTCCAGCAGCACCACCCGGCCCAGATATTGCACCAGCCAGTCCGGAACCTTATATTCCTCTGCCAGCAAAGTACTCAGGTGATCCCAACACATGCTGCCAGTTCTTCACTCAGTGCCCGTTAACCCTCACTGCTCAGCCTCTCCGTTATACCAGTGAAGAAGTGAAGGTGGCTTACCTGGTTAACCTGGTGGAGGGTCCGCTGAGTTTTTACAACGCCCTCTTTGAGCAGCGCTCCCCACTCGCCATGTCCGCTGATGCCCTTGCCAAGGAGCTCAAGTGTGTTTATGACCAGCCCATACGGGGCTGCGGTGGAGTCGGGCTGGAATGAGCCACCACTCATCTCTGCTTTCCAGAACAGGCTCAATTGTGACATCGGGAGGGAGAGTGCAGTACGGGAGGAGATGTCGACTCTGGATGAAGGCATTAAGACGGCCATTAAAGTAAACCATCCGCTGCTGGATGCTGCCCTTTAGTGGTGAGGAAAGTCATTACCTCTCCCAGCTCTCCTTGACTCTGGTGCAGATGAGAACCTCACTGACAATTCCATTTGCCAGCAGCTGGGTATCGAGGCCGAGCTTCTGGTTGTCGCACTAGAGACCAAAGCACTCAATGGGATGCTGCTGGCCACCACTGACCACAAGACCGCTCCAGTACATCTCCAATTGTCTGGTAATCACCAAGAGGTAATCAGATTCCATGTCATTGACTCTCCTCATGTACCTCTAGTCTTAGGTTTTCCCTGGCTAAAGCTTCATAACCCCCATTTTGACTGGTCCACAGGCAGTGTCCACTCCTGGAGTCCTTACTGTCACACTCACTGTCTTCGCTCTGCTTTAACACTGACATCTGGTCCTCCACCTGTAGCTGAACCCATAGATCTGTCACTAGTCCCCGAGGTGTACCATGACCTGGCCACAGTATTCAGTAAAGAGCAGGCTCGTTCTCTCCCCCCCTACTGGCCATACAAGTGTTCCATAGAGCTTCTGCCTGGGGCTACACTCCCCAGTAGCAAGCTGTATAACCTCTCCCGTCCAGAGCAGCAAAGTATGGAGAAATACATACAAGAATCACTGGCAGCTAGGATCATCCGTCCGTCATCCTCCCCAGTAGGTGCTGGTTTCTTCTTTGTGGGGAAGAAAGCTGGCACACTAAGACCCTGTACTGACTATAGAGAGCTTAACAACATTACACTCAAGAACAAGTATCCCCTGCCTCACATTGACTCAGCTTTTGTGCCTCGTAGTCCCCCGTGCGTTTTCATCTCACAGGTATCCATGGACCCAGTCTACCTGGTGGAGTAGTGGTTGTGCAGACCAGTCAGGCTTCATCTTCTGGTTCTGAACGACGTGATGGTGACGAGGTCATCCTGCGGAGGCTTCTCCTGTTTGGTGTGGTGGAGAGGAAGACGTGCTGCTCAGGCTTCTTCTGGTTGGCGTGGTTGAGGGAGAAAGACATTCTGCCCAGGCTTCTTCTGGTTGGTGTGGTGGAGAGGAGGACGTGCTGCCCAGGCTTCTTCTGGTTGGCATGGTGGAGGGAGAAAGACATGCTGCCCAGGCTTCTTCTGGTTGGTGTGGTGGAGAGGAGGATGTGCTGCTCAGGCTTCTTCTGGTTGGCGTGGTGGAGGGAGAAAGACATGCTGCCAAGGCTTCTCCTGTTTGGTGTGGTGGAGAGGAAGACGTGCTGCCCAGGCTTCTTCTGGTTGGCGTGGTGGAGGGAGAAAGACATGCTGCCCAGGCTTCTTCTGGTTGGTGTGGTGGAGAGGAGGACGTGCTGCCCAGGCTTCTTCTGGTTGGCGTGGTGGAGAGGAAGACATGCTTCTCATCCATTGCTGATAGCTTGATGATGCTCTTCACCCCCTTGGACACTCTCATACAATTCTATATATACACACTGTATATTACCTGTTGTTATATTGAGTTGGACATTTCCATACAATTTTGTATGTAGTGTTAATGTGTTTTTATTGTTGTTATTCTGTACACATGGCATCTATTGCACATCTGTCCATCCTGGAAGAGGGATCCCTCCTCTGTTGCTCTTCCTGAGGTTTCTTCCGTTTCCTTTTCCCTGTTAAAAGTTTTTTTTTTGGGGAGTTTTTCCTTAGTCGATGCGAGGGTCATTTGTAAAGGACAGAGGGAGTCATATCCTGTACAGATTGTAAAGCCCAATGGGGCAAATTCATAACTTGTGATATTGGGCTATACAAATAAACTTGACTTGACTTTTGTCCCTCTCCAGGGTGCCAGCATCTTCACCACTCTGGACCCCCACAATGCGTACCACTTGGTATGCAAAGAAAAAGGAGATGAGTGGAAAACTGCAATCAATACCCCACTAGGCCATTTTGAATACTTGGTTATGCCCTTTGGACTATCTAATGCACCTGCTGTTTTTCAGGCCCTGGTGAATGACGTGCTCCGAGACATGCTTGGTCACTTTGTTTTCGTTTATTTGGATGACATCTTAATCTACTCTCACTCTCTCCAGGAACACCAGGAGCATGTCCGTGCAGTACTACAGCGTCTCTTGGAAAACAACTTATTTGTCAAAGCTGAGAAATGTCAGTTTCATGCCACCTCTGCGTCCTTTCTCGGCTTCATCATCATCATCATCTCAGAGGGTGAGCTCAAAACGGATCCTGCAAAAGTGGCTGCAGTCGCAAACTGGCCGTGGCCCACCACCTGTAAGCAGCTTCAGCGCTTCAATGGCTTTGCCAACTTCTATCGAAGGTTTGTGAAAAATTACAGCAGCAAAGCAGCCCCCCTAATCACACTCACCTCCCCATCTGTTCCATTCCGTTGTACTCCTGAGGCAGAGGAGGCCTTCTCAGAGCTCAAGCGCCAGTTCATCTCCTCTCCCATCCTCATCCATCCTGAACGGTCCCTGCAGTTCATTGTGAAGGTGGATGTATCTGACATCTGAAGAACTGCACCTATCCCGGTGCAGTTCTTTGTCAACGTTCACCCAAAGATGATAAGCTGCACCCATGTGCCTTTTTCTCACATAAACTTGAACCCCCTGAGAGGAACTATGACGTAGGTAACCGGGAGCTGCTGGCCGTGGTGTTGGCATTGGAGGAGTAGCGGCACTAGCTGTAAGGGGTGGAGCATCCGTTCATGGTATGGACCGACCATAAGAACCTGTCATACATCCAGAGAACTAAACGACTAAATGCTCGTCAAGCAAGGTGGGCCCTGTTCTTGGGAAGATTTAATTTCACCATTACTTACCGCCCGGGTTCCAGCCAGATGCCCTGTCCCACCAGTTCTCAGCCAACGAGGTCCCTGCGAACCTGAATGCCTCCATCTAGGGTCATTGCTGCTCTCATCTGGGGAACAGAAGCAGAGGTCCGCCAAGCTCAGTCTACACAGCCCGATCCAGGTAACGGACCCCCTAACTGCCTTTTTGTCCTGGACTCTGTTCATTCTCAGGTCCTGCAGTGGGCCCACTCTTCCCACCTAACCTGTCACCCAGGGCTCCATCGTACCGCCTCCTTCCTCAAACGGCGCTTCTGGTGGGCAACTACGGATGCAGATACCCGTTCATTTGTGGCAGCTTGCTCCGTCTGTGCCCGAAGTAAGACCACCACCAAGCCTACTTCTGGTTTGCTCCGTCCTCTGACCATTCCCAGTTGTCCTTGGTCCCACATTGCCCTCAATTTTGTGACTGGTCTTCCCCCATCTGGCGGTAATACTGTGGTCCTCAAAATTATTGACCGTTTCTCTAAGGCTGCACATTTCATTGCCCTGCCCAAACTTCCCTCTGCACGTGAAACTGCTGGTTGGACAACACGTCTTCCGCATCCATGGTCTGCCCTCAGATATTGTCTCCGACAGAGGCCCGCAGTTTACCTCCCAAGTTTGCAAAGCTTTCTGTAAAGCTACTGCCAGCCTGTCTTCGGGATACCATCTACAAGCCAATGGACGGACGGCGTGGGCCAATCAGGAGATGGAGGCTGCTCTCCGCTGCGTCTCCTCAGCAGAGGCTTGGTCCTGGGGTACTCAGTTGCCCTGGGTGGAGTACGCACACAATACTCTCCCCAGCGCTTCCTTGGGTATGTCCCCCTTTAGTTGTTCTCTTGGCTATGAACCTCCTCTATTCCCAGAGCAGGAGGAGGAGATTGCAGTCCCTTTAGTCCAGGCTCATATGCACCACTGCGGGGGCACTTGGAGGCGTGCTCGTGTTGCGCTACTCCGGGCTTCATCTCAGACCCAGGTCCAGGCAAACCACGGCCATTTCCTGGCTCCCAGCTATGCTCCAGGTCAGAAGGTATGTCTTCTCTCCAAGGATCTGCCTCTCCAGGTGGAATCTAAAAAGCTTACCCCCCGGGATGTTGGCCGTTTGAGATAGAGCCTGTAATTAATCCCTGTGCTGTCTGTCTAGGATCTCGGCTTCTTTTCGTAGGATTCATCCTACATTTCATGTGTCCCTGCTGAAACCAGTCCGTTCCTGTCCTCTCTCCTCCTCATTGCAAAAATCAGGCATATTCTCTCACAAAACGATGCAGAAAAATTAGTCCATGCATTTGTAACTTCTAGGCTGGACTATTGCAATTCCTTATTATCAGGCTGCCCTAATAAGTCTATCAAGACTCTACAGCTGGTCCAGAACGCTGCAGCACGTGTTCTGATCAGAACCAGAAAAAGAGACCATATTTCTCCTGTGTTAGCCTCTCTGCACTGGCTCCCTGTAAAATCTAGAATAGAATTTAAAATCCACCTACAAGGCACTGAATGGTCAGGCACCATCTTATCTTAAAGAGCTAATAGTGCCTTATAATCCAGCTAGAACTCTCTGAGCGCTACTTATAAAAGTAGAATGGGAGCTAGAGCTTTCAGTTATCAAGCTCCTCTTCTGTGGAACCAACTCCCTCTTTCAGTCTGGGAGGCAGACACCATCCCCTTATGCAAGAGTAGGCTTAAGACTTTCCTTTTTGATAGTGCTCATAGTTAGGGCTGATCCAGGGTTGACTTAGGCTGCCTTGGATCAATCCTTAATTATGCTGCTATAGGTCTAGACTGCCGGGGGACTTCCTCTGACACACTGAGCTTCTCTTCTTCTTCATTTGGATGCCTCCATTAAGTCCTTTTGCTAACTCATCTTCTTCCCCGGAGTCCCTGTGCTCTCACCTCCTAGGTGTCCGTGAGCTGAGGCTAGTTGGTGGGAAGGAGGTGGTGTCATCCAGGCTTCATCTGTCACGATGTTGCTCAGGTTATATCTGTTAGAGTAGTGGAGAAGAGAATGTGTTTACTCTTCCTCCCTTTAACACATGGTGCAGATTAGTTTTGTGCCTCGTAGTCCCTGTGCGTTCTCATCTCACAGGTACCCATGGATCCAGTCTACCTGGTGGAGTAGTGGTTGTGCAGACCAGTCAGGCTTCATCTTCTGATGCTGAGTGACATGGTGGTGACAAGGTCATCTTGCAGAGGCTTCTCCTGTTTGGTGTGGTGGAGTGGAAGACGTGCTGCACAGGCTTCTTTTGGTTGGCGTGGTGGAGAGGAGGACGTGCTGCACAGACTTCTTTTGGTTGGCGTGGTGGAGAGGAGGACGTGCTGCCCAGGCTTCTCCTGGTTGGCGTGGTGGAGAGGAGGACGTGCTGCCCAGGCTTCTTCTGGTTGGCGTTATGGAGAGGAGGACGTGCTGCCCAGGCTTCTCCTGGTTGGCGTGGTGGAGAGGAAGACGTGCGTCTCATCCATTGCTGATAGCTTGATGATGCGCTTCATCCCCTTGGACAATCTCATACAATTTTATATATATATATATATATATATATATATATATATATATACACTGTATATTAGCTATTGTTATATTGAGTTGGACATTTTCATACAATTTTATATGTAGTGTTAATGTGTTTTCATTGTTATTATTCTGTACACAAGGCATCTATTGCACGTCTGTCCATCCTGGAAGAGGGATCCCTCCTCTGTTGCTCTTCCTGAGGTTTCTTCGTTTCTTTTTCCCTGTTAAAAGTTTTTTTTTGGGGAGTTTTTCCTTAGTCGATGCGAGGGTCATTTGTAAAGGACAGAGGGAGTCATATCCTGTACAGATTGTAAAGCCCAATGGGGCAAATTCATAATTTGTGATATTGGGCTATACAAATAAACTTAACTTGACTTGACTCCTGCTGACTCCCACCCTCCCCCCCGTCTACACTGTGCGACCTGGTCGCATCCTGGACGTTCTCCGCCTGGGGTGGGGTTTTCGTTATCTGGTAGACTGGGAGGGTTATGGGCCGGAGGAGCACTGCTGGGTTCCCAGATGGGACATCCTTGACCCATCCATCACCAGACCTGATTCCAGCCAGCACACCCTCAGTCTGGACCCATCTCCTGCATCTAGTTTTCAATAAACTACCTGTAAACCTGCCACCTGCCTGTCTCTCTCTGCCTTAAAAGTCCACACAGCCAGCTTTAACAGAACAGGGAGATTGAGAAATGATTTGTGTTTAGTTATAGTGAGTAAATTAATATTACATATATTGCAGTACAAAGAGGCCTCTATGTGTGATAGAAGAATCACATCTTCAATAATTGAAAAAAATTTTTATACCATAAAAGTCCAGTGTGTATGAATTAGGGTATACTATTAGCAGAAATGTAATAAAGAATTCATAAATCATTAGTGTAAAATATCCTGTGTTTATAGTTCATAGTGTCACTGTTGACTGTATACACGCTTAGAAAGCAGAGGGCAATCAGTTTGTATCTATCAGTCAGGACGTGATTAGTCCGGTGTAGCATAACTACTGGTAGCAGGGAAATATATTGTATATGTTTACTTATGAAAAATATGTGTCTTTAGTTTGCATGGTTGTCCAGTATGAGTCAACTTTAAGGGCCATTATGACCACCTGCCTAATATAGTGTTGGTCCCCATGTCTGACCTCTGACCTCCTGAAGGTGCTCTTCAGTATCTGACTCCTTTCTATCTTCAGCAGCATTAACTTTCCTGGTCTGGTCAGACCAGCCTTCCCTCCCCACCTGCACCAATGATCCTCTCATGACCCTGTCTCTGGTTCACCACTGGTCCTTCCTTGGACCACTTTTGATAGATCCTGACCACTGCAGAACAGGAACAGCCCACCAGAGCAGCATTTCTGGAGATGCTCTGACACAGTTTTATAGTAGGTGTGTAAGTTGCATGTTGGAAGCAACTTCTAAAGAGGCAAGGTCATGGTGTACAGCCTAAACCCAGACTAGTTTAATAAAGGAAAGCCTTTCCCTCACCCCAGGAAGAACTCTGTGTCATTCATCCACTGGTTGATGAAGTGGGCGGTGACAGGCTGAGGGTTGTGCTGGAAGTGCATGTTGTCCAGAGTGTGGATGAGCAGGGCTGGGTTGTAGTACAGAGCAGCGATGGTCACCTGGAGGCACATGGTCCTCAGCTCACTGGACTTCACCCCCCGCATCAAGCGCTCCAGAACTGCCTCCACAAACAGAGGGATGCACTAGGAAACACAAACCACAGAGAAAATATTAGTTAATTTTATTAATACCTGAGGGGGAATGATTTTTTTTTCCATTGCCATATAAAGGCACCCGGAGCAGCTGGGGATTCGGTGCCTTGCCCAGGAGCACCTCAGCAGTGCCCAGCAGGAGAAACTGGCACCCCTCACTATCAGTCCACACTGTACTTGGTCCACGCGGCACCTGAACCCGGCAATCCCCTGGTTCTCAACTCAAGTCCCTACATCGTGCCTACAGCAACTAACAGTAACCCTAACCCTAACCCTTTAGTTCTCTACTGGTAGAGAGGACAGATACTTAAGCAGGAACGATACAAATGACCAAAAACCATCAAAACAATACATAGCAAGATCTGTTGTTGTTCTGGACTTTCTACCAGTCAGAACTGAAGAAGCCTCTTGGATGATGAGAGGAGAAACATCTTCAATAAACCTTAAGCAAATCCACTTTACTCTTTTTGCTCTTTTTGATTTACCTTGACCTGGATGACTGAGAACCTACATAGACAAGGTTGGGAACTACTAAACTACTGTTACTTTTGGTGATTACATGGACATGAAAGCCTGTGTGGGACTTTTTCTGACCTGGTCGATGCCTCTGCCTCTGCACTGCAGAATGATAACCTCCAACAGTTTAGCAGCATGACACTCTGCATCCTCACCAGCATCTATGGTCAGCACCTACAGCAAGTCGAAAGGAAAAACAGTTGACTGGTCGAGAACTGGGAAAGCAGTCTCCTTATTCACATTTTATATAACTGGGAACTTTTATAATACATTTATAGCCTGACCTTTTTGCACATGCTGTAGATGACCTCTAAGTGCTTAGAGTTGGACAGGAGCATGTCTGTGTCCACGGTAACATAGTTGTGCAAAAGAGGCATCATATCTGTAACACAAACATTTACCAACATTAACCTTGCCAACGTGTCTTATGGACTTATCAGCATGTAAACAGCAACATTTATTTTACAGTGCATAAGTACTAAAATTAAATTTCTTGGTTAGTAGTTCTCTTTCATTTAATTAGTTTCAGTGTGTCACTCAGGGACACGCCCTGTCATATTCACAGGAGCACTTATTCCATGCCCTGAGTGGGCAACTCCTCACTTCTAAATTTATCCTTCCTATTTTTCCCAAGGTGTGTAACAATACTCACATTTGTACCAAACCATCACAGGTCCAGAGGTGGACCACAATCCATAAATGTACAGGCTTTTGACTGTGGAATTTGAAACTTGAAGTCAGAGTTCCCACAGGAAGTGACGGACCGTTTAGTCTCTCACACATTCTCAGTAGCAGCTAGTAACAAACCCATGGTAAAAAAAAAACATGCATATACAAGTGTTGTTATGGAAACACCAACTGACTTGGTTGTTTTTCCTGTTCTGAATTACTGGGTAGGGGTTGTTGAAATGTTTGCACAGCTCTTGGTTTCTATCTTGCAGCGGTGATAGTTTACACAACATGCTCAAGTTTGGATCGTTAGCTAACAGGATGCTAAGCTAACAGGATGCTAATTGCTGAAAGATGTGGTTCAAATCACAAGTGTAGGATCACTTCAGTTTCTTGATAAAATACGAAAAGGGAGAGACACAAACGCAGTGTCTATATTGTTACAAATCGTCTATATCAGTGTTTCCCAACCCTGGTCCTCGGAGCCCACTATCCTGCATGTTTTAGATGTCACCCTGCTCCAACACACCTGAACACACCTTAAAAGCAGTAGGTCATTATCAGGCTTCAGCAGAGCTTGATGACGGGTTGATTATTTGAATCAGGTGTGTTAGAGCAGGGTTACATCTAAAACGTGCAGGATAGTGGGCCCTGAGGACCAGGGTTGGGAAACACTGGTCTATATATCTGCAATCCAAAAAACTAGCACATATACACTATATTGCCAAAAGTATTCGCTCACCTGCCTTGACTCGCATATGAACTTAAGTAACATCCTATTCCTAATCCATAAGATTCAATATGACGTCGGTCCACCCTTTGCTGCTATAACTTCTTATAGCTTATAGCTTCAACTCTTCTGGGAAGGCTATCCACAAGGTTTAGCAGTGTGTTTATGGGAATTTTTGACCATTCTTCCAGAAGCGTATTTGTGAGGTCACATACTGATGTTGGATGAGAAGGCCTGGCTCTCAGTCTCTGCTCTAATTCATCCCAAAGGTGTTCTATTGGGATGAGGTCAGGACTCTGTGCAGGCCAGTCAAGTTCATCCACACCAGACTCTGTCATCCATGTCTTTATGGACCTTGCTTTGTGCACTGGTGCACAGTCATGTTGGAAGAGGAAGGGGCCAGCTCCAAACTGTTCCCACAAAGTTGGGAGCATGGAATTGTCCAAAATGTCTTGGTATGCTGAAGCATTCAGAGTTCCTTTCACTGGAACTAAGGGGCCAAGCCCAGCTCCTGAAAAACAACCCCACACCATAATCCCCCCTCCACCAAACTTTACACTTGGCACAATGCAGTCCGACAAGTATCGTTCTCCTGACAACCGCCAAACCCAGACTTGTCCATCAGATTGCCAGATGGAGAAGCGTGATTGGTCACTCCAGAGAACACGTCTCCACTGCTCTAGAGTCCAGTGGCAGCATGCGTTACACCACTGCATCCAACGCTTTGTATTGCAGTTGGTGATGTATGGCTTGGATGCAGCTGCTCGGCCATGGAAATACATTCCATGAAGCTCTCTGCACACTGTTCTTGAGCTAATCTGAAGGCCACATGAAGTTTGGAGGTCTGTAGCAATGGTCTATGGATCCACTATAATGAGACAGGGCGCACTAATGACCGAACACGAGCTCCCAGGCCACGTGTCACCACCCCACGGCAGGACCGCCATATTCGTCTTCAATATCTGAGAAACTGTTTCCTGCCAGCTACAGTGACTGCAGCACAAACCAGTGGTCGACATCAGAACGGAATCAGCAACCCAACAGTACGCAACCGCTTGAGTGAAGCCGGGTTGCACAGCAGACGTCCCCGCCGTGGTCTGTTGTTGACTCCAGCACGTCACCATGTCCATCTGCAATGGGCAAGATCGCTATTACACAACATTTGAATTAATGTCACTTAAATTTTGGTAAATTATGCATAAACCGTATTGTGTTGCGTTGGAAGCGTGCTCTCCGCTCCACCAACCAACCAGATGAAGCCAGATGAAACCAGATGAAGCTAGGGCAGCATGTCTCCTCCTCTCCACCACACCAAACAGGAGAAACCTCAGCAAGGCGTCCTCGTCACCACCACGTCACTCAGTACCAGAGGATGAAGCCTGGTCTGCCCAACCCAACAGAGGTTGTCCCCTGGCAGTCTAGACCTATAGCAGCACAACTAAGGACTGATCCAAAGCAGCCTGAGTCAGCCTTGGATCAGTCTTAACTATAAGCACTATCAAAAAGGAAAGTCTTAAGCCTGCTCTTGAATAAGGGGATGGTGTCTGCCTCCCGGACTGAAAGAGGGAGTTGGTTCCACAGAAGAGGAGCTTGATAATTGAAAGCTCTAGCTCCCATTCTACTTTTATAAACCCTAGGAACCTCTAATAGTCCTGCATTCTGTGAGAGTTCTAACAGGGTAATAAGGTACTACCAGCTCTTTATGATAAGATGGTGGCTGCCCATTCAGTGCCTTATAGGTGAGAAGAAGGATTTTAAATGCCAGTGCAAAGCGGCTAGAAGAGGAGAAATATGGTCTCTTTTCCTGGTTCTGGTCAGAACACGTGCTGCAGCGTTCAGCTGGAGAGTCTTGATAGACTTATTGGGGCAGCCTGATGATAATAATAAATTGCAATAGTCCAGCATAGAAGTAACAAATGCATGGACTAATTTTTCTGCATCATTTTGAGACACCATCTCCTTATTTAAGAACAGGCTGAAGACTTCTTGCTGAGGCTTTTCCTGTTTGGTGTGGTGGAGAGGAGGACGGGTTGCTCAGAATCCATTGCTGACAGCTTGATGCTGCTCTTGGTCATTTTTATCGCCGTACAATTTCATATGTATTAACTGTTGTTATATGGAGTGTCTATGTGTGTTTTTTGTTACTCTGAACACTGATAGAGGGATTCCTCCTCTGTTGCTCTTCCTGAGGTTTCTACCATTTATTTTCCCCTGTTAAAAGTTTTTTTGGGGAATTTTTCCTTAGTCAACATGAAGGTTGTTTATAAAGGATAGAGGGTGCCATATTCTGTATAGATTGTAAAGCCCTGAGTCAAATTTGTAATGATTTGTAATGTATGCCTTTGCAGAACCGATAAATGGTCTGAAGAGCCGAGACAGGGGCAGGGAGCTGCTCTGAAAGCTTCCTTGATGTTAGTGTCCATCCCTGGTTGCAAAATCCACATGATGGTTGAAATGTGGGAGAACTGTTTTCATGTTGGCCTGAAAAAGCCCTCAGTGTAAGCAGATTGCAGCTCAGTGACACCGCTTTTCCACCAAAAGGAACCTGGTAGTTCGGTGCTGGTGCTTAGTTGGTTCAACTTTGCGTTCCTTCTGAGCACCAGTCGCTTTTCCATTGGCAAGGACCCCAGTCAGAGCCAAGTCATTACGTCACAGCAAAACATCAGGCCATCACAGCATTTTTGCTTTCACCTGGTGCGAAATCAAAACAAGAAAGATGGAGGAGGTCACTGTCTCAATGCTGGTGCTGTTCCCATGGCTGTTCCTGGCTTTGCAAGAAATCCAAAGCCAAAAACAACACTACTGAATACTTGTTTTCATCATAGTCACTTTGAGTTGAGAACAGATTGTAACCCAGCTGCGAGTGAGATGGAGGTCACCTATTGCCTGGGCACATCCACGATCACAGTAATGGTAGGACACTATTGATCCGAATTTCAACGAGAAACAGTTCATGCCAAACTTCCATGTGTCCCTTGCAGTCCGTTCAATACATTTGCGATCAAACCAGGCAGTATTTACTCTAGTCGTGTTGGTCGGAATACCGCCGCCACAAGCCCCTAACGTAATCAGTGCTTAGTACTAGACCTGCAAAGACTTGGTGCTTGACTGGCTCCAGTTTTAAGCACCAGGGGCCGGTGCTTAGGCTGTGGAAACACAAAGAACTGGTGCTAAGTCAGGCTCTGGCTCCGAACCAGCCCTTGAACCACCCCGATGGAAAAGGGGTATAATAGTCTGGTAGAGAACACTCATAGCCTCCTATCCGTTGTGCTGGTGGTGACTAAAGTAAACTCCCAGGGAAGATAGAATGGTCTGCAGCTCACAGTCAAAAACTTGATATCAGATGAACAATGACTTGAGACAATATTAGCATATTTACACCAGTTGTTACTGATGAAAATAGAGAAACCAACCCCTTGTGATTTACCACTGAGTGAGCAGCTTGTGTCAACATGATGTAGGAAGCCCCTCCATGCTAACAGCATTGTCCAGAATTGATGAGTTGAGCCATGTCTCCGTCAGAATTATGGCACAACAGTTCGACATCTCGCATTTTGATGTTAATTCCAGCTGCAGACGATATTGTTGTCCAGGAAGCGAATGTTGGAGAGTAAGATGGATGGAAGCGTTCCCTTATCTCTTCCCAGCAACTTCATCAATCTTCCCTGCCTCCACCCCATCTCTCAACAACGACTCTTCAGAGTGAAGCACACTGACCTTCCCAGAAGCGAACTGTGCAGACTCTACCAAGGCAAGATGGTGTACAATGAGGTGTCCTGTGGAGTCCTCCATTATATTCCAACTTGAGCCTGAGTCTAAGTCGGCAGAGGATCCCTGTGCCGTGGATGACATTCTGCCTGTTTTCTGTACTGAAGAAGGCCTCCAATGACTACGAACCGGTGGCAAGGATAAAGTCTCTGGAGAGGCTGGTTCTGTCACACCTCTGGTTAGAACATCACTGGACACTCTTCAATTTGCCTACCAGCCAAATCTAGGGGTAGAAGATGCCATCATGTTTCTGCTCTGCTGCATCTACGCTCAGATGGATAGACCTGGAAGTACTATGAAAGTCTTTGACTTCTCCAGTGCTTTCAACGCCATCCTCCTGCCCTGCTAGGGAGGAAGCTGGTGGTGATGCAGGTGGACACTCCCCTGGTGTCCTGGATTGTGGATTATTTGACTGGTAGACCACAGTATGTTAGACTGCAGGGCTGCATGTCTGACACTGTGGTGAGCAGCACAAGGGCATATACCCTTCACACTACAGCACAGACTTCAAATACATGACAGAGTCATGTCACCTGCAGAAATTTTCCAATGAGCGGGAAGGACACTGAGTACAGGGACACTGTGGACTCCTTTGTCGAGTGGTATGAGCTAACCCACCTGCAGCAGGTGACGGGGTCATTGGCAACGTTCTGACAGAAAGGTGCCAGATACCACAGCACACATTCAGAGGTCAGATCAGGGAGCAACTAACACAAGATTATGGTGGACACTTGAAGCCTGCTCCAGATGAACTGAATTGACTCTGGACAATTTTGTGCATGGGGGCAAAATAGCCTGGACATGTATAGTGTCAATTGCTTATGTGCTGTATTGAAACGTAGGTTTTATGATTTTTTTTTCTGTGTTTTCATGCTTGTTGCAGCACAAATTAACTACTTGGGACAAATAATAATGTGACTTGACATACCCGTGAAGTAGTCGAAGCAGTCGTGCTGGAAAACCTCATACAAGACACCCAGAAGCTGCCACATCTGGGGGGAGATAGTCTGACAGGTGAGGCCAAAGGCCAGGGACAAGATCTCTTCGTAGAACTCTGCAGAGAAGAGGAAAGGTCTGTTAATGAATCTCATATGTGCACCAACATTCACAACACACCTTTGTGTTAGTTCATCTTAAGTTTAGAAGTGGAATGGAAGGTTTTTACATATGTGCGCAAACATGGACTGACTTTTGATGACTCTGTGGGCCATAGGAGTGAAGTGGTAGGCATTGTGTCAGTTATGTTGAAGCTACACTGAAAAAAATATAAACAACACTTGCCCTCATTTTTCTTGAGCTGAACTCAAAGATCTAAAACACCTCACAGGTGTGGCATATCAAGATGCTGATTAGACAAAATGAATATTGTACAGGTGTGCCTTCGGCTGGCCACAATAAAAGGCCACTCTAAAATGTGAAGTTTTACTGTACTGGGGTTTTCCAGGGGCTCAGATAGCCAGTCAGGATGTGGTGTGACCACCATTGGCCTCATGCACATCTCCATCACACTGATCAGTCAGGTTGTTGATTGTGGCCTGTGGGTTATTGGTCAAAGTATTGTTTTGTTGTTACTATAACTTGTTTATGCTGCTGTGGCAAGTGGATTTCCCTAATGAGAGATCAATAAAAAAAATTAAAAAAAATATTCTATTCTATTAATAATTCCAGTAACTCCTGTGCTGTATAAACAGCAGTTAGTGATTGAGAACATGTGTGTATGAGTGTAAGTGAGTGCATACACATACATACGCTGGACTGCCCGCGCACACACACCTGCCATACCTATGATGGGCTTCTGCAACACCAGGCCGATCACCTGCAAACAGATTCCCTCCAGCTGCTGAGTGATCTGAGAGGAAGAATGAAAAAGAATATAGAAAAATCACACACAATACTGTTGAACAAGGATCTTCAAGAATGTCCAACAATGTTTAAGAGACCTCCTTGTGGTCCTCCATGACAGTAAGGATGGTGTCGATGGTACTGAGGATTCCCAGGGCCATGACAGTCTTGTCCTCGTTTTCCTCATACTCCTCACTTTGAAGGACACTGATGAAAATCTCCGCCTGCCAAACGCAAACAAGCACACACAGTGACATAATACTTCAGGATAACATTATGTCATATTTTCTACGGAAACGGATGAAGACATCAAGACATATAGATGCAAAAAAAAAACAATACATGTGAGACTAAAAGAAATGTGTTTTGAGTTCCTACCAGATTCTGTGTCATGTCCACAGCGATGGCAGCCACTTCCTGGTTGTACTCACAGATCATCTTCTGAATGACGTTGGTCAGGTCATCATTCTCCGTCTCTTTTACCACATGCAGCAGCTCTTGCATGACTGGCCGGATATACGGCCTGATGTACAGCTTAGCTACACATGCACGCACATGTGTAGCACACACACACACACACACACACACACACACAAGAACATGAGTAAAAACCAAAACTATATGCAGAGCTTAACAAATGTATAAGAGGACCACCCAGTGTAAGGTGTTTACCAATGCTGTCCTAAATTAACAGTATTACTTATTACCAAAGTATTTTTAATGTTCCTGTAATGGTTAATCCACCAGTATGCGCAAGCTCTTTAAAAAATGTTATCTTTAATGGTGAAATAGAATTGATGTTATCCAGGAATTTTAAAATTTACCGTTTTACAAAAAAGCATACAAAATATCAAAGCACATTATTGGTTTTTTTGATTCCAGTTATTTCCTGTCATTCCTGAACAGAACAATAAATGTGTTTTAGTGGTTGTTTGTTATTCTGGATTCATTTCTGACTTCTCAGTGAATGTGAATACATTTTAAATTCCTCACGCCAAAATGGTGAAGCGTAGGGAACTCAGAAAAAAGAAAGAGTCCAGTAAAAGTGAATAAAACAATACTGGAGGCTCTTTCCTGCTCTGACACATTCGTAATGCCCTGTATATTAGGTACACCGTGCTAGTAAAAGGTTGGACCACTTTTGCCTTCAGAACTACCTTGATTCTCGGTGTCATACTTTGAACAAGGTGTTGGAAACATTCCTCACAGATTTTGGTCCATATTAACATGATAGCATCACTCATTTGCTGCAGATTTTTCAGCTGCTCATTTACAATGATAATCTTCATTCCACCACATCCCAAAGGTTCTATTGGATTGAGATCTGGTGACTGTGGAGGCCATTGGAGTCCAGTGAACTCTTTGTCATGTTCTAGAAACCAGTTTGAGATGATCTGAGCTCTGTGACATGGAGCATTACCCTGCAGGAAGCAGAAGATGGTCCACTGTGGTCATAAAGGGATGGACATGGTCAGCAACAGTACTCAGATAGGTATTTAAACCATGCTCAGTTGGTACTAAGGGGTCCAAAGTGAGCCAAGAAAATATCCCCCCACCATTACACCACCAGCAGCAGCCTGAACCGTTGATACAAAACAGGATGGATCCATGCTTTCATGTTGTCTACTCGAATTTCTGACCACTGACCATCTGAATGTTCACCTGAAATGGAGACTGGTCAGACCAGTCCAGTTGTGGTGATCCTATGTGAACTGTAGCCTCAGTTTCCTGTTCTTAGCTGACAGGTGTGGCTCCAGGTGTGACTTCTCACATCTACAAGGCATTTTGGTCCACACAACTGCTGCTCATTGGAGATTTCCTCTTTTCTGGATCATTCTCTCTAAACCCTAGAGATGGTTGAAATGAAAATCCCAGTAGATCAGCAGTTTCTGAAATACTCAGACCAGCCCGTCTGGCACCAACCACCATGCCACGTTCAAAGTCACGTAAATCTCCTTTCTTCTCCATTCTGATGCTCAGTTTGAACTTCAGCAAGTTGTCTTGACCATGTCTACATGCCTAAATGCTTTGAGTGGCGGATATGTGATTGGCTTGTTCACTTTATGTGTTAACACGCAATTCAACAGATATACCTAAGAAAGTGGCCGGAGAGTGAATATACAACATGCACTGACTTGTTGAAGAGCATTCTGATTGTTTCTTGCACTTTTCTGTTGTGATGTCTCTTTGCCTATAGCCTGCAAGGCTAAGCTGAACTAACCACATCCTGACATTCCTTAAGATTGGTATAAGTGTGAAGTGCAAAATTACATCCTTTGAGTGTATACATGATCATATATGCACTTTTTGCAAATATTATACATATGTATCCGCCTTCAAAATACTGTAAATCAACATTTACATTCCTCCACAGACCTTGTTCCTGGTTGCTGACCAGTGTCTGCAGAGCGATGCTGGCTTCCACCTTGACAGGCATCTCTTTGTCGTCAATAAGATCCTGCTTGACCAATTCAACAGCGTTCCTCAGCACCAACTCATCATGGAAACGCAGCGGGCTGAAGCAGTGGAGCACCCAGCATGACTGCCGAAACACAGCAAAGAAGTACAGATTAATACATCACTCAAGCATGTTTAATGTTGGGGTACTAACTCATAAAAGAAACGGATCACACATTACTTTTTGACAAATAAATGCCATACAACTAAATTACTCGCTCTACAAAATAATAAGTTACACTACCAGTTATATCAGTGTTTCCCAACCCTGGTCCTCGGAGCCCAATATCCTGCATGTTTTAGATCTGCTCCAACACACCTGATTCAAATGATCAACTCATCATCAAGCTCTGCTGAAGCTTGATAATGACCCACTGCTTTTAATCAGGTGTGTTGGAGCAGGGTGACATCTACAACATGCAGGATAGTGGGCTCCAAGGACCAGGGTTGGGAAACACTGAGTTATATTATTATTAGATTACTCTGTAACATCGCCTGAGATAGACGATAACTCCCAAATTTCAAAGTCAACCTCATTTGCACAAATCATTACTGCAATAAAAGGAGAACAGACACTTTTGTGCTCTTTGATATCACAAAGCTGATAGGAAGTGAACATTAATCATCTCTGTATCTAGTGGAAATTAGATGCCTGGCAGTCGGCTGGAAGGGGACATTGTCAGTGGCTGCATTTGTAGTGTGCATCACTTTCAGTCAGAAGTCTACAAAGATCTTTTATAACTGCAAGTTACCATTTACAGGGGTTGGATAACGAAACTGAAACACTGGCCAATTTAGTGTTGGAGGATTCATGGCTAAATTTGACCAGCCTGGTGGCCAAACTTCATTGACATTGCACCAGTAACAGCAGAGTTTGCTTAAAATATTGCAACGCACACAACATTATGGGTGACATACCAGAGTTCAAAAGAGGACAGATTGTTGGTGCACGTCTTGCTGGTGCATCTGTGACCAAGACAGTAAGTCTTTGTGATGTATCAAAAGCCACAGTATCCAGGGTAATGTCAGCATACCACCAAGAAAGATGAACCACATCCAACAGGAGTAACTGTGGATGCAAGAGGAAGCTGTCTGAAAGGGATGTCCAGGTGCTAATGTTATGCGGAGTATCATATGTCGGTGTATTATTGTTGATCTTGATTGTTTATTATGTGCCGTGTTTTGTGTGTTTTTTTGTGTGTTAATTGCGTGTGTTATTTATCTCATATGTATTTTGGAATTTCTTATTATTGGAGTGTAGTTTCTTTCAGTTGATGATATGTTAGAAATGCCTGACTATGATATTAGACCGTGACTGCAACCTCTTGACTGGCAACTGTACCAGCCAATCAGACGTTACAGCAGGCCCCACAGACGGACTAATAGGTGCGCCAGGTAGCTGGATGTGTGCTTTTTGTTCTTTTGAAAGAAAGACGTGGACGGCAGCGCGGAGCAGAGCCCGAGAGGACCACGAGCACCAACGAAAGACGCGAGCAACAGTGTACTGGAGGCCTTAAGACGCGAAGCAGGAGCTTCTGCCGAAAAGACGTAAGTTTTGTATGATACACTGTTAGCTGCAACTCGACCACCTCTGAAGCAAGAGAAGCGTACTCTGTGTTAGGGCAGACTATTGGCCATCTCCTGTATTCCAGGTTGGTGGTGTTGCTGGGAGCAGTTTGGCTGGAGAGAGGAGCCGAGCGAGGAGTGGAAGCTGCGCAACGGGTGGAATAGTCAGAAGTGGACGACGGCCGCGGTGGTTAGCCGCATGGTGGATGAGACTACGGGAAGACAAGGACTGGGGTCTGGTTTTACAACTCAAACTCTTGGACTGTTTAATTTTATTGTTATTATTCTTATCTTGTATTTTAAAGAGAGCCATCCCCCTCACTTATGAGAAGAGACATTGCCCGACTTTGTTCTGTACAATAAATTGTGTTGGTGAATTTGAGTTGCGTTCGGGTCATTAGGTGCTGCTCACCGCTGTAAAAAGAATTTGAGAATTTGGTGGTTCCTTCAATCAGCAATTAGATATAACTTATAATAAATAGATACAACCACCCTTATTTGACATTTGGTGTTGTCAACAGGATACGGTTTGTGAGCAGTGCTTAATACCCGTAACATATTTAGAGAAGATGATGATACCAATTTATCCTGGTGCCCCTTGGGTGCCAAAACTCCATGGGTCAGGGGGTGATTTGAAAGGAATGGAAAGAACAAATTAAGGGCATTTTAGAAGCACAAGAGCTAACAGAAGCAAAAAAGGTTGCAATTGTGTTGGGGGCATTGAGTGGGGAGGCAAGTCAGTGTTTCAGATCAGGGGGATCGTGAGAAGGCTGTTAGGATTTTTACTGCATTAGATGCACTTTATGTGGAAAGGGTCCCATTGTCAGTGAGAAGGGCACAATTTTTTGGATGTGTCCAAAGATCAGATGAATCGGTGCGGGCATATTTGTTGCGGCTAAAAGAACTACATTGCAAGCCACAGCAGCACGATCCAAATGAGGCCCCCACCGACTCTCACCTCAAGGACCAGTTTCTGCTGGGCCTTGAGGGGGGACCTTTGCTCCAAGCTCTGAAAATGTTTGCCCGCCATAACCCTGATGCCACCTTTACTCAAATACAACAAGAGACCTTGCTAGTGGAGGGGGAACAACAAGGTACAAAATGGCCAGAGGGTGTGTGTGCCGCAGTAGGCGGATCTAACTATTCTAGATCACGTTTAGAGACTGACTGGAAGCAAGAGCTCAAGAAAGAAATTATGGAGGAAATGAGAGGCCAGTTCACTGATTGGAAGCATGACCTGGTCAAAGAACTTAAGTCATGGACCACAGGCCCCTCCCAATCCAATCAGTCACAGTTTAAACCCAGACGCCTTAGTGCTGGTAACCCAAATATGTGGGATGAAAATGGTAGGCCCATCTGTAGGCAGTGTAAACAATCTGGCCATATTGCAAAATTCTGCAAAGACTCCTCAGAATCTAGTTCGGGTTTAAACTGATTCCCCCTGCCACTGAGGTCCAGGTGGCAGGGTCGACAGCTGTCAAGGATTCTGAAAGGACCACTGAACTATTTATTGGTGAATGCCCCACGTCTATAGGAGGTGTCAAATTACAGGCCCTCCTAGATACTGGCTCCCAAGTCACTTTAATGCATCAAAGCTTATTTGCCCAACATGTTTACCAACACACCACCGATCAGATAAGCACAGGCACCTCCTTCCTGAAGCTCAAAGCTGCTAATGGACTCAAAATTCCTTATATTGGCTATGCTGTTATGGATTTTAAAATAGAGGGATTAACTATACCAGACCGTGGTATAGTTATTGTGGAGGATGGGATGACTTCTTCGCCATTGATAGTTGGAATGAACCGTCCTTGCTGAGATGCTGTCTTTCAAGGCCCAGGAGGCCCAGTTTCATTCTCTTGCCAGAATCCGAAATCTCAGTGAGCCTGGAAGGATGCGTTTGCTGTGTGCCAGAAGATTGCTGCCACACCTGCAGATGGATTCTTGGGCCACATCTGGCCAGTGAAACACACAGGAATTCAGGTGCCAGCCAAAAGTGAAGTGGTGGTGTGGGGCCGAGCCCGGGCAGGTCCTGGTGGTAAAGACTATCTTGCAATGGTAGAAGGACATCAGGAGCCAAGTACTGTGAGTATTGCAAAAACATTGGCTGTGGTTAATAATGGCAGAGTTCCTGTACGAATTCGTAATTTGAATCCATTCAGTGTGTCCTTGGACCGCTACCAGAAGTTGGGCAAGCTGTTTCATGTGGAGGAGACAGATGTGTTGGGAGCTAACGATGTGAGCTTGACACCAGAGGCTGATGGTGCAGTTGAAGTGGGACTGATTGAAGCCTGTGTCCACACTGTAGAACGTGAGCCATCTGACCCTTGCGACCTAGGCAACCTAATAAATAGACCAGATCTAACTCAAGAAGAACAAGATAAGGTGAAGGAGCTTCTCAAGAAATGGGAGAAAGTGTTTGCCACCCATGAGGAGGATTTTGGGAGAACAGGTACTGTAAAGCATAAGATACCCACTAATAGTGCTCACCCGATTAGAGAGCATTTCAGACCCTTACCACATATGATGTATAAGGAAGTGAGGTCACTTCTGTCTGACATGCTTGAAAAAGGGGTGATATGCGAAAGCTCCAGTCCATGGGCAGCACCTATTGTCTTAGTGAGGAAAAGGGATGGCAGTTGGAGGTTCTGCGTGGATTATAGGAAGTTGAACTCTGTAACGCATAAAGATGCTTTCCCCCTCCCTAGAATTGAGGAGACGCTGACCTCCCTCACCAAAGCAGAGTGGTTTACCACCTTGGACCTGGCGAGCGGATATTGGCAGGTGGAGATGGACCCTGAGGACCAAGAGAAAACTGCCTTTACTACACCGCTGAGTTTGTTCGAATTTCAACGGATGCCTTTTGGTCTCTGTAATGCCCCTGCCACTTTTAAACGCTTAATGCAACAGTGTCTTAGTGGACAAATTACGGAATCCCTGCTTGTATATTTAGATGACATCATAGTGTACTTTCCAGATTTCACAATGCACCTTCAACACTTGGAAGAAGTTTTTGCCAGATTGCACAAGCACGGATTGAAGTTGAGACCAGACAAATGCAATTTCCTACAACAACAAGTGAAGTTTCTTGGTCATGTAGTAGATAAGCATGGGGTTCATCCAGATCCATCAAAGATTTCTGCTGTGGTTGACTGGCCCACACCGACCACTGTCAGAGAGGTGAGAGCATTCCTTGGTTTGGCCGGTTACTATAGACGTTTCGTCCCAAATTTTGCCAAAATTACCCGTCCTATGAATGCATTACTAAGTGGTATTCCCAATTCCAAACAATCTAGTGGACGAAAAGTAGACTGGACAGAGGAATGCCAATCTTCTTTTGACCATTTAAAAACTGTACTCACTCACTCTCCAGTATTGGCATACGCAAATTTCACTTTACCATTCATCGTCTATACGGATGCCAGCAACCACGGCCTGGGGACTGTGTTGGCTCAAAAGCAGGATGAACATGAACGTGTTCTAGCTTATGCTAGTTGTGCCCTGCACCCCACTGAACAGAATGACGCTAATTATAGCTCCTTTAAGCTGAAGCTTTTGGGACTGAAGTGGGCAGTTACAGAAAAGTTTAAAGACTATCTTACAGGAGCTAAGTTTGTTGTCTATACAGATAACAACCCTGTTGCCCATCTACAGACAGCCAAGTTGGGCACCACTGAACAGAGGTGGGTTGCACAGCTAGCCTCTTTTGACTTTGAGGTGAAGTATCGTGCAGGTAAAGAGAACACAAATGCTGATGCTCTGTCCAGATTTCCTGTAACTGTTTTACCATCTACAGGAGCTCAGAGTCCAACACCCACTGTCAACAGAGTTGGTGCGGCTACATCCGTGGACCATGAGGATATGCTGGAGCATGAGAACGAGGACTGGGGGGCGTTACAAGATGGTGATGGGGACATCCAGCCTGTTAAGAGGTATGTTGAGAGAGGATACTGGGCAGAGAAGTTGGAAAGGAAGGCCCTGCCTGCAAAGACACAACAACTGTTGCACCACCTTAAGAGACTTTGTCTACAAAATGGTGTGTTGTGCCGTAAGGCTGTTGATCCCCACATTCAGGAGCTATGCTCCCAGGTCATCTGTCCAACGTCTAAGCGTAAGACCGTCTGGGAAAGATACCACAAGGCTGCTGTACACTCTAGTGTGGAAAGGACCCTGTCAACAATGCAACGTTTCTTCTTCTGGCCCAATATGGAGGAAGAAGTACGGGGATACAGCTCTGGGTGTGTTTGCTGTAGCATGCAGACGGATCGGACAGAACCTAAAGCCCCGTTACAGCCCATCTCGGTGTCGTATCTTTTGGAAGTTGTTGCTTTAGACTTCCTTTCCCTGAGCCGACCTAGTGATACTTACCAGAATATCCTTGTCATGACAGACATGTTCACACAGTACGCATTGGGCCGCGCCCACCCGTGATCAGACTGCAAAAACAACTGTCAAGGCCATTTGGACAAATGTGATTCAAGTTTATGGTTGTCCCTCACGGTTTCATTCAGATCAAGGTTCAAACTTTGAGTCTGACTTAATGAAACAATTGTGTGCTATGTACAATGTTTCCAAGAGCAGAACCACCCCATACCGTCCGACTGGAAATGGTAGAATTGAGAGATTCAATCAGACATTGCTCAACATGCTACACACCCTTGATGTAGACCAACAGAGTAAATGGCCAGAGCACCTCCCTGAGCTTCTGCAGGCTTTCAATAATACTGTACACAGCGCAACAGGTTTTGCCACTGCATATCTGATGTTTGGCCGTCACCATAGGCTCCCAGTAGACATTAGTCTAGGGGTTGCCCCCACTCAGCTTTGCCAAAATGCAGTAACTTGGGTCAGTGAACATCATAAAAGGTTAAAGTCTGCCTATGATTTGGCCCATAGAAAAATGGGGTTTACAGCTAGTAGGGAGAAAGAACATTATGACCAAAAGGCACATGCCCCCTTGCTTTTGCCAGGAGAAAGAGTTTGGGTGCGAGATAGGAATCGAGAAGGTCGTGGGAAGCTGCACAGTTGGTGGGATCCAGAACCACATGTGGTGGTAGAAACTGTGGGAGATTCAGGGCTGGTTTATAAGATTAGGCCAGAGAAGGGAAGAAAAGAAAAGACCGTTCATAGGAATGCCCTCAAACCTTGTGTTGGCCCTATAGAGGAGGCACCTGAAGACTCCAATCCTTCATTGACCCAACACCAATCCTGTACTTCCCTCCCAATTTCAGGGCACCTGTGGAGCCAACCGGTGTGCAAGATTTACCACGGCGATTCACCCGTGCAAACTTAGGCCAACCATCTACCCGTTATAGTCAGTAGTCTTTGGCAGGGACTGCCAAAGGTAAACTGTGGGGGGGTGTTATGCGGAGTATCATATGTTGGTGTATTATTGTTGATCTTGATTGTTTATTATGTGCCGTGTTTTGTGTGTTTTGTTAAATTGCGTGTGTTATTTATCTCATATGTATTTTGGAATTTCTTATTATTGGAGTGTAGTTTCTTTCAGTTGATGATATGTTAGAAATGCCCGACTATGATATTAGACCGTGACTGCAACCTCTTGACTGGCAACTGTACCAGCCAATCAGATGTTACAGCAGGCCCCACAGAAGGACTAATAGGCGGGCCAGGTAGCTGGATATGTGCTTTTTGTTCTTTTGAAAGAAAGACGTGGACGGCAGTGTGGAGCAGAGCCCGAGAGGACCACGAGCACCAACGAAAGACACAAGCAACAGTGTATTGGAGGCCTTAAGACGCGAAGGCAGAAGCAGGAGCTTCTTCCGAAAAGGCGTAAGTTTTGTACGATACACTGTTAGCTGCAGCTCGACCACCTCTGAAGCAAGAGAAGCGTACTCTGTGTTAGGGCAGCTACTGGCCATCGCCTGTATTCCAGGTCGGTGGTGTTGCTGGGAGCAGTTTGGCTGGAGAGAGGAGCCGAGCGAGGAGTGGAAGCCGCGCAACGGGTGGAATAGTCAGAAGTGGAGGACGGCCGCGGTGGTTAGCCGCATGGTGGATGAGACTACGGGAAGACAAGGACTGGGGTCTGGTTTTACAACTCAAACTCTTGGACTGTTTAATTTTATTGTTATTATTCTTATCTTGTATTTTAAAGAGAGCCATCCCCCTCACTTGTGAGAAGAGACATTGCCCGACTTTGTTCTGTATAATAAATTGTGTTGGTGAAATTGAGTTGCGTTCGGGTCATTAGGTGCTGCAAACCGCCGTAAAAAGAATTTGAGAATTTGGTGGTTCCTTCAATCAGCAATTAGATATAACTTATAATAAATAGATACAACCACCCTTATTTGACACTAACCCGAATTGTATCCAAAAAACATAAAACCACAGCTGCCCAACTCACTGCAGAATTAAATGTGCACCTCAACTCTCATGTTTCCACCAAAACTGTCCGTCAGGAGCTCCACAGGGTCAATATTCATGGCCGGGCTGCTATCGTCAAACCTTTGGTCACACGTGCCAATGCCAAACGTTGGTTTCAATGGTGCCAACAGTGAAAATCTTGGGCTGTGGACAATATAAAACATGTATTGTTCTCTGATGAGTCCACCTTTACTCTTTCCCACATTCGGGAGAGTTACGGTGTGGAGAAGCCCCAAAGCGCCATACCACCCAAACTGTTGCATGCCTAGAGTGAAGCATGGGGGTGGATCGGTGATGGTTTAGGATTCCCTAGGCCCAATACTTGTGCTAGATGGACACGTCACTGCCAAGGACTACCGAACCATTCTGGAGAGCCATGTGTACCCAATGGTTCAAACATTGTATCCTGAAGGCGGTGCCGTGTATCAGGATGATAATGCACCAATACACACAGCAAGACTGGTGACAGAGTGGTTTGATGAACATGAAAGTGAAGTTGAACATCTCCCATGGCCTGCACAGTCACCACATCTAAATATTATTGAGCCACTTTGGGGTGTTTTGGATGAGCGAGTTAGCTTTGTTAAAAAAAAGGTAACAAATTAACACAGATATAAATGTACTTAATTTATTTATTAACAAATAACAAAGTGTGCATTAGAAATAAATAACACTTCCATGTAAAGTGCACTGCAAACAGATATTTTAAAGTGTAACTGTAAAAAATGTAATAAAATATAGCATGTTGCTCTGTTTGCTTATCACTAGCTGCTGTGTGTGCTCTGCGTTAGGGCATTTATTCAGCATTTCTCTCTCTGTTTATATGAAATATAAACAGTAAAATTTAGAGGGGGCGGCTGTTTTGTTTTCATATTATTATTTATTATTTCGAGGTTTCAGTACTTCTGATGATTAAATTGAATATATAAACACATCACACACAGGCATAAAAGACAGAAGCATTGCATAAACAGTTAGAGTTCAATAGACCTGTAAATGCTTATAAGCAGACACACCCCTCTTATGTAGTACTGTCCACAGTTTACGCTGCTCTGTTGACTTGATGTTATTCAACAATAGACACAAATCATGTTACAAAGCCGAAAACTGTGTCGCCAATTTGTGCGCATTTTATGCCAGAGGACAAGGAGCGATCAGTGGGTTTGCTGTGATCACGGAGGGTAGCGGGATTGTGGCGGGGACAGGTTTGCAAAATTAGATTAATTGCACATCCCTACTCTGCATGATGACGTAACCGGCGTTGCAAACAGAATTGAAGTGACTGGATCGGTATGCTGGATCATCCTCATTCATCAGATATCCGATCCAGCTAATTAGTCAATATCAGAGCTGATATCCGATCCCGGTATCGGATCGGTGCATCTCTATCCAGAACAATAGTGTTCCACCAGTACCGTGATCGTGGATGTGCCCATGCAATAGATGACGTCCGTTTCGCTGTGATACAGATTGTATCACAGCTGCATTTACGTTGATGACAGGTACTGCACAAGCTTTGCTGGGTGAAAACATAAATGCTGTGACGTACTGACGTTTTGCAGTGACGTAATGACATGGCTCTGACTGAAGTCTGCACTATGGTACTTCATTTTAATTGGGAATATTATTTGACAAGGACTTAAGGTTCATCAGTCATCTCATGATGCTCACACCTCTTCTGCATAAGAGAGCACCCCTTTCACCATTGTTAAAATACAGCTGGGATTCCCAACCATTTTCCAAGACAGATCTTCCATCCCAATGTCACAATTAGAGATGCACCATAACTTTTAAACCAATAATGATAACGAAGCTGGAGATAAGAAAGACTAATGAGCAAAAATGGACATAACATATATCATGACATTAATACTATTAACAACATTTATGGTATCAGACTTATCGGAATAACGTCATAATTCCCATTGTGAGTCCTAGTCACAACGTGCAGGCAAAACCAAAAACAGCTCCATAAATGCATAAAGAGGGTATATACAGTATATAATATAAACTATCCAGACTTTTTCCAGAGCACTCACTCGGGCTCGCAGGTAACCCATAGGAGAGTTGAGTAGAGGGAAGACGTAGTTTTGCAGCATCAGCTCCATTTGCTCCCTGTACAATCGCTTCTACAGGGTGAGACATGGATCCATATGAGCAAAGCACAGAGACTATTACAACACACAAGGGAAAGTAAGGTTAAACATTAAAGGCTCTATCCAATCTGTTCTACAGAGAAAACAGTCAGACACAGAGGAATCTGAGGATGTTCATACCTTCAGTAAGAGATCAGCCAGAGCTCCGATACAGTGGAGGGCCCCATCCTTCTTGCGGGGGTCAGCAGAAGGGTCCATTAATATCTGGTGGCAGAAATCCATCATCTGAGGAAGAACCTGTTTGGAGGAAAACACAAAGATTTAAACAGTCCCTCCAGGATTTTGATGAGTTTTTGTGATTGCTGCGATCAAAGAAATCAGGTTTTAATGAACTGCTAATGAATAAAAAGTCATATATGATAAGTAAACTGCACATCACAGAAATAGTTGGAAATGTTTCTTTTTTTATTTTTGAACTTATGAGAACCATGGGCTCACTTTTCCTTTTCATGCATTGCACTTTACAAATTAATACTTTAACGATGCTCTTTGGTGGTTAATCTAATTTTATCAACATGATTGATCGTTAGTTACGACTTTGTTGTTGGTTTCCTTGATTTTTTTGAATCGATTTCTGCTTCATGACCTGTCAGCACGTCTCTGGCAACACATTTCGCGAAGTTTGTCCAAGTAGAGCTACTGTCACGCCAATTTGCGTGTTAATGCTGAATAATCGCGTTAACACTAATTCTGACAGCCCTAAAATGATCACATACTCTATGCACAAAAACAAACTGTGATCTCAGACTCAGATGACAGTAAACTGAGTATGGAATTACAACTCAGGCTCCACAGCATCATGCTCCATGTCCTCTCCTTCTCCCTCATCTTCCATCTCCTCCATTTTTCCAAATAATGTGGGGAAATCACAGGATTTTTTAATAACTGCAAGCCACAGCAAATACTGAGGTCATTGGTTGAATTTGCGTTAGTTATCATAATCACAAAACTTAAAGGGTGGAGCTGTTGCAGCAATCTAACAGCACCATAAATCCCATTTATAGAACCACAATCACACAGGGAAAGATCTAGAAATTTGCATGTAGCTTAATTTCATTTTATGTATATGGGTACTGCTGCAGTTTGCAGTTCAAATCCAGTAACACAATGTGCAAAAGAGCTTGGATGACGACAGCATCTTCACAACAGGAAACAAAACCTGTACTGTGATCTTGTTCCCCTTCTCTAGCAAATTATCAGTATCAGCCTGTTTCTTTTCTTTTCTCTTCAATAGCATATTTGGTACCAATGCAAAAGTGAACCCTGTGAAGCTTACATTTCGTTCTTTGGGACATCTTTTGCACATTGTTGCACATTTCTGCACAAATATACTACTTCTTAAAACTCATATTCACATACGGCACAAATTTTATGGTATTTTTTGCTGGATTTTAAAAAACTATCTTAAAAAAAAAACCAAACAGGCAGCACTAGCTTCTGAAGTGCCTAAATATAATGACTGGATGGGGTTACTGCAGTTCAGCATCAGCCACAAATACCATGACTTGTTTCCTTTCCTTTGATTTACTCTTCCTGTTTGAGTGTCAAGAGAATTTCAACATTGTTATAAAATGTTTTGGAAGAAGATTGCCAACCCAAGCTTTAACATATTTAAATCTTCATTAAAGAGTGTTGACACCAGCCTCAGTTCTATGCATGGCCTCAAATGTCAAACAAAGTTGAAAATTAATGAAGATTATTTTTTCCATCTGTTTTTTTGAGATGTTGCTATGTTGTTTGACCGCAGCAAAACACATCTTTACATCCAACATGTGGCTGCTATGAGATTGTCTGAAAATATGTTGTAGGGATTAGCTCATAAGTATTTTTAGTATTTTTGATTCCAATTATTAGTAATCAAGGAGATATTAGGAACCAATATCCATCCATCCATCCATCTTCTACCACTTCTCCTCACATAGTGTCGCAGGAGGGCTGGAGCCTATCCCAGCTGTCTTAGGGTGAAAGGCGGGGTACACGCTGGACAAGTCTCCAGTTCATCACAGGACACATAGAGACAGACAACCACTCACACTAACATTCACACCTACGGTCAATTTAACCCAATCCTAATTTTGGATGGTGGGAGGAAGCCGGAGAGAACCCGTGCAGACACGGGGAGAACATGCAAACTCCACACAAAAAGGCCCTGGGCCGGAAATCAAACCCGGTACCTTGCTGTGAGGCGACACTGCTATCCACTTCACCTTGCAGTAAAAGTAAATAAAAATAACTTTCAGAAGCTCTGTTTCATCGTCCACCTTGCTGTTCTTGGAGCATGGAATGTGGAATTACTCCTCCGACTCACCGACTTCTCCACCTAGTCTGTAAAATGCTCCTTACCTCCTTCCTCTTGCGGGCAGCTTTACACAGGACACTCTGGGCTGCAGTGGCTGGTAGGGCGTGGTCATCATAGAGGTCTGCAACACAGACAAGCACACACTCACTCACTCACTCACACAAAGAATGGGATCAAAAAGCATAGCTTTCTCCACCACTAAGAACAATGGAAATGATTCAGATGAAAGGTCACAACTACAAAGTGTAGCTCAAAAACAAAAGGACAACCTTTTTCCTAGGGCTGGGTATCGTTCATAATTTTTTGTTACAATGCCAATTTCAGTGCCTTTGTTTCAATATCGGTTGCAGAACAATACTTTTTTCAATACCTCAATAAGTTATTTTTGTATAATTTAGGCTCTATCATGGTAGACATACCAGGTCTGATGCTCCCAGTTCCACTTTAGGACCCTGGGGAGTGAGAGTTTGCCTTATGGTGTGTTCACTGGAAGTCAGAACTTAGAGGTCAGATCAACGTAACCTCAAAGTTTAGTGCTCCCAGCTCTTCCAACCTTACAGACGTACAACAACGTGTAGCTACTGTTTACGTCAGTAGCAGATAGCATGAATTCTATATGTCAGGTTGGTAGGATTGATCCAACTTTCTGAGTTGAAGATCCGACTTCACAGGATGTTCTAATTTAAATTCTGACTTTGAGCTTGGAAATTCTGCTATTTGTCTACAACTTTAAAGTAAACACAAACGCCGGGCTCCCAATGCTGCCGCAGTGACATTAATCCTCTGTTTTACCAGCGTTTGTCTTCTTATGCTGGGAAAGAGGGGGGACGGATCAGTGTCATTATGAATCTGAAGGGGACATGTCCCCCCGTCTCTGGAGACATCTCAGAGCATGGCTCACAGACACTTGGGTATCAGAATTTGGCACCGAAACATGATTCATTTTTGATATCCGACAGAAGCTTTTCGGTCGGTGCGACAAAAGTATCGAAGTTCGGTACCCAGCCCTAGTTTTTCCTATTCTAATAATGTCTGAAGCCTAAAAAACAAGCGAGTCCAGCCAATTCTCTTCTTCGGTCCTTGGAATAATTTATTGTACATGACTGTCTACCAACTGCATGATCATTCAAACAAAAATCAACAGTATTCAAAACGAACCAGTGACATTTGCTAGCAGAAATGGTTATATTCGCCACCTGACCACCAGATCTGGCATACTGCTTAGCTTTACTGATGGCCGTGTGAGCGTTTGAGTACTCACTGAACTTCATGCGGATGTACTCATACGGGTCTTCCTGCCAGAGTTTCTCATCCTCGTCTTTGTAGCACATAAGAGGGAAGATGACCTCCTGGCAAATGGTCTGTAAAAGATGATGATGCTCTTAAGCTAAGGAGGATACAGTGATACTGTTGATCACAGCATCCTGATTGAAAGCCAGAGATCCTGTCACTTGGTACCTACAGTGCTAAACAAATGTACTCGACGACCTGTCCTGTTTGTATCAAAGAGACTCAAGCATCATCTCAATCACTTCAGCTGGACTCTTTCTCTGTCACTGAATTCAACCTGGTCTCAGGAAATATTCATACAAATTAGTACGAAAAATATTGCGCTGAAACATAACCCACTTAATTCAGACATCATGTGACGTTCGATGTAGGCCGCTCTGTCTGTGAAAACATGTTGGACACTCCTTACATTCCCAGTGGACATTCATTACGTTTTCAGTGGAGTAGTTTATGAGTTTGGGTGTGTTTTGATCACATTTCTAGCGGTAAATATGCATTTTATTTCCATAAGCCTAACCCTGTAATCCTATCTGTAACCTGCCACAGCTCTAACGGTGGTGATAAAGGCCAAGAGATTTCAGAATATTTATTTTTCGGTGTGCACAAATTTACCTTTTGGACCAGCAGCTCAAAAGACTAGACCGAATGAAGGAGAAAGGGGGTATCAGCAGTGAGCAGTGAGTGAGCAGAGTAAAGGAGATCACAACCACAGGTAGGTTTTTTTGGGGGGGTGTTATATTGTATTGAAATAATTGAAAGAAAGAAAGAAAATCAACCAAACAATGTTTCGGTATATCGCGCACAATGAGATGTCAACCACAAGGTAAAAACAAAAGAAAACACAGTCCCTAAGTGATTCAGTCTGTTTCCTTTTGTTGGGTGGCTCGCCACAACCGCCGCGGCTCCCCCTCTACCTTACAGAGATGGAGGAAACCAGCAGAAGAAGAAGCTGTCCTGCTGATCTCATCACAGGATTTCTATCAAAGAAAAAGACCCGGCCTATAAAGGCCAAAACAAAGGGTTACTGTGATGTTCATTTAAATAAAATACATTTTTTTGTCTTTTTTTTTTTTTTTTTATAAAAATAAGTACATAAACAACCATTTTGTAGATAACAATTGTAACATTGTTTCCTTAAAAGTTTCTTTAACTATTATTCTCTGTCCATTGAATGAATTGAACACTCTTTCAATAGTACCTAAATGGTGGAACATTCCTTTACATTTGTCTCGCTCTTTTTTCTTTTTACTGCCACTCGTTCAAAAAAAAAAAAAAAACTGAGCGAGGGTGCGCAAATAATACATAGAACATTCTTTTTGTAACAATGCCTCGCTAAACCGTACAAACATCAGCAATTGCACAATTGAACTCAATTTACTGGACTTTTAGCATTTAAAAGCTACTCACCAGAGACTCATACATCAACCACACACGCACAACACACAACGCAGAAGGTTCCGCTTCAGAAGAAACAGGGACATGGGAGTTCAGTAATGTGTAGCGATGTAAATGTGGCTAATGCTAGCGACACAACTTACGTTCTCCTCTGTAACCGTTGTAAAAAAAAAAACAGTCCGCTCGGCAACCCACAAGAAAAAATGGTGATTCTATTTATTCATGTAAGATTATTCCAAATCAACCACTTATTTATCTGTTTACTTCTGTGACACAAAAACATGAACTTATTAATTTATTGTTTTAATTAATTAAATGATGACTGGAATTTATTTAGAGCCTGGTAACTTGGGTTACATATCCCTAAACCTAACCATCACTGGAAGTGTTGTCGGGCGTATTTCAATGCGTATTGTAATGTTACGGTTCCAGCTGACAGTGAAAGGAATGTCCGGCATTTTTTAGGCTGACGCTTCCGGGTTCTCTTCGGGGCTTGCGCATGCGCTGATCGGTCATGCTGCTGGTCATTTATAAGATATGCACGAAAATCTGTACCTTACTTTTCGTATGATATCATATGAATATTTCATGAGACTGCATTGCTGAATTCCCTATGCTTCAAAATTTTGAACAGGAGTGAGAAATATAAACTGAATTCTTTTTAGACCCAAATTTAAGCCAGAACACTGGAATTCTCTGAGAAGTCAGCGCTAAAACAAATTTTACAACATTTACTCTATTTTAGCATCAAAGATATTATTTTGATTAAAGAGCTTGTACATACTGGTGGATTAGCCATTTCTGAAATATTAAAAATATTTTGATAATCAGTGGGGGTGTGATGAGATCTCGCAAGATTACATCGTGACAATATTTCTCATTTAAGTGAAAGGATGTCTCAGGGCAGAAAGAAACCTATCAGACTTAGAACTATCCAAGCTTATATTTGTGACCTGTGGGTGACAGTAATGAGCCTTTGCTATGTCTAGTCTGCTAGAAAGTGACAAGACGAAGGTGAAGGAAAGCAGCAACTGCACCACTTCGGTACAGTTAGAAAGATACTAGCAGATTCCAACTTCCAGGATCAATACCTCAAATATGATCTGAAGATGAACGAATCTGTAACGTTGGTGAGTTTTCTTAAAACTAATGTGAAAATATTGTCTCGTCACACCCCTAATAATCAGTAATACTATTAATTTGGGGCAGAGGTGGCAATCACCTTACACTGGGTGGTGGGATAATAAATTTGTTATTGCCCGTGGTGAGGCTAGTTCCTGCCTTATGTGCTATGTACATGATTGCTTTAGCTCATCCATCCATCCATCCATTTTCTACCGCTTATCCTCTCATAGGGTCATGGGGGGCTGGAGCCTATCCCAGCTGTCTTAGGGTGAAAGGCAGTGTACACCCTGGACAAGTCTCCAGTTCATCACAGGACACATACAGACAGACAACCACTCACACTCACATTCACACCTACAGTCAATTTAAATTAACCAATTAACCTAATCCCCATGCATGTTTTTGGATGGTGGGAGGAAGCCGGAGTACCAGAGAGAACCCACGCAGACATGAGGAGAACATGCAAACTCCACACAGAAAGGCCCCGGGCCAGGAATCAAAATTGTTACCTTCTTGCTGAGACGACAGTGCTAACCGCTACACCACTGTGCTGCCCTCCTTTAGCTCCAATTACTAGCAAATTCAAACACATCTCAATGCACAGTAGGTTATCAACCAACATCTAATATCCAGCACTAGGTATTTTGCACAGCAGTCTAACTGCCAGTGAGGATTAGATGTCTAACAAGTTTTTGCTGTTTAACACAGATAAGACTGAGATACTTATCATGACTTCAGACAGCGCTGGGTCCCTCTCCTCCTTCCACTTAAGAAATTAACTGCAATTCTCTTTTCACGTGTCCCTGACAGATGGCCACAAATGGCGTAGAAAAAAAAGAAGACATACTTTACCAATCATTTAGGGGAAATTCGATTTTTCACTCAATGTAAAAACCCTCACAGGTCTGAAATATACCAATTAGTTAATTGTGTTGGTCCCCCTTTTGCTGCCATTAATGCAATAAAAACAGCTCAAGTAACAAATATATTTCTTTTTCACCTGGGCAAGTTAAGGTTAGTAAACTTGATGTGACTAGAACCCTACCTAAACTAAAATCATAAGCACTGGTCTATGACAAACTGCAGAAACACACAGAACACAAAATGTTATAGAAAAATAAAGGCAAATGCAGTACTTAGATGCAAAATTATATTTTAAATATAATTATCCTAGCTTGGTCTTACCAAACCCTTGTACTATCATACAGAGGGTCTGGCATTCATCCATTGAGAACCGATTTCAGATGGGAGGTGTGAACGCTGTTCAAGTTTGAAAGGATTGAATCTGATTTTACCCAATCGCTAACGTGTGGTCATGACATATATCACTGGTTCTCAACTGGTGGGTCGTGGGCCTTTGCCGGGGCAATGAAAATTTTTTAAAAAAAATCTGTGCTTTTATTTTGAAGATTTTTTATGCAGCGGAGTGCCATCTATTCACACTCCTTAACAGTAGGTGGCGATAATGCCCGGTAATGCTAAATGAAACCCACCATTTCATAGCATAGATGAAGACTTGCAAAGTTTGTTTTTAAAAGCTAACTGAGCATCATGGCAAAACGTAAATATGACGCTGAATATATTAAGTATGGATCCTTCTACATTGAGGACAACAAAGGACAAAAACCTCAGTGTGTTTTGTGCAGCGAAGTGTTCGCAAAAGAAAGCAAGAAGCCTTCAAAACTGTAGCGGCACCTGGTAACAAAATATACCTCTCTCAAAGATAAACCTGTTGAGTACTTTCGAAGACAACTTCAGGACCTGAGGACATCACAAAAGTGTCTTACTTCTTCGTGCTCCAAGCAAGACCAGGCACTCTGTGCATCTTAGAAGGTGGCACATCGTATTGCGAAGTTAAAGAGGCCCCACACCATAGAGTACCTTATCTTACATGCAGCCATGGACATGATCAGAGAGGTGTTGGATCAATCCGCAGCAGACAAACTGAAAACTATACCTTTCTCAAATGACACTATAATTAGGCGAATTGAAGACCTGTCGGATGACAACAAACAACAGACCACAGCTGGCGTTATGGCAAGTGGTCATTTTGCATTACAAATGGACGAATGTACAGACATAACAAAGCAGTTTTACTCGTTTATGTGAGACGTGTGGGACGGGACCTACAGGAACAATTTCTCTGCACAAGAGAGCTCCTTACTACTACAAATGCAGAGGACATTTTCAGCTCAGTGGACTTGTATTTGAGTTCAGTGGGCCTAAGCTGGGACATGTGCGTCAGTATCACAACTGATGGCGCTGCCTCCATGACAGGAAAAAACTCAGGGGTCATATGGAGAATACTCGACAGAGCTCTGAATGCAACTTGGAAGTGGAGTGCAAAGAACACCCGATGTTTTAAAAAACTGTGCCAAGATCTTGGTAGTGAGCATGTACAGGTGTTGTATCATGCCGAGGTACGCTGGCTTTTAAGGAGAAAGGCACTGTCCCGTTTTTATGAACTACGAGAGGAAATCGCAGCCTTTCTTGCCCAGAACAATTTGCCTCTCGCAGACCTGTTTAGCCACAGTGTGTGGCTCGCACACGTTGCTTACCTCGTTGATGTGTTCGAACAATTGAACACATTAAATGTGCCTATGCAGCGGAGGGGGCACAAGATTTTTGAACAATATGACTAAATCAATGCTTTCAAAAAAAAGATCTCGGTGTGGGCATGCCATGTTTCTATAAGCCGACTCGACATGTTTCCCAGCGCTTGTCATGAGGGACAACAACTGGACACTGCAAGAAAAAATGTAATGAGGAAAACGATCACGACATATCTGAATAAACTTCTGGAGCAGTTTAATGACTATTTTCCCAAGAAACAGAGGGATGATGACTGGATACGTGACCCCTTTGGAATTGACATGAAAAGTGTCACGTTGCCAAGCAACGAGGAGAGTCAGCTGGTGGAGCTGTCATGTGACCGCATGCTGAAAAACAAATTCATGGAGGTAAGCCTCTCCCATTTCTGGTGCAGCACTGTGATGAGCGAGTATCCTTCCCTTGCCACTCGAGCGGTAAAAATCCTCTTGCCATTCAGCACTACCTATCTCTGTGAGAGTGGCTTCGCAGCACTGGTTCAGCTGAAGACAAAACACAGAAACAGACTGGACATTGAACATGACCTCAGAGTTGCTTTGTCAACTATAACTCCAGACTCTTGTGAGGACCAAAAAACATCCCCAGTTCAGTATTTACCAACTGATAAGGTAATCAGAAGAAAAGTTAATTTTGTATACTTGTGTCTTTTTGAATTGCACTTTTTGTTTAATTTAGTTTGAGTTTGTGGATACAAACTGAAGAAACTGAATTTATTCCATAGTGCACTGTTGGTTGTCATATTTGCACTTTTTATTTTATTCTTAATTTAATTTTTATTGCCAGAATAAGTGACTGAATAAACTTTAAGAGTACAGTCACTTAAGTGTTACTGAATGTTATGTTAAATAAATTTGAAAAGTTGACATTTTTCTTTGATTTGGGTCGCGGCTTGTCATCAAGGGGTGATGGTGGGTCCCGAAGCCAGACCAGTTGAGAACCACTGACGTATATAATGCGCCACTAGCATTCAGGCTAGCCAACTCCTTTGCCACTGATGGAGCTAACTGAAAGATAAGACTCTTCCTGAATCCCGTGGGGAGTAAAGCCACGACATCTTTGTCACCAATTAAACTGGTTAAATATTCCTTTTGCTCCGACTTCAATTGCTGAATATTTGGGAGCCTAGCCAAAACAGATTGAATGGCTTCCTTCACTTCCGTCTGTCTCCCATTGCCAAACTAAAACCTGCTAGACTACAACGCAAATGCTGCACATATATTCAACGTCATCGTTAACACCTGCCTCCCCCCGTCCCCCTACCATTCGCTGATTGGCCAAGATGAAATGCATCCTGAGAAATAGAGTCCAATGGGATCAACCCCAGACATAACCTGTTGGGAAATGATAATTGAGCGGAAGATTACGAGGGCTACGGCTAGGATATAATTGTCCTGTGACATTCATTTACATGCTCATCAAATTACCATATTACAGTGCCATGAAAAATTATTTGCCCCCTTCCTGATTTCTGTTTTTTTTTGTATATCTATCACACACAAAGGTCTCAAATCATCAAACCAATTTTAATATCACTCAGAGACAACCCAAGGAAATACAATATGCAGTTTTTAAATGACAATTTAATTTATTAAGGCACAAAAAAATCCAAACCTATCCGACCCTATGTGAAAAAGTAATTGCCCCCCTTGTTAAATCACAAAATAACTGTGACTAACCACAAATTTGGGAAAGATCAGTTCAATTTCACAAGCCACACCCAAGCCTGATTACCACCATACTTGTTGAATCAAGAAATCACTCAAATAGAATCTGTCAGAGAACGTGAAGTAGGCTAACAAGATCTCAAGAACCAACGCATCATGCCACAATCCACAGAAATTCAAGAAGAAATGAGAAAAAAAGTGATTGAAATCCATCTGTCTGGAAAAGGTTACAAAGCCATTTCCAAGACTTTGGCGCTCCAGTGAACCACTGTTAGAGCCATTAGCCACAAATGCAGAAAACTGGGAACAGTGGCAAACCTTCCCAGGAGTGGTTGACCAGCTAAAATTACTCCAAGAGTGCGACAACGACTCATTCAGGAGGTCACAAAAGAACTTCAAACAACATCTAAAGAACTGCAGGTCTCGCTGGCCTCAGTTAAGGTCAGTGTTCACGACTCTACCATAAGAAAGAGACTGGTCAAAAATGGCATCCATGAGAGAGTTCCCAGGCGAAAACCCCTGCTGTCAGCAAAGAATACAAAGGCTCGTCTCACATTTGCCAAAAACATCTTGATGATCCTCAAGACTTTTGGAGAAACATTCTGTGGACTGATAAGTCAAAAATTGAAGCTTGTTTTTTGGAAGGTGTGCGGCCCAAAGTCTGGATCTAAATTGAGATGCTGTGTTGTGACCTTAAACGCGCAGTTCATGCTAGATAACCCTCCAATATGGCAGAGTTGAAACAATTCTGCAAAGAAGAGTGGGCCAAAATTCCTCCAGAGCGATGTGAAAGACTCATCACCAATTATTGCAAACGCCTGATTTCAGTTATTGCTGCCAAGGGTGGCAAAACCCGTTATTAGGTTCAGGGGGCAATTACTTTTTCACATAGGGTCAGATAGGTTTGGATTTTTTTGTGCCTTAATAAATTAAATTGTCATTTAAAAACTACATTTTGTATTTCCTTGGGTTGTCTCTGAGTGATATTAAAATTGGTTTGATGATTTGAAACCTTTGTGTGTGATAGATATACAAAAACAAAACAGAAATCAGGAAGGGGGCAAATAATTTTTCACGGCACTGTATGTGTTGTAGTCGTGATATGACTATCCTACCTGCATATGTGGCTTCATCTGTTTCCAGGTCAGTGAGTGCGACAGACCCTGGTTGAGGTAGTTGAGGCACTGCTGCAGGACGCGTGGAGAGACGTACTGCTTCTGTCGGTGCTGGTCTATCACCTTCAGCAGGACCTGGACAGGCAACATGTAATGGAGACCAAAAATAAACAAATCAAAACCAATTCATGAAATGCTTGCCAGCATTTTAAGGGGCACAAATATAAAATAATAAATAAATAGTATATTACAATACTGACATATAGGCCTACAAAACATTAAACGCACATGAAGAATTAATGCTGACATGACAATATGTTTATTTGGAGGAGAAAGAGTTGTATGTGCATTTTGTTGTGTAAGTAGAATTTTGAAGAGATTGATCCAGCTGACTCCTCAGACTCATCAAGGTCTGTATCAACATACAGACTGCTGAGCAGAGTAACACTTTTACAGTCGTTCACTTCCAAAAATGTGTATTACTGAAAGTGGGAATCAAAAATCATGGTACCTTGTTTTTAACGTGACAGTTCATTTCAAACTTACCTTTGTTACCTAATTATGTTGACATATTTCCCTACTTATTCTACTTGTTTACTGCTTTAACCATGTAATACTTTTGTGAGATAGTTTGTGGGATGAATAAAGGATTATCTTATCTTATCTTATCTAAAATAAATATTAATCTGTGTAGCATATCAATGAGCATAAATAATGAACTTAACTCTTCTCATTTCTGAGTATTTCCCCAGGAAATCCATGTCAAACATCAGTCTCCACATAGATCCTCTTCCTGTTTCTCCTTCTGATAAGGACTAAATGTGTCATGTGGGATTGGTTGTGGATTAAGTCTGCAGACACAATCATACATAGATCTGCCTGTTGTAAAACACCTACCTACATGCTCTGATGTCATGGTTCATCTGTGTTGGTTAATTTGTTGATTAATTTCAATTCAATTGGTGAAGTTTTGTTCTGTGGTTTCCTAGTATAGGTTGCTTGGTGTCATTTTACACCTGAGAGAGGGAGCTTTCACATAGAGAAACTTTAATAAAGTAAAACACAGCAGTACTAACATTAAATAAGTTAAAAGAATATCATCTCAGTTAACTTGGTGGATGGGGAGGGACCAGTGGTCACACCCCCACTGGACCTTCAACAAAGATCATAAAAAGCCTCAGCTGGTCTGAGCACTCGCTACTCTTCTTCAGTCCTTCAGCCAGTCAAGTTCTGGTCTTCATCTTCTCCACTGCCTCTCTGTTCTCCCTCTCCCACATGCTGGGAGATTAACTAAGACATCTCTCCCTTCATCATATGTTTAAAATCTGGGTTCTCAACAATGATGTATGGTCGTGCAACTGTTGCTAAGGAAACACCAATGGATTTGGTTAATGCTTTCACCTATTCTGAATTATTGGAAGAAGTTTTTGAAACTGAAATCTTTTCTTTCCTTGCAGTGGTGATACGAGGAAACCAAAGTGACCCCACACTGGTGATCTGAACGACACAATTAGCCATCCTGTCAGCTGAGTTTGGTCAGCAACCAAACTCAGCTTATTCTTTTCCTTTTACCAGGAAGGTCTCTTTTAAATGGCCAAGTCTTGCGTGTTAGGTGTGAATATTAGACTTGTTAGTTGGAAATGTAATGGCCTACCTAAATAACCCAAATAAACGTGTAAGGTCCTGCACCATCTGCAACATCTTGAGGCTCATATTGTACTTTTGCAAGTGACCCATTTGAGAAATACAGACAATTCTAGGCTGGGACGTGGCTGGGTTGGACAAGTTGATCTATCCTCTTTCTCCAGTGCAGAGGTGTTGCTATACTTTCACAAAAGGCTATTACCTTTGGTCATATAAAAACAATCCCCGATCACACCGGCAGGTTTATAATTTTCTTAGGGCAAATATATGATGTTAAGGTGGTACTTGTTAATATTTGTGGTCGTAACTGGGACGATGACGATGTTTTCAGTTGTGCCAGATTTTTCCTTGTATCATCTTATTATGGGTGGTGACTTTAACTGTTGCATGGATTCTTCCTTAGACAGTTCCTCTTCTACTTTAGCTGTTTGTTCTAGATCGGCTAAAGTAATTGCGGCTTTTATGGATGAATTCAATGTGTTCGACCCATGGCGTTCTTTTAATCCGGAAAGAGAGAGTATTTTTTTTTTTTTTTACACCCTCACCACACCTTTACTACACACACCTTGACTTATTTTTGATGGATAAAAGGCTGCTAATCTCTGTTTCAGGTTGTAAATATAATCCAATGGTCTTGTCGGACCATGTTCCTGTATCTATGACCATCTATTTTCAAAAGTTCATTAATGTTCGGCCACCATGGCGTGTTGATAGACATCTAGGAGAGTATTTTGTTAAATTTGTGTTGGAATGTTCAAGTCAACAAGACACCAGATGTAACAGCTTCGGTATTGTGGGAGACAATGAAGGCTTTCATAAAGGGGGAGATAATTTCATATGTGGCACAAAGGAAGAAATCTAGAAGGGAAAAGCTTCACACCGTATTGCTCAACTGTACACTCTATATGCAAACTCAAAGTGGTCAGATACCTATAAGGAACGGAGGTCCTTGCAATCAGAATATGTTATCATGTCACAACAACCCCTGAACTTTTACTTCATTCAAGGTCCAAATTTTATGAGCAGGGATATAAACCTGTTAATTGCTGGCTCATTGGCTGCTGCAAATATCAGCATCTCAGCTAATACCTCAAATTTTAACAGGAGCAGGTGTTTTCCAGCGGATGCGTAACAGTGCCAAAGTTTTGTCGGACCCAGTATGCATCCATTCAAATCAATGTGTCAATTTCCACTGAATTCGGAACGCCGCCGACGTGCTGATGCTTGCCGAAACAAATCAACAAGCTTCTATTTTGTGTCAGACGTCGGCACATACCGCTGAGTTCATGTACCGTGTGCCAACAGCAGGAATCTCGGGTGGGCATTGACGGTCGTCGACAGACGTGGGCGTCATTCCGCATCCAGTGGAAATTAGGGGTTAGAGGTTAATGGGTCTTTTATGGAATTTTATACGTTCTTGTATACTTCTGACCATTCCCCCACGTCAGCAAATTTTGACTCCTTTTTTGATAAACTTTGTATACCAACTGTGCATCACACAGCAGTAGAGGCCTTGGAGTGTCCTGTCACAGTGCTGGAGTTAGAGGCAGCAGCCAAATCACTTCAGAGAGGTAAAAGTCCAGGCCCCAATGGCTTTCCGATCGAATTTTACAAGACATTTTGGAAGCAGTTGGCCCCTCACCTGTTAGAAATGTGTTCTGAGGATTTTAATCAAGGGTTACTTCCTCAGACCTTGGCAAGTATTTCGTTACTCCTAAAAAAAGGTAAAGAGCCCTTACTGTGTGGCTCATATCGACCAATTAGCTTGCAAACTGCAGATTGTAAATTGTTGTCTAGCTTCTAGCACAGCGTATAGAATCTATTCTTCCCTCTATTATATCTTTCAACCAAACTGGGTTTATTTGCAATAGATACTCCTTTTTTAATCTCAGGAAGGTATTTAACATGGTTTATAATTTTTCTTCAACTACTCATTCTCTATATGCGGATCATCTTTTGCTGCTGGTGTCTGATTTGCCTCATTCTATCCCTGTTGCACTTTCAGGATGAGATAGGTTTGGCAGGATTTCTAGGTCAAAACATAACTTATTTCCTATCAATAGACTTGCAAGGGAGTATCCACTTGATAATTTTCCTTTTAAATATTGCAGCACTGGCTTTATTCATCTGGGGGTATTTGTGGCCGACACATTAAAGGTCACTTATTACACACTTTTCAGCAATTTTATGTGTCAGACATCCAACAACATTGTTTTTAAAGTGTATTACCCCAAACTCAGTCCTGGTCCTGAATTTCAGCCAGTTAAAAGTCACTGTATTGAGTTCTGCTGAGAACAGACTGTTTCTGTTTCTGTGTCTGTACATTTAAAATGTTCGTGAGCTGTGTCTGACCAAGCCCCTCTCTGGAGAGAGAAAGTGGCTCTCGCTGGCCTTACCTTGAGCTGATGTTTACAGTGGATTTACAGCTATGGCAACAGACGCTGTTGTTCAACCATACCAATTTGAACCAGAGTCTGACCTGGAGGAGAGGTTCCTGAACAGGTTCAGACTCTGTGGCTACAGGAGGATTGTAGAAGCCATGACATGGTTATGGTTATATGATTGGTTTTGTTTTGATTTGTTTTTGAGTTTTTGGGAGTTTCAATTATGTAATTAAAATGATTAAAATATTGTTTGAACTGTTTATCAAATGTGGTCAGGGTATAGTTTCATTTTGCTACTCATATTTGGTATTTAGTAAGTATGTTCGTTTGTGTTGCGTCAGGTGATATGTGCTGGGTCACACAGGTGGTGATGAACCTTTTGTCTGTGGAGCTGGTAGGAGAGCCGCATTCAATTCCTTTTGACCGTGATATTTCAGTTTTTCAGTTACCTTGAAGTGAAATAATTTGTTTTGGATTCAAGTGGAAATAAACGGAAAATAGAGGACCACGGAGCTGTGAGTACATTTGTCTTTGTGGACATAAGATACACGTCATTTCCTGCCACTAAGTAGAAGTTTGAGTGTTTCAGCGCTGTTTGCCACAACAATAAGTCAAAAGGTAGCGTGTAAAGAACTGTTTTTTGAGAGCTTTGTATTGTGTTGCATGAATGACAGCTGGGGATTACGCAGCAGCTGACTAATGAATGAAGGAATGGACCAGCGAATGGAGCGTGTGGAACGCGCAAAGCAAACAATGGATACATGAATGTCTGATGATGGACACACGTGCCAGTGGTGAATTCTTGATTTGGAGTGCATCAAGAATGACAGAGGAAAACGCTGGGGACTTGTCGATCACAGGCGCGAGTGCAGACGAGAGGCTGAGAGTGACATTGAGGCAGCTCACTTTAAAGTTGAATCAAATGGAAGATTTGTTTGGAAAATATTCAAATTATGATGAGATGAAAATTAAAGTGAAGGATTTGGGGATGCTTAAGGAGTTTAATCAATCTGTTCTCCGGGGTTTGAATAAAGAGGAGCGGAGCGATGATCAGGAGTAATGGTTTCAACCGAAGTTAAAAAGGTTTGAGGATTTCATCCTAAAGGTTCATGTTTGGTTTAAAGATGTGGAGAAATGAATGGAGCAAGATGATTTAGTTAACCTGGACAGTGCATCAAATCTGTCAAAACACTCCTCGGACAGTGCGCGCTCCAGCGCATCATCAGCATCTTCTGTCCGTCTTAAGGAGAAAGCGAGGAGAGCAGTCTTGGAAGCGAAGGCAGCTGCGCTAAAAGCAAAACAAGCTCTGGTGCTGAAGGACGCACAGCTCATGGCAGAGAAGGAGGAGCTGGAAATTCAAACAGCTTTAGCAGTGTCAAATGCAAAAATTAAAATTTATGAAGATTATGACATTCCTGAAAGTGGTGATGGAATGAATGAATACTTTGATGCAGAAACCACTCAAACTTCCGCTCCTGTTGATGTCAATCTCACAAAGCCTGCAGTCTGGCAATTAGGAGCCAGACCAAAAATTGGCCATACGAATCCATCGCAGCACAAAATGTGGTTCCCCAACAATCCACAGGTCAGAAAAATGAACAGACCGATATTAACTGCTTGTTAAACATCAGCAAACTGCTAGCTTACCTTAGCGGGATGTTCCTGTGTTCTGCAGTGTCACTTCTAATGATGTTGATAAACTTTTCTTCTTGGAGCAGTTTACAAGAGGTGAGCCAGGCGACCTGGTGAAAAGTTGCCAACATATGCCCTCTGGACGTGGCTACAGGGAAGCAGTGTGCCAACTAGAGGACCACTATAGAAACCCTCCTAATATTGCAACAGCTATGATGGATAAGTTGTCTACATGGTTAAAAAAAAAAAAAAAAAAAAAAAAGTTGTTTACATGGTCACAAATCAAATCAGAAAATACAAAGGGACTTCACAGCTTCTCACTTTTTCTCATTAATTGCTGTAATGCCTTGAGGGATGTTGATTATATGGATGAGTTTGACAATCCAGCTAATATGAGAATTGTGATGTCATGAATGCCATAGAAAATGAGAGAAAATGGAGAGCTTAGGCATTTGATATTTAAGAAAAAAAAGCATGCTTGAGTAAAATTTGTGGATCTCGTAAGTTTTGTGGATGAAGAATCAAAAATGGTGAATGATCCCCTTTTTGGAGACCTGCAGGGTACAGAAAATGAAAGAAATGATGTAGAAGAAGTAGTTTCGCTAATAATGTGTCTTTATGTGACAAAAGTTAAAGTCATATGAAGATAAAAGCCATCACTTCATGGGAATTAGGAATTTTGAGGAGGAATGGCATATGTTTTGGTTGTTAATTGAAGGTTGACCTGCTTGGTGTGCTCCCAACAGCATCCAAGCTTGTTAAACATCTACAAGAATGGAAATGCTTGAAAACAAATAAACACAGGTTGTCAAACTGAAAGCCCTGAACATCAACAGACAATCTCAAGTGCACTTGTTAGCCAAAATCAAGTTGTAACTCCGCCTTGTGGAGCCCGAGACAGCTGTATTCTGTCCATTCTTCCAGTCTATGTTAAATCAAGAAAGGGGACAAAAATTGTGGAAACTCATGCCTTCATGGATCCTGGGAGTTCAGAAACTTTTTGCACCGATGCACTGGCGAAGCAGATAAACCTCCATGGTAAAGGAACAGAGATTGTTCTAAGCACTATGAGCTCAACCAAATGAGTTAAAGGCAGTCTTATAACAAATCTTGAAATCACCGGAATCAATGAGGACAAATATACCAAAGGTTTTTACTCAAAGCAGCATTCCAGTAGGACGCAAAAACATCCCTGTCCAGCAAGATCTTGAGAAATGGGCCTATCTTAAAGCTGTAAAACTGCCATATATTGAGGCTGATGTAGGACTTCTAATTGGTAATGATATTCCTGAGGTTTTTGAGCCCCTGAAAAGTGATTCACAGCAAAGACAATGGACCGTATGCCGTGAAAACAATTCTTGGATGGACTGTGAATGGACCAAACAAAGGAAAAGCAGACAGTGTGCTGCAAACTATCACTGTGAATGGGATATCAATCGACACCAAAGAAGGAATCCTTCTGAAACAGTACCAAGTGGACTTTCCAGAACGTCACTGTGAGGAAAAATTGGAAAGGTCTACCGAGGACAAATTAATTCTGTCACAAATTCTGTACAGCATAAAGATGAACACTACTATATTAAGTTACCTACAAGAGAACCAGACATCAGGATGCCAAACAGTCATGACTAAAGAAAAGGCCAGAAACTCAACTAAAATATCAGGATGGGAGAGTGTGGTATATTCCACACCACAGCTTTCAACATCCACTGAAGAAAAAGCTGCATGTGGTGTTTGACTGTGCTGCCAGTTATAGGGGAGTGTCTCTCAACCAAAAGCTACTTCAAGGTCCTGATTTAACAAATACTCTCATAGGAGTGCTAATCTGCTTCAGACAGGAAAAAGTGGCTATTATGGCAGATATTGAGCCTATGTACCACCAAGTCCGATTTCCAGAAGATGACACAGACCTCTTACGTTCTCTCTGGTGGCCTGATGGGGACCTTACTCAGGAGTTGACCGAATACAAAATCATTGTTTATCTTTTTGGAGCCACCTTGTCTGCTTGCTGTGCTAATTTTGCCTTGCGCAAGCCTGCAATGGATAATGCTACTAAGGCAGCACCTGAAGTTGTTGAGACTGTGATGAATAACATTTATGTGGATGATTGCCTAAAGGCATGCAGCGATGAAGATGATGCTATCGCTTTAAAGAAAGACCTCACAGAATTGTGCACATCAGGAGGTTTTAAACTGTCAAAGTGGACAAGCAATAGTCAAGCACTTTTGCAGTCTGTGCTTGAGAAGGAAAGAGCTAAAGAAGTGAAAGGACTTGATCTAGTAAGAGATGCTCTTCCTACAGAAAGAGTACTAGGCGTGCTCTGGTGCGAGAATTCAGACTCCTTCAAGTTTCGGGTGGCAGTGAAGGAGAAGCCTGTAACAAAAAGGAAATCCTCTCAGTGTTAAGTTCCATATATGACCCCCTTGGCTCACTCCTGTGGTGCTCCCTGCAAAGATCTCCATTCAAAGGTTGTGTAAAGACAAAATGTCCTGGGATGATGAAATTCCTGAACCCCTTCGGCATAGATGGTCTGCCTGGATGAACCAACTGCCTCATATTTCCAGCTTAAAGATAACAAGATGCTTCAAACCCAGTGAATACGGGTTGGTCGCATCAGCCCAGCTCAATCACTTCTCAGATACCAGCGAAAGCAGCTTTGGAACAGTAACACATTTGAAGTTGACAAAAAATAAAGGTCATGTTTACTGCAATGGGCAGGGTGGTGCAGTGGTTAGCACTGTCGCCTCACAGCAAGAAGGTACCGGGTTCAAATCCTGGGCCTGGGGCCTTTCTGTGTGGAGTTTGCATGTTCTCCTCATGTCTGTGTGGGTTCTCTCCGGGTACTCTGGCTTCCTCCCACCACCCAAAAACATGCATGGGGATTAGGTTAATTGGTTAATTTAAATTGGCCGTAGGTGTGAATGTGAGTGTGAGTAGTTGTCTGTCTCTATGTGCCCTGCAATGAGGTGGCGACTTATCCAGGGTGTACCCTGCCTTCCACCCTAAGACAGCTGGGATAGGCTCCAGCCCCCCTCCCGCGACCCTATGAGGATAAGCGGTAGATAATGGATGGATGTATATTCACTGCACTTTTGTGATGGGAAAAGCCAGAGTAGCTCCGGTGAAACAGACAACTATCCCATTTGGAGCCCACTGCAGCAGCAATGGCCGTAAATACTGACAAGACAATGAGAAAAGAGCTCCAGATGGACCTTCAAGCCTCAGTTTTCTGGACGGATAGCACATCTGTGCTACAATATATTGCAAATCAAACACTGCGGCTGAAGACTTTTGTTGCTAACAGGATTGCAGTCATCAAAGAGGGTACAAATGTGGAACAGTGGAATCATGTTGATTCTTCAGAGAATCCAGCTGACTGTGCCTCTCATGGGCTAACAGTGGAACAGTTTTTGGCCAATCAGATATGGATAAATGGCCCAGCATTCTTAAAGGAGGCAAGTAAGGAAAAGATGAATAGACAAGAGCACATGATACTATCTGAAGAGGACCAAGAAGTCAGAAAGACAATTATGGTGCTTGCAACAGTGGCAAAGGGCTCATGTGCATGTGCACCATTCCAGCTGATGGCGTTTGAAAAGGGCCACAGCTGGAACTCTCAGAATCAGAGACAGTTTAATTAGAAAATGCAAAGAAAGAAGAAGTCACAAGAAGAAGTCACAAACGTAAAAGATCTGCCTTACAGTGGGCCACTTATAGTGGCAGAAGTAAAAAGGGCAGAAATGGAGATAGTTCGTTACTCTCAGCGTTGCAGCTTTCAAGAAGAAATCACTGCCCTAGAGAAAAGGAAACAGGTGATGAAACAAAGTCCCATCTACAAGCTGCATCCACACCTCCAGGATGGTGTGCTCAAAGTTGGTGGGGTGGCCTCTGAGGTGAGGGCATGCGGTGTTGGGCTGTGGGGAATACTGCTTATGGATGTGCATTGCTGTGGCGCTGTTGTTCCTGTCGGTGGCTGGGGCTCTGGTGCGTTGCCTCTTAGACAGTTGCGCGGTTGCCCTTACAGTGCAGGGCACTTGTCCGCCGGTCGTTGAATGGTTTCCTGATTGGGGGATTTGGCTTGCTCTCGCTCGTGCTCTCGGTTGTCTCTGTGGGCAGTTGGGGGCTCCCATCGGAGTTGTGGTGGCGCTGGTCCATCCCCCCGCTTTCCTGGTATGGAGGGACGGCAAGGCCGGGGGGGCAGAGCAGTGGTGGCGTCGCAGCAGCTCTGGGGGCCCGGCGTTTGTATTGGTCACCTCGTGGTGATTCGGGTGGTGCAGGGGTGTCAGGTTTTCTGGACTTTGGGTGCAAGTCGCCTTCCGATGCGGCTCCCGTTCTCTCTGCCTTGCCCACTCTAGCCCTCTGGGCCTGCTTCTGGACCCGGCATTGGTGAGAGGCACCTGGCTGCAGACCTCCACTGTGAGGTTGCTTCCGGTGCAGACCTCCACTGTCAGAACCCACCTCCACTGTCAGGACGGGAAGTGAAGACGTTTTGTTTGGGTGGGGAGGTAAGGCGGCTATTTTGAGAGGGACATTTTCACCTGCCTTTTCAATCGGGAGAGACCAGTGAGTGAGCATGTACCCCGAGTAGCGGTGAGTTGCTGATTTTTATTATCCACAGCCTAAAATACTGTACATGTTTCTTGTGTTCTTTGTCAACATAGGTGCCGTAAAATAGTAGCGTTATAGAAGTCAATGATTCAAGTTAGCAAATGTCGGTTGTCATTTTAGATGACTAGTTAACTTTCACCAGTTTTTTTAGTGCATAACGTAAAGTAACTGTTCGCATTTGTTTGTATGTAATGTCATAAAACATTTTTGTAAACTCTCATTGCATTAGGTGGACATAGTCACAAAGGTGAATAAACGTCTATCTAACTCACAAACATGATAGTGACACAAACACTATGCAACACCATGATGTTTTGCCAGAGGTCGACTAGCTAATTAGTGATATCACCAGTTTAACTACATGGCACATTTTTACTTTTTATTTTTCCACCTCTGTTGTACACTACAGTAACGTGATATAAACAAAACGAATAGTAACTGCTATGCACCATCAGTACTTTTATTTTTGAGCCTTGAGTATATTTTGCTTCTAATATACTAAATTACTTAAGTATCTTGTTTTATCCACTTTCACGTAAGTAAGTATTTTCATAGTCATTATTACTACTTCTACATAAGTAAGACCTCATTTACACCACCTGGTGCAAGTAGTCATTTTACCTGTAAGCAGACAATCTAAGTTTGCAGGCTGTAGACACAGTACACAGCCTGCTGTATACATTAATTTGAATCGAAGTTCATGTACTGTACTGTAATTCAAACACATGATACATTTTATATGCTTTTTGTTCATGGGGAGAAGGAACAGGCAGAGGCTGCTCTACAATACCAGAGGATGTGGAAAAAAGACGTGTATGTGAATGAAAAGGAAGAAATCCTGAAGCCCTTCAAATTCACATTTTACACCACTGAGGAGGACATGTGGACCTTCTGCAAACAAATAATGGACCACAGAAATTATTTGGCTTATTGTGAATGTCACACAGATGACTGATTGTTTTTACGAATAAAGGGTTACAGAACATTTGAGCATGTTGTGACTTGGTGTGTTTGATGTTCTCATTGATCACTGAATAATTTTACTTGAATTACACTGTAGATTGGGGGGTGTCCTGGACTCCTTGGGGGTGGTGGTTTCTATCTCCTCCTGGTCGTTGGATCTGCGTGGTTATCTCTCTGGGTTTGGCATCGTCGGTGCTCCTGCGTCCCTGGGGTGTTGTGGACACCCGGCCGGTCTGACCATGAGGGGTCATGGTAGACGCTTCAGTGTTCTTCACACATGCATGTTTTATCCAGATCTTACCAGCTCCTTCCGAGTCACATTGCTGCATACTGATGTGAACTACCAGAATGTGCCGAATCATTCATCTGACTTCTCACTAAGCTCATATCTTCTCCACATACTTCTCTCACTTGTGTTCGCCAGTGGCCCACTCTATACTGTCAGGCCTTCCACAACTCTGGTGTTCAGTACCGTTGGGTATTGGGATGAAGGTGTTAGGAATGACACAGCCGCTTACACTCTTTTATTCTAATAGCACTCCCTGTCTGTACCCTTCCCCTTTTTTTTGTCTTCTCTCCCCATCTGTCATTTATTCCCCTCTCTTGTCACCCAGGTGTAGCACTTCCCTCTCCGGCTTATAACAGGAAATTCCAATACATAATGTAAGTTTAGATTCCAGGGAGAGCTGGTGACGGTCACACACATGCACCAAATATTGATAGCTTTTGCTGCAAGACTAAAATATGCATAATCTCATAAAAGATTGACACTTTTTGTGGTGTTTAACAAAGAGAACAATGCAGACAAAGTGAAAAAAACCAGAGTTGGTGGAAGACTAAGGAGATCTGCTATGCCAGAAACTTCAAAGTACCCTATAATAATGCCAAAAAGTCTGCATGCCACATCCCTCCTGCTGCAAGACGCACATGAGAAAAATGGACACTCTGGTAGAAACTTCATGCTCTCTCCTCTCCGCCAGTGGTTTTGGATACCCTCAGCTAACATAGCAGTGAGAAAGGTTTTGTTTTGCTGTTTTACCTGCAGAAAAAACCATGCTAAAGCTCAAGAACAAGAAATGGCAGACCTACTGGTGGACCGGCGACCACCTGACCAACCCCCTTTTACAAATGTAGGGGCAGATTACTTTGGACCAACAGAGGTTAAGAGAGGTCGTACTGAAAAGATATGGAATCTTGTTTACTTGTATGAGAACTCGTGCCTTGCACATTGAAATCTCTCACACATTAGACACAGACTCATGTATCAACACGATTCATCGATTCATGTGTAGAAGAGGACAGGTGGCTCTCATCAGGTCGGACAACGGTACAAATTTAGTTGGAGCCGAAAGAGAATTGCGTGCGGCATTACAAAAGACAGATCAAACAACAATACAAAATGCACTTGCAGAAAGAGCAATACAATGGATTTTCAATCCACCTGCAGGATCTCACTTTGGCGGCATTTGGAAAGATAAGTAAGGTCGGTGAAAAGGATCCTGAGATCTGTGCTGCAAACACTCCTCTGTGAAGTTGAAGCTATAATCAACGAGCGACCAATTACCACCTTATCTTATGACCCAAATGATTTTGAAGCTTTAAAGGGATACTTCACCCCCAGGCCAAATTCAGTGTCTCCCCACAGTCCCGAGACCAAAATAAGTGTGTGAAAGCATTTTCCTGGCCACCCAGCCATTGTCCGAATCTATCAGAGCTGACCACAGGTTGGTTCCGCGGCATAACTACATTCCTATGACCCCACAGAAATATTTCGGCCAAAGTGAATAAATGTACTCGATTTTCCCCCCCAATTACTTTCCGTGTGCCATTGTCCGTGTAAATTCGGACAATGGCTGGGTGGCCAGGAAAATGCTTTCACACACTTATTTAGGTCTCGGGACTGTGGGGAGACACTGAATTTGGCCTGGGGGTGGCGTATCCCTTTAACACCAAACCACCTGTTATTGCTCAAGAAGCAGCCGCTACTACCACCAGGCCTGTTCAGTAAAGATACTCACGTAGAAGATGGAAACAAACTCAGTATTTGGCAGATTTATTTTGGAAGAGGTGTATGAAAGAGTATCTACCAAACCTTCAGGAGTGTCAGAAGTGGAACACAGTTAAACAAAATCTTCATTATGGAAATATCGTCATGATTTTGGATGAGAATGCTCCAAGAAATTCCTGGTTGCTTGGAAGAGTAGTGCACACAACGATGGATACGAAGGGACTTGTTTGGCGAGTGCTGGTCAGGACAAGATCCAGCACCGTCTGGAGAGACCTGTGGACAAGCTCTGTCTCATTTGTGAGGCTAATGACTAAACAGTGTGGGAAGATCGTTGCCCTCCAGCAAGGATTATGTATCTCTGATAAGGGGTTTAAGAAATCAAGGGCATTTCTGTAGCTGATATGAACATTAATTGTATTGGAAAAATGGAGCAACAGAATAGTTGGTTGGATTTTAAAGACTGATCGCTAATATTATTCAAGGTAATTTTGCACCAGGAAAAATTTTAAGTTAATTATAATCCCTCCCACCTTAAAAATAGGGTCCGGTAGAGTAGAAGCCATTTTATCGTTATGGTTATGATTAGTTTTATTTTGATTGATTTTTGAGTTATAGTTTTTGGGAGTTCGAATTACAATGATTAAAATATTGTTTGAACTGTTTATCAAATGTGGTTAGGGTATAGTTTCATTTTGCTACTCATATTTGGTTCACTTAAGCAAATATTTTTGGTAAGTATGTTCGTTTGTGTTGCGTCAGGTGATATGTGCTGGGTCACACAGGTGGTGAGTGATGATCCTTTTGTCTGTGGAGCTGGTAGGAGAGCTGCGTTCAATACCTTTTGACCGTGATATTTCAGTTTTGAAATAATTTGTTTTGGATTCGAGTGAAAATAAGTGGAAAATAGAGGAACACAGAGCTGTGAATACATTTGTCTTTGTGGACAATCAGACACGCTTCAGATGTTGTGTCAGTCACGACTGTTGAGAATTACTGTAAATAAAAATATATGACCATATAATTTGTTTATATCAAAATCCTGTATTTTCTAGTGGGTATATTACAAATTACTGTATCACCTTGGGTTTAGGCGATTTCTTCTTTTTGATGCATCTTCTCCAGCCTTTATCCAAACTCAACTGACCAAAACTCCTATTATAACAATTGTTGGGCAGTAACACCGTTACTAACAACTCGACTTTAGACAGTAACTAAATAAACACAGTTACCATTACAATATGGTGCATTTGTCGGGTACTCGGTAAATGATTTCCTGATTGTTGAATTCAGATTGCTCTCATTCATGCTCTCAGATGTCTCTATGGACCGAGGGGAGGGACATGTTCATGGAGACACTGATCCGTCCCCCCATCTGTAATGCCTGTTACGTAAAAATGAGTTTGAAGTGTAATAAAGATGCTTCTTCTGTATCTGAAAACATTCTGAGTTATTATTCTACAATTGTATTACATTATGTATATATGAATTACACTTGATGTCACTGTGTAAGCAATGAGCTGCATTAATTGTCCTCTGTTGAGGCATTTTTAGGGTGTGCTAAAACTCTCTGGTCCTGTGCTAAAAAATTGGCAGCCTCTGTAGCACTAGTGCTATGTGCTGAAAAAGTTAACGTACAGCCGTGCAAATGCGTTAGAACACATTCATCTCGAAGACGAGTTCGTTCAGAAACAGATTATCACAAATCGACTGAGTCGTTAACTTCTCATACATTCTCGTAGTGCCGTTTTCAGTGCATTTGCCCATAGAAGTTGAGCCTCGAAACTCGACGGTCATTGCATAAATGCCACGATTTTGTCCCGCCCCCGGATGCTGAGCTTCCGCATGATGATTGGGATTTTTGACCCAGCAGATTTGGTCACTTTTTCAGTTGGCCCATAATAAAGTCATAAAAGAACCAAACTTTATGAATGTTTTTTGTGACAAAGAAGTATCTGTTCCAATCACTCTATCAGAGAAAAATCAGAGTTGTAGAAATAACTGAATACAACTAAAAATAACTCAAGAGAGCCATGACATTATGTTCTTTACAAGTGTATGTACACTTTTGACCACGACTGTATCCCTTTCAGAATAGGAAACAAAAGGCAAATGAGTATAAGTATACTCATACACACCATACAACTGTATTACTGTAAATAATGAAACTATTACAAGAAGTGAAAATAAATGACATACACATTGCCATCTTCATCTTTGTGACATTACAGAAAGGCGACCCATGCTCACCTGCTGTATGCCCATTGCATATGTCTTCAGGAAAAAGTCTGCAAACCCATAGTATTCCTTTGTCACGTTGCCAGGGCTTCCATACCTGGAATTTAGAGCAGAAGAATGTTGTGACAATTGAGATTTAATCGTTGGATTTTCATTACCTTTGTATATACCTAGAAACATCCAATCCATCTACTACTACTGTGGTAAAAAGTAAAGCAGGGTACCATGCCCTGTTATACTTCGTAAGTTAACCTTCTTTGTCTGGTTCCATTTTCATTTCCATTTTATTTTGCGGTGACCATGTTTCCCATTGGGTGGCACGGTGGTGTAGTGGTTAGCACTGTCGCCTCACAGCAAGAAGATACCGGGTTCGAATCCCGGGGCCTTTATGTGTGAAGTTTGCATGTTCTCCCCGTGTCTGCGTGGGTTCTCTCCAGGTACTCCGGCTTACATGTATGGGGATTAGGTTAATTGGCTAATTTAAACTGACTGTAGGTGTGAGTGAGAGTGGTTGTCTGTCTCTATGTGCCCTGCGATGAGGTGGCAACTTGTCCAGGGTGTACCCTGCCTTCCACCCTAAGACAGCTGGGATAGGCTCCAGCCCCTCCCCCCTGTGACCCTATGAGGACAAGCGGTATGGATGTTTATGGAGTGTTCCAACCTTAAATGGCAAGAGAGAAACCTGGCATGGTAAAAAATAAAACACAGGAAGTCAAACTGTCCCAATGTGAACAGGGATATATGCTGTGGATGTGAGCGTAGCTCCGTACTCACCGTTCAAACAGTCTGGTGATAATGCGTAACGCCCACTTCTTACACTTCCACCACGCCAGCTCAGGACGGTCGTCCTCGTCAACCTCCAAAGTTTCCTGACATACACACGAATATTATGTTCAGTATTTAGTGTTCTTTTACTTTCCTTTTCCCACAAAGTGGATTGTCCCATGATAGAATTCATTTGGAATAAAAAAGTCATAGATTGAGATGTCAGATTTTACAGCGACCAAATGCGATGGCACTCTCCAACTATTTATTTTATTACTGGGCAACAAATATTAGGAATTTGAACCATTGCCTGCAAGAGGATTCAAGGGTGCCCCCATCTTGGCTGGTTATGAAGTAGGGCTGAACGACTTTAGGAAAAGATTGAATTGCGATTTTTCTGGTAGATATTTCGATTTCAATTCGATTCACGATTTTCTTCAAATGAAACTTCAGTGCCATATTCACAATGTGTACAGTGACCTTTACAAATATGACAATATGACAGAAAATTACACAATGACTTTATGTCATCAATAATGATTATTATTATTTTATTGTGTAATTACTTGTGTAATTAAGGCTCTATCATGGTAGACATACTAGACAACATTCTGATGATGATCAACAGCCGCAGGTTGCAACCTGTTACTCTTTAGGACCCTGGGGAGTGAGATTTTGCATTGTGGTGTGTTCACTGAAAGTTGGAACTTGGAGCTCAATTCAACATAACCCCAAAGTGTAGTGTTCCCAGTGCTTCCAGCCTTATAGACGTACAACAAAACATGTTTGCTGTTTACGTCAGTAGCAGATAGCATAAATATCTTTTTGAGGAGATTAATCCAACTTTCTGAGTTGGAGATTTAAATTCTGATTTGGAGCTTGGAAAGTCCGACATTCTTGAATACACCGCGGGCTACACACAAACGAGCTCCCACTGCTGCCGCAATGACATTAATGCTCTGTTTTACCGTCGCTGTTTGTCTACTTATGCTGGAAAGTGGGGAGACGGATCAGCGTCACTATCAATCTGAGGGGGACATGTCCCCTCGTCCCTAGTAACATCTGAGCACATGAATCACTTCCCTTAGACTTTTCACCAGACTTTTTTGTCATGCACTCCACATGCAAATGCCTGTGGTGGTTTTTAAAGTGTCAGTAAAAGTTGGTTGTGTTTCCGCTGGATGTTACAACTTTAGAGCGACAGGTTTTACGCACAGTTCCTGTTTCTGGTGCACGTCTGCAGCCTCAAACCCCAAATACCGCCTCATGACAGCCTTGCTGTTTGTCTTGGAGATTAAATCCCCTCCTCCGCTTCTGTTTCCGCTGAAGTAATTTCTAAACATGTTAACGTTACAAAGCATGAGCAGCAGGTTAACACACTGATTGGTTAGCATGATCTGTCCATGAGTAGCATGCCGCTTCAGATTGGTGAGCTTGGCAGGATGGTAGGGTGACAGCATGTATATGTAAATTAATTAAAACAACAGATCCTGTGTCAGCCAGAAGCGCTGCACAAAACCGCAGCTTTGACGATCATAGGAATACGTTGTCTGAAATTGCGATTTCGATCTGAAAACTATAAATCGTTCAGCCCTATTATGGAGGCAAACTCTATTCGTGTGGTAACATTGAAGGCCTTATTGCACTCACCTCTTTTCTCTTCAGTCTCTAACTACACCAAAATGTTGTTGTGGCCTCCTGCCTCAAGATTTGGATTACATTTAGATGTCATTTTGGCCTAGAACCACCTTCTGTTAGGGCTCCACTGGAGGCAAATCATATTCCCCCCCCTTACTAGATAGCACCTTTTCAGCATGGGCTAGGTTGGGTATAACTACTGTCCAAACAGATATAGCGACGGTGGGTGAGAAGGGACACACAAATAATGTACTACAATACTGACATACTGTACACAACACAAATTGGAAAAAAAACACACAACAAAAGTAAGCAACAATGTGAACAGATGGACTATTATCACTGACAGATCCCGGCAAATCTATGCAAAAGGCATTTAGAGGCGTCACTGTGGGTGCACAGTTGTGAAACAATTGTCACAAGTCGCTATGGCTCAAACAAATGGTGTGAACACATGGGGTCTCGTTTATTTAAAAAAAAGTGTTTAAATCCACCACTAAATCTGCAGTACACAGAAAATCTGAAAGTGGCATACACTAAAAATATATACCCTTTACAGATCTAGCAAACTGTGTGTATACACAGATACACACAATTTCCATTGATAAATCACACCGTAGTCGAGAAAAGCGCAGACATAAGCCCCCCTCATATATCTATTATGATAAATTCAGCCCCAGCTTATTTGAGCAAGATGGAAATGTGGCAAGACTCTGAGGAGTGGGAGCTACCGGTTGTCCATGGGGAGGAAGAAATGAAGCAGTAGATGACCAGGACGGTGAGGGACCACATAGTGTAGGCAAACATAAAGCTGATGAATGAGTGACACCAATAGAAACCAATATCACAAATCTTATCATTTGCTTCAAGCTTCATACCCAATTAATAACAGGGCTGTACAATCAAAAATTCACTGCCATCGTAATATCAACATTCAATTTACATAAGACTGTGAAAATCTGCTAGGTGTTGAAGCTCTGCATGTCAATATAATCGACCAATCAGATGGGGCACTCATATCCTGGATGCCCATCAACGAACACGGAAAATGTTGTGGGCGATGAAGAACTCTTGGATAAAAGTAATAGCACATCTCTTATTTTTAAATATTATGGATACGAGAGGAATGACAAATTGCAAGTGTGTACTATGTACTCTACTCTGAAAGTCATTCCCAACACTTGTGGTAACCAGAGGAAACATGGCTAATTTCCATAGCACCTTACAACCCAACTACAAAGATCTGTCTTAGGGCTGCTTAATTATGGAAAAAAATCATTATCAAGATTTTTTTGGTCAATATTGAAATCACAATTATTCAAATGATTACTTCAGAGTTTCATGATGCATTTTTTCAGCATTTCTCTCTGTCAAAAAAAAACAACACTTTGTTACTGATTCTTTACGCAAAACGGTCAAATTGAAAATAAATATAGGCTGCAAATATGTACCTTACAGCTCTGTAATGTCCTCTCAATGTGTTATGCTGTGCTAGTGTACTTTCAATCAGGATTTAGAAAATATCATAGCACCGAGACCGCTCTGGTGAAGATTACTAATGACCTGCTAATTGCTTCAGACAATGGACTCGTCTCAGTACTTGTCTTGTTAGATCTTAGCGCTGCTTGTGATACTATTGACCACCATATCCTGTTGCAGAGATCAGAACATTTAATTGGCATCAGAGGAACTGCTTTAAGCTGGTTCAAATCCTACTTATCGGATCGATCACAGTTTGTTCACATTAATGATGAGTCCTCCATGCAGTCCATAGTCAGTTATGGAGTTCCTCAAGGTTCTGTGCTTGGGCCAATTCTGTTTACTTTATATATGCTTCCTTTAGGCAATGTTATCAGGAAACACTCCATAAACTTTCACTGTTATGCAGATGATACTCAGCTATATTTGTAATTTAAGTCAGACGATTCCAGCCAGTTAGCTAAACTCCAAACATGTCTTCAGGATTTAAAAACTTGGATGACGCACAATTTCTTGTTGTTAAATTCAGACAAAACTGAGGTTATTCTAATTGGCCCTGAAAATCTCAGAAATAAAATCTAATGACTTATTTACTCTAGGAGGCTTTGCACCAGCTTCGAGCACCACTGTTAGGAATCTAGGGGTAATTTTTGACCAAGATATGTCCTTCAGTGTCCACTTAACATTGCAAAAATAAGGCATATTCTCTCCCAAAACGATGCAGAAAAATTAGTCCATGCTTTTGTAACTTCTAGGCTGGACTACTGCAGTTCTTTATTATCTGGCTGCCCTAATAAGTCTATCAGGACTCTCCAGCTGGTCCAGAACGCTGCAGCACGTGTTCTGACCAGAACCAGGAAAAGAGACCATATTTCTCCGGTGTTAGCCTCTCTGCACTGGCTCCCTGTAAAATCTAGAATAGAATTTAAAATCATCCTCCTCACCTACAAGGCACTGAATGGTCAGGCACCATCTTATCTTAAAGAGCTAATAGTGCCTTATAATCCTGCTAGAACTCTGCGCTCTCAGAATGCAGGACTATTAGTGGTTCCTAGGGTTTATAAAAGTAGAATGGGAGCTAGAGCTTTCAGTTATCAAGCTCCTCTTCTGTGGAACCAACTCCCTCTTTCAGTCCGGGACGCAGACACCATCCCCTTATTCAAGAGTAGGCTTAAGACTTTCCTTTTTGATAGTGCTTATAGTTAGGACTGATCCAAGGATGACTCAGGCTGCCTTGGATCAATCCTTAGTTATGCTGCTATAGGTCTAGACTGCCGGGGGACTTCCTCTGACACACTGAGCTTCTCTTCTTCTTCATTTCGATGCCTCCATTAAGTCATTTTACTAACTCATCTTCTTCCCCGGAGTCCCTGTGCTCTCAGCTCCCAGGTGTCCGTGAGCTGAGGCTACTTGGTGAGAAGGAGGTGGTGTCATCCAGGCTTCGTCTGTCGTGATGGTGGTGAGATGGAGAAGAGGCGATGCTGCTCAGGTTGTATCTGTTAGAGTAGTGGAGAAGAGGATGTGTTTACTCTTCCTCCCTTTAACACATGCTGCAGATTAGTTTTGTGCCTCGTAGTCCCTGTGCGTTCTCATCTCACAGGTATCCATGGATCCAGTCTACCTGGTGGAGTAGTGGTTGTGCAGACCAGTCAAGCTTCATCTTCTGGTTCTGAGCGACGTGGTGGTGACGAGGTCATCCTGCGGAGGTTTCTCCTGTTTGGTGCGGTGGAGAGGAAGACGTGCTGCCCAAGCTTCTTCTGGTTGGCGTGGTGGTGAGAGGAAGACGTGCTGCCCAGGCTTCTTCTGGTTGGTGTGGTGGAGAGGAGGACGTGCTGCCCAGGCTTCTTCTGGTTGGCGTGGTGGAGAGGACGACATGCTTCTCATCCTCTGCTGATAGCTTGATGATGCTCTTCATCCCCTTGGACACTCTCATATAATTCTATATGTACACACTGTATATTAGCTGTAGTTATATTGACTTGGACATTTCCATACAATTTTATATGTAGTGTTAATGTGTTTTCATTGTTGTTATTCTGTACACATGGCATCAATTGCACGTCTGTCCATCCTGGAAGAGGGATCCCTCCTCTGTTGCTCTTCCTGAGGTTTCTTCTGTTTCTTTCTCCCTGTTAAAAGTTTTTTTTTTTTTTGGAGAGTTTTTCCTTAGCCGATGCGAGGGTCATTTGTAAAGGACAGAGGGTGTCATATCCTGTACAGATTGTAAAGCCCAATGGGGCAAATTCATAATTTGTGATATTGGGCTATACAAATAAACTTGACTTGACTAGTGTTAACAATGATTAAACAGTCAGTCAAACTCCTTTTCATGAGCCAGAAAGGATGAGCGTCCTTGCTCCTTTATTAACTTCCAGAGCTTGACAACAGTGAATTTGAGTGAAACTGGATAAAGCAAGAAAAACAATCACATCCCATCTGACTATGATCTATTTTTAGCAACCATGCTAACGTACGACCAGCAATCTTAGCACAGCTAATGCCAGCGTATCTCCCCAACAAACACTGTCAAAATTTATCGTCACACATACAAGATATTAGAACACAACGATTATGCAACACTGACAGTCATTGCTTTCTAAGGGGATAGTGTGAACCGAAAAGGACACCAGAACTAGTGATATGTCTTCCCGTGCCGAGGCTTTGGCGCATGTGTTGAGTATTCCAAGATTTTTTAAATTTTTTTTTGTGAAGCACGTATCAAGGCTTGTGTTGATGACGTATGTGGTGACATTCGAAGCCACGCGAGCTGACCGTACCATGTGACTGCTTCAGGAACCGGTGCAGAATATAACAGACACAATGGACTCTCCCCTCAGTACTTATAGATTTTTGCCTGCAGTATATTTGTTTGCAGGCTCCAGCCCCCCCCCGCGACCCTATGAGGATAAGCGGTAGATAATGGATGGATGGATATTTGTTTGCGATCACACAAGCACATTCACTTTTCTTTCTATAGTCATTATTACAACTGAAAGTAAGTAATTACTTTACAGAAAACTAGAAAATAACCCCATCAAACAGATCAACTACATATCATAAACCTTCCAAATTGATTTCTACTCCCCCCGCTGTCCCTGCCATCAGAATAAACAGACCAGTTTCCCAAACTTTTTTTTTATCTTGTCTACTCAATTAGCTTTTTTTCCTCATACCATAAGTACAACCTCATTCAAATGTGTTAATGATTCTCCAAAAACAGAACGTCACACAACTGATTAATAAATGAAAATCAGATTTATTTAATCTTCAACCTTTAAGTAGGTAATCTTGATTACTTTGATAAGTAAAATAGCTAAATAAATACAAAATCACAGTAAATAATGAACCTGCCTTGTTTATATATATATATATATATATATATATATATATATATATATATATATATATATGTATATATAAAAATGCTCCTCTCACCCTTGTAGGGTGGTATCCGTGTTATCCTCAAACTCGGGTTCTCTACCAGAGTCCCGGGAGTTTGAGGGTTCTGCTCAGTATCTTCTCTGTTCCTAGGACTGTGCTCTTCTGGACTGAGGCTTCACATGTTGTTCCTGGAATCTGCTGGAGCCACTCTCCCAGTTTGGCGGTCACCGCCCTGAGTGCTCCTACCACCACAGGGACCACGTTGGCCTTCACCTTCCACATCTGTTCCAGCTGTTATTTGAACCCTTGGTACTTCTCAACCTTTTCGTGCTCCTTCTTCTTGATATTGGCATCAGCTGGTACCGCCACATCTATCACCACTGCCCTCTTCTGCTCTTTGTCCACCACCACTATATCCGGTCCGTCTGGATGCTGAAGTCCCACAGGACTTTAGCCCTGTTGTTCTCAACCACCTTTGGTGGAATGTCTCATTGGGATTTGGGTACTTCTAGTCCATACTGGGTACAGATGTTCCTGTACACTATCCCAGCCACCTGGTTTTGCCTCTCCATATACACTGATCCAGCTAGCATCTTACATCCCGCTACTATGTGCTGGACTGTCTCAGGGGCCTCCTTACACAGCCTGCACCTTGGGTCTGGTCTACTGTTGTAGATTCTGGCCTCTATGGTCCTCATGCTCAGGGCCTGTTCTTGTGCTGCCATGATCAGTGCCTCTGTGCTGTCTGTCAGCCCAGCATTTTCCAGCCATTGGTAGGTCTTCTTGATATCAGCCACTTCCTCTATCTGACGGTGGTACATGCCATGTAGGGGCTTGTCCCTCCATGTTGTCTGCTCCTCACCCTCCTCACCCTCTTCAGGTTTCTGCTGCCTGAGGCTTTCACTGAGCAGTTCATCTTTAGGGGCAATTTTCCTGATGTATTCTTGGATTTTCGATGTTTCATCCTGGACAGTGGCTCTGATGCTCACGAGTCCTCTGCCTCCCTCTTTCCGCTTAGTGTACAGCCTCAGGGTGCTGGACTTGGGGTGAAACCCTCCATGCATAGTGAGGAGCTTCCTTGTCTTGATATCTGTGGCTTTTATCTCCTCCTTTGGCCAGCTTATGATCCCAGCGGGGTATCTGATGATTGGCAGTGCATACATGTTGATGACTCAGACTTTGTTCTTACCATTCAGCTGACTCCTCAGGACTTGCTTTACTCTCTGGAGATATTTAGCTGTGGCTGACTTCCTTGCGGCCTCCTCATGGTTTCCATTAGCCTGTGGGATACCAAGGTATTTGTAGCTGTCTTGCATGTCTTCTATTCTGCCCTCTGGTAGGTCCACCCCTTCAGTTCTGATCATCTTGCCTCTCCTCAATACCATCCGGCCACGCTTGTCCAATCCGAATGACGTCCCTATGTTGTCGCTGTAGATTCTGGTGGTGTGGATCAGTGAGTCGATTTCTCGCTCATTCCTGGCATACAGCTTGATGTCATCCATGTAGAGCAGGAGGCTGATTGTTGCCCCACTTCGGAATCAGTATCCAAAGCTGCTCTTTGTGATGATCTGACTGAGGGGGTTCAGACCTATGCAGAACAGCAGCAGTGATAGTGCATCCCCTTGGTATATGCCACACTTGATGGTGACTTGGGCGATCGGCTTTGAGTTGGCCTCTGGGGTCGTCTTCCACATTCCCATGGAGTTCTTGATGAAGGCTCTTAGTGTCCTGTTGACCTTGTACAGTTCCAGACATTCCAGTATCCATGTGTGTGGCATTGAATCGTAGGCTTTCTTGTAGTCAATCCAGGCAGTGCACAGGTCGGTCTGTCGATTCTTACAGTCTCTGTGAACTGCTCTGTCGACCAGCAGCTGGCGTTTGGCTCCTCTGGTGTTACTGCCAATTCCCTTCAGTGCCCCGCTCATGTATTGAGCCATATGCCTACTCATCTTAGCCGCCATGATGCCTGACAGGAGCTTCCATGTTGTACAGAGACAGGTTATTGGCCGGTAGTTGGATGGGATCGGTGCCCTCTGGGGGTCCTTCATGATGAGGACTGTCCTGCCTTCAGTTAGCCACCCTGGGTGGGTCCCATCCTTTAGCAGCTGGTTCATCTGTGCTGCCAGGCGTCCATGGAGTGCCGTCAACTTCTTAAGCCAGTACGTATGGATCATGTCGGGGCCCGGGGCTGTCCAGTTCTTCATCTTTGACACTCTTTCTTGGACATCTGCCATTGAAATGGGAACTGGTTCTTGTTCTGGGAGGCTGCTGTGGTCAGTTCTCAGGTTCACGAGCCATTGGACATTCGTGTTGTGTGATGCCTCTCTTTCCCAGATGTTCTTCCAGTATCTTCCCATCTCAGCTCTTGGTGGGTCTGGGCTGATGTTACTTCCCTGCCACTGAGGGTACACCTTGGCCGGATGAGTGGAGAACATCTTGTTTATTCTCCTAGCCTCTACCTCCTTGGTGTATATACCACAAAAACTGGAGCACCTTTGTATAAGTTCCCTTTAAACACATAAAAATCAGGAACAAAAGACTTAACAAGAATAACATTCAGACTCACTAGTACCCCTGGTTTGGAATAACTGAAACAGACAATATATTAAGTGTATTTATTGTTTATTGGCATTATCATTTAAACACAATTGAAGCGTCACATGCCTTGTGATTCACTGGCGACCGGTACAGGGTGAACCTGCCTCTTGCCTGATTACAGCTGGTTTAGGGTACAGCCCTCCTCTTGACAGAATTGGTGCAATTGAGTTAAATTTGTTGGCTTTCTGACATGGACTTGTTTCTTCAGCATTGTCCACGTTCTCAATGGGGTTTAAGTCAGGACTTTGTGAAGGCCATTCTAAAACCTTAATTCTAGCCTGATTTAGCCATTCCATTACCACTTTTGATGTGTGTTTGGGCTCACTGTCCTGTTGGAACACACAACTGCGCCCAAGACCCAACATTCAGGCTGATGATTTTAGGTTATCTTGAGGAATTTGAAGGTAATCCTCCTTCTTCATTATCCCATTTACTCTCTGTAAAGCACCAGTTCCATTGGCAAAAAAACAGCCCCACAGCATAAAACTACCACCACCGTGCTTGATGGTAGGCATGGTGTTAAAGGCCTCACCTTTTCTCCTCCAAACATATTGCTGGGCATTGTGGCCAAACAGCTCGATTTTTGTTTCGTCTGACCACAGAACTTTCCTCCAGAAGGTCTTGTGATCATGTGATCAGCAGCAAACTTCAGTCGAGTCTTAAGGTGCTGCTTTTGGATCAAGGGCTTCCTTTTTGCACGGCAGCCTCTCAGTCCACGGTGATGTAAAACACGCTTGACTGTGGACACTGACACCTGTGTTCCAGCAGCTTCTAATTCTTGGCAGATGTGCTTTTTGGTGGTTCTCGGTTGACTCTTCACCCTCCTGACCAATTTTCTCTCAGCAACAGGTGATAGCTTGCATTTTCTTCCTGATCGTGGCAGTGACAAAACAGTGCCATGCATTTTATACTTACCATTGTTTGCACTGCTGCTCTTGGGACCTGCAGCTGCTTTGAAATGGCTCCAAGTGACTTTCCTGACTTGTTCAAGTCAATGATTTGCTTTTTCAGATCCGTGCTGAGCTCCTTTGACTTTCCCATTGTAGCGTATGTGGGCATTTGTATCCAATGAGCCCTATTTATATGGCCTCAGAGAAGTCACCAGCTGTAGTCACTCATGATCACTCACAAGAAGTTAAGAGGCCATGCTATGAAGCTCATTTCATGGACACAACTTTCTAAGTCACCAACATTGCTAATTAATGTTGCTGTATGTACACTAAGAGGCATTGAAAATGCAACAAAGTCAATGTAAAATAAAACTGGATACAACTACTTTGTATACAAAAAAATGTTTTGTTTACTATACCACTCGAGGCTATTGAAACTATGGAGCCACATTTTTCAGCTCAAACAATAAATTAACATGGCAGACGGTACCAATCCTTGCTTGTGACTCGTTAGGACATTGTTTGAAAGCTTTCAATGAGTTCTTTTGGTGATTTGAGCTCAACTGGTCAAGGCTTTAAAAACCCGGAGGAAAAATGCAAGCTGTCACAGATGGTCACCATGCCACGCTTAGCAGCAAACATGAGGGAGCAGGCCATTGGTATGCTGAGATCCGGAATGACCGAAGCGAGGGTAGCCAGGCATTTTGGCGTCCACAGATGCACTATCTCACGCCTACAGGCACGTTATGCACAGACATAATGTGCAGGTTATGGTCTGGCCGCCTTATTCCCCGGATACGAATCCGACTAAACACCTTTGGGACAATCTGGATCGCCGTGTACGGCGTCGTATTCCACTGCCGGTGACGGTTGCTGATCTCCGTACTGCACTCTTGGAAGAGTGGGAAACGATTCCAGTGGGCGAAATCAACGCGCTCATCATGTCTATGCCACGACGATCACACAAGATACTGACATTTGTAATCCATGTCGATCAATTTTTCTATTGTTGCTTTTGCTCATTCATGTTCAGTCTCATACCAAGTGAAGTCGCCCAATGAATTATGAAAATTCAAATTAATATCGAAAAAAATACAATGTTGCATTTTTAATGCCTTAGTGTATATTTTTTACCCAGCAGATTTGGTCACATTTTCAGTTGACCCATAATAAAGTCATAAAAGAACCAAACTTCATGAATGTTTTTTGTGACAAAGAAGTATCTGTTCTAATCACTCTATCAGAGAAAAATCAGAGTTGTAGAAATTACTGGAAACTCAAGAGAGCCATGACATTATCTTCTTTACAAGTGTATGTAAACTTTTGACCACTGTACATGTCGAAGTCACTTTAATTCATTTATAGGTCCAAGAAAATGTGTGAATTGTGTGTGTGTGTGTGTGTGTGTGTGTGTCTTACAGCTGGGACATCTCGGTCCATTATGGCTCGAAGGATTTCCATCCACTGAGTCATCACTGTGTTGTTGATCAGCTGGAGAGGCAGTGAGTACTGCAGGACAACAATAATGCTGTCATCATTATCATTATTACCACCACCACCACCACCACCACCATCATCATCATCATCAGTCAGTTTAGTAGGGATAGGAATCTCTTGGCACCTCATTATTTGATTACAATTCAGAGGTCAACGATTCAATTCTAAACCGTTTATCGATGCAACATTGTTTTTTATATAGATTTTCATGCAGGATTGTTTTTTAAAAAATACATAAATATATAGCCTACTCCTGATCAAAATTTTAAGACCAGTTGGGAAAATTGCAAGAACTTACATTTTGCACTGTTGGATCTTAAGAAGGTTCTGAGTAGTGCTTCAAAATAAGTAAGCAATTAAACTGAAATAGGCTGTTCATCAGCTGACCACATGTCAAAAAAAAGAAAAACAACCCCCTAAAATAGAAATAAAATTTTCAAAAAAGGACTCAGTAATGAGTAGCTGCATCATTCTTGAAATTCAAAATTTTGTTTCAGCATGCTTGATGCTAGTGTTTCCAGGAGGCTAGTGGGAATGTTGCCCCAAGTGGTGAAGATGGCTTCATGGAGGGCATCCACTGTCTGGAACTGGTGTCCATTTTTGTAAACTTCCATTGCCATCCAACCCCAAATGTTCTCAGTTGGATTTAGATCAGGGGAACACTCAGGATGGTTCAAAAGAGTGATGTTATTTCTCTGGAAGAAGTCCTTTGTCAGGCAGATGTTGTGAACTGCAGCGTTGTCCTGTTGAAAAGCCAGTCATTAGCACACAGACGATGGCCTTCAGCCCCCTGCAACATCTCCACATAGCCAGCTGCCGTTTGACGCCTCTGCACAACCTGAAGCTCCATTGTTCCAGTGAAGGAAAAATCCCTCCAGATCATGATGGCGCCCCTTCCACTGTGCTGTGTAGAAAACATCTCAGGTGGGATCTCCTTATCATGCCAGTAACGTTGGAAGCCATCAGGACCGTCAAGGTTAATTTTTTTCTCATCAGAGAATAAAACTTTCTTCCACCTTTCAATGTCCCATGTTTGGTGCTCTCCTGCAAACTCCAAATGGGCAATTTTGTGCCGCTGAAGGACATGAGGCCTTGGAAGACGTTTTTTCTTCTTAAACCCTTTCTCTCGTAGATGGCGTCTAATGGTTATGGGACTGCAGTTGGCACCAGTGACAAGCTTAATTTGGGTCGAGGATCATCCTGTGTCTTGATGGACAGCCAACTGGATCCTCCGGTTCAGGGCTGGTGAAATTTTTTTGGGTCTGCCACTTGACTTTTTTGTTCTATAACCCTCAGGATCTTTTAAGAAGTTTCAAATGACTGTCTTACTGTGTCCAACCTGATGCAACAATCTGACCTCGCTCAAAGAGAGAAAGCTTTTTTACCTTTGCCATCAGGAGGTCATGACAGTGTGGATACCTGACAGAAAATGACACTGAATCCACATTTTTGCGAAGATGAACAGCCTATTTCAGTTTAATGGTTGTTTGCAATAAATTGCTTACTCAATTTTTTGTTTAACTCCCTTTTCTTCTTTTTGCATTTTGAAGCACTACTTAGAACCTTCTTAAGATCCAACAGTGCAAAAAATGTAAATTCTTGAAATTTTCAACCAGTCTTAAAATTTTGATCAGGAGTGTATTTTGTGATTCAGTTTGCTTATCACTTCCTACTTTTGTGATGTTAATTGAAGAAAACCAACAGATGAATTACCTTCTTTGATATTTTATTAGCGAAAATGTTCTTGTCACAAATATGAGTTTCTATGAACAACCAACAATAAATGCTGCCTACATTCAAACACAATATGGATCTTTCTAGTCTTTCTTTTTGTTTCTTTTTTCAAATTTTGTAATGGCTTTAGTAATCTTCAGTGGCAGCTGGAACGAGTCGCATTTCTTCAAATTCTGAGTGGTATTACGATGCAAAATGTGATTTCACAGATCTGTAGTGTTTCCAAAGCATTTAATATGGCCCACACCTTCCCCTCATTGGTGCCATACAACAGCTTTTAAAGAAGCCAGGGGAGGTCAGAAATGTTTCTTTCTTGCATTCCCATTAATAATTTATTTGCATCGAGACACAATTGTTGTAAAGTAAATATGTGATGCATCGACGAATCAATTATTTTTCCACACCCCTATGGTCCGTTTACCATTTAGTTCTTCAAATTTCCAGGAATCTGCCATTTGGCTTTTATAACATGTTGACACACACACACGCACACACCTGTACGAGAGCATGGAAGATCTTGAGGATCTGTTTCTGGATGAGCACAGAGAAGATGGTGGCGTCAGCCAGCAGCTGGCTGATGAGCTGCTGAATCCTCGGCAGGAAGATCTGCATGGCTGCCAGCAGAGGCTCCCTCTCATCTGCCTTCCTGTACCTGAACACAACACACACGCACACACAGATATGGGTTGAAGCACAACACTGTACTGGATTTAAAAAAAAATACATTTTTACAAAAAAAATGTCCATCTTTTTTCAACTGTTGCGCCCTTTGAACTGAGATAATTGAAAAAAGTGTCACTCACTGTGTGTGTGCAGGAGAAGAAGGTGGACTACTGTAAGCATAAGTTATTTATATTAAATTAGCAGCTCAGTCACTGTCGCCTCACAGCAAGAAGGTACCCGGGGCTGGGGCCTTTCTGTGTGGAGTTTGCATGTTCTCCTCGTGTCTGTTTGGGTTCTCTCCGGGTACTCCAACTTCCTCCCACCATCCAAAAACATGCATGGGGATTAGGTTACTTGGCTAATTTTAATTGACCGTAGGTGTGAATGTGAGTGTGAGTGGTTGTCTGTCTCTATGTGTCCTGTGATGAACTGAGGACTTGTCCAGGGTGTACCCTGCCTTCCACCTTAAGACAGCTGGGATAGACTCCAGCCCCACCCCGTGACCCTATGAGGATAAGCGGTAGATAATGGATGGATGGATGTATAGCAGCTCAGTCTGTAGGGATGTGGATTGGAAACTGGAGGGTCACTGGTTCAAGTCCCTGAGTTATTTGTTCGGCCTTGATGCACGATTACCAATATTGTTATTGTTATCGGTTTCAATATTGAAGATGATTCTAGATCAGGTACCAGTGACAATGGGCCTGATCTACAGGGACAGATCTATTCATTGTAATGCTATGCTGTGCGCTGTGAGTGATGTCATACACTAGCGACGAGCTGCTTTGTTTTTAAAATAGAATGTGCAAAGTTTTTTTTATAGGACTGTCAAAATTAGTGACTTAACGCAGCAGCATTACCGTGTGACGGTAACTCTACTTGGACAAGCTTCCTGTAACGCGTTGCCAGAGACATGCTGGCAGGTCATGAAGCAGAACTCCATTAAAAAAAATCAAGGAAACTAACAACACAGTCGTAACTAACCATCAAACATGCTGATATAATTAGATTAGCCATCTTTTCTGAATCTGTCGAAGCTTCTCCTGTAATTCAGCAAACAAATAATCCAGTAAAGAGCATTTGTAACGTGAAATGGATGAAAAGCAAAAGTGAGAGAGTGTGAGAGAGAGAGAGAGAGAGATTTGATTCGATTTAGCACAATGGTCTTTTCTATCAGTTACTCAGAAATGGTATTAGAGGCAAAGTTTATGGTCTAATCAAATGGAAATACACTGAAAATGAGTGTGCTGTAAAAATTGGAAAGAAGGGATTTCTTCAAACAGTGCTGCGGCGTCGATCAAAGATATAATATGTCCCCAACACTTTTAATATACATCGACCAATTGATAAAGCCCGCAGAGCATATTACAGCATACGTAAAGTTCTATTCAAATTAAACCACGGCTGCAGAGCAGAGCCCCACCTGTTAATTAAAATTAAAATGAGTTCTATCAAATTTTGGAACTACTTGACAGAGTCTGATTTAAACTCAAATCAGCACAGGCCATATTTAGAACAGCAGGGCTGTCTGAACCCAGAAAAGAATACCTGGAATGGGACAAATGAGGAAGTAATGATTGACAAATCAAAATTACACTACAAAAATAATCCCATACTCACAAATAAAACAAATCGACAAAGTTGATAAACAAAAAAACAAAAAAAACAGTGGAAAACAAACTCAAACAATCAATAAATTAGAACGTTATAATCTACTGAACAGAGAATTCCAATTGAGCCAATAGTTAACCCAAATAAAAAAAAAAAAAAAATACAAACCCTTACAAAATATTGACTCAGAGACCATAAACTTGCCACTGAAACTGGTCACCATAAAAGAGAATGGGTAGAAAGAACAAAAAGAGTTTGTATCCACTGTGACACAGGAGAAGTAGAGACAGAAACTCACTTTCTAACAAACTGCCCCAAATACAAAGAAATTAGAGAAGAATCATTTCCCAAATTTCAAGAAAAAATCCCCAGCTTCCTCACCCTCCAACAAGACAAAATTGGATCGGTATCGATTGATACCGAACCTCACATATCAGTATAAGAAGTGAAAACATTGGATCAAGAGCATCCCTACTTGTGATTGTCTATTCTTTAAGCCTTATGAAATGAATTACTGGACCATCTCTAGTTGTGATGGGAGAGTTAATGGCTCCCCAGGAGTGATGTTTTGAGTGAGTGATGTTTTGAGTGAGGTGGTACAGAACACAAACAGGTTACTCACTCATATGTTTTGACAAGCTGGTAGAGAGCCAGCAGGCTGCCGTACCAGCTGCTGCTGCTCTGAGACTGCAGGTACATGCTGAGCTTGTCTACGATGGCAGTCCAGCGGCCTGGGAAGTCATGTTTGATTATGGCTCGCAGACACACAGTCAGCTGGGCTCTGTGGACAGATCAACAACATGAGGGGTCATGACCTTTGTCAGTCAGAAGAAGAAGACTTTATTAATCCCTCAATGGGGAAATTACATTTTTTCACTCTGTTATTATTTCTCAGTTGCACATCACACACAAGTTATGACACATGCGTTGGAAGAGAGGTGTCAGAGTGAGGGCTCCCTTGCTCAAGGGCACCTCAGCAGTGCCCAAGAGGAGGAACTGGCACCTCTCCGGCTACCAGTTCACTCTCCACATTTGGTCCGACCTGGACTTGAACTGACAACCCTCCGATTCCCAGCCCAAGTCACTACAGACTGAGCTACTGCCACCCCAAACTGTGAATGAAATTCATGTTTTCAGAAAGCAAGGTTGTGTATTCCGGTTCAAACTGTTCCCTCCATAAAATATTTTTTTGATTGTTAGGATCAGAAGTGCTTGATTCTGCAACGGCTTTTTCTCAATAACTGTGACACTTTTTTGTGAAAAATTGCGGTAATTGGAAAAAATTTCAAGTCAAAAAAATTGTGGCTTTGAAAAACAAACTGCTGAAAAAAGTATATACTGCACATCACAGAAACTGCTAGAAAATATTTAGCTCATCTTTTTTTATTACAAAAACATTCCAAGTGCCCTCTCCCTCATTTACCATCTCCTCTGTGTTTTTTCATATAATGCGGGAAAATTGCAGGAATTTTTAATAATTGCAAGCCATCACAAATATTGTGGTGACTGGTTGAATTTGCGTTAGTTATTGTGATGAAAAAATTGCGATTTCCTGGAGGGACTGTAATATATAGGAATTCAAAAACCTTTGCATCTGAGTTAAAGAGTTTCATTTAGCTCTTAAATATATGGACAAGATGCTTTCTAAAGGGACAGGGCTCGACATCAGTGACTTCTACATCGGACTTCTGCATCGACTGTGATGGCAGGAACATAACGAAAAGGACGCAAATGCAGGGGAAAAGAAAAACTCATGAGAGATCAGTTATCACATCTTAAACAAAAACCTGTCACTCATACCAGTAAATGCAGGATATTTGTATGTCCTTCACAGCTGGCAAGTGGAATAGTTTTCATGGCATATGGCATATGTTATAATCGCACTTAATAGGACATTTTTGTTCTTAATTACTAAAGAGGGTAGGAAATTTTAAATCTGGCACGACAAATCCTCAAAATGATTGAATGTTTGGAAGTTTTGAGCAGTGCCGAAGTTGTTTTAGAGATTCATTCAAAAAAAATATCAGAAAAAAAAATAATCTGTTTTTATTGCCCTTTTTGGAAGTGGATGTTTTTGCCCTTAAAGACTCAGAGGGGTAGTATTTTTTTTAGTGTTCGATTGATCTATTGGAAAAATGAAAATTTGAATTCTAAAATTTATCGAGAGAAGCTTTCTTACAAAAATCTGTGCCATATGCACTAACACAGACAAAATGGCCAGATGGTGATGAAAAATTTGCTCAAGTGGACAAAAATGTCAGGCAGCGTGGTGTAGTGGTTAGCACTGTCGCTTCACAGCAAGAGGGTACCGGGTTTGAATCCCAGGCCCAGGGCCTTTCTGTGTGGAGTTTGCATGTTCTCCCTGTGTCTGCGTGGGTTCTCTCTGGTATTCCGGTTCCTCCCACTAGGGCTGTGCGATATGGATAAAATTCTATATCCCAGTATAGCCAAGTTTATATCCCGTTAACGATATATATTCTGATAGATTCTGATTGCACTCTCCTCCATCTCCTCTGCGGCATAATCCCTTATATGCTTTTATTCTGAAGGCTTACTTTGAGGGCGACCGGAAGTCCGGCTTTGTTTGCGCTGTATTTTATTATAAAGTTTGGCTGGTAATAAAGATGTGTTTTAAGCTATAATAAGTCATTCACACACAACACGATGTCCTCCATGCTGCTTTATCTCTGTTTATTTCCAAGTGAGAACTGCCACCAACCTGTCCTTATGGGTGACGTAAACATGCTACCACAAAGCAGTAGCGTTGCTGTGGTTACAGTAGCCGTCATACTATTATGTCTATGCTTCATACAATACACCTTTTTAACTCGCATGATACATTTGGATTATCCAGCAGTCATTCTGACGTTGAGTTCTGCTTCACATGGCATATCTAAACCACAACTGGTTAATTTAAATTGACCGTAGGTGTGAGTGTGAGTGGTTGTCTGTCTCTATGTGTCCTGTGATGAACTGGAGACTTGTCCAGGGTGTACCCTGCCTTTCACCCTAAGACAGCTGGGATAGACTCCAGCCCCAGAGACTCCAGAGATTGAGCCTACTGAGAGATCACTAAGCTGATGTATTAGAAAAACTCCCTTACAGGGACAGAAAAAAGATGTAAACTGATGTGTCCTGACTGACAGGCTGGTGTGTGTTCAGTGTATCTACCGTATGGACTCTGGACACCGGATGATGCCCTCCACTATGTGGTCTCTGATCTGCTGCCGGTCGTTCTCGTGGATATTGAAGGGAAAGACGACCTCGCCCAGAGACGGCTCCCTGTCCTGCCAGTACTGACTCACCATGTTCTTCAAGTAGATGGCCGCTGCATTCACACAGACCAGGAGTCAGGTAAGCATGCACATACAGACCTTATTACCGAAAATACTCTTCAGCAGTGAGATGCAAAGGAGCAGCAGTAATCTCACCTGCCTGGCGAACAGGAAACTCCACCTGCTCCGACACGATGATCTGAAGCAGGGTCGGAGCAAAGTTGATGATCTTGTAGGACTGAAACACACAGGGACTCAGCATGAGACAGTTTGCAGAGGACAGGCAGACTTTCTTTGAAATTAGATTAACCTGTTACATTTCCATTTGTCAACAACTCTGATTTTTTTCTCTGATAGAGTGATTGAAACAGATACTTCTTTGTCACAAACAACATTCATGAAGTTTGGTTCTTTTATGACTTTATTATGGTTCAAATGAAAACGTGACCAAATCTGCTGGGTCAAAAATATACATACAGCAATGCTAACATCTGGTTACAATTGGTCATTTTCACTTCAATTAGGTGCTTTTGGTATCCATCCACAAGCTTCTGGTTGAATCTTTGACCACTCCTCTTGACAGAATTGGTGCAGTTCAGTTAAATTTGTTGGCTTTCTGACATGGACTTGTTTCTTCAGCATTGTCCACATGTTCTCAATGGGGTTTAAGTCAGAACTTTGGGAAGGCCATTCTAAAACCTTAATTCTAGCCTTATTTAGCCATTCCATTACCACTTTTGATGTGTGTTTGGGCTCATTGTCCTGTTGGAACACCCAACTGTGCCCAAGACCCAACCTTCAGGCTGATGATTTTAAGTTATCTTGAAGAATTTGAAGGTAATCCTCCTTACTCTCTGTAAAGCACCAGTTCCATTGGTAGCAAAACAGTCCCACAGCATAATACTACCACCACCGTGCTTGATGGTAGGCATGGTGTTAAAGGCCTCACCTTTTCTCCTCCAAACATATTGCTGGACATTGTAGCCAAACAGCTTGATTTTTGTTTGGTCTGACCACAGAACTTTCCTCCAGAAGGTCTTATCTTTGTCCATGTGATCAGCAGCAAACTTCAGTCGAGCCTTAAGGTGCTGCTTTTGGATCAAGGGCTTCCTTCTTGCAGGGCAGCCTCTCAGTCCATGGTGATGTAAAACACGCTTGACTGTAGTCACTGACACCTGTGTTCCAGCACCTTCTAATTCTTGGCAGATCTGCTTTTTGGTGGTTCTCGGTTGACTCTTCACCCTCCTGACCAATTTTCTCTCAGCAGCAGGTGATAGCTTGCATTTTCTTCCTGATCGTGGCAGTGACAAAACAGTAGTCACTCATGATCACTTACAAGAAGTTAAGAGGCCATGCTATGAAGCTCATTTCATAGACACAACTTTCTAAGTCACCAAAATTGATAATTCATGTTGCTGTATGTATATTTTTGACCCAGCAGATTTGGTCACATTTTCAGTTGACCCATAATAAAGTCATAAAAGAACCAAACTTCATGAATGTTTTTTGTGACAAAGAAGTATCTGTTCCAATCACTCTATCAGAGAAAAATCAGAGTTGTAGAAACTGGAAACTCAAGAGAGCCATGACATTATGTTTTTTACAAGTGTATGTAAACTTTTGACCATGACTGTAACGATGTTTTGAAGACCTAGGAGTTATAAGATTTTTTTTAATTTAAATAATATTGAATAAGCTCCCCACCCAAATGCATCTGATTTCTGACCTGAGCCTCTTTAAATCTTGACTGAAAAGATAGTTATTTAAGATGGCTTTTAATACCCAGTAGTGTTGTACAGTAGTAATTGTATTTCTTTTGCTGTTATTATTGCTTTTAATTGCTTTAATTGCAAAGCACTTTGGTTCACCGACGGTTGCTGTAAAGGGCTATAAATAAATAAATTTAAATCAAATTTACGTTCAATTTACGTTGACATATTTTTTATTCATATACCTTTTAATAATTGGTCATGGTTATTGTTTTTTCCAATAATTTAAATATTTATCGACAGGTTGCAAATCTAGGAGCTTGTTCGGAAATGTGAACTTGGATGTTTCTGAAAATGTTCATATTTAAAGTTATAATTAGGAATATGATTGAACCACAATGTTGAATTTGAAGAAAATGAAATGCAGAATAAGTGACAGCAGATGCAATGTTTTGTTGGGTTTTTTTTAAAAGGACTTAAGTCAGGCACTTTTTAGACACTGCTTGATACATCAGTCTGCCATGTGCACAGGTGTGAGGCAGTTAGACAATAAAATAAAAATGTTGGCATTGGACATACAGTATTTCTTATCTACCACACGTGCAGAAACACAATGCCATGAGGTGGTTCGCGCTGTGAAACAACTAGTTAGCATTATGCAGAACTACTTGGACAGTGACTGAGATGGTAAAGATAATAAAATGAAGAGAATAAAATGAAGCACAGTTTGCAGTAATTAGAAATATTTTGGATGCAAGCACAGTTACTATGCAAGTCATGCAGAACAAGTCAAGTCAAGTCCAGTTTATTTGTTTAGCCCAATATCACAAATTTGAATTTGCCCCATTGGGCTTTACAATCTGTACAGGATATGACACCCTCTGTCCTTTACAAATGACCCTCGCATCGACTAAGGAAAAACTCCCCAAAAAAAACTTTTAACAGAGAAAAAGAAATGGAAGAAACCTCAGGAAGAGCAACAGAGGAGGGATCCCTCTTCAGGATGGACAGACCTGCAATAGATGCCATGTGTACAGAATAACAACAATGAAAACACATTAACACTACATACAAAATTGTATGAAAATGTCCAACTCAATATAACAACAGCTAATATATAGTGTATATATATATAGAATTGTATGAGAGTGTCCAAGCCAAGAGGATGAAGAGCATCATCACTTAACACACTTAAGGCAACCCCCATAGGAAACACAACTGATCTCCATAGCAACGTACAACGCAACCACAAATATATATACAGAGATCCAAAAAGTTGTTTGTCTTCCATTACTGATGATCAGTTGGAGAAGCTGAATCCAGCCAAGCAGTACCTCATCCACCCTCATCCACCTTCCCTGACTCCCCATCAAACCCTGCATCTCATTCAAAATATACCTCACTTACAAAAGCCTCCATATCCTTGGTCCTAAATACCTCTGGACCTACCTCTTTCAACATTCACCTCATCCAGGAACCTCTGGTCTTCAGACTCTGGCCTTCTCTCCACCCATCAGAGCTTTCAGCTCCACAGCCCCAACCCTCTGTGCCATGCCATCCCTGCAGAAATCCATACCACTCCCACCTTGGACATTTTCAAAATTTATGACCTCTCCTGTTCCACTTCCACTTTTCACTTTCCACTTCCATTTGAGTTATTATTATCAGTAGTAGTAAACCCAGCAGAGTCCAGGACTCAATTTTTTTAAAGAAAGAAACTTTATTACGACTTTATTCATATACATACTGTAGCTACATACACACAATTGAACTCTGGATTTAACCATAGACTGTATATAAATAGTGGATGGAGCTATCGTGACATCACCGTTGGTTTGTGAACAATGGCAAGGACGCCCATACGAAAGTAACTTAATCCTTCATTCTCTCCAACAGCCAGCAGGGGGTCGATACTGGTGATTTCAAAAAGAAGGCCATTTGTATTTGAAGTCTATGGGAAAACTAACATTTTTTCTCCTAGTGTATTACCTCTGTAAACACAATAAATACAAATTTATGGACTTCTGATTGAACGATGTGGTGGAAAGACGTGTGGTGTACCCCTCCATAACATTTCAGTATATTTTCCAAATTATTTCAGTCCAGTTTCGGCGTAGCAATTTGTTTTTGTCTGTATTTTTGCACAAGAATGAGCAAAACTACACGAGCAACTGGAAAAAACAGGCACAACTAACTTTTCTTCAGATCGGAGACAGAGCTCAATGCATCGCTGAACGAGGCCCTTGCACCAATTAATTCATCTCTACCGATTAATTAATCACTACCGCTGTGGCCAAACACACCTCCACCATTTCGGAGATGGAAACAGCCCTATAGTCCCACTTGGATAGCATCACAAGCCTGAAGCAAGGAGTAGCCGAGCTGCAGACTAAGTTATCCTCATTAATGGAGGAAAAAAACATACTTCAAGCGGCTGTGGACGACCTGATTTCTCGCTCAAAACGCCAGAATTTGAGAGTGACTGGTCTGCCTGAGGACATTAGCAACAACCTGAGACATTTCATGGCAGATTTAGTCAAGGAGGTGGCCGGGGATGCGCTACCGAACTCCCGTCCGGAACTGGATTGAGCTCATTGCAGCCTCCATCCCAAGCCCTGGCAAGGATCCCGTCCTGTGACTGCATTTCCACCGCTACATCGAGAAGGAGAGAGTGCTTCAGTGGGCGAAGGAACATTGCGACATGACCTATCGGGGCCACAGCATCAAGTTATCAAGTTTTAAGAGGATTTCAGCACTGCTGTGGCAAAGAAATGGGCCGCCTTCAACCAGGTGAAATCCTCACTGTTTTGTAAAGGGATATGGTTCCACATGATCTACCCTGCCCGGCTGCGCGTCACCTTCAATGGCGTGAAGTATATGTTTGACTCCCCGGAGCAGGCTGAACGGTTCTACCAAGAGCGCAGTCAGGACTCGTGAAAACATTACCTAGAGATATCGCCACCAATGCACTGGACTTGATGCACTTTTGTGTGGTCTCTATTTTTTTATTTCTTTCTTTTTTCTTTCTTTCTCTTTTCTTTCTTTTTTCTGTGCGCTGGGCTCATTCCAGGTAAGACATGACTCAGATGCTACAACAAACTAAAAATGGAGTATATTACTCCAGAGCAGTAAATTAAGCCTTGCACTGTTTTATTAACGTCATACATAGCAGTGTTTTTTCCTCCCTCTCTTCTGGGCTATTATTTAGCTTTTTGTCAGGGGGACATTAGTATTTAAAATGTTTTTACACAATGTTAAACCTTCTGCTAGTATGTGCATTGGCTTATTAAATCCCATGGCTCTCTCAACGTCACATCAGGACTGGTCACATAGGTGTGTGGGATGCAGTACAAGTTTAAGGTTTGTTTGTTTGTTTTACTATCACTCATTTTTATGTATTTTTCTGTAGGTATTCCTTCATATTAACTGGTGGTCTACGCTCAAATTCGGGCACAGCTATACTTCTCTCATTATCACACCCTTTTTTTCCAAATTGACTGTGGAGTTTCACTCCACAATGCTGTTAAACAAGCATTTCTCCACTGGAAATTATACGCAGAGATAATCGTGTACCTTTTTTCATGCATCAGCAGTGCTTGACTGGCACACACTCTTTCATGTCCATTCTAAGTCCTTTTTGTAATATGTTTCTAGCTGATGTTAACTGTTTAAAATGTTCATATGACTCACCAGGAGGCGAGATTCACTGCATAGTAAACCGGTTGTGTGCAACTCAATCCTGCAACTTGTCATGTTATGATGAGTTTAGGTTATGTATTTCTGATATGTTTCGGTTACACTTTAGTCAAACTTATATCTGTGTTTTGGGGCAATGTGTTATTGTTTTTTTGCTTGTTTGTTTTTTGTTTTTTTGTCTCAGGGATGCTGCTGGGATGTTCACCCAGCAGCCTTCTATTTCTGCTCTCATTATCAAGTTTTTTTTTTTTATTTCTACTCTCTAGATGCAGTCCTACACACGATTCATTACACGAAAGCTAAGTAGAGATGCACCGATTAATCGGCTGCCGATTTAAAAAGCCGATTTTATATCCAATCGGCCCCAACCGGTGACCGGCCGATCACTGTCGAAATTTGCCGATTTTCCCCGAGCAAACTGACCCGCATGCACCGTGCATGCGGGCATACGGGTCATGCACTGCGTATCAGCTCAGAGCAAAACAGCTAAAAACTAGCAAGACTCAGGAAGAAAACATGTCAGTGATATGGACTTATTTCACTGTGTGCCAGAGCGACTCAAAACATGCTGTTTGTAATGCTTGCAAGTCAAAAGTCAGCCGTGGAGGATTAACGCCTAAGACATTTGGAACAACAAACTTAATACGCCACTTGGAAAAGAAGCACCCAGGCTTGTTTAGCAAATATAAGGACGACACTGCCGCGAAGAGGAGGGATGCAGCAGAGTCGCAGCAACCACAACAACCCTCCGCCGTGGACTGAATGTTATGGTCAGTGTTGAAAATAAATCTGCTCAGGAGGCACTGTTGAAGGTTTTATTCTTGAAAAGGGGGGTTGTAAAGGCGAGATGCTGTGAGATCGCGAGAGTCTGTGAGATTTGCAAGATTCAACATGGCGGCCCCCAGCTGCTAGACTAAGATTTAGCAAAATACCGTCTTTGCCGACTTCCTTCACTCAAGGTGGAGGATCTTGAAGACTTTATCAACGATTATTTCTTTCGGTGCGCCATGGAAGACTCCAACACCGAAACTTGCCGGGACAACCCAAACAAGAGGAAGAAAACTGACTCCTCTACTGATACACAGGACCTTGAGACCACGGATGTCCCGATAAGCGTCCTCGAATCGATCAATAAAAAGCTTGATATACTTAGGATGCTCCACGAGGAGATTAAGGACCTGAAGGCTAGCCTGGAGTTTACTCACCAGCAGATATCCGACCTGCAGAGGGACAACACCGAGCTCCGCTCCACGCTGACAGCCGTCACTTCGGAGGTAAATATCCTTAAAAAAAGAGAATAAATCTCTTCTGGAGACCGTCCTTGACATGCAGACGAGGAGCATGCGGGACAACCTGATCTTTTCCGGTATTCCAGAATCCACACCAGATGACCCAGAGTCCCTAGTTAAAAACTTCATGGCATCGGCTCTTAAAATCCCAAAAGAGACTGTGAATAACATCACTTTCCACTGCGTTCACCGGCTCGGACCCCAAAGAGGAGACCGCCACCGTCCTATCATCGCGAAATTCGAGCACTTTAAGCAAAAAGAGCTCGTCAAGAGCAAAGGACGGGAGCTGAAAGGAAAGCCATTCGGGATGAATGACCAGTTTCCACGGGAAATTAACAAGAGGCGCAAAGTCTTGTTTCCTATTATGAAAGAGCACAGACAGCGAGGCAAGCGGACTGCACTTGTGGTGGACAAACTCTACATAGATGGCCAACTGTTCAGGGAATCCTCCATCACCCCCTGGCTCTTCTAAGGAAAAGATAAGTAACCACAAAAAACATATGGCTCAGATTTTAAATATATCACTCGTCAGTTAAAAAGTTTCAAATGTTTCACTGTACCAAACGTCACCACCCACCAGGGATCCCTTCCCTTCTTTTATTCTTCTTTCCCTCCCTCTCTGTGCTAAATCTCCATGTACCCCTCTCTCTCACACTCACTCCTCCTGCCCCCCCTCCCACCCTATGTACCCTCTTTGTTTGTTATGATTTTCTGTGTCATAATGTGTTTCACAGGCTTTATGGTGCCTTTTTATGATACATATCATGACTCATTACATCTGTCCCTAACATCTACAAGGTCTTTAACCAACACCTTACACCCCACCATCCTGACATTCACAGCTCTGGGACATTCACAGCTCACAAACCGCAACATTCTATTTACATTACACTGTCACTTACTCAGTGTCTGAACATCCTCTCTTCTAATGTCTAAGTTAAACTTAGTTTCCTGGAACGTACATGGCATACGCTCACAGACAAAAAGAATTAAAATCCTAGAATATGTCTCTAAACTAAAAGCAAATATTCTCCTTTTGCAAGAGACACATCTACTACAATCAGAAGAGAAATCTCTCACAGATTCAAATTATAATATCATATTTTCATCTTGTTATAACAGCAGACAAAGAGGAGTCTCTATTCTAATCCACAAGAGAGTCCCGTTTACCTTAAACTGTTTGATAACAGACCCAGAGGGCAGATACATTATTATTCAAGCAACAATTTTTGATAAACAATACACAATTGCCAATCTGTATGCTCCTAATAGTGATGATCCAGCCTTCTTTCATACTGTTTTCTTTCATTTATCAGACTTAAATGCTAACTCAACTGCTATTATCGGAGGTGACTTTAACATAGTTTTAAATCCCTCTGTAGATCGATCGAACATGCCAATGCAGAAGAAACAATCACAATCAGTCCAAACCATATGGGATTATATGAACAATTGTGGACTAGATGATGTCTGGAGACTCAAAAACCCAACAAAAAGGGAATATACTTTCTTCTCTGCAGTACACCAATCATTTTCAAGAATTGACTTTTTCCTTTCAAATAACTCCATCGCGCACAAAATTTCCACTAGAATTCACCCAATCATCATCAGTGACCATGCACCTATATCCCTCAGTCTGCAAATTGATACTTCTCGTAAACCTCCTCAGACCTGGCGCTTCAACATATCTCTACTTAAAGATACAGAATTTGATCAAATGGTAAGGAGAGAGTGGGCAGACTTTCTAAAAACTAATGACTCTCCAGATTCATCTCCTTCTTTACTTTGGGAAACCTGGAAGGCCGTAATTAGAGGTAAAATAATATCGTACTCTTCATACAAGAAAAGAAAGGAACAACAAATAGAGATAGATATTGAGGAAAAAATTAAACAACTTTCGCAGGATTATGCATTAAACCCAAGCGACCAATTACGATCCGAGTTGTACAATGCAAAGTTATGCCTCGACGATATTTTATCAAAGAAAACAGATTTTTTACTACAACATCTGAGATACAATGCAGGGTTTTTCCTGCATTCAAATTTGCGTGGCGGCCGCCTCCAGCTATTTTTGTACCACCCCTAGCCAGAGCGATTGATATTGCTCAACACAGCTCCAGCTGTGTTGATTGAGCGATTGATGTCCCTCTGCGGCAGCTACGTATTTTAACTGCAGTTGCAGCGTTGCGCCACTATTGAGGCGCTATATCAACAACAGTGCACCCGAAAGACCTGAAGCAACTACCGAAGAAGAAACAGATCGAATCGTGTTAGTTAGTTAGCGGAAAAAAAACTGGGAAAAACACGATTCATCAGATGTTTTATAGCTATTACCACAAGCTATATTCAGCAACAGTTAACCCCAACAAAGATGATATTCACAAATTCCTCAACAATCTAAAGCTGCCTGAACTGACATCTGAATGCAGAGACATCTTATATGCTCCAATGACTATCAGTGAATTACAATGTGCATTAGATAGTATGTCAGCAGGCAAAGCACCCGGTCCAGATGGTTTCCCTGCAGAATTTCTCAAACATTTCTGGCTAATGCTAGCACCTCTTTTTTTCAGAACAGTTATGGAGATTAAAAATAATGGTTATATAAGTGCTCACATGAATACAGCTGCAATAAACTTATTATTGAAACCAGACAAAGACCCCACGCATCCTGCTAGCTATCGTCCTCTGTCGCTAATCAACACCGACATTAAAATTATATCTAAAGCACTCGCCTCCAGGGTGGAGAAAATTATCCCGTCAATAATTCACAACGATCAAACAGGATTTATTAAAGGCCAACATTCCACTAACAACTTTAGAAGGCTTCTAAATCTGATCAGTTTGACGCAATGCTGCAACAGAGAAGCGATCATTATATCACTTGATGCAGAAAAAGCCTTTGACAAAGGCTTTAATTGGTCATTTCTCTTCTCTGTACTTCACAAACTTGGCTTCGGTGAGTCATTCATCCAGTGGGTCTCAACTCTGTATAATTCACCTAAAGCTACTGTCACCACTAATGGGATCACTTCACAAAGCTTCACTTTGCAAAGGGGAACTAGACAAGGATGTCCACTTTCTCCCCTACTGTTTGCGATTTTTATCGAACCATTGGCAGCAGCGGTACGTCAAAACAACAAGTTCTCTCTGTGCCTTTATTATGACCCCTATCAAAGGTATCTGCTCTCTGAAGTCTGAACACAAAATTAATCTATACGCGGATGATATTTTACTTTATCTAGAAAAACCCAAAACATCAACGAAGGAAGTATGTAAACTCATTACAACCTTCTCACAGCTATCAGATTACTCCATCAACTGGTCAAAATCAATTATACTTCCATGAGCTCATGGAATCCTGCAAACCAAAACTCTAATTACTCTTTCCCTACAGGCAACATTAGATATCTGGGCATAAACATTTCCTCCAAACTCTCAGATCTAGTCCACTTGAACTTCACACCACTCTTGGACAAAGTATGTGGTGATCTGAGCCGTTGGAATAACCTTCCCATCTCACTTTTGGGAGGAATAGCTACTGTCAAGATGAAAATATTACCTCAAATCAACTCTCTTCTCCATGATCCCGTTTAAACCCACAACAAAATGGTTCCAAACATTAGATTCAGCTATCGGCAAATTCTATTCAAAGAACAAAAAAGCCAAAATCAGCCTGGCTACTCTCCAGAAGAATAAGTCTGAAGGTGGACTGGAGGCTCCCAATTTTCTGCATTATTACCTATTTAATCAGTTACAATACCTTATCAAGTGGATCCATCCACAGGAAGAATATAACTCCTGGATGGAACTAGAACAGTTAGACTGCAACCATATTAAACTTTCTGATTTACCCTTTATCACCTCCATTCTTAAAAATCATTCCTGCTTCAAGAACCCTTTGATTGCCTCCACCCTGTCTGCTTGGTGGAGAGCCCTTGAAATCACAGGTTCCCCACTTCAACCCGGTATACTCTCCCCAATCTGGTACAACCCAGACTTTGTAAACAATAAAACCCCTCTCTATGTCAGTACATGGGCAGAGAAAGGGGTCATCTCCACCACCTCCTCCAAGATAACATATTTATGACATCCACAGATTTATTCCAAACCTTTGGAATAAGGAATGGAAATTTTCTCCAATATCTGCAGGTAAAGAAAATAATTACAAAGAGAATCCCAATATTTCAGTGCTCCTCTCAGCCACCGGATCTACAGCCACCTGAATTCATCAAATACATCGCCAAATTGTCCCCCAAAAATAAGAAAAACCTCTCAAAAATGTATAGTTTCCTCTCAAAAACATATACATTTACCTATTCCAAAATGGGAAAAAGACTTATCCATATCCTTAGACCATGATTTTTTAGACTCAGATCTGTGGTAACACATTTAACATGACAAAAAACACTAACCTACAACTGATCCAATTTAAGGTTCTCCACAGAACACACGAAACGCAGAATAAAATGTATAAAATGGGTTTCTCACAGTCTGACTTGTGCACCCAATGTACTCAAAAAACTGCTGACACTTATTTTCATGCACTGTGGCTTTGTTCTCCTGTATTTCAATTTTGGGCAACAGTCACACAGAAACTCCCTTCTATTTTGGACTGCAGGATCCCGCAATCTCCAAACTTATGCTTAATTGGTGATTTTACGATAACGACAGTACCAGTCATTCACCTCCAACCCACGCTTGCAGCTCTCGCCATCGCTAAGAAAACCATCTTGGTTAACTGGAAGGATAAGAGAACAATCAACATCAACCATTGGCTAAACCTCCTCTTTGAGCATATCTCATTTGAGAAAATATCTGCTTCCCGAAAATAACCAATTGACATCTTTTACAGAAAAATGATCCTTATTTATTAGGGCTCTCAATATAAATCTATAGTCTGTTCTTGTTCCCTTTTTTTTTACATTGTTCTACATCTTTTGCAGAAGAATAGTCTCCATTTATTAGAGCTCTTAATATAAATTCATAGTCTGCTCTTGTCAGTTAGCGTATGCCGACCCCCCTCATAAATTTCAGTTGTTCCAGAAAATATTCATTCTCTCTGTGCCTTTATTATGACCCCTAACTTGTCTTCTCTTCTCCTATACTACAGTTGAATAATCGTCTCTTCATCAAGGAATGATGGATCCAAGGACTCCAAGGCTGGGTGCATGCACAAGGGGATTACTTTTCCTCTGGTCCGTAGCGTCGCTCTACGATTCAGTGAGGCCTGCCCAGCTGGGGGGGGGTGTCCGATGTCTCTCCTTTTTGGGCCCTAGGACTTCTGGGCCTTCGCTGTTTTCCGGGGGGCGGTCGTGGCCCCTATCTCCTTGTGGCGGTCCGGCTGGCTCTGGGGGTTTGGGGCAGGAGGTGCTTCCCCGTTCCTTTCCTCCCCGCGTCCCTCTTCTCCTCTCTCCTGCCTGCCCGCTCCTCCTTCCCCCTTTCCCTTCCTCGGGTTGTCTGGGGGTCCTCGTCGCCTGTGGGGTTGGCTTGGGGGCCGGGGGCTCTCTTCTGGGGGGTGGGGGTTGGGTGGGTGTGGGTGCTCTGGCCCGCACGTGCTCAGGCAATCGCCCGGGCCTGCATGCCACCACTGGAGTTCCAAGCTCAACTTGCTGGATCCTTGATCTGGGTCCGGCGCTATCCTGGGCTGAGATGGGGCCAAGTCGGCTGGGGGCTTACACCGTTGCCTGGGGGTTCTGGCAATTTTTAGCCTCCTGGGCGTGCCGTGGGGTAAATTTGCTTTTTTTTTGGTCCTTGTCGCCTTCCGGTGGTAGCTCCCATTCTGGCTGCCGCCCGGTGATGGCCTGCTGCGTGCGGGCCCGGCGCTCCCTCGTTCTCTCGTCCCCCTCCGGTGGGGAGTGCTCGGTTCGCGGGTCCTGCCTCCCGGGCGGCGATGGCCTCCTGCATCCCCAGGTGTTGGGGTGGCTGGGGGGGGGGTGAGTGGGGGGTGGGGGTGGATGGTGGGGTGGTTGGGGATGGGCGGGCCCTCGTGTCACAGGCCCAAGGGGCCAGCGACCCGGGGGAGTTGGAGCACCAGCGATGCCAAACCCAGAGAGCCACCCGGGCCAGGCATCGCCGGTGCTCCAACTCCCCCGGGGTGTTGTGGACACCTGGCCGATCTGGCCATGAGGGGTCGTGGTAGACGCTCTGGGCTTCGGTGTTCTTCACACATGCATGTTTTATCCAGCTCTTACCAGCTCCTCTCGAGTCACATTGTTGAGTACTGACGTGAACTGCTAGTATGTGCCAAATCATTCTTCTGACTTCTCACTAAGCTCATATCTTTACCACGTACTTCTCTCACTTGTGTTCTCGGTAGCCTACTCTATACGGTTAGGTCCTCCACAACTCTGGTGTTTAGTACCATTGGGTGTTGGGATGAAGGTGTTAGGAATGACACAGCAGCTTACACGTTTTTTATTCTAATAGCACTGCCTGTCTGTAACCTCCCCTTTTTGTTTTGTCTTATCTCCCTGTCTGTCATTTATTTCCCCCTCTTGTCACCCAGGTGTAGCACGTCCCTCTCTGGCTTATAACAGGAAATTCCAATAAATAAAGTAAGATTAGATTCCAGGGAGGGCCGGTGATGGTCACATACACGCACCAAATATTAATTTTTTATAATCTTTTGCTGCCAGACTAAAATATGCATAATCTCATAAAAGGTTTACACTTTTTTTATAGTGTTGAACAATGAGAACAATGCAGACAAAGTGAAAAAAAAAAAGAAAGGGGGGGTTATGATAGCATATAGCCTACCATTAGTTGTGGTTTTAATTGCAGTTATATAAGCAAAAACGTTGTCTGGGAGAGGGGTACTTGTATTAAATTTGGGAAAGGGTACTCAAGCCAAACAAATATGGTGTCTATTATATGATTATAATTATTTCTTAGATATAAAATCGGTATCGGAAAAAACGGTTTTGGCAGGTCAGACCTCCTTTAAAACCGGAAATCGGTATCGGCCAAGAATTTTGCAATCGGTGCATCTCTAAAGTTAAGCTCAGTAGGCTTTTCCCAGATACAAGTGATGCTTGTGATAGATGTGGCTGGTCACCGGCGGATCATACTCACACATTTTATTGTTGTCCAAATTCAACAGAATTCTGGTCCTGTTTCTTCAAAATTTTAGGTGAAGCCCCATAATATCACCTTAGAACACTCTCCGTTGATAGCCATTTTTGGGATGCCCCCCATACCGAGTAATCTTACAATAATACATTCTGATGTTGTTGCTTTTGCTTCCCCTATAGCCCACAGAAGTATTTTGCTACAATGGAAAAGCCCCAACCCTCCTTCTCCGACATCTTGGCTGAGTGACTTAATTTCCTTTCTTTCATTAGTAATGGTGAAATATTCCCTTAGCGGCACGACTGCTGACTTTCACAAAAAGTGGCAGCTTATCATCTCATATATGAATATTCTTACTTCTCTGGTCCCCAAGTGATTTAGTGCATCTAGTGAGGTGGACACCCTGAGCATCCCTTTATATTACATTCTTCTGTTTTGTTTTTTTACACTCTATTTATCTACTGTTGTTTTTGTGTTCTCATTACTTAATTTAGCTGCTTATATGTCTTTCTCCTTTTAGTTTTTGTTAATTTATTTTTTAATCAAGTTTGGGGGTGGGAGGGTTGTTAAAAGAAGGTGTTTTGTTCTGTTCTTGCTATACCTTCTTAAAGAAAAGAAAAAAAGGGGGGAATGTCTGTGGAACATAGATTGGTATGTTAACCTTATTTTGTGCATAACATTGGTTCCCAATAAAAAAAATAATGAAAAAATAAATTAAATAATAATAACATGAATAAATAAATAAATGGTCTGAAAGCTTAGTTTTAAATACTGTTATAATACAACAGGATGGCCATTTACTGAATTATGGTCAAATATCTGGTGAAAAAGACAAATAAAACAGGAGCTGCTTTGGGGCGTGGCCACCGTGTGATTGACAGGTCTCTGCTGTCAATCACAGCCTGAAGAGGAGCAGCTCTGATGGTCTGAGCTCATGATTCCTTCATCTCAGGAGTCACTGGCATCATTTACCACTGAATTAGGGAGGCTCATCACTAATAAGCTAGCTCACTAATGCCAGCGTTAAGTGATAACAGCAGTTGCTACGCTAACGGTACTGGCACCTGGTCCTGGTGTGGTAACCTGTTAATCTTAACCATCGACTTGTCCGCATGTGTCAAAGTGATGGTAACGTTAGTTCTTCACTCAAAGCCTCAAAGTAAATTTAGGAACAAACGTCACAACTTACAGAAATGCTACTTTGCGGAAGATCAGTCTCAGAAAGGAAGGCAGACACAGACGGAGAGATATATTACACTTGTACCATAAGCGTAGCAACTAGGGCTGTAGTGATACACTAATCTCTCGATACAATACGATACACGATATTCAGCTCACCATACGATTCGATACAATTTGATACACTTACATTGTTTTGTGAAAGATTTTAAAGGGACAAAGTGATTTTGGTGACATCTTGTGAGTGTTCCATTGATTTATGTAATGTTTGGAGCAGCGGCACAGATGGGATTTTTGAACTGGGTTATTTTGTGTAATTTGGTTTTTAATAATGTTCATCATCAATACTTATTATTATATTGTTGTTAATTTATGATTATTTAAACTCAACAAGATATTTTGTGCAATTTGGACTTTCCATCTTCATTGTGATTTAAATTCTGACTTGGACATTCCAACATTCGTGTACATTTGAACGCACCATACTGCTGCAGTAAATCCTCTGTTTTACCAGCAATGTTTGTCGCCTTTGCAAGGAAAGTTGGGTGACGGATAAATCTCAGCGGTGTCCCCCTGTGCCTTGTGACATCTGAGAACATGACTGCTACATTCTTAAATGTTCTGAAACTGCTTTTAACTTTTTTGCACCGCTCTCTGAGTGTGGTGATGTGTCTGTGCCAGTGTTTGTTGTGAGAGGGAACGAGAGGAGAATCCAGCCATTGCAGAGGAGAGGAGAAATGCATTTTAATGAATGTAATGAAACGATAGCGAAGCACTTTGCACAAATTAGAGTTCGTTTTTTGTTACAAAAGAATGCCTGTTATAGACCCTTTAGATTAAAATAATAAATAATGGATTTAAAACAAATACGTCTGCTTCGGATCAACAGGTTTCAGCGGCGGCTGCTGTGCTATTATCTCAGTGTATCGTCTGCAAACTCCGTACTCTTTGTCCAGCTTATTAGTTCATTCTTTCGTTTGAAAGCCAAAGTGCCTCCACACGTCGGCTTTGTTTTGTTGCGGATGCCAGTGAGCTCTCTGCTTTCAGCTCTCTTCCGCTTATTTACCATTGACTTCTTCATTGCCTCACTCACCACAAAAAAAAAAGAAATTAAAAATCAATACGATACCGGAAGACAAAGTATTGCGATATATCGCCATATCGATATTATTCCACACCCCTAGTAGCAACCGCTATGTTATCAGCTAACGCTAGCACTAGCAAGCTAGCTTTGTTAGCAATGAGCCTCCGTAATTCACACGAACGGTGACATTAGCTGGAATACTAATTATGGCTCAACATAATGTTACTTACCAGTAAACGGTGCCAGTGTCTCCTCAGATGAAGGAAACATGAGCTCAGACCATCAGAGCTGCTCCTCTTCAGGATGTGATTGACAGCAGAAACCTGTCAATCACATGGTAGCCACGCCCCAAAGCTGCTCCTGCTTTATGTGTCTTTTTCACCAGATATTTGACCATAATTCAGTAAATGAACACCATGTCGTATTATCAGGGATTTAAACTAACCATTCAGACCAAAAACTTGTATTTACAGTGTCGACAGAGATAATAAACAAGGGTCGAAAATGGTCATTTTCCCACAGACTTCAATACACACTGCCTTCTTTTTGAAACCACCAGTGTCACCCACAGCTGGCTGTTAATAATAACATTAATAACGCCTTTCTATTCATCAATTATGTCAACGGCCATGAAGCCTATTCCGGTAAAATTTGTCCCACAAATGAGGAAATTTACAGCAGCAAAGTAGAGAGAGCAGCATCACAATGACGGGCCTATGTAAAAATAAGTAGAATAAACAGAAAAAAATATGTCAAAATAAGTAGGTAATAAAGGCAAGTCAGCCAAACTGTCAATTTAGAAGCAATGTACTATGATTTCTGTGTACTTTTACAACCCTATGAAATGTGACAACATGCTGATATCAAACCAAACTGCTATAAGTGGATACATAAGATAAATGTAGGCATAGTTCTGAATGATTGTCAGTGAACATTTTCATTTTTTTCCATCACTGACAGATCCATTATGGTTCAGTTAATCATAGTGTATAACAATAACAATGATATCACTTTTCTATTCAACAATTATGGTGGAACCACGGAGCCTTTTGTGATCATGTGTTGTTCTGTTGAGTGCATAGATCATTTGAAAACAGCAGCAGGGCTCTGGAGGAGAGTTCCTCTGAACTCCAGTGTTGCTAATTTTGATTGGTGCTGGCTGTCAGATCTGACTCCCTTTGTTCCCAGTTTGGTCAAACTACTAATCACAGGCCAGCTATAAACCACTAAACCAGGACTGAAGAATCACCAGGCCGAAGTCACCTGAACACGGCCTTCCATCCTTCACAAAACACCAGCGACATTTGTAGGCCAGCTGTCCGGGCTGGCTCTCTAATGCCACCATCAGATGTCCCTCTGAGAAACCAAACAAAACAAACCACCGCTGGAGCTCACCCACCTGATTGAGCTCATTCTCCGCCGCTATCCTCAGATTAGGGTCGATAGTCCCTTTCAGAGCCTGGATTATCCGGTTGGGATCCATGTGTGATCAATTCCACGGTTCCTTCTGTGTTTTTATTACCGCATATATTTAGCATTAGCTTACTGCCAAGCGGTAGCGATCCGTATTCACCGTGGCAGGGTCAAAGCTCCGAGTAACATACACATTTCCGGTCAACACCTACACAATAAATGGCTTTTAGCGAACACTACCTTGAGCATAGACTGTGTATGAATAGGTCGTGGACAGCATTAGTGCATTTATTCTGAAGGCAGAATCGCTTTTCTTTTTACTCTGGCGAGCTTGACAGAGAACGATAGCCCTGCCCCATTTTACCGTAAATCAGCTGTCGGTGGACGTAAAGCAAAGTAAACAATCAATTTACGGTTCTCTCCTCTTTTTTTATTGACTCAGTGGTACTTTTTCAGGTCGCTCCTGAGAGCTGGCGTTAGGAAAATCATTTTTTTCCCTCTCTGTTAAACACACATCCGACCAAGATTGAGTTCAAGTACGCCAGCAACTTCCCTATCCACAACTGGAAATACATGAAGGAAATGAATAATTAAAAGGAATCAAAGAAAGTTAAAAAGAACTCAAATTAAACAAATAAATAATAAACGATACGAAAACAAAAGATTGATAAAAACATTACACAAAGGGGATTTCGCAATTCAAATGAAAAATAAAAATAATTGTTTCTTTGCCTGAACAATATCAGTGTTTTACACATTGATGAGTTACAGAAATTTTACATTTCAAAGCTGACTAAACACGTTACTGTTGCGCTGCTATTACGCTGTTATTACACTGCAGTGCAGAACAGTACAGCAGCTCTATTGCACAGCAGATACTGTGCATACCTGCCAAGTTTTGGATTTGAAAATAAGGGAAATTTTTCCGACGCCCACCACGAGCAGTGCTACCACCCCAACCAAGCTCCAGTATCCCTTACATTTTAAGACAGATGTACAAGAAAGCTAAAATCACCACTTGTCAACTACTTATGAACTACAATTGGTAGGGGTGTGACGATACACTCAGCTCACAAGACGATTTGGGTTCACAAGAACGAGACGAGACAATATTTTCACATTATTTTAAGAAAACTAAAATGACAAAATATATGACTAGACAAACAGTTATTTAACTCCACTCCTTTCACTAAACAGAGTTTATTTCTCTCTACTTCTTAAATAATTCATAAAAAACACATCAAAAAAATTTGAAAAAAAAAAAAATTTTTGTCAAAATTAGTGTTGTATTATCAGCAACAAGTAAGATGCGTCTGAGTTGAATTTGCTGATGCTATGGGTCATAATGTAAAAGTTATTAAATATGATTTGCATAAAAAATCAAACAATAATTCTTAAAAAAAATACATTTAATCACTTTTAGTCAAAGCCAGTGTTGTACTTTGAGCAACATGAGGTGAGATGTGTCTGAGCTGAATTTGGTGATACTCCAGGTCATAATGTATACAGTAAGTTATTAAATATGATTTGCATAAAGATCAAACAATAATTCCTAAAAAAAAAAATACATTTAATCACATTTAGTCAAAGTCAGTGTTGTACTTTCTCCCAACGCTTCACTCCTGCAGGGCAGGAGAAGAGAAAACGCTAGAAGCCGAATCTCATCATGGGAAACGTGAGGTCTCTGCCTAATAAGACAGAGGAGCTGGCAGTGCTGACCCGGCTGCAGTGGGAGTATCGGGAGTCTCTGATCATCATCTCAGGAGACTTTAACCACACATCGCTCTCCACCACTCTCCCCACATTCTGCCAGTATGTGGACTGCCCTACTCGAGATAATAAAATTCTTGCCTGGTTTAACCTGGCTTTAACTTAAACCTGGTTTATACTTCTGCTTCGCGGTGACAGCGTAGCTACGGCGTCGACGCAGACCCCTACGCGGACCCTACGCCGTAGCCTGACGCGCACCTCCAAAAAATCCTGACTACACGTCGTGACAACGCGTTGAGACGCGAACGGCAAGGACTGTGATTGGGCCGCTCAGAACGTAATTTCCGGCGGTTACTTTTCCGGTCAACAGCTCAACAACACTGCTATTTGTGGAGCGACACGAGCGGTACGGAATGGTCAGACAGACCACCTCCGCAAACGTCTTTTGTGCTTCAACATTTGTAGTAACAGCATTTCTTTTTCAATTTTATGAGCTCCATCTCCAGAAACACCCGCTCCATCTCAGTTGTCATTGTTTACTGTCGGAAGAAAACCAAGGAATCTGATATGAGCCCCCAGAAGCCACACAAACACACAGACACACCCCCCTAGCAGCTTGGCGGTGAATTGCAGAGCAACGTGTTCCCTCGACGCAGAACTTCGAATGCTCAACGACAGCATCGGGTCTACGCCGTAGCTGCGACGCAGAAGCATAAACCAGGCTTTACTGTATGCAAACACCAAGGATGCATACAGCTCATCACCCCTCCCCCCGCTGGGTCACTCAGATCACAACCTGGGGAGACTGCAGGCCATTTACATACCTATGGTGAAGAAGCAACCCCCCACCATAAGGTGTGTAAAGCTGTGGTCAGAGGAAGCCACTGAGGCACTGCAGGACTGCTTCAGGACCACACACTGGGATGTACTGTGTGATCCCCACGGTGAGGACATCAACACCATGACCCACTGTGTGACGGACTATATAAACTTCTGTGTGGAGAACACCGTACGCACCAGGAAAGTACGGTGCTTCTCCAACAGTAAACCCTGGGTGACCCCTGAGCTGAAGACCCTGCTGAAGGAGAAGAGGAGGGCCTTTGGATCTGGGGACAAAGAGGAGCTGAGGAGGGTGCAAAGAGAGCTGAAAAAGAAGATCAAGGAGGGCAAGGCCAGCTACAGGACCAGGATGGAAAATAACTTGCAACGGAACAACGTAAGGGAGGTCTGGAGAGGCCTAAAAACCATCTCTGGTCACAGCAGAGGCCATGAGAGGGGAGCTGAAGGGGACCAGGAGTGGGCCAGTGAAGTCAATCTGTTTCTCAACAGGTTTGACTGTGCCCCCACTCATCAAAGCACCAGCCAGCCAGCTCTTTCTTCACAACACCTCAGTTCTCTGCCACCCCCACCACCACCCCTCTCCACCTCATCCACCACCAGCACCAACACCCCACCACCAACACCACCATCCATCCTCACCTCATCCTCCTCCACCACCACCACCATCTCCACCACAGCTGACCAGGTGAGAAGTGAGCTGAAGAAGATGAAGGCAAGGAAGGCCACAGGCCCCGACAGCAGCTCCAGACTCCTGAAGGATTGTGCAGACCAGCTCTGTCAGGTGCTGCTGCACATTTTCAACCTGAGCCTGAGTCTGGAGAGAGTCCCAAAGCTGTGGAAGACTTCCTGTGTGGTTCCTGTCCCAAAGACAATGCACTCCAGGGAGCCCAACCACTTCAGGCCTGTGGTCCTCACTTCTCACCTGATGAAGACCCTGGAAAGGATCGTGTTGAGAAATCTCCGCCCCATGGTGAGCTCACATCTGGACCCACTGCAGTTCGCCTACCAACTGAACATCAGAGTGGATGATGCAGTAATCTACCTGCTGCACAGATCACTGACTCACCTGGAACACCAGCAGCACTGTGAGGATCATGTTCTTTGATTGCTCCAGTGCTTTCAACACGATCCAGCCTTCTCTGCTCAGGGGGAAGCATGAAAATGTGGGAGTAGACTGTCACCTGGCTGCATGGACCATTGACTACCTCGCCAACAGACCACAGTACGTGAGGCTTCAGGACTGTGTGTCGGACATGGTAATCTGCAGCACAGGGGCCCCACAGGAGACAGTGCTCTCCCCCTAGATCTTCACCCTGTACACATCGGACTTCAGCCACAACTCTGGGAGCTGTCACCTCCAGAAGTTCTCAGACGACACAGCTATTGTTGCATGTGTGTCCGAGGGGGACGATCGGGAGTACAGGACCGTCATCACTGACTTTGTCGACTGGTGTGAGCATAACCACCTTCAGCTCAACACCAGTAAGACCAAGGAGATGGTCATTGACTTCTGCAGGAGGAAGACACCCCAGAGCCTATCCCAGCTGTCTTAGGGCGGAAGGCAGGGTACACCCTGGACAAGTCGTCGCAGGGCACAGAGACAGACAACTACTCACACCCACATTCACACCTACGGTCAATTTAAATCAGCCAATTAACCTAATCCCCATGCATGTTTTTGGATGGTGGGAGGAAGCCATGAGGAGAACATGCAAACTGATTATTTCTGATTATTTAGATGGGTGAGCAAATACTTTTGGCAATATAGTGTACTTAGCAACTTGCCATAATTTGTTCAAGTTTACTCCAGGGACAGAATTCTCACATTTCTCCTAATTACTTTCACACGTTTCCTATTTTTACTTATCTAACCTTGTCACTAGAACCGTACGGCATCATTTGTTTCCTCTCAGCTGAAAATTTGCCAAATTATTACTTTAAATCACCAAACTTCATAAACTGGATAAACTCCAACAAGACCCCATTGTTTTTGTGTGTGTGTGTGTGTTATCCTATTTTATCGGAAAGCACTTGCAAATTAATTTCAGTTATCAGGCCAAGTTCCACTCTTTCCACCTGACAGACCGCATTAAAATCATTCTTTTAGACAAGAACCCTAATAATGAACGAAGCACCCAAACGTCACTGCTCATGTTTTATTTTGGCACATCAAGGGACCACTTCCATCTCTAAACAGTCTAGTGCAACAATCAGTTGTGTTTAACCCCATACCCACCACCTAGAATACCTTAATGCATAGTAGCCCAGCAACAAGCAAAGTGCTGCTCGCAGAGTCAATTACAACTCAATTGACAAATCAATGATTCAGTTCATTAGTCATGTAACATTTGGTCAGTCAACAAATGCCATTCAGAATACAAAAAGGCAAACAGCACTGCGCTCCCACTGAAATTTGGGTTCTGTGGTGTGAAAAAGTGACATGCAACAGACTGATTTATTAGCAAGACATTTTCTTAACACTAATATCACATTGTCAGGGAGCACCACCATTATCAATAGTGCATTCATGGTGAATTACACACATTTAGTTTATATCAAGTAGTTACAATCCCCGTTTCAAACATAGATAATGGTTCTGAGCACAGATCATATAATTTGCTCACTGTCACCCCTTCTGTTATAAATGGGCTTTATGGTGGAAAAAGGCCTCTGCAATGCAGCCTGACCACAATAATGAGATGTCAGCTTAATCACCATTTAGTAGAAATACAGTCCACAGACTGGAAGAAGAGAATAGTTTTTAAATTCAATCCTGATACAGTAGAAAGCCAGAGAAGGTGCTGTACTTCCAGGTGCTGCCATAGATGGCACCACGATGCAACCGGAGCCACACCTGATCTCCTTGGAAAAGAGGCAGGATGGCATGGTTGCTGGCCGTCTCATGGTCTGGGGCTCCATCATTGGCATACGCGGACACCATAACTTCTTCATTTCGCATGAGGTTAATGTAAAGGGGCACGTTGATGGCAAGCTTCAGGATGTGGAAGATGAAGACATAGGTTCCATTGACGGGGCAGGTGAAGCGGCCGATGTGGGTGTCGAACATCTCCCCAAGGTTGCTGTGCATCTGGTCGAACACAATGGGCTGGTCCAGGTTTCCTGGGGCAAAGTTGGCAGTGCGAGAGACATTGAAGGCCACACGAAGTGGCTGGGACAGAGGATAGATTTGCATGGGAAGCAAGGCATGATGCTGGCCATGGGGCGTCAGAGGGACCTCCAGGGAATCTCCATGACCCGAGTCCACAATTGTGAATGCTCCCTCCTGGTCTGAGGTGCTCATCTGGGAAGAGTCACTCCAGGCTGCTGCAGAGTTCAAATAAATATATTAATAAATGACATGGTGGACTCATGGACATGGTAGCACACTACTATGTGTTTTTACTATGTGAAAATTTCCAAAATTTGCCTTGTTTAGTCTAGTTGGACTTATTTATTTGGACCAGGTTGTTGCACAGCAAGTTTAAGCTGAACCATTTATGGTGCTCTGAACAATTGTTCATGAGAGCGTTTCCATCAAGTGTTTGGCGATTGAAATGCTTTACGTGACATTTGACAGGCTGCCAATGTACACATACCAGATTCCCACCTCCCCAGTGCAGCCACTGTTTCGGGGGGGGCTTTCATGTCCATACAAGTAGTGCATGGGAGACATTAATGACAATGTTTCACCTCAAACTCTGACTGATGACACGCCAAGCACCATGCCATTCAACCTTTTCCCACAAAAAGATTGTATTTTGCTGTGCAGCTACAGGGCTGGATATTGGAAATTCAGACAATTTATAGATACTCAATACCACTCAAGCATAGTCAATATAACCATAAGAAACAACAAGCAGCACTAAAGTACTAGACAGAAGATAATCAGTGCTGATTTTTTTTTGTCAGCACCTCTTCCCATTGTAAAACAGGTGGGAGGTGTCAACTTTTTATGGGATTGGTGCTTATTTTAATCTTGCAGAAACGTATGTTTTGTGCATGTGTGTGACTGGCCCCAGCCCTCTCTGGAAACTAAGCTGTCATTTTTTTATTAGATTTTCTTATTATGAGCCAGAGAGGAAAGTGCTGCACCTTTTGTGAATTGAGGGGGAAAACGGATGATAGGCAGGATGACATAGGATGGATGGGAAAGGGGTACAAACATGCAGGGTCATTAGAAATCAAGAATGTGAGATGCATTATTCCTCACAACTAATCTCCCCGAAATAAGAAGAAGACAGAAAAGATAATAACAATAATAATGATGATAATGACAATAATAAGTAAGTAAATAAAGTTGGGCACCAAGGGGCGAAGGTGAGATGTAAGAATCCATAAAAAGCATGAATTTGGTGTGAAGCCCGAAGAGTGATTCAGCCCATTCTGGTGGGTCCCATCAGTACTCAACAATAGGACACAACAGGTGTTCGTACACCCTGAGCCAACATGCATGAGTGAAGCCTAGAGCAGCTAAGACGACTGAGCAGGGGCCCGCTGGCCGAGCATCCACCCAGGCAGCAGGAGCACCCAGGAGGCGGCGCCCAGAGAGCCAACCAGGGACAGAAAGAAACACACCAACCCAGAGACCAAGAGGAGGCACAGCCAGACTCCCCCACAGCGTCACAGACAAGCCCAGGAGGCCCGGGACAAGAGGGCCCACCCGCCACCCAACACCCACCACCCAACCGCCCCACCACCCCCAGCCCACCCCAGAGCTATATTAGTGCTGGTAAGCGTAATATAGTAATAAAAGTAGTATCAGTGACTAATATGTATCTTTTCTAGCTGCTGTCCTTTAGGGGAGAACCTTAAACAGGTCTAAGTCACAAAAAGATCTTCCTGCAGGGATATATTTATACATTGCTATTCAGTTAAAACTTGTGTTCTTACCACTTGAGTTATGCCTCCCTCCTCCACGTCTATAGCTGTATTGGTATCCTGATTCCTGAGAAAAGGGGGAAAAAAAAAAAAAAAAAAAAAAAAAAAAAAACGTTGCTGGGGTCCATGGTTTAAACACAGATTCATTTTTATGGGAGGAACGGGATATAACTTAAAAACCCTGAAGGAAATTCTTCAACAATTGCCATACACAAAATTTATAATATATAAAAGCTTTTTAAATATATACAGTACAGAAAAACGCAAAAATGCAGTACAGTGTAAAATCAACACTAAAGAATACAATATACAAAAAAAAAATCTACAAAAATTATAAGAACATAAGTATAGTGACAATATAAGTATGCAATCATCAGTAAAAGGTAAGCTGCCCAGAAGTTTAAAGTGTCATTTTCTGAATTAGAGAGAGGGGGAGATAGAGAGAGACAAACTCAGGTGGATGAGTTCTAGAGTTTGATGGCTGCAGGAAAGAACGACTTCCTGCGGCATTCTGCGGAGCATGTTTGGGTATGTCATGGAGAGGGTGAGCATCCTCCTCTCTGACACCACCACCACAGAATCCAGCTGCACCCCCAGGACCATTTACCTGTATGCTTTATAATCATAATTTTCTACTTATTCCGCTGGTTTGTTGGTTCTTATTTCTATATGAGCCCTTACAGTAATGTTGCACATCTACTTTGCTGTTGTAATAACGTGAATTTCCCCGATGGTGGGGAAAAAAATAAAGGATTAATTTATCTTAAATAAGAAATTCATCTGTAACAAAATGATTTCAATGACAGCAGAGAATTAATACAGGATTAAGGTAAACTAACCATGTTTAAAATCTAAATTATTTGCAGAGTTCCCACGTATCCTGGAAAACCTGGAAAATGATTAACCAATTTTCTAGTCATGGAAAACATGGAAAATGAGAAAAAAGGTCAAATGTCCTGGTCCTCATGCCTGTGAGTGAATGCAAACGGGTTAGAAGTTACTTTTAAGCCATTTCCGTAAATATTTTTCCAGTTTTAACAGTTTCCATTACATTTGAACTTTTCTAATTTTTCATGACTGGAAGAATCAGTCAATCATTCTCCAGGTTTTCCAGGATGCATGGGAACCCTGACTTGATAGGGCTTATTGAAATGCTGTCTGTTTGCAGAGCCTGTCATTCCTTCCTTGCAGTGGTGACAGTTTACACTCCTTTTCTCTTCCAAATAAATTTAGCTAAACTGATCTCTCATTGTTCTTGTCCTTTTTTTGTGGTGGAGAGGAGGACGTGCCCAGGATTCATCTGATTGGTGTGGTGGAGAGGAGGATTTGTTGCTCAGAATCCATTGCCGACAGCTTGACACTGCTCTTTGTCCCCTTGGACACTTTCTCACCATACTATTTCATACGTATTAACTGTTGTTATATGGTGTGTCTATGGCTACGTTCAGACTGCAGTCTGAAGTGACCCAAATCTGATTTTTTTCGACCCTATGTGACCTGTATCTGATCTTTTAATTACAATCTGAACAACACAAATCAGATTTTTTCAAATACCACTCAGGCCACTTGGATATGTGGTCCTAAAACCGATACATATCTGATCTTTTGACATGCGACTTCAGTCTGAACGGCCAGGTCGCATTCATCCGACCTAAAAGTCATCAACAAGCTACAAACATCACTATTCTGCGGCGGAAGTAGACAGAAGTGGGAAGAAAAACAACAACCATGGCGGACGATAATGCGGAGAGTAGTCAGTGGAGGGAAAACAAGGTTTCTGAGTTAATTCATATTTGAAGGGATAGCTATATTCAGGCCAAACTGGAGGGGTCTTATCGGAACCAGGCTGTTTACACTTCACTGCTAGCGTCCATGTTTTCTTCCGTAAACACTGAGCACGCTCGCTGCATCTGACGTCGTTGCATCCTCCCATGCACGTGAGGGACACTTGTGAGGAGTTTAAGTTCACACTGGAGATCACATAGAAGTCGCATTTAATTGGAAATGTGAACAACAACAAAAAAAAAAAAATCGGATTTCACAAAAAATCTGAATTGAGCATTAAGCCCTGCAGTCTGAACATAGCCTGTGTGTGTTCTTCCACTGTTGTTATTCTCTACACATGGCATCTATTTCCTGTCTGTCCATCCTGAAGAGAAATCCCTCATCTGTTGCTCTTCCTGAGGTTTCTACCATTTGTTTTTCCCTGTTTTTTTTTCCACCATTTTTCCTCAGTCGATGTGAGGGTCATTTGTAAGTCCCAGAGCTAATAAGGCAACTACATAGAGAACATAGTGACACTTACTCCAGCAGCATATAGGAGAGGGCCAAAATCCCTTAGATGAGCATGGGGGGTGAAGGATCCTCCTGAGAATTAGAAATCAGTGGTCAACTTCAGAATTAACTCAGTGAGATTTATTTTCATGTGACAGGATACACCACACATCTGATCCTGACAAGATATCTGGCAAAGATAGGAGGACCATGCAGGAGTGGTGCAAATCCAGAAAGATGACAGGGAAAGCTGAGGATAGATGTCTCAATGCCAGCTTGACAAGCAAAAACTTTATGCCAGTCCCCTGCCTCCACACATCATACCTCCCACAGATGCTTTGGTGTAGCATGACTGGCTTCCACCTGACTGGCCAGGGGACTGGATAATTGGTCCACCATTACTCATTGTATAATCTGACTGGTACACTACAGAGATGAATCAGCATAAAATGAGTCTCAGACAACTCAGCCCTTCCACCTGAGAGTTTATGAGCAATTCATCTGATTCATTTGAAACAGTCTGAATGAATTTAACCCCAGAGGACAAAAGGTGTCATTATGTACTACCGTGACAACACTTTTAATGCTTTCAAAACTATATCATGACTTTTACATTGACCAGCCCTTGATAATTCATCAACATATTGTCCACTGATCGTAAGTATGGTCAAAATGTAAAAATATTTTTTTTTTCCCCTCTGGTCAAAAGTTGGCTAAACAAGTGTAACACAGCAATGGTGACAATACTTGTCTTAAAAAAAACTGTCCAAGCAGAGCGGGTCAATTTAACCAGAAGGACAAAAGGCACTTAGTTGACAGAAAGACTATACAAGGGTTAACATACCCAGCTGTGCTTCGTCTTCTGAGGGAGCAAACTCAGGTGGTGTTTGGGTACTGGCAGTGCTGTACCTGGGTTTATCAAAAACAGCACAATCTGGTTTGTAGTTCAGTTCCCCATTCTGAGGTAAGGTGACCTTGAAGACCTACAGTGGGAGGAAAATGTATAGCAGGGCTATAGTCTAGTCAAGACAAACTAGTTTGCATATGGAATCATATGGAAAACATCTTGAGTGACCGCATGCCATTTGATGTGCTTCTGTTCTCACATTTGATTTAAAAAAAAATAATAATAATAATTGTTTGATAGCACTATTTAGCGACAAACTTATGAAGACACAATACTCTGGGTTCATATCTGGACCCAAGTGTGTAATCCTCAAAACACCATTACAAAATATACAGGCTCTCAGTAGAACTAAACTGTACACCAGCAAGCCACAGCAGAGGTTATGTGATCCTTATCTGATAAAGGAAAAGTTAGGCTACAAACACTACTTTCCGAATACAGGAATACAAAAGGCCAAGCAGCAGCACTGTTTTAGAGACTCCCCAGGGAAAACTATGGTGATGACCAGAGCATCATCCATCATATGTCCACGACTAGGACTGGGTATTGTTAAATTAAAGCCTTATCTTAGGGAGATAAATAACAATTTTCAATACCGCATGAAATTATTTCAGTTATTTGTGTAATTTGGGCTTTATCATAGTAGACCTACCAATGGTCTGATGATGATCAACAGGCACAGGCTGCTACCAGTTCCTCTTCAGGACCCTGGGGAGTGAGAGTTTACTTTATGGTGTGTTTACTAGAAGTCAGAACTTGGAGCTCAGAGCAACATAGTTGAGTGCTTCCATCTCTTCCAGCCTTCCAGACATACAGCAAAACATGTAGCTACTGTTTACGTCAGTAGCAGATTAGGGGGGTGTCTCCTTATGCTGGGAAAGTGAGGGGGACACATCGGTGTCACTATAAATCTGAAGGGGACATGTCACCCCGTCCCCAGTGCCATCTGAGAGCATGGCTCATAGACACTTTGTTTTGGAATTTGGCACCAAAAGATGATTAATTTTTTGATACCCAATAGGATCGGAGCTTTTCAGTCATACTACAAAAGTATCAAAGTTCAATACCCAGCCCTATCCATGACCAGTCTACCAATTCAAATACTGACGTCCAACAGTGTGAGACTCAAATGATGAATAAAAAGCTATTCTATTACAAAGGCCCCATGATGTGATGGCATAGGGTTTCCAGAAAACTATATACTTGACCCCAAAGAATATAATGCATTATTTTGCTAAGACTTAGACTTACTGACTGGATGTTCTGAAACTGTGCCAGTGTTCGCCTGGTGGGGGGTGTAGAGAAAGTTTGTTCCTGAGGGGGGGTGAATGTGCAAGTTGCCACCTTGTTACTGGGGGACTGCTTCTCTGATTCAGTTACCGGGGTCTGTGGAACACCAAGAAAGGTTAAAAAGGCAGTTGAAAAGCATACACAGTGGTCATCAGCTTAAGTACTTTGACTGATATGGACATTTACTCTGGTATGGCTCTTCTCGTGGTTGACTATGATGGCTGGGTCCCTGGAGTACAGTGGTGGTGAAGAAAACTTCTTTCTTTCAACCAGTAGTGGCTCCTGGAGAGAGAAAATCTCTCTCAATCACTTCACAATACAGACTAAAAAGATGTAGCAATTTATAGCCAATGTGCCAAGTCTTACATAAGCAGTGTCCTTTGAAGAAAGCTTCAGGTCACAGGTCTCCAGGCACTGATCCATATTTTTCAAACTGACTTCACACTCCTTAAGCCTGGTAGGCAGTGGGGTGGACTGAGAGAGGGATGAGGATGAATTGATGATAAGTCCACAGGATTAATCTGATCAATCCATTTGATCATAAATGACTTATTACAGATAGAAAAACATGAAAGCTTACATGCATTGCTTTGGACAGGACACTAACTGGACTTCTCAAAGATGAGTGGTCTGGTTCGGTAGAAGAGAGAAAAGCAAAAAAAAAAAAATATGGTTGCACAAGAAAATTCAAACTATCCTATGATTGTGCATTGCTCATTGGTGTAAGATGACGCCGCGGGATGGCTGCCTTGGTTTTTTTTATTGTTTGTTGTGTAAACTCTGTGTTCTGCTATGGACTTTGGAATTCTTTCACTAGAGAAGAGCTCTTCAACATCACCACATTGGATTTAGTGGATTTTTCTGCTTCTGTGTAAATATTGGACATTCTTGTCAAAGGTGCATTCATCTTTGTACGCACAGCGAAGCACCGCATGAGAGGCAAACAGTCCGGCGTCTGAACACCACTACCAAGATTCCTCTCCAACATGCACTCACTTTATAACAAAATGGATGAACTCCAGTTACTGGCCACAAAAAAACAGAGACCTTTCCTCATCTTGTATTCTGAGACATGGATGTGGATTAATACCAAACTCTGCACTGGAGCTGGCAGGATTCCATATCTACAGAGCTGACCGGGATTCAACACTCTCCGGCAAGTCGAAAGGTGGAGGTATCTATTTCTGCGTGAAGAATGGCTGGTGTAAATCTGTGACTGTGATGCAGAAACACCAACTCTGTGGAGTCTTTTCGCTTCCTGGGCTCCACCATCACCCAGGATCTCAAGTGGGAGCTGAACAGCTCCCTCACCAAACAAGTGTTGGACAATGACACTGAAACACTGGCTAATTTAGTGTTGGAGGTTTCATGGCTAAATTTGACCAGCCTGGTGGCCAAACTTCATTGATTGCACATTGCACCAGTAAGAGTGTGAAGGTTCAATTAGCAGAGTAAAAGCACAGTCACCAAGACAGCAAGTCTTTGTGATGTATCAAAAGCCACAGTATCCAGGGTAATGTCAGCATACCATCAAGAAGGATGAACCACATCCAACAGCAGGAACTGTGGACACAAGAGGAAGCTGTCTGAAAGGGATATCCAGGTGCTAACCCGGATTGTATCCAAAAAACATAAAACCACAGCTGCCCAACTCACTGGAGAATTAAATGTGCACCTCAACTCTCCTGTTTCCACCAAAACTGCCCGTCAGGAGCTCCACAGGGTCAATATCCATGGCCGGGCTGCTATAGCCAAACCTTTGTTCACTCGTGCCAATGCCAAACATTGGTTTCAATGGTGCCAGCAGTGAAAATCTTGGGCTGTGGACAATGTGAAACATGTTTTGTTCTCTGATGAGTCCACATTTACTGTCTTTCTCACATTCGGAAGAGTTACGGTGTGGAGAAGCCCCAAAGCCCCAAATCATACCACCCAGACTGTTGCATGCCTAGAGTGAAGCATGGGGGTGCATCGGTGATGGTTTAGGATTCCCTAGGCCCAATACTTGTGCTAGATGGACACGTCACTGCCAAGGACTACCGAACCATTCTGGAGGACCATGTGCACCCAATGGTTCAAACATTGTATCCTGAAGGCGGTGCCGTGTATCAGGATGATAATGCACCAATACACACAGCAAGACTGGTGACAGAGTGGTTTGATGAACGTGAAAGTGAAGTTGAACATCTCCCATGGCCTGCACAGTCACCACATCTAAATATTATTGAGCCACTTTGGGGTGTTTTGGAGGCGCGAGTCAGGAAACGTTTTCCTCCACCAGCATCACATAGTGACCTGGACACTATTCTGCAAGAAGAATGGCTCAAAATCCCTCTGGCCACTGTGCAGGACTTGTATCTGTCATTCCCAAGACGAACTGATGCTGTATTGGCCGCAAAAGGAGGCCCTACACCATACTAATGAATTATTGTGTCTAAAACCAGGCGTTTCAGTTTCATTGTCCAACCCCTGTACTTCCTGTGGCAGCTAAAGAAATTCAACCTGCCAAAGAATGATGGTTCACTTCTACACTGAGTCCATCCTCACCTCATCCATCACCATCTGGTACTCTGCTGCCACCTCAAAGGACAAGGCCAGGCTGCAGAGTATCATCTGCTCTGCAGAGAAAGTGATTGGCTAGAATCTTCCATCTTTCCAGGACTGTGAGGCCTGCCAGACAGACTGTGGCCGACCCCTCCCACCCTGGACATGAACTGTTTCAGTCCCTCCCCTCTGGCACGAGACTGATCCAGCAGGACCAGAACCTCACGCCACAAGAACAGTTTCTTTCCCACTGCAGCTGACCTCATCAACAAGGCCCATGGTTCAACCCACACCATTCCCCCTCCACTCAACTTGCCTCACTGAACATTTCTGTACATTGTACCGTCTGTACTGCATTTGTCGCTGTCTATCTACCATATTGCACTGTTTTTAAAATCACATATTGCAGCAGCATGCCTCCTCTCAAACACTCCAGTATCACCCCAGTTCTCTGCTCTCTCCACTGGCTCCCTGTGAAGTTCAGGGTGGAGTCCTGCTATTTGTAGTCAGGCCATCAATAGTCTAGCTCTGACCTACCTCACAGAACTAATAACTGTTTACCAACCAGCCAGGTTGCTGCGCTCTTCTGAACACACCACTTTGGTCATCCCCAGATCAAAATACAAAAAGTTGGATGACCGTTCATTTACTGTTTTTGGCCCCAAACTATGGAACTTGCTTCCGGCACGGTTACGGTCAGTCACCGACCTAGCTGCTTTTAAATGACAGTTAAAAAACACACCTATTCAGGCTAGCTTTTGGCACACAGCCAACTATCTTTGACTACTCTTTTGCTGTTTTTTTTTATGTACATGTGTTTTCATTTAAGTGTTTTCAGTTTTTTTAAACTGACTCATGTTTTTTGTTTTTGAAAATCATTTTATTGTTTGGACTGATGTTAACTACTTCCTGTCAGCTTTGTGATATCAAAGTGCAGAAAAGAGAGATCTGATGTCTGTCCTCCATTTATTACAAGAAGGTTTACTTTCAAATTGTTTGGCAATTGAATTATCATGCACCTCAGATGATGTTACAGAGTAAAGTAACCCAAAACCAATTTCCATTTCCTGGTGCCATAGTAGAGTACAGTAAGCTGCCTCGACTACCGCCCAAGGTGCTCCCACTCCCATCAAAACTCATCAGCCTGGGCATAGGCAACTCACTGTGGTCCTGGATACTGTAATTCCTAAGGAACAGACCACAAAACGTCTGGATGGAACACCCAGGGGTGTATCAAATTTCCCCGTCTGTGGGACAAATTAAGGATTATCTTATCTTTCACTCAGTCCCCTCCTATACTCCCTCTTCACACAACTGCTCCCCCATCCACTCCACCAACACCGTCATCAAGTTCGCCGACGACACCACCGTGGTAGCTCTGACAACGAGTCGGACTACAGGAAAGAAGTCCGGCACCTGGCAGCACGGCATTCCAACAATAATCTGGACTTAAACACCATGGACAAGAGATGCCAAATAGAGACTTACTTCCTCAGGGTGCTGAAGTAAATCCACCTCCCGCTCAGTCATGTTGATTTACTGTCATTGTAAATATGCCTTGAATATTCATTGCCATTTATAGTGTGTACATATTCATCCCAATACTTTTTAATATGCCATATGACTATTTCATATGTCTTTCATTGCTAAACTGCCTTTCCTTGATTGACAACAAACATCTAATTTGTGATGATCAAACCCTATTGACTGAAGAAGACCATGTAATATGGTTTACAGTTCCAAAAAAAAGTAAATGAGGGGATCCAAGTTGTGATTTTAACAACAAAGCTTGCTACCTTGATCCAAGTTATCCAAAGGTGACGGAGAGCCTGACTGTCTCGTCACTCTGGGGTGGCCATGGGTGGGGGAGATCTCCCCATCCAGAAGAGAGTCCTGAAACAGGACATGATTGTGTTAAGACCTCGCATCATTTGAACACTCAAATCTGACCAAATAGGAACAACCAAACTCCACCTGCATAAAACTGAAGGAGCCATGGATCTTTGTCATTAAATCCTCCAAGTGCTGTTTCCTCAAGAGAGGGTCTTTGGGTAAGGCATATGGAGAGTTGAAAACATCCAGAGGCATATCCATGTGAACTGTCTGTTAGGAAGAGGATAGTTGGCAAGACATCTCTACTGTAAATAAACATATTTTTTGTACTCACCAACTTGGCATGTTGCTCTCTTTTGGCTCTCCTCTCTTTTCTCTGGAGAAAAAATATAATTGATTCATTATTTTGTGGACACCATTTCTTGCGCATCTTGGGTTCATCCTGAAAAGCATGACCCATAGTCCTTCCATTTAGGTTTATTTGCTGAGGTTATCAAGAGACAAGTTTCAAAAAAAAAAAGTTGAAGCTCCAAAAAAAGTTCCTGAAACATACACTGATTTCGCTCCAAAACCAGTAGAATCATACATACTTTTATTACTTATTCTATAGTATGGAGTGTTAGAAAAGGCTTGATCAATTGATATTACTCAAACAGAAAACAATAGTCAGCAACAGTAGGTCTGAGAAAAACTGACCCATTTATTATTAACCAATGGGTTACATCAATTTCTACCTTTAACATAACGATATTCTACAATTACAAAACACAAAAAAAATAAATCAGAATACCCCGAAAATCCCCTGAGGTTGGTCACATTAAACTTCCTGGTTGTGTTCCACCACAGGAAACTGGTTCATGACCAGTTTTGCTCTCAGCTTCAACGTCTTTTTCAGACTTTAACTAAACATGCTGCCTCAGGGCAGCATCACTCCTCCTCCTTGTTCTACTTTGTTAGCACCTTAGCACAGCTGTTGTTCTGATCACTGGACTGGAGTCTGGAATGGACTGATGCTATCACAGTGATGATATCAGAGAGTTTAGATGCAGGCCGATATAATCTGGTACTTGTTTTTTGCCGATTTTAGTATCAGACCAGGACACCCTAGCAATGTTCTACCAATTTTAGCTGCTGATATTTCTAAGCTAAAAGAAATATTTGTAGGCATTTGCTAATTTTTAAACTCATTTGGTACTTTTTTTCATCCCTGAGTACCACAAGTGTGACAATTAAATTAAATACTGTGCAGCACACTTTTAAAACAGTGCTCCTTAATGATGGCTCTGTTTCCAAATGACCTCAAACAACATGCAGTTTAGAGCAAGTCGTCTGAAAAACCTGTAAATGAAAGCTAAGCAGGCAGTTAGGCTTGAAGCAGAGCAGCATTCAAAGGCAACAAAATAACCAAATGTCTTAAACCACCACTTAGATTATTTCGCTAGTTCCAAATGTGGTTAGTTACAATGACAAATGCTTAATCTTAAAAATTTACATAATGTCACAAAACTCCACAAAACAATTTCAAAGACAAATCCGGTGGGCAGAGTGTTTAAAGAAACCTTACCCGTTTGCTGTCAGCATGTTTCTTGGTGCTGATTGGTACTTTGGGGATAAAAGTGGCAGCTCCTCTCCATGGTTTGTTGATGGCAGCTTGGGGTGAGGCATGTCCATCTGAGAACTCCATATCCCAGCAGTCTGGTGGCTCCTGCTCCCTTATGGACTGGAAGTCATCCTTCCAATTCTGTGTGGGAGCAGTCTCAGCTGGGTACCGTCTGTCGAAAAACTGCCATATCACCAAAAGAGCAGCAGTGAATGATCAATGCTTACAGTGACATGTACAGAAATGGAACACAGTTTTATAAAACAAACCTAGCATTCTCACCTTCTTCGAAACATCATGTGGATTTGACCTTGATGTGGCTGAGCAAAAAAAAATAAATAAATTAAAAAAAAAAAAAAAAAAAAAAAAAATTATAGTACAAATCTGAAATTCAACATATTCAGACTAAGAAAATGTTTTAAGTAGTGTCAATAGCAAATTCAATTTCATACTGTACTGAGATTTACTGAAAGAAATCCAGGTTAGTCCTCAACAGCTTTCCAAATCATCTTACCACTGTGGCTGTTTAACCTCAGTAACATCTCTGGAGACTTGATGGATGGAGGTGGAAGACGACTGAAGTACTTGGAGGTCAACAGCCTGGTGAGCTCTTCTTTGAGCAGTTTAACTGAAAAGATAAGTCAGTATTTCCCAACAAAAAAAAAACATTTGTGACAAGTTACTGTCATAGATATTGCTGTGATCTGGGAAAGCTTTGAAGTCCTGATGATAGATAGAGCCTGAGTATCTTACTGTTTTGAATAGAAAACAAAATGGACTTATGTCTCCAGTTGAATCTTCCAATGCATAGTTCTAGGACATACGGTAAAGTATGAGTGCTCAGAAGGAGAAGGCAGGGTCTTAAAAAATACCTAATCAACCCAAAGAGACAAAAACATCAGCTGAAGGAACAATTCTCTCAGATGGAAGCAGAATGGATCAGGACCAGATAAAACGATGATTTCAGCTCAATAAGTTATTTTTGTGTAATTTAGGATTTATCATGGTAGACATACTAGACAATGGTCTGAATGATCAACAAGCACAGGCTACTACCAGTTCCTCTTTAGGACCCTGGGGAGTGACAATTTGCCTTATGGTGTGTTCACTGGAAGTCAGAACATCATAACCTCAAAGTTTAGTGCTCCCAGCTCTTCCAGCCTTTTAGACGTGCAACAAAACATGTAACTACTGTTTACGTCAGTAGTAGATAGCATGAATTCTATGTCTGGTTGGTGAGATCAATACAACTTTGAGTTGAAGATCAAACTTCTGTTTTAAATTCTGACTTTGAGCTTGGAAATTCCGACATTCGTCTGGAACACACCATGAGTCGAAGCACAAATGACGGGCTCCCAATGCTGCTGCAATGACATTATTCCTCTGTTTTACCAGCAATGTTTCTCTCCTTATTCTGGGAAAGTGTGTGCATGTGTGTGTGTTGGGGGATGGGGGGAATCAGTGTCATTATCGAATCTGAAGGAGATTTCCCACCACATGGCTCAGAGACACTAGGGTATCAGACTTTGGCACCAAAAAATAATTCATTTCCATCAGCTCGGTGTAAAGTTGTTGATTATCCCCATGAGATGATAAAATCTGCCAGTAAGTAGCTATGTATCAGATTTGGAACCACATGAAATTTATGCTTTTTCCATGTTGAATGACTTCCAAGAAGGTCTAATTCAATTTAATCTCATAATTTCACAGTGTCAGAGAGCCTGTTGAGGATCAATTTTACTTTGGGAACATTTGCAATCATTCGACAAGTCTGGATACTTGGGTTATTTGCCGTGTGCATTCACTTTTCCCCCCCATAAAAAACTTTCATGGCAGTTTTATTAATCCATCAATATCCACTATAACTAGAGAATATTCTGATAATATGCAGACTTATTGACAAATGCGATCTGAATCTGAACGAATTGTTTAGGTTCAGCAATGGAAAGCTGCAGGTTCAGCAGAAAAGGAAAGCTGTTTTCTTATTGTCAACTTTAGTAATTAATACAGTAGACTGAACATTCCAGACATCCTAAAATTATGAATTTCCCCTCCCAATATTTATTATAGAGAAATAGTAAAAGAGGAACAAAAATCTATATAAAGTGCCTCAGTATATGTCCTGAAGCATTCCAAATGTCAACTTCTCCATTTTTTTTTTTTTTTTTATATAAATATGCCAACAATGAATTTTAGGGCTCAAAAGATATGTGAACAACACTTTTAATGTGAGGTCCCAAGCCTCTGTTGCCAATTCATTGTACAATATGCATTATATTTTATGGTCAGAATAATTCTACAGTCATGTTGAGTGATCAATCTGTTGTGGTAGTGTAAAAGTAATTTTGCAACATGCAGCATCGGCCTACATTGTCAGTGTGGTACGGACACCCCCTCCTGGGTTGTCAAGATTTCAGCTGGGGATTAGCTGTTCCAGGAGCACAGCATGTGACTCTACAGTCAGCACATGGCACAAACAGGTTGATTTGGATGCCATGGAAAAGTGGAAATATAAGGTCCCTTGGATTTCCACTGATGCTGCCTCAAAAATCAGACATCACCATCGTGAGCAACCAGTCTGGCATTCTGAATTGTGTAATTGGCCTCATGTCTTACCCTTTAACCCACTGAGTGCTATTTACATGTCATTTGAAAGCCAAAGCTTGAGCCAATGACATAAACTTCAGAATGTTTTTTCCAGCAGCTGCCACAAAGGGGCACCCCAAGGGACCCTGTGAGTAATTTTGGGGTTTCTGGGATATGTAGTACATACAGAGATAGTATAAGCCACAGCTCAAAGCAGGAAGAGGAGAGTTTGGGTAGGGCTGGGATGATAACGCATCACCGTAATACCACAGTACTGAGCTCATTATCATCACTGCAATATATTAAAATAATGAGCTAGAAAAGCAGTCAGAGTGCAGACCTCCACCAAGGCAGCATTCTGAGAGAGTGTATACTCCTGCAAGCCCACAACGCCTAAGAGTGAATGTGTTGATTTTGACACACCTTGAAACCCACATTTAACTTTGTATTCACATTAGTATCATGTACTTTTTATTTGTTTCCTCTATTTCATATTTTGTCACATTTGTATTAAAAAAACAAAAACAAAAAAAAAAAACAGTAAAACTTTGCAAATACAATTTGAGAATTCCAGATATTTTGAGACCAGTTGCATTGCTCTCACGCCTTCCTACATGAAGTTATGGTTAAAAACGCATATTTGACCTTGGTGACCTTGATCTTTTACTGATCTTGACCAACCTGAATCTTCTGATTTCTGGATTCCTATATTAGTTTAGATACCAAAAATAGCTGACGATTGGCTGAAAACTGTACACCCTGGAGCGTTCAGAAATATGCAAAATCTCCCATACATTACTATGGCGTGACCTTTCATTTGACGTTGATGATCTTGAATCGGATCTGATCACCACCAAAAATTAATCCATTTTAAGTTAGGTCACTTCTGACCAACCCAGAAAATTTCATTAAAAGTCATCCATAACTTAAAGTTACTTTGTAAACCAAAAATATAATTAGAAACAAACTAGAAAAGCACTAAGAGAGCACTGAGACAGACTTTTGTAACTCTGACTTTTGAGGTATCCTGCCGTCTCCTCCACTTGTTAAGTCGTGCTGTCTGACGGAGCAGCTGGACTGAACCATTTTAAGTAAATAGGGGGGGGGGGGGCATTGAGAAATGTTTCCACAACAGTGAAACACTGACAAATGGGGGGGGGGGGGGAGACACGTTAATACACACAGAAGGAAAACCGGACATTATCATCAACGAATAAAAACCCCCCGGCCGCCCTGGAAGTTATGTAAAAAGAGGACGTTTGGTCAGCCTATCATATGTTCTACTGTGTGCTGCTGCACGGTTTGTGTTGAATATAGTCATTTCTTTAACAATTGAAATGATCATACTCACGATGCTAATTTACATTTACATTAGCCCGTCTATGCTGTTTCTATTATGTGTTAGCATTAAGCTAGCGGACTGCAGCAATTGATGCAATTGATCCTTACACACACCGAGGACTGGTCTCACATGTCTTCACATCAGACTTCTGATGGCTTAATTAAAATGTTTTTAGTTTTATATACACACACTATATTGCCAAAAGTATTCGCTCACCTGCCTTGACTCGCATATGAACTTAAGTGACATCCCATTCCTAATCCATAGGGTTCAATATGACGTTGGTCCACCCTTGGCAGCTATAACAGCCTCAACTCTTCTGGGAAGGCTGTCCACAAGGTTTAGGAGTGTGTTTATGGGAATTTTTGTCCATTCTTCCAGAAGCGTATTTGTGAGGTCACACACTGATGTTGGACGAGAAGGCCTGGCTCTTAGTCTCTGCTCTAATTCATCCCAAAGGTGTTCTATCGAGTTGAGGTCAGGACTCTGTGCAGGCCAGTCAAGTTCATCCACACCAGACTCTGTCATCCATGTCTTTATGGACCTTGCTTTGTGCACTGGTGCACAGTCATGTTGGAAGAGGAAGGGGTCAGTTCCAAACTGTTCCCACAAAGTTGGGAGCATGGAATTGTCCAAAATGTCTTGGTATGCTGAAGCATTCAGAGTTCCTTCCACTGGAACTAAGGGGCCAAGCCCAGCTCCTGAAAAACAACCCCACACCATAATCCCCCCTCCACCAAACTTTACACTTGACACAATGCAGTCCGACAAGTATCGTTCTCCTGGAAACCGCCAAACCCAGACTCATCCATCAGATTGCCAGATGGAGAAGCGTGATTCGTCACTCCAGAGAACACGTCTCCACTGCTCTCGAGTCCAGTGGCGGCGTGCTTTACACCACTGCATCCGACGCTTTGCATTGCACTTGGTGATGTATGGCTTGGATGCAGCTGCTCGGCCATGGAAACCCATTCCATGAAGCTCTCTGTGCACTGTTCTTGAGCAAATCTGAAGGCCACAAGAAGTTTGGAGGTCTGTAGTGATTGAATCTGCAGAAAGTTGGTGACCTCTTCGCACTATGCACCTCAGCATCCGCTGACCACGCTCCATCAGTTTACGTGGCTGACCACTTCGTGGCTGAGTTGCTGTCGTTCCCAAACACTTCCACGTTCTTATAATACAGCTGATAGTTGACTGTGGAATATTTAGGAGTGAGGAAATTTCACAACTGGATTTGTTACACAGGTGGCATCCTATCACAGTTCCACGCTAGAATTCACTGAGTTCCTGAGAGCGACCCATTCTTTCACAAATGTTTGTAAAAGCAGTCTGCATGCCTAGGTGCTTGATTTTATATACACCTGTAGTCCGTTCCCACTAAAGCCCCTTTCACACTGTAAAAAATCCTGGGTCGATGCGGCATTTTCGTGCAGTGTGAAAGGGTCGACGCAGCATTTTGACCCGGGCCAAACAACCCTCCAATGGACCTGTCTGCAGTGTGAAATGCAACCCGCGTTGACATGCTAACGTCAATGTGAAAGCAGTAGAAATCCTGGTCTTATATTTCTGTCTTTAGTCTGGTAATGATTCAAATTATAATCCTGAAACACATCCAACTCCAGTTTTGAGCCACTTTCCTAATCCCTCAGCTTTCTTGTTATCACTAGCTAGCTTATAATGTTACCTGATTGTGCATGCGCAACAGCTAGTACTGTCCATCAGAAATTCAGTCAGTTTATTGTTTCTAAATCTAAAAACACAAAATGAAAAGGTTATTAAAACCCAATGTATTTTGGCAGTATTAATATATAAGATGTTTTGATTTTAAAGTTTTATTTCATCATTTTATACAAAAAAAAAAAAAAAAAAAAGTACTACCATCAGGGGATGCATATACCAGTACCACAGGTTGAGAATCACTACTCTAGCTGATCAGAACAACTTCTTGTATGACCTCATTTATTAGCTTTCTGATAATCAGAAGTGTACAGTCCACTTCTAAACTCAGATCTATGCTTTTATACTTACATGTGGATCCAGCAACCGGTTTATCTTTCCCCTCTAGAAGATCCAAGTAGACCAGTGCTGCTTGCTCCATCTGGTCCTCCAAACTACAACGCAAGGAAAATGGAGAAGAGGTCATCAAGGAGCTAGTGTGCTATAAGCAGTGCTGGGGTAGTGACACAGTAAATCATGAAGTCAAATGGATTACTTTGAGTTCTTGTAAATTAGAGTAAATTACTTTATTACACACCACACACACCCCGCAAAAAAGTTAAGGAGATTGGGCTTTTGGATGAAATTTTAGAATGCATCTAAAATGCACAATGACCTTTACAGGTGAACTTAATTTGACCTTCTTTAAACTTTTGAATGCACATGTGCAGCTGGTAAATGTTTCAGTATTTATTGCATAACATGCACCTAACAAGGTGATGAACTGCAAAAATCACAACAAATATCTGATCCATGAATTGACCACTAAATGTTCTGTTACTGTGACAATTTGTATTTAAACAGTCCTTTTCATCATTTTGTTGACATTATGCTCCCACCATCCAAAACATGTATGGGGATTAGGTTATTTGGCTAATTTAAAGTGACCGTAGAGGTGAATGTGAGTGGTTGTCTGTCTCTATGTGTCCTGTGATGAACTGGAGACTTGTCCAGGGTGTACCCTGCCTTCCACCCTAAGACAGCTGGGATAGACTCCAGTCTAACCCCCATGACCCTATGTGAGGATAAGCGGTAGAAATTGGATGGATGGATGATTTTTCTCTGATAGAGTGACTGGAAGAGATACTTCTTTGTTACAAAAAAAAAAAAAAAAAAAAACAACATTCATGAAGTTTGGTTCTTTTATGACTTTATTATGGGCCAACTGAAGATGTGACCAAATCTGCTGGGTCAAAAATATACATACAGCAACATGAATTAACAATTTTGGTGACTTAGAAAGTTGTGTCCATGAAATGAGCTTCATAGCATGACCTCTTAACTTCTTGTGAGTGATCATGAGTGACTACAGCTGGTGGCTTCCCTGAGGCCATTTAAATAGGGCTCACTGGATATAAACAACCACAAACGCTACAACGGGAAAGTCAAAGGAGCTCAGCACGGATCTGAAAAAGTGAATCATTGACTTGAACAAGTCAATGGAGCCATTTCAAAGCAGCTGCAGGTCCCAAGAGCAACAGTGCAAACTATTGTTTGTAAGTATAAAGTGCATGGCACTGTTTTGTCACTGCCACGATCAGGAAGAAAATGCAAACTATCACCTGCTGCTGAGAGAAAATTGGTCAGGAGGGTGAAGAGTCAACGGACAACCACCAAAAAACAGATCTGCCAAGAATTAGAAGCTGCTGGAACACAGGCGTCAGTGTCCACAGTCAAGCATGTTTTGCATCACCATGGACTGAGAGGCTGCCGTGCAAGAAGGAAGCCCTTGCTCCAAAAGTGGCACCTTAAGGCTCGACTGAAGTTTGCTGCTGATCACATGGACAAAGCTAAGACCTTCTAAAGGAAAGTTCTGTGGTCAGACCAAACAAAAATCAAGCTGTTTGGCTACAATGTCCAGCAATATGTTTGGAGGAGAAAAGGTGAGGCCTTTAACACCATGCCTACCGTCAAGCACGGTGGTGGTAGTATTATGCTGTGGGGCTGTTTTACTGTTAATGGAACAAGTGCTTTACGGAGAGTAAGTGGGATAATGAAGAAAGAAGATTCCCTTCAAATTCTTCAAGATAACCTAAAAACATCAGTTCGAAGGTTGGGTCTTGGGCACAATTGGGTGTTCCAACAGGACAGTGACCCCAAACACACATCAAAAGTGGTAAGGAATGGCTAAATCAGGTTTTAGAATGGCCTTCCCAAAGTCCTGACTTAAACCCCATTGAGAACATGTGGACAATGCTGAAGAAACAAGTAAACAAATTTAACTGAACTGCACCAATTCTGTCAAGAGGAGTGGTCAAAGATTCAACCAGAAACTTGCCAGAAGCTTGTGGATGGCTACCAAAAGCACCTAATTGAAGTGAAAATGACCAAGGGACATGTAACCAAATATTAGCATTGCTGTAAGTATATTTTTGACCCAGCAGATTTGGTCACATTTTCAGTTGACCCATAATAAAGTCATAAAAGAACCAAACTTCATGAATATTTTTTGTGACAAAGACGTATCTGTTCCCATCACCGTATTAAATGTCCAGAGAAGATAACCCATAGTATTACAGTTGAACCAATGTAAAGTCAGGATTGTGGTGAGTTTAAGCTATAACAATAGATTGGACCAGTGTGTGACAAGTCATAAGCTTTCATTTCTACACAGAATAAGGTCACAGTAGCTATGATGTGCCTCACCTCAGTCTGTTATCACTCTGGACACCCAGGAGGGAGGCGAGTTGACGCAGGCTCTGCAGCTGTTGGGGTTGCATGTGGGGCGCCTGGTTGCATCCAGCCAGTAGGTCTCTCCTGATGTGCTCCCGCTGCAGGCTTTGAAGAAGGTGCTGGACCTGCAGCACAGTAGTGAGACGCCGCCTCTCAGCCTCCTCCCGTACCACCTGTTCCTTCTTCATTGCTTTTTTTTGGGCCCTCAGCAACTGCAGTGATAGAATGAGACAAGGAGCAGCTTGAAAACATGCAATTGAACTAGTCGACAGTTTAAGCCCATTGTCAGCTACTGTATGTGAACACAAGTCAAATAATACTAAAAGCAGTGGTGTTTGAAAACAAGGAAATGTTGGGTTATATGGAACACCTAAAGTGGCATGAGGGGAAAAAAATGACATTGTGAGCATGAAATACTCTTGGTACATCCACAGATAGATAACGGTCGAGCTGATCATGTTTATAACTGCTCATAAATTACAGTAATTATCAATCCACGTCTACATATCCCTGTTGCCGAAACAGACAAGATTTTAAATTCCATTTTAAATAAGTAATATACTTATAATAAGCCCATGGTCAAAATAATACAGAACTAACTCCTATAGATTCATTTCCAGACAGAAACAAAAGGCAGTGTGTTGTCTCATATGCGCTCCAGGTCACAAGTTAGTACGGGGTCTATTTCGTTAAACTTTCTGAATCATTCTTTAACTCTTTGAGTGCCATTGACAAGTTTCATGGTCTCCCGCAGCCCTTGAGTAATGTTGCTGCTTCTGTGATTTGTAGTCAGGATATAAGGGGTTAATGTGCACCACGGGAATCAAAGCAGGAAGTGGGGACAATCATGTTTAGAGAGCAAAACAAACAGATTCTGGATAAAAAGTGGCGATTTTGGTGAAAGTGGTCTCTCCTCTCCTCCAGACAAAACAAGAACGCAACAAGGTAAAAAAAAAAAACACATTTTTTCCATGATGAAATAGAGAGTTTCTTCTTTCATTTGAGCCACTCTGTGTTTCAGACATGGTACAAAATAGTCTAGAAATACGACTGAAAATGAAAATGGGCTGGCACAAGGCACTTTGGAAGGAATTTAAAATCACATCCAGCCTTAAATGGCATGTTAAATATCAGGTGTCTTCTGAATATATGTGACATATTACAATCCACTCATTGTCCAAAAGAAACTGAAGTGAAAAGCAGTCTTATTGTTAAAGACCTACATTCTGTGTCAAGACATCCAGGGTTTTGTGCATCTCCCGTGCAAAAGCCAGGTTATGCAGCACCTCCTCATACCTTTCTACAGCTGCCTGAAACACAAAGACAAAAAAAAAAAAAAAAACACTTTAGCCCAAGACACACAAGATCATATTCTGTACTGCAAAATATAGCCAGGGCTTACCATCTGATCCTTATTAAGTTCCTCACCCCAGTACAGCCTCTTCTTGTAGTCTTCCAGTTTCAGCTGCAGGCACAAAGGAAAAAAGTCACAAAATCCACGTGCCTGCCTCCACCTACAGTATGTAATTTAAAAACAGTCATTTACTCTACCTCACCTTCTTTTTCTCCAAATTACGGACTTTGTGTTTGAGGCAGATGAGACCATCTTCGATGTAGTTGTCATAGCCGTAGTAGGCGGTGGTGGCCTCCAGGCTGAGCAGGGAGGTTAGAACGCAGGGCGAGCCCACCTTCAGGCTATCACCCATCTCCAGGTCTTCCAGTCTTTCCTTCCCATCATCTGAACGCTCAGGTTGATGGGCAACATCCAGGATCGGGGAAGGAGACAGCTGTACCATGTTCACCTCCACACTGGAGAGGAAGGGACAGTATTTGATACCGTGGTAAACTGCCATACGGCATTGATTAGGTGCTTTATCACCACGGTAATAAAAAAAAACGTCACAGCTCTACGCACTCCTCTGCAGAAATAATAATAGTGAGTATCTGTTCTGTACTGAACAGTGGCAGGAAAATGCAGCCAAAAATATCACTTCCATCATTACTTCTGACAGCTCACCCTGCTAAACAGGAAAAGAGAAGAAAGAGGGAGACAGAAAAGACTGAAAGACAAAACTATGAATAAAGCTAAGAGGACAAACCAGAGAGAACCAGAGGACTGAAAAGTTTCTGCTCCCTTTCTGTTGGACAAGTAATTATTTGTTTAGCTTCAGGAGGGGGTAATATTTTCATGAAATATGTAAAGTTTGCTAACTTAGCTACTGTTGTAGTATGTATTAGCCGATGCTAATTTTAGCTTCTCTGTGGGTGTAAGCTGGTTGCAGGTGCAGCTTGTACTAAAGAGGTTATAGGATATGACATTTTTAACATATTGCACAGCCATAGTCTCCAGTGTCTGCATTATAAAGGTGCTCACAGACTCCAGCAGACTGTGAGTGGAGCAGAAGTTGGATGTGCGTTCAGCTCAGAGCTTCCATAGTGGAGCGCTCTGCCGCTAGCGGTTTCCTGTGAAGATCCACGTCACGTTTAAGGCGAGTCGATGTGAAAAATAGATGCCGAGCAGTGTTTTGTGAGACAACAGTGTGGAGCAGAGGTCCAAAAATTTGAGCTTTGCACACTCCATGTGCATTCAGCCGAGTATGTTTGGGCCTTTAGCCCAGTGCTAACTTATCATGCTAGCTTATCTGTGCTTGTAAACTGGTTGTCAGTGCTGCTTGTATTGAAGAGGTTATAGGATATGCCATTTTGACCATATTGCACAGCCATAGTTATCAGTGTGCATCATAAAGGTGATAAAATGACGTTGATATATTGTCTTTGAACGGGACGTTTTACAGCTGTGGTGATGTAGCATATCAGCTCTAAACTCCTCACTGTCAGATGTTCAGTTTGAGGGGGTGTGGCTTTGGATGGAGCACTGATGGGAGGGGGAGGAGAGGGTGGAGCTTAGAGGAGGCTGAGAGGAGGTGCTACTTTCAAATCTTGCTAGCTCTCTCCAACCATGGACTGCAGCTTTAAAACTGAACCTGCATAACCAAAAACATCTCCATTCATAACTTAGTGGTGATTACAACTGATTGCACACATTGTGGTTTGTATAGCAAAGGCTCAGAGTTTATACAGTCCATCAACTCACTGCAAAGTTCTGGATTATCCTCATGAGATGATAAAATCATGATGTTTGAACTGTTCTCACATTGCCAGTAATCAGCTATGTGCTTCCTCTTCACTCAAAGTCAAAACTTTGCACTGTGGCTCTTCCAGTCTTACAGAAGCACACAAAACATGTCGCTACGGTCGCTACAAATTGTGTACAAACACCAGGACCCCAATACTGCTGCAATGATATCAATGCTCTGTTTTACTGGCGATGATTGTCTCCTTACGCTGGGAAAGAGGGGGGATGGATCAGTGTCTCTATGAATCTGAAGGGGACATGTCCTCTTGAGCCACCTGAGAATGAATGAACGAAAAGTAATCTGAATTCATCAATCAGGAAATAATTTACCAGGTAACGAACCAACTCACCGGCGTTACAGTAACGCGTTACTGCCCAACATTGCTAATGAGGCCTGAGTGGGGATTAATACTAGCAGCAATTAAGCAGGATATAACCCGCGCCGGAGCCTTGGCACGGGATGAGTTGATTAATAATCACCACAAAGTTCACAGCAAAGACCATTTAACAAGACACGTAACTTCTGCTGCATGTTTTAGTTACTCCACCACACAAATCAGCATTGTTTGGAAACTAAAAGCGAAGCAAACAAAAAGTACTCACCGACCTCGTGACCTGTCTGTGACTCGATGCACGTTCAGTCGTCTCTGGTGAGCCGCTGGAGGGAGCGACCGCTTTCCAACCGTGATGTTTAACCGGCAGAGGGTACGCAAGTGTCTGCCCACACCCTTATATAGCCTGCCGGCCTCAAATAGGATCTGCCATGCCGGATCGAAGACACACACCCCGACCACATCCGGTCTTCTTCCAAGGTGTGCATACCTGCTGAGACCTGCGTGCACCTTGCGGGAGCGCGCCTGGCATAAAGCCTGACACTTTTCCTGGTGTGTGCATGAGTTTTTTCAGGCTATAAATCAGCTATAGTTTATATGTCCTCTAAAATGTGGCGTTTAAATGCTGAAAAGTAGTGACAGTAGTGTTTTACAACGACTTCTTGATTACACAGAGACAATTATAACCAGTTATTAAACACTCATGAAGAAGGTTACTGGTTCATCACAGCTGCAATGTAAGCTTTCTTAATTAATTCACAATTAAAAACTGTCTGAAACAACTAGTTGTTTTCAAAGCAAAAACTTTCTGTTGTGCATGATAAGGACCTCTTCAACATTGATGCCCTTAACAAACAATATAGGCTATAGAGTTCAACAGTGTTGGGCACGTCACTTTTGAAAATTAATTAGTTATAATTATGAGTTATATCTCCTAAAATGTAACTGAATAAGTAGCTGAAATACTCCACTAAAAAAGTAACTAGTTACCAGAGAAAGGAACTATTGCTTTACTGTTTTATTTAAGTTTGAATATATTCTAAGAATTTGGATTTTGGGATTTTGGATCATGAATTATATGGCTGCCTCGCCCCTCCCTGGGGGGTCCCCTTGCAGCTATGGTGGGCCCCCTGATGCTGTGGCCTCGGTGGCGGTGCCACGGCAGCTGGGTTTTGGGGGTGTGGCGGCTGGTCAGTATGGTCGGGGGGCTGATGGTGGGCTCTTTGGTTGGGGATGGGTGGGCCCTCGTGTCGCTGGCCCCTTGGACCTGTCCTGGCATCCTGGGAGGTGGTGGTTTCTGTCTCCTCCTGGTCGTTGGATCTGCGTGGTTCTCGGTGGCCCGGGTGGCTCTCTGGGTTTGGCATCGTCGATGCTCCCACTTCCCCGGGTTGTTGTGGACACCTGGCCAATCTGGCCATGAGGGCTCGTGGTAGACGCTCTGGGCTTCGGTGTTCTACACACATGCATGTTTTATCCAGACCTTATTAACTCCTCCCGAGTCACATTGATGAGTACTGATGTGAACTGCTAGTATGTGCCAAATCATTCGTCCGACTTCTCACTGAGGTCATATTTTCTCCACATACTTCTTTCATTTGTGTTCTCGGTAGCCTACTCTATACGGTTAGGTCCTCCACTACTCTGGTGTTCAATACTGTTGGGTGTTGGGATGAAGGTGTTAGGAATGACACAGTAGCTTACACATTTTTTTTATTCCAATAGCACTGCCTGTCTGTAAACGTCCCTTTTTGTTTTGTCTTATCTCCCTGTCTGTCATTTATTTCCCCCTCTTATCACCCAGGTGTAGCACATCCCTCTTTCGCTTATAACAGGAAATTCCAATAAATAAAGTAAGATTAGATTCCAGGGAGGGCCAGTGATGGTCACATACACGCACCAAATATTAATAGCTTTTGCTGCAAGACTAAAATATGCATAATCTCATCAAAGGTCGACACTCTTTTGTAGTGTTGAACAATGAGAACAATGCAGACAAAGTGAAAAAAAAAAAAAGAGATATACATAGTTACTGTTGTTCAACATTTTAATTAAACTACTGAACATTCAAAACAAATCCAATGAATAAAATCCAAAGTCTTAACACTAGATAGAAGTCTTTAGTGCAGGTCTGTTGTTGACCCTGCTCTGAGATATTTTCATTTTATACATTCTGCACTCAGATTTACAGTTTTCAGTATCATTGAAACGCAGACAAATGCTGCTTCTTTTCAGTTTTCAGTTTTGAAAATCTGAGGCCCCTGTCGTTCTGTGTGAACCTGGCATGTTCTACTACACTTGCTGTCTGTCCCCTTTAACTCTTTCACATGATGGTGCGATCCTCATCTGTCCTCTCATGTGATTGACCGCTTGATGTGACCATTAAAATAAAATCCCTTGTTTGTTACACAGTGCGTTTACATGATGGCAGTAACTGGGTGTATGGGGGTGTAGAACATTCATCTAATGTTGTTTAATAGTCAGGAACGATCAGTGTTCTGACTTACCTGTCTCAAGTGAATAAAACACTGAGCGTGCACGCAGTGTGGGTGTGTTCTAGAGGCGTTAACCAGTCTCTCACTAGGAAGTCTACTTCTGGCTTGTCTGTAATGCTCCGGAGACACGGACTACAGTAAAGATTCTAAACACGGAATCCTGGACCCAGTTTCTTCATTGTCACATGTTCAACATGTCATTCAACGGGGGGGAAACTGCAATTATCCTAATATATATGGCAGTGAATGAATCAAATCATTGGCCAAAAGCATGTCATACCCCAGTATGATAGGTGCCGCTGTACCCATTTCAACTAGCGAACCACTTCCGCTTGACCTCTTCACCACCGACATGATTGCAGCCTATCTATACCGCTGGATTGTAAAACGCCTGGTAAGGCTATCAAGACATGGAATACACCATTTGAAAGGCGAAACTGTGAGGATTCATCCACATTTCAATGTAAGTTGATCAGATTTTTATATCTCACGTACGACGTTATCACGAGCCACCAGTTACCTAATGCTAGTTACGTTAGTTAGCGCGATAACGTCGTGTGTGAGATATAAAAGTCAAATCAACTTACTTTGAAATGTGGACAAATCCTAGACAATGCCTAGTTAGAAAGTGAAACTTGTAAAAGCTATAAAAGGATCGGAATTAGCCTTGTGCGAGATTCTTGGAGCGCCTAACGCCTCAAAAACCCAGATCTGTACTACATTCCATGTCTCACTCATTAAATAGAGGTTTTAATTGAGAAAGCTCTTCGACTTCCTCGTCATCTCTTCCTCTCAGCTACGACCACGCAGGAAAGCGGGTGAAAAGTATATTAAGTTGTTTTGGGAGTCAGACACTTGTTACTGGTTTAATACTGCTTATAGTAGGGGAAGCTGATTACAAGGTACCTTTCAAATAGTGAAGTACGGGAAGAGACTAGTATAAGTACCATTTACCTTCAGGGGTAAAGAACGGGAGGAAACTAGTGTATGTACCATTCACATTTGAAGTAAGGGAAAGTAAACACAAGTACCCTATAAGGAGAGATAAACCACTTGGCTTTTTATTACACCTTTTTCCTCACCCTTTGAAAGTGTTTTCTGTTCTTACATTTGTATGTACTACTAGATTCTGTGATCCCCTTTTTAGATAAGTTTTAGTAAGAGTCAGGGTGTTTTTGGTTGTAACGTTGACAGCCATTCCCTTGTGTTTATTTGTAATTTTGTTGCGATTTCTGTTAATTTCCAGGTAGTCAGGTTAGAGTGCTCATTCCTCCCTGTACCGTTGTATTTCTGTTCTGTTTAATAAATCCTTATTTGATGCTTTGGTTTTTTGAGTCGTGTATTTGCGTTCATTTTCCTGTTGTGTAACCAGGTTCTAACACACCTTAGTTTGACTACAAATTGGACACTTGCAGTCGGATTAAGACCCCGAGATAACTCAGTTATTAGTTGCACAAGGCGTGCATGTAAATCGTGACTTGGATTGGGGATTAGTCCCTCATCTCCAGAGCCTGCCCCTCATCTCCAGCTCATGTCCCTCGTCTCCAGAGCCTGTCCCTCATCTCCAGAGCCTGCCCCTCATCTCCAGCTCATGTCCCTCGTCTCCAGAGCCTGTCCCTCGTCCCTAGAGCTCCTGCCCGTCTCCTGGTCCTCGTCTCCAGAGCCGGCCCCTCGTCTCCGTAGCCTGCCTCATCCTGCCCGTCTCCTGGACCCCGTCTCCAGAGTTTCTCTCCCTGTCTGATTATTCTGCCAGATCTTTACTAGAAACACCTTTTGGTTGCACCGATCACCTGTCTAGAGTACTGCATTTGGGCTCTCCCCAGAATGGAGCCCTCACAGTACGATCTCGCCAGACAGAGCTCTTCCTCCCAGTCCCACTCAGGCCTGTTGCAGCCTCTTCCCGTCCCGTCCCGCCCCGTCCCCAGTCTGAAATATCAATGGACTTTGTCACTAGTCTCCCTTCGACAGGTTCAGTAAGATGACACATTTCATTCCTCTACCTAAACTCCCCTCCGCCAAGGAAACGGTGGAGGTCATGCTGTATAACGTGTTTCATTTGCATGGTTTTCCAACTAACATTCTTTCAGACCGGGGGACTTCTTATATAACAGGACAATACAGGTCAAAGTTGGGAATGTGTTATCTGAAGAGGTAGAAGTGGAGAATGGTACCCCCCAGGGAAGTGTGATCAGGCCCGTACTCTTCAACGTCTTAATAGCACATTTAGCACAGTGAGCAAGGATTTTGTGTTGTCGTTGTTTGCAGATGATGGAGTTATATGGAAGCGAGGAAGGAATCTCAGTCATATCTTCAGTAAAATGCAAGAAAGCTGGATAAAGTGGTTGAGTGGACCGAAAAATGGGGATTTAAAATCTCTGTAGACTCTGTAGAAAACAAAGTTCATGGTGTTTGGCTATAAAAAGAAAGTGCCAGGTGAAGGGCTGATGGTCAGCAGCCATATTGTAGAAGGAGTTCCGAGTTTTAAATATCTCGGTGTGTGGATGGATGAAAGAGTGACATGGAAAGCACATATAGAGACAACTGTGGGGAAATGTGAAAAAGTAATAAATGTATTGAGATGTTTGTCAGGAACTGATTGAAGGGCTGACAGAGAAACCTTGCTGATGATTTATAGAGCAATGATCCGATCTAGTATAGACTATGGGTGTATGGTGTATGGGTCAGCAGCACGCACAACCATGAAAGCACTGGACGTTGTTCAAGCAAAAGCCTTGAGAGCATGTAGTGGAGCATTTCATTCTACTCCAGTATCAGCCTTATTGGTGGAAATGGGGGAGATGCCGCTGGAAATAAGGAGGGTTCAGCTTGGGCTTAGATATCTGATGAAAACAAAAGGGCAAGATGAGTCTTTTCCAACTAGACCTCTGTTAGACCAGCACTGGGGATTTGAGGAGAGGGGAAGAAGGACCAAAGCTAACTAGCTAGCTAAACAAGCTGAAGGATGATGCAGAGAAAATAGGCATTCTGGAGAAGAGAGTGTGTCCACCACTCTGTTGGGCAGCTGTTCCTCCATGGATGTTTACAGCACCTGAAGTCAATTTGAGCTTTTTAATTAGTAAGAAGAGGGGAAAAGATGGAGACACTGTTAATAGAGTCCAAAACCATCAGAAGCAGAAATGGCGGACACATCTGCATATATACAGATGGCTCAAAAGAAGCAGAAAGTGGGAAGGTGGCAATCGACATAGTAATCCCCCAGCTAGGAATAAGAAAAGGCTACAGGATATCAGATCACATGTCAGTATACACAGCAGAGATGATGGCAGTGTTGAAGGCTCTCCAGTGAGTGGAAGACAATGAACCAGGGCACGCAGTCATATGCAGTGACTCGGCAGCAAGTATCCAGGCTATAAAAGAGTCATGTTCCAAATCCAGACCAGATCTAATAGCAGAGATGTGCTTAATAATAAATAAAATCAACAAATTGGAGTGTGAGTTGGGGTTCATCTGGATACCAGCACGTGTGTATACAGGGTAATGGGGAAGCAGACACTGCAATGCAATAAAGCAGGATCAAGTCAAAATGGAATTGGACTACAGACCACCAGAATTTTCATTTATAATAAATCAGACAGCAAAGGAAATATGGGAGGACTCATGGGATAAGGAAAGCAAAGGCAGGGTGTACTGTAATATACAAAAAAGTGTTGGGGAAAGGAATCATTGCTTTGGATGCAGCAGGAGAGATGCAGTGAAGAACACCAGGGCAAGACTTGGACACTGTGGTCTCAGGAGTGGGCTGGCTCTGATTGGGAAACACCCGGACGGACAATGTGACTGTGGAGAACCAGAGACTGTGATACACATAACAGATATGTAGCTCAAAGGAGGAAACTCTTCAGAGATCTGGGAGCAGCTGGACAGACTGTTTTTAACACGAGCACACTGCTGAATGGGGAGGACCGGAATAATACAAAGAAGCTGCAGCAGTATCTGCACTCGATTGGCGTATACAGCATGGAAACAGCAGAGGGCAGCGATACGCCTTGGATGCGTCTAGTCTGCCAAAACCAAAGAAGAAGAAGAAAAAGAAGAGGAAGAAGAAGAAGAAGAAGAAGAAGAAGAAGAAGAAGAGGAGGCTCTGTACGTCACATGCGGAAGTGTTAACATGGAGCGAGACAGAGTGTCTACGAATTCAGTCCTGAAAGATGGTAAAACAGCTTTATAAGCAGCACCGGTGGCTTGTATCGTATTAAGTGTGTTCTGCGATAGTTATGAAATATCTTATAAACGGCTTTGACATATTTCCTCGTTCGTCGAGCAGCTAGCTTTTGCTATATTACTTTTTCCGAGCTAACGTAAACAGCGTATCTTCATTTTCATAGTGACGTGGTTATCCGTATCAGTGGCACTGACACAGACACTTGATACATAGAATACATCATTCGTACTGCTGCTGCTGATATCATCAACTTGTAAATTACACCGTTGACAGAAACTCTGTGGTGCTCAGCATGGCAAATGTGATCCAGTCTGCTGAGAGCTCTGCTTCAGCTCACTGACATGATTCTAGAGATGCAGTAAACAGGCTAAATGCTGAGGAAACTGGTTGTGTTTTTTCAGTAAAAGTGCACCACAAGAGTGACAGTAGTGTGAACTGAATGAGGGTGAATTTACCGAAAGGTGATAGCATGTTCTGCTGTGTTTACAGGGTGCTACGCTGATTTCTTGGCAGAGGATTTTGACGTAAAGACGTACACAGCTCAGGCTATTCACCATGCTGTCATCGCTGAGCAACTGGCCAAGCTGGCACAGGGCATCAGTCAGCTGGACAAGGAGCTGCACAGCCAGGTACAGAGCCATCACGCCACAACACACCACAACACAGACACGATGTTTGAAGGGTAAACTTATCATAGAAATGGTTAGATGTTCTCTTTAATCCTTACTGACCTTTAAGCACTGGATAGCTACGTTGAGCACATGAAGTGGTCTAGTACCCACACCTCCCACATGACACAGGGAAGGTTATATCTTAGAATACAAAATAGAAGTTTTTTTTAAATTCATTTCCCATTAGGAGAAATTCACCTGCCACAGCAGCAAAGACAAATCACAGTCATAAAGAAACAATTAACAACAGCAATAAAATAATAGAATTAGTAATAATCATGGTAATAAATATTTACAATATGTACTAAATGAAAAGATAATATATATTTGAATTGCAAATGAAATATTAATTAAACATAATTATTACTTAAATAAAATGTTTTTTACTATTTGTAATGTGGATGTAACCCGTAGCAAAGACATAAAATAAAAGAAAATACTACAAATTTGTTGTGCATGAGGGCAGCACGGTGGTGTAGTGGTTAGCACTGTCGGAGGTACTGGGTTCGAATCCCGGGCCCGGGCCTTTCTGTGTGGAGTTTTCATGTTCTCCTCACGTCTGTGTGGGTTCTCTCTGGTACTCCGGCTTCCTCCCACCATCCAAAAACATGCATGGGGATTAGGTTAATTGGTTAATTTAAATTGACCGTAGGTGTGAATGTGAGTGTGAGTGGTTGTCTGTCTCTATGTGCCCTGCGATGAGGTGGCGACTTGTCCAGGGTGTACCCTGCCTTTCACCCGAAGACAGCTGGGATAGGCTCCAGCCCCCCGCGACCCTATGAGGATAAGCGGTAGATAATGGATGGATGGATGTTGTGCATGAATTAGATGTGATGAAGTCTTGTTGCTGATGGTATGAATGACCTGCGGTAGCGCTCCTTCCAGCAGGGTGGAAGTCTCAGTCTGCAGCTGAAGGAGCTGCTTAAAGCTCCACAGTCCATCAGAGGGTCAGAGGGGTTGAACATGATGGATGTGAGCTTAGCTAACATCCTGCTCTCACCCACCTCCTCTATGGAGTGATTAACACAGTGGTTCCTTGGGGCTTCATCCATGTGTTTCTACTCCTTCCTTCCAGGTTGTGGCCAGACATGAAGATTTACTGTCTCAGGCAACTGGGATAGAGTCACTGGAAGGTAAAGAGTCATATTTACTCTGTATATGTGACCATTATTACTTCAAGAACAAACTTGACAGGAGCTTTATGGACACATTAAATCTGCTTTGGAATCTTTGTTCCCATGGTGATTGACATTTTTTTATATCAACTGAGAAATGAAAAATGGAGAAACGACCATTCAGGAGATCCAGTAGTGGAAACACAGAGGTGTAATCTGAAACAGTATTAAGAAGAACATCATTTGTTGCTTTATTTAAAAAGGTTTCTTGCATTATTTTCATTGCAGTGACATCAAGCAAATGGAATCAAGGCAGGCTATAAAAAAACATAACCTTGATAAATGATATATGTATTAATCAGTGAGGTTACAGATACTTTATAAGCAAGTGAGCCAGACCAAGATGTGCATGTATAAAACTACTTGACACACTTTCGGGGCGCTCCTTAGCGTGCGACCCAGCAGCCTAGCGTCTCTATCTTTGTAACTTTCTACCTTAAAAGGAACTATTTTTAACCTTACTTCGCGTGTGAATGTGTACTGTCAGCGATTTCCAGCCATGCAAATTATTGGAGCTCTCGTAGAACTTTTAGTGATCTTTCTCTCGGTAACGTTGTTACTGGGCTCTCCTGCCTGTTGGGAAGCAGGTGGACGCGGAGTCAACGGGAGAGCAGAGAGTTTCTCCTCTCGTTACGGACTTCAACAGACGGGGTTATCCCTGCTACCGTCCCGAGGGCACTGTACAAACCGGCCTTGAAGCCTCGTAAAAGGGGAAGGAGAGGTGGTCTTTGCCGGAGACTTAAAAACATTCGGCTGGATAATCGCCGTAAGTTACCACCGCTCCCCACTATACTGCTATCCATCTGTAACAAGACTGCCGAACTGGAATTACAGTGCCCTCCAGAATTATTGGCACCCTTAGTGAATATGCGCAAAACAGGCTATGAAAAAATGTCTTTGTTGTTTATCCTCTTGGTCCTTCATTCAAAATATTCACAAAAATAGAACTTTTTCATTGAACAAAAATTACTGAAAGAAAAAAAAATGTTGACATTAAATAAATATTTTTCTCCAAATCATGCGTGGCACAATTATTGGCACCCCTTGAAAATCTTATCATTAAAATCTACAGAAGTATTTCCAGTCATGTTTTACATTTTTAAGTTCACCTGTTTCATTAGGAACTCTTAAATGGTCAACCATGACTTCCTGTTTCACTGGGGTATAAATATGAGGTGACACAGGCCAAAGTTCCTTAGTGATTCATCACAATGGGAAAGACCCGAGAACACAGTGATGATGTTCGCCGAAAAGTTGTTGAGCTGCACAAATCAGGAAATGGATATAAGAAAATTTCTAAACTGTTGAAAATGCCAATTTCCACTATCCGGGCAATAATTAACAAGTTTAAAGCGACAGGAGATGTAAAACATCAGCCTGGAAGAGGACGTGTGTGTACACTGACCCCACGCACCGTGAGGAGGATGGTCGACTGGCAAAAGAATCTCCAAGGATTACAGCTGGAGAATTGCAGAGGTTAGTTGAATCTTGGTGTCAGAAGGTCTCCAAAACTACCATCAGACGCCACCTACATCACCACAAATTGTTTGGGAGGGTTGTTAGAAAAAAGCCTCTGCTGTCAATCAACAACAAACGAAAGCGTGTACAGTTTGCCAAATGTTAGTGGAACTTTCAATGGGACCGGGTTAAAACCCTGGTCAGATGAGAACTTTTTGGCAACAAACGTCAAAGGTGGCTTTGGCGTAGACAGAAAGACAGCCATACAGAAAAGCACCTCATACCCACTGTGAAGTATGGTGGCAGATCTTTGATGTTGTGGGGCTGTTTTTCTTCCAAAGGCCCTAGACATCTTGTTAGGGATACATGGTATCATGGACTCCATCAAATACCAGCAGATATTAAATGAAAACCTAACAGCTTCTGCCAGGAAGCTTAAAATGGGCCGTGGTTGGACCTTCCAGCAGGACAACGAGCCAAAGCACACCTCAAAATCTACCCAAAAATGGTTCACAGACAACAGGATAAAGGTTTTGCCATGGCCATCACAGTCCCCCAACCTAAACCCCATAGCAAATGTGTGGGATGAGCTGAAGAGGCGGGTCCACAAGTCTCAACCTCGGAATTTGAAGGATCTGGAGAGATTCTGTCTGGAAGAATGGTCTCAAATCCCATGCCATGTGTTCACCAACCTCATCACACACAAAAAAATATTAATGATGGGTGCCAATAATTGTGACACAGCAGAGAAGGAGGAGTGTGTTTCTCCATCAATGAGTGGTATTGTAACATTGTTATGGTCAGAGACTAAAAAAAAAAAAAAAAAATCTCTACTGCTGACATAGAACTACTTTCCATCTCGCGCCGTCCCTTCTACCTTCCGCGTGAGTTCCAACACCTTTGTTATACACTGGTATATATTCACCCACGAGCAAATGCGGCAGCTGCTGCTCAGCTGATTGCAGACACTACACACAAACTGGACAAAATTTGCCCCGATGCACCTAAATTCATCTTGGGAGATTTTAATCACTGTGACGTGAGTAGGACTATGAGAAATTATGAACAATACGTAACTTGCACTACAACGCAGAAAAAGACTTCTGTTGATCTTTGCTATGGGTCAGTAGGTGGAGCTTACAGCTCCATACCCATGCCTTCCTTGGGAGCTTCCTACCACAACAGTGTTTACCTCATGCCAGTATATAAACCCTCTTTCAGACGCTTAGAACATGAGGAGAGAACTGTGAAACTCTGGTCAGAGGATAGTATCTCTTCTCTTCAAGCATGTTTTGAGTGTACTGACTGGGAGTGCTTTCAGGGGGATCTGAGAACATTGATGAACTATTGGACACTGTATCATCATACATCACATTCTGTGTGGACATGGTCATCCCAACTAAGAGGATTGTCACTTTTCCGAACAATAAACCATGGATGATGAAAGAACTCAAATCTGTCATTAACAAGAAAAAGAGGACTTTCTACCTGAGCAGCCTGCTGAGGAATTAAGTCAATGGCATCTTTAAATCAACATACTGAACGTGGAATGCCTATTACTGTTAAAGGTATTAAGTCATGTGATCTTCCAAATGATTTTAATTTATTTTACTCACGTTTTGAATCCTCTATCTTTATTGACAATATTTCTATGTGGAGAAACACTCTGGTTCCTAATAATGACCTAATGATATCTTGGGAGCGAGTAACATCTCTGTTTAAGAAGGTCAATATTAGGAAAGCCGCTGGCCCTGGTGCTGTTTGTGGGCGCACACTACGCTATTGTGCAGACCAGTTAAGTGGAGTATTCACCTCCCTTTTCAATAAGTGTGCAAAAGAAGGCCAGGTTATATCTTCCTCAGATATGGAAGAGCATAATACCATTAGCTAAATTAAATAAACCCAAGGAGCTAAAAGATTTCAGACCACTAGCTCTTACATCCCTAGTGATGAAGAATTTTGAAGGGTGTCCCCTGTCTTTCACCCTAAGACAGCTGGGATAGGCTCCAGCCCCCCTGACCCTATGAGAGGATAAGAGGTAGAAAATGGATGGATGGATAGTGCTGGATGCTTAAATATTTTCCTGCTATCAGTTATTTTTCAGTTATTGCAGTTCTTGGGTTTTACCATTAGAGGGGGCTAGAATTTTTCAGGTGAAGCGTGCTCTGAAAGTCAGGATGGTGTTTTCCTGACAGGATCCTGTTTGTTGTTGTTGTTGTTGTCCTGACAGGATCCTGTTTGTTGTTGTTGTTGTCCTGACAAGATCCTGTTTGTTGTTGTTGTTGTCCTGACAGGATCCTGTTTGTTGTTCTTCTCAGGGGTCCTTCAGATGATGCAGACAAGGATCAGTGCATTGCAGGCAGCTGTTGACAGGTAAATCTGAAGTTGGGCTAAAATGACTAAGGTTTTTTTTTTTTTTTTTCTCGATCATCAAACATTAATGATGACATTAGAAACAACAGAAGTTGATCTTTGACAGGAACATCCTGTTAACCCTTTAATACCCAAAGCGTCGCTGGCAACCCATTACACCTGCTCACATTGGATTACTGTAATTACATAATGGTTTGTGCTATTGGGGAAAAAAATCCACCGGTTTCTGAAAGCTGAGACCTTGTGCTTTACAGCCAATATGGTGTCATTGTGGTAATTTCATTCATCCCTCTCCTGGATGCTGGTGAAACAACCTCTTTGTTCCCTGTGGTAAAAAAAAAACGACTGTTTTTTGTTGCCGATTTTGCACATTTAGAGACAGACTCACAAAAATGGATATATTATATTCTTCCTACTTCTCAAATTTCAATGTTAACATGAAAAATGTGTTATTCATGTTCAATTTTTTCGAAAATTAAATTCCATTTTGTGTTCTTTTGTCATTTAACTATTACTATTACACCCTTGTAACATGCAGTAAATTGTAAATAATTGCCAGATATTCTGATTTCCAAGACTTCTGGATAAGCAAAAAAGGTCCAGACAACATCCAGAAGGGTCAAGGGTGGAACAAAAGCTCTTATCACTTTTTGAAATCTGTTGATGTACTGTAAATATGCAACAGTATTTGGCCATGTCTACATGGAAACAGAGCTGGTTTAGACTCACATGTTTTTAAAGGCTCAGGCTATAAGAAGTCCTAGGAGACCTAGTCTATCATTAGTCTACATGATACTTTTCTATGCCTGTTTCTTCAGGATAAGGACAAAGATTGTGGACCCGTACAACAAGATTGTGGCCAGGATCACCCAGCTTGCCAGGCTGCAGGTAACTCTCTACCACACATATCATCATGATGATTTTATATTTTATATTTTCTTTTCTGTGGCTATGTGAATCAGTCAGTTTCTGTTTAGCGTGGCAGTTTAACTGAAGAACATTATTTCACATTTGATTCCAACCCACAGAGAAATCGACAGTGTGTAGGAGAGAGGTTCGGCTTTTTCTATAAGTAGGCAAAGCTGCCTCAAGGTTGCTATGAATGCATGATCAAGCAATCAAGCAACATGTATGTGCACCTCAGCACTGGACTGCACTCCTGCTTGTGTAGCAAAGGGAGAACATTGAATATTGACAAAACAGTGGCTGTTAAAAGGTCAGTGTGATTCTGAGGTCTCTCTTACTCAGGTTTTCTCTGTGTGTGTGTGTGAGAGAGAGAGAGAGAGAGAGAGAGAGAGAGAGAGAGAAAGGGGTAGAATGATGTCAACAGGATGGTTCTTTAACTCTTCTCTTTACTGAGAGCAGAGATCTGAGATCTCATCTGATCTGACACGTACAGGTAACCAATAATGGGAAGCTAAAATCAGTATAATGTGCCCTTGTTTACAGCAGCCATTTTGAATTGTAAATGGTATACAGACTGTATAATGGTCCTCTGACCACTCAAAGCACTTTTACATTACATATCACGTTCACCCATTCACACACACAGTGCCCGGGCCCTGGTATGGTTCATGCTGGCTCACTTAAAAGGCTGTGACACATTAAACAGAATCCAGAGTTAATCCTATTAACTCATTGAGTGCCAGCCCTTTTTTAAAACCAAAAGTGCCTTCTGGCAGCCTTTTTGGCCATTTTGAGTCATCTTTCATGATGCACAGAATATTTTGTACTATGATGCTGAAAACACTGAATGGCTCAAATGAAAGACGAGCATCTCTATTTCATCATGAAAAATAATTTTTACCTTTTTCTACTCTTGTTATATCTGGAGGAGAGTAGAGGCCAGTTTCAGCAAAAGCAACACTTTTTGTCCAGATTCTGTTTTGCTCTCTAATCGCGATCGTCTCCGCTTCCTGCTTTGATCTCTGTGGTGTATACCATCTCTTCATGTCCAGACTACAAATCCCAGAATACCTAAAATTACTCACAGGCTGTATATATATATACGTATATATATATATATATATATATATACACACACACACACACACACACACACACACACACACATTATCTACCGCTTATCCTCATAGGGTCGCGGGGGGGCTGGAGCCTATCCCAGCTGTCTTAGGGTGAAAGGCAGGGTACACCCTGGACAAGTTGCCACCTCATCGCAGGGCACATAGAGACAGACAACCACTCACACTCACATTCACACCTACGGCCAATTTAAATTAGCCAATTAACCTAATCCCCATGCATGTTTTTGGATGGTGGGAGGAAGCCGGAGTACCCGGAGAGAACGTGCAAACTCCACACAGAAAGGGGCCGGGGCCGGGATTCGAACGCGGTACTATATATATATATATATATATATATGTGTGTGTGTGTGTGTGTGTATAACGTATGTATATATATATATATATATATATATATATACACATATATATATGTATATAACGTGTATATATATACGTTATATACGTGTATATGTATACATATACACGTATACACGTGTATACGTGCATACACGTGTATATGTGTATATGTATGTGTATTATATATATATATATATATATATATATATATATATATATATATATATATATATATATATATATATATATATACGTATGTATATATACGTATATATATACACATATACGTATATACCCGTATATATACACGTATATATACGGGTATATACGTATACGTGTATACCAGATATATACGTGTGTATGTACGTATATATATATGTATATACGCATTACATACACGCAGTATATATGTGTGTATATACAGCGTATATATATATATATATGTATACATATATATGTATACATATATATATATATATACAGATATAAATATATATACTGTGTATATATATGTGAGAGCACTGTTACAGATTATTTTTATATTTCATATTAAGTATTTTTTGTTTACTGTATATTTGTGTTTGTATTTGGGCTATGCTTGAATTAATGACAGTTAAATAATTTAACACTAAGATTTACGACAATTGCAGTAAAGCATGTTTTGGTTTACGACAGTTTTTGCTGGTTCACTGCAGTTGGTTAGAATAACGGGAGGACAACCACGTGTATAACGAATAGACACAAGGAAATTTGCTGCCGTGGATTGAAATAAGTTTTTGACCGTACAAATGTTGTACAACTGATATTAGTACTGAAATATAAGTGTAGGCGGTTGAGTTAATTTTCCTGGTATTGGACCAGACTTTGTTTATGTTTTTGTTATTTTGCTTTTGTCTACAAATAAAGTACTTAACTTTTCATCTGCCTCCTGCGGAATACTTCAAGAAACACTCAAGTGGATTACTGTGTCAAAACAAACTATGGTAGCAAATTAAGTGGCCTGAAGGAAAATTTGGAAAACGGCCACTGCAATATATGTGTGTATATATACGTATATATATATATATATATATATATATATATATACGTATATTCGTATATTCACGTATATATACGTATATATACTTATATACGTATATATATATATATATATATAAATATATATATTAAGGGGCTTTATTTAGAAAGGATGTGGTGGGAATGCCATTGAGCCTGATAGGAAAAGTCCTTTTGGATTAATAAAGAATCTCCCTATCCATCCATCCATCCATCCATTAGGTGCACTGCTCATGTCCCTGAAAAAAATATTTAACTCCTATTGCTAACATGTTTTACATGAGGAGTTCTAATTATAAATATGCAAGTTGCTTCTTGAGATATATTTATTTACTTCTCTGTCTTTCCTGATTTGTGTCAATGTTTCCTCCCAGCACATACTGTACTTGCATATAAAAAAATAAAAAGGAGGAATAGCTCCATGGTTACATATTAGAGTGGGCATAGCAAGCATACCACTTTGCCAGGCTTTGATAGCGAGTGCTACTGACCAACAAGAGTGCTTTATGGAAAGTACCACAAGTGCAACAATATAAGTCAATTTAGTGTTTCGTGGTTATGATATTCAGGCTATTTAATTCTATACTGTCATTACCATACCTCTCTATATCGTTTGAGTTTGTTTTAAGTTTTATTGATTTAAAAGTTACTTTGTTTTTTCTTATTGTCTCTTTTAGAAAGATTTTAAGATTAGTTGGCAGTCTAGAAGCGAAAAGGATGATCTTTGAATTAGAAAATATGGTAGATACTGAGTATCTATGAGGGAAGCTAATTAATCAGTCTGAGATGGGAATGCCCTGATATGAAAACTTTCTGAGAACAGATATTAACATTACTGTCACTACCGTTTACCAATATTTACCGATAACTTGTTCTTGATCTTGTGTGTGCACTTCTTGAGTGTCATGTTGACACAAGCTCCTCCTGTCATTGCTTCACCCTTAATGCCAGTCAAGCGTCTTCATTTGATACCGTGAAAAATGTCCAGACTGCTGGCATAGCATCTGTCCTGCAAGTAACATAACCCACAATCCTGGGCTGCCACTGTCACATGCACAAGCAAACTAACTGAAAATATCTTTCGTTGTTCACACCCGAACATTTCATAGGACCGATATCCCTAGTCTGAGGAACTAGGCTAGGCTATTGTGTAATTCCTCCTGGCATATCTCAATGTCTTGCCTCCTGCCTGTCTTTCTGCTTTAGGTGGCATGTGATCTGCTGCGGAGGATCATTCGTATCTTGTACCTGAGCAAGAGGCTCCAGGGTCAGCTACAAGGGGGCAGCAGGGAGATCACCAAGGCTGCACAGAGCCTCAATGAGCTCGGTAAGGACATGCATGTTTAAGGATTATTCATAGTTCACATCTGGTTTTACAAAACTAAAATTGTTGCTGTAGTTCCCCCAGTATGTAGCACTTTTAGGTGGTTGCTTTTCACACCAGTGAAGAGCCTTACAGACCTTCACCTATCTTTGGTTTGTTATACTGATTGTCTACAATAATATATTTTATTTAATTAAGGTAAGGTAAGATAATTCTTCATTCAGGGAAATTTTAGTTCCAGCTAAAGTTATGCAATATTTAGGATATACAGTCGTGGTCAAAAGTTTACAGACACTTGTAAAGAACATAATGTCATGGCTCTCATGAGTTTCCAGTGTATATATGTGAGAGTACTGTTACAGACATGTTCTCTGGAGTGACGAATCACACTTCTCCATCTGGCAATCTGCTGGATGAGTCTGGGTTTGGCGGTTGCCAGGAGAACAATACTTGTCAGACTGCATTGTGCCAAGTGTAAAGTTTGGTGGAGGGGGGATTATGGTGTGGGGTTGTTTTTCAGGAGCTGGGCTTGGCCCCTTAGTTCCAGTGAAAGGAACTCTGAATGCTTCAGCATACCAAGACATTTTGGACAATTCCATGCTCCCAACTTTGTGGGAACAGTTTGGAGCTGGCCCCTTCCTCTTCCAACATGACTGTGCACCAGTGCACAAAGCAAGGTCCATAAAGACATGGATGACAGAGTCTGGTGTGGATGAACTTGACTGGCCTGCACAGAGTCCTGACCTCAACCCGATAGAACACCTTTGGGATGAATTAGAGCAGAGATTGAGAGCCAGGCCTTCTTGTCCAACATCAGTGTGTGACCTCACAAATACACTTCTGGAAGAATGGTCAAAAATTCCCATAAACACACTCCTAAACCTTGTGGACAGCCTTCCCACAAGAGTTGAAGCTGTTATAGCTGCAAAGGGTGGACCGACGTCATATTGAACCCTATGGATTAGGAATGGGATGTCATTTAAGTTCATATGAGAGTCAAGGCAGGTGAGCAAATACTTTTGGCAATAGAGTGTATTCTGTAGCATCACGACATTCAGCTCAGACACACTTCACCTCATGCTGCTGATACTACAACACTGACTTTGACAAAAAGTGATTTAAAGTATTTTTTATGAGTTATTTAATAGGTAGAGTTAAATAAACTCTGTTTATTAAAAAAGTGGTGGTAGGCTGTAGAAATAAAATTGACTCGACATGACCAAATGAGATTTGTCAAGCTAATTAATCTGATCATCAAATCACTGATAACATTCTGACCCCTTGTCACCTGGGGGTAATTTTTAGTAGAAGCAGACACAATGCGAGCTCTATGGCTCCACAACAGAGTCTACAGTATGGCTGTGTTGTGGTCCGTAAGATCATAGGAACAGGAGATCATACGGCAGCTTCAGCGATGACAGGGTTGTTGACCTTTAAATCAGGGCATGGGGCCAGTTGTTCTGCTGTCAGCTCAGCTGTACTGTGCAAACCATGCTGCTTTGGGACGGCTCGACAGACTAAACACTACCCAGAATTTCAACAAGATTGAGCATAAATGTACAAAAAAAACAATAGATCAGTAATTGTATTATCAGTTTGGGAATATTTAGATAAAAACAACATTTATACAGTGGTGGAAAAAAGTTTTCGGACACTCTTAAAATTTTACATAATCTCAAATATTATCGTGAAATACAGTATTTGTGGAAAAATAATTTTTGTGTTTCCAGAGGTGTGGCTGCATTAGACAGACACAAACAAATACAAATTACATTTTTTTTGTTTGTTTACAAGAAAAAAAAACAACAAAACTTAAAGCTATAGTCTATCATGTTAAAGAGCTAGCAAGAGAGCTAGCAAAATTTGAAAGTGGCACCTCATCTCAGCCTCCTCCCCACTCTCCTCCCCCTTCCCTCAGTGCTCCATCCAAAGCAGAGGCGTCATTAGACCTAATAGTGTACTGGTGCACAGCTGGGGCACACTTTATCATAAAAAAGCTTAAATAGTGTTTTAAACTATACAATCATATCAGATTATGTTGTTGTCTGGATCTTTGATAAACTACCTGAAATTAACTGATTTGGCCTACTTGTGCACTTTGGCATTTGGCTTACTTGTGCGCTTTACTCTAGACCTCCAAACCACGACTGGTAAAAGCAAAAAAGGAATGAATCTTTATGAAATATTTATTGCAGCAGTAAAACAAAAAATAAAGCGCTCCTACATCTTCTGGGTTTTAAATTATTTCCATTTCGGCAAAGTGGCCCATCCTATTTCACAAACACAAAACTATAAAGATATACACAAAACAATAAAGCCATGTAGTACATTAATCATTAATCAGAGAATCATTTTCTGGGAAGGAAACTGTAACATTTCGATTGCAGTTTTGTCAATCACTTGACAGTGACTTAACCTGGAGAGTTCTTTCCCTCTCAACTGACAATGGCAAGATGGTGAAGCATATCTTGCCCCATTGTGCTTCTCAGCACTCAGAATAACTTTCTGATATCCATCTACAAGAGTAATGCTGTTTGAGTCTAATCGAAATCAAAATAGTACATTGTGTTACAGGTCCCAGTCACAGGGACCGAGGTAACAAATAATAAAATGCCTCCAAAAGAACTGTACAAAATAGCTCTTCAATTAATCTAAATATAAATTGCATGTTTAGCTGCCCTGGCAGACCACAACACACAAATTATCCATACCATACCAACATACACAGATGAAAACAGACCAAACATAACTGTATCAACAAAGTTTCGTATCAAGGCACGAAGTGTGCAAAGCTAGACCACAGGCACGTGACTCCCATTAAACCCACATATCATTTTCATTGCAGTATTCATTATAGGCTAAACATTCATTGTGTAATTCAAGTAAACTATTGCATCAGGGTAACAATAACTGCAATCACTAAACTGTATCTTATATGTTCTAATCAGTGTATGTTTACTTTTAACAAAATGTTTCTTTAAAACTGTGTATTCACTCATGTATAACCGTATCTTTAAACCTTCATAGAAACTTTATACTCTTATTTGTTATCCCCAGTGTCTCATGACACACAATACTGCATGAGCCCCATTATCCGTTTATACAAAACCCATGATTTAACTTTAAATATGCTTATCAAACATCGGAAAATGTCAGTCTCCAGAAACCGAGTGTGGGAGCTCACAGTGCTGGCCTAACTGTTAGTTACATGAATCAATGACATGCCTATTGGCCAGTTAGCTAAAAGACGGCAGCTAACGTCTGCAGTAGATGCAGTATGTTGCCAAGTATTGCCAAGTATTCGCTCACCTGCCTTGACTCGCATATGAACTTAAGTGACATCCCATTCTTAATCCATAGGGTTCAATATGACGTCCGTCCACCCTTTGCAGCTATCTGCTGCACAGATCACTGACTCACCTGGAGAACACCAGCAGCACTGTGAGGATCATGTTCTTTGATTTCTCCAGTGCTTTCAACACGATCCAGCCTTCTCTGCTCAGGGGGGAAGCTTGAAAGTGCAGGAGTAGACTGTCAACTGGCTGCATGGACCATTGACTACCTCACAGACAGACCACAGTACGTGAGGCTTCAGAACTGTGTGTCGGACATGGTAGTCTGCAGCACAGGGGCCCCACAGGGGACAGTGCTCTCCCCCTTTCTCTTCACCCTGTACACATCGGACTTCAGCCACAACTCTGGGAGCTGTCACCTCCAGAAGTTTCGCCGACGACACAGCTATTGTTGGATGTGTGTCCAAGGGGGACGATCGGGAGTACAGGACCGTCATCACTGACTTTGTCGACTGGTGTGAGCATAACCACCTTCAGCTCAACGCCAGTAAGACCAAGGAGATGGTCATTGACTTCCGCAGGAGGAAGACACCCCAGACTGCACCAGTGAACATCCAGGGCCTGGACATTGAAATGGTGGAGAGCTACTGGTACCTGGGTGTTCACCTCAACAATAAACTGGACTGGACCCATAACACAGATGTCCTGTATAAGAGGGGCCAAAGTCGTCTCCACCTGCTGAGGAGAATGAGGTCCTTTGGAGTCTGCAGGACTCTGCTCAGGACCTTTTATGACACTGTGGTGGCGTCTGCAGTGTTTTCTGCAGTGGTCTGCTGGGGAGCAGGGAGCACAGAGAGAGACAGGAAGAGACTGAACAGGCTGGTGAGGAGGACCAGCTCTGTCCTGGACTGCTCCCTGGACTCCATAGAGGAGGTGGCTGACAGGAGGATGTTTGCTAAGCTCACATCCATCATGGACAACCCCTCTCACCCTCTGCATGGGACTGTGGAGGCTTTAAGCAGCTCCTTCAGCTGCAGACTGAGACTTCCACCCTGCAAGAAGGAGCGCTACCGCAGGTCATTCATACCATCAGCAATAAACCTTTACAACATCAGCATCACAGGCTGATGTAAACACAATCTGGACTCATCTCCATCACTGTCATTGTCATTGTTGTCACTGTTTAATTTGCACTAAAATTGCACTGCCACAATAATAATTGTGTTTTAATCAACAGTTTCATTTATATAAGTAAATATATATATATATATTATATATAAATATATTTTTTATTCCATTGTATTTAGTTCTTTGTAAATATGTAAATATTTTATTTTATTCTATTTTATTATTATTTCTATTATGTCACTACTGTTTTTTTCTAACTACTGCAATGTGTCTGTGATTTTGTCTATGCTGCTGTGGCAGGTGAATTTCCCCCCAAGGGGGATGAATAAAAAAAACTATTCTATTCTATAACAGCTTCAACTCTTCTGGGAAGGCTGTCCACAAGGTTTAGGAGTGTGTTTATGGGAATTTTTGACCATTCTTCCAGAAGTGTATTTGTGAGGTCACACACTGATGTTGGACAAGAAGGCCTGGCTCTCAGTCTCTGCTCTAATTCATCCCAAAGGTGTTCTATCAGGTTGAGGTCAGGACTCTGTGCAGGCCAGTCAAGTTCATCCACACCAGACTCTGTCATCCATGTCTTTATGGACCTTGCTTTGTGCACTGGTGCACAGTCATGTTGGAAGAGGAAGGGGCCAGCTCCAAACTGTACCCACAAAGTTGGGAGCATGGAATTGTCCAAAATGTCTTGGTATGCTGAAGCATAACCGTAATCCCCCCTCCACCAAACTTTACACTTGGCACAATGCAGTCAGACAAGTATCGTTTACCTGGCAACCACCAAACCCAGACTTGTCCATCAGATTGCCAGAAGGAGAAGCGTGATTCATCACTCCAGAGAACTCGTCTCCACTGCTCTAGAGTCCAGTGGCGGCGTGCTTTACACCACTGCATCCGACGCTTTGCATTGCACTTGGTGATGTATGGCTTGGATGCAGCTGCTCGGCCATGGAAACCCATTCCATTAAGCTCTCTGTGCACTGCTCTTGAGCTAATCTGAAGGCCACATGAAGTTTGGAGGTCTGTAGTGATTGACTCTGCAGAAAGTTGGTGACCTCTTCACACCATGTGCCTCAGCATCCGCTGACTCTGCTCCATCAGTTTATGTGGTCTACCACTTCATGGCTGAGTTGCTGTCGTTCCCAAACACTTCCACATTCTTATAATACAGCTGACAGTTGACTGTGGAATATTTCAGAGTGAGGAAATTTCACGACTGGATTTGTTGCACAGGTGGCATCCTATCACAGTTCCACACTGGAATTCACTGAGCTCCTGAGAGCGACCCATTCTTTCACAGATGTTTATAAAAGCAGTCTGCATGCCTAGGTGCTTGATTTTATACACCTGTGGCCTTGGAAGTGATTGGAACACCTGACCTCAGCCAACTGCCTCATACATTTAAACGTAAAAAGTAAATTTGTAATGGTATTGGAAATGGAAATGGTAATCATCAAACACACATCAACACAAAGGTGAAAATAAACAACAAGGATGGGCAGTTTACCCCGTCACTAACCTGTAAGACAGATGGAAAGGACAAGCACACTGACACCATTGTTGTCCCTAAGTTGTCTCTGAAGTGAGGCAGGACCCCAAACACAGCTAAAGTTGTGTGAATAAATTACCATATTAAAGGTGAAGAAGGAGTTCTTTGAAAAACAGTTCCAGCAAGCTATATTTTGAAAATACACACACCCCTGCCCTTTCTTCAGACCTCCCACTGAAACTCGCATTGCTTGTTCCCGAGCGTTCCAGAGCATTCACAGAGGTTCACAGAGGTTCCTAAAACAACAAATATTATTACCATTTCAAGAAATATTCATCTGTATACTCGATTAAAAGTTGACTTTTCACTTGTTGTTTTGATACATGTTCTACATTATTTCATTAGCTGCTTTCACATTATCGAGCCAAAGCCGAGTCAGCCCGGGCTTGCCGGTGCTAAGTGTTTTTTCACCGCAGGGCCAGGGGCGAACGAGGGCCATCTCCGGGCCGTCTTGGTGCTGATGGCCCGCGTATTCTGACCCCATCGAAAACATGGGGCTTAGTGGTGACAAAGCAGTGCAAGAGGCTGTGTCAAGATTGGGATTAGCTGTTAGCTGCGTATCCTACTACTGTCGATGTAAACAAATAGCATATCAGTTAGTGAGCTATCTTCCTTACCTCATGACGATGTGTTATAGCTGGCATCATGAACGGATTGTTTTGTGGTTAACATACCTCAATTCTTCCATGCCTTGGCTCTCAGTCATCGTTGCTGTTGTAAGGGCCGCCGGTTCAAGTCCAGGTTGGACCAAGTTTGGAGAGTGGACTGGTGGCTGGAGAGGTGCCAGTTTCTCCTCCTGGGCACTGCAGAGGTGCCCTTTAGCAAGGCACCGAACCCCCAGCTCCCCGGGCGCCTTACATGGCAGCCCACTGCTCCCTGAGGGGATGGGTTAAATGCAGAGGACAAATTTCATGTATGTAGCGATATATATGTGACAAATAAAGTATCTATTAAAAAAAAAAATCTATTAATTTGATTGCTCTTTGTCGTCATCCCTCATGTAGCCTCTGTAACAGCGTAACTGGTCTGATGCTGCTTGCTCATATACAAATCGTCTTAAATCCATGCCTGTGCTGATGAACTGACTGCCTATCCTGTATGAAAATGTGTTCTGTCATAACATTTTCGCAAACTGGGGTGTAACCTGGAGGAGGTAGTAGCCTGACAGTGTGAACACAAATGATTTCGAGGTTTGGGGCTTGTGGCCCAGCCCTATTAGCACTGATGTAGCTATAGAGGGGTCTATTCGTTCATGAAGGAGTGCACACAGAGAGGGGGAGGGAGAAGTGTATGACACGTCCATCAAACTTCCAATCATTTGGAACAATATGATTAGATGGTGTTTTCCATGATTTTGCACTCAAGAGTGGACTAAAATATTTTTTTTTACAGTATTTTATAATTTTTTTTTTGTGACAAACCTTCTATTTTCCTGGTTGCAATGTGGGTGTGAAGAGGTTTTCAAGCGATAGATAAAAAATGTTCCAGAAAAAGATCTCCTGCTCCACCTTTAAGTAGCCATGTGCGCATTTTGTCTGTGTAGTGAATAAAATAGCAATGAGTTGCCATGTTAAGTAGCTATGTGCGCATATTCTGTAGATTATGCCATGACTTAAAACTTTGAAGTGATTTTTTTTTTTTTTTTTTTTTTTTTACTGGTGAAATTTATACTGGGGTACTACAGATCAATACTGGGGCACGTGCCCCAGTGAAATCTGTCTGGTGACACCGCAGGGCCAAAGTACACCCCCTCAAACTTGAACATCTGACAGTAGGATTCAGCACGGAGAACCGGTATGCTAAAACGTCCCATTCAAAGCCAGTGTACCAACGTCATATTGTTACCTTTATAATGCACACACTGATGACTACGGCTGTGCAATATAGTCAAAATGTCATATCCTATTACCTTTTCAATACAAGTGGCATTGACAACCAGTTTACAAGCTAGCATGATAAGTTAGCATTGGGCTAAGGCCCAAACATACTCGGCGGAACAGACACAGAGAAACTTCACAGAAATTTCACAGGAAACGACTAGTGTCAGAGTGCTCCACTATGGAAGCTGCCTCCTTCTTTCTTCTCTTTCCCTGTTTAGCAGGGTGACCCATCAGAAGTAATGCTGGAAGTGGTATTTTTGGCTGCGTTTTCTCTGCCATTGTTCCCTACAGAACAATGCTCCTGCTATCTCTGTATTTCTGCAGAGAAGTGCAGAATGAGACATGAAGGCATCTGATTGGTTCTTACACTCAACCCGAGTAGCAGTTGATTGGTTTTTACAGTTCTGTAGCTTCCACAGAGGTCTGTTTCTTTTCCTTCCTTTTTTGAACACATAATGTATTACCTGCTCTCAGGGTACAACAGTACAACAAAAAGTGCTTCTGAACAGAATGACAGACTATAGCTTGAAGTCTAAGGAATTATCTGTAGAGCACTGCATCAAAGAAGAGTACACCAGGAAACAGCATTTCGTAGGATCCATGTTCAGGTTCAGATGAAATGAGCGTTGAAACCGGCACCGCTCCATGCCAGCTTCATAGCTGGCATACGCCATTATCTGATGCTTTTGGTCCGTTGGAGGGGGACTGAGAGGGGATGCTGGGAAACTGTTACAAATTGATAAACAGCTGTCCACACTGGGCTTCTTGACCACGGAAGCTAGCCGACCCTTTCGGAGTGAGCCAGTCGACCCTGAGCTGGACCATGCCACCTGTGTTGGGCTGGATCATTCACATGTCAGCCAGGTGTATAAAATTCCCATACAATACAGTTGAACAGGACAACATTAATGCACAATTTGCAGCGATAGCTGGATTCCCTAATGAAATCGCAGCCTTCGACTGTATTCATGTTGCAATAAAAGTGCTATCTCTGTGTGCAGATTATTTGTGATGCACAAATGCATCTGACCAACATCGTGGGGAGGTGGTCTGGCCTAATGCACGATTCATATGGCAAGCCGTTTTAACATTTAATTGAACCACACACCTATCTGTAATTACATTTTAGATTTCCATAATAGCAAAAGAAATGTAATTTTGACTAGTCAGAATGGCAATTAAAGATATCTGCAGTAACATTCTTACTAGTAGAAGTGTTATTTTAAGATATCCACGACCTTGATTGTACTAGTCAAAAATAAATTGTAGATATCTAAAAATCCTTAAAACCTGTAAGTCGCCATTTTAACATTTAATAGCTAGACTGGATATGTATTACAGATAGCTGTAATTCAATTCTGCCTAGTCAAAAAGAACATTTCAGATATCCACAGTCACAATCTGGATATCTAGAATGAACGTTCTGGATATCTGCACTTGAATTCTTAGTAGGAAAAACTCCCATTTCAGATATCTTCAATCCAAATGACTGGTCATAATTTTCATTTCAGATATACAAAATGAAAAACTATTCCAGAACAGATATCAAAAATACATTTGTGGATATCTCAATTGTGTTGTTGCGAGTCGTAATTGTAGATATCAGAAATTACATTTTTACTTGTCAGAATATGAATTGTGAATATCTGTAATGACATTTTCACTAGTCACAATGTAGTTTGAATATTCAAAATTCCATTCTGGATTTGCTGCACTTGATGGATCGGATGGATCTCATGACCAGTCAACATTTACTCCAGCCACCCTGTATCGTGCACTGCAGTCTGTTCCCACTATGCTTTTATTTTGGATGTATGACTTGCGTTGAGCCAGACCACCTCACAGCGATGTTGTTCAGATGCATTTGCGCATCACAAGCACTGAGATAGTGCTTTTATTGTAACATGAATGCAGTCAATTGCTGCGATCATAGCAGGGAATCAGGTTATCGCTGTAAATTGTGCAGTAATGTTGACCTGTTTAACTGCATTTTATGCGGATTTTATATGCCTGGCTGACATGTGGATGATCCAGTCCGACACAGAAGGCATGTCCCGGCTCAGAGTCGACTGGCTTACTCCCATTCGGTTGGCCAGCTCCTGTGACCATGAAGTCCAGTGTGGGCAACACCTGTACAGGCACTAGAAGCGCTCAGCTCCTCACTGTGGTGCTCCAAGACCGGTCACAGCTTCGCACACAGCTGTTTACCAACTGGTGACAGTTTCCCAGCATCCCTTCTGAGTGTCGCCAACCGACCAAAGGCATCAGAACCTGGCGTACGGCAGCTCTGACCTTGGCGTGGAGCAGTGCCAGTTTCCACGCTCAGTTCACTATTGATAAATCTGAACGTGAACGTGGATGCTGGCATTCGCCATGTTTCCTGGCATACACTACTTTGATAAATGAGGCCCCAGGCCCCTGGGTTCTTCCTAGAGTTGGTCGGCCATCTAAACTGAATGATCAGGGACAAGACAAAAAGTGGAAAAAGTGAAGTGCTGTGAATACTTTCCAGATGTACTGTAGCCCCAACCAGTCAATTGTGAGACCAGTCATCTCAGAACATTGCCCTTGTAAGGATCAGGGCTGATTCAGAACAGTTGATGGCTGATCTAGATGTGTTGAGCCTTTGAGTAGGTTCAGAGGACTGTGTGACCTTCTGGCATCAATAGACGGAAAGTGATAATGATGTCCTGAATGTCACCGCCACCATTTAACTATTTGCCATACCACCTTTAGTTATCAGAAGGCATTAAGCGTGACAGAGTGGGTTCAGAAGGATAAGTCTTTCAGCAGCCTGTTCCTGTTATCTTATGACCACTTCTCATACCACATGCGCACACACACACACACACACACACACACACACAAAGAAACACACACACTCTTTACACATTCTCTGTATCCTCCAGCACAATAACAAGTTGCTAAAGGTGATACATTGTCGGCTTCTGGTCTCTGCTGTGCCAGTTAGCTGTTGTCCAACAATCCTAACAATTTGGGCTTTGTGTTTTGTTGTGGTTCACACTGTGGGGACTTGGAATCACTTAAGTGGAGTTTGTAGAGGTCATCCCAAAGCTTACCACAATTATATGGACATATACATATATCTGTCATATATGGACACTATAGGTGAAATTCACAAACCAATGTCCAAATACCTTTGTTCTGGTTGTTTTCAACTTAGCCTCTAGTCGATGACCTTGTTCTGGAATTGCTCATCAACTATTGAATTGCTTGTCATGAATTTTTCCCCTGGCATATCGTCTCCAGAGGATGAATCCCAATAATACTTTGGCATTCCCCGAACATTCCTCTAACACCACTGTGAGAGGTCAGCAACTATCGGAAAAGTTTGCATTGAAGCTTGGTGCACACATTCATGTTCCCCCTCAAGATGCACTGTATCTTTGATTCATGACATAATACCCACAGAGCCAATGACATTTTGTTCTGAACCCTTTGGTAGTGTGTACATAGTTTAAATACCTGGGGCCTGATGTGTCAAAGTAGCATACGCCAGGAAACGTGGCGTATGCCAGGATCCATGTTCATGTTCTAATGTATCGATAGTGAAATGAGCATAGAAACTGGCACTGCTTCACACTAACTTCATAGCTGCGGTACGCCAGGTGCTGATGTTGGTCCATTGGTGACACTCAGAGGGGATGCTGGGAATCTGTTACAGCTGTACATGGAGCTGTGACCGGTCTTGGAGCACCACAGCCAGGAGCCGGGTGCTGCCAGAGCCCACACAGGTGTTGACCACACTGGGCTTCTTGGCCATGGGGCTGGCCGTCCGATCGGGAGTGAGCGAGTCGACCCTGAGCCAGGCCAGGCCATCTGTGTTGGATGGGATCCTCCACATGTCAGCCAGGCATGTAAAATTCCCATACACTGCAGTTAAACAGGTCAACATTAATGCGCACTTTGCAGTGACAGCCGGATTCCCTAATGTAATCAGAGCGATCAACTGCATTCATTTTGCAATAAAAACACCATCACAGTATGCACATGATTTGTATATGCATCTGACCAACATCGTTGCAAGGTGGTGTGGTGTGTCATACATCCTAAAAAACATGGTGGGAACAGGCTGCAGGCGGACATGCCACGGGGCGGCTGGAATAAATGTTGACTGGTCATCAGTCTTCTCCCTGACTCATGCTTTGCATGTGTGTGTCCCCAATTATCTTCTACACATGGGTAAAATCACAAATAGCTTCATCAGCATCTCTTCTGAATGACAATCCTATTTCACGATCCATCAAGTGCAGCACACGTGGCTTCTAATCCTGTGTTTTTAACTCGGGTGACTGTGGCTACGCCCTGGAGTTTCTTCTCTTTCACCTCTCGTGATGAGGAGAGCCCCAGCGTGGAGCCTGTTTAAGTGATCATAAATGTATTATGGGTGTGATGAGGGAGAAGTCCTCAACGCCAACATGTGCACTTAATTCCATGCTGATTTGGATGTACACTATATTGCCAAAAGTATTCGCTCACCTGCCTTGACTCGCATATGAACTTAAGTGACATCCCATTCCTAATCCATAGGGTTCAATATGACATCGGTCCAGCCTTTGCAGCTATAACAGCTTCAACTCTTCTGGGAAGGCTGTCCACAAGGTTTAGGAGTGTGTTTATGGGAATTTTTGACCATTCTTCCAGAAGCGTATTTGTGAGGTCACACACTGATGTTGGACGAGAAGGCCTGGCTCTCAGTCTCCGCTCTAATTCATCCCAAAGGTGTTCTGTCAGGTTGAGGTCAGGACTCTGTGCAGGCCAGTCAAGTTCATCCACACCAGACTCTGTCATCCATGTCTAAATGGACCTTGCTTTGTGCACTGGTGCACAGTCATGTTGGAAGAGGAAGGGACCAGATCCAAACTGTTCCCACAAAATTGGGAGCATGGAATTGTCCAAAATGTCTTGGTATGCTGAAGCATTCAGAGTTCCTTTCACTGGAACTAAGGGGCCAAGCCCAGCTCCTGAAAAACAACCCCACACCATAATCCCCCCTCCACCAAACTTGCACAAACTAGCACAATGCAGTCTGACAAGTATTGTTCCCCTGACAACCGCCAAACCCGGACTCGTCCATCAGATTGCCAGATGGAGAAGCATGATTCGTCACTCCAGAGAACACGTCTCCACTGCTCTAGAGTCCAGTGGCGGTGTGTTTTACACCACTGCATCCGACGCTGTGCATTGCACTTGGTGATGTATGGCTTGGATGCAGCTGCTCGGCCATGGAAACCCATTCCATGAAGCTCTCTGTGCACTGTTCTTGAGCTGATCTGAAGGCCACATGAAGTTTGGAGGTCTGTAGTGACTTTCTGACTCTGCAGAAAGTTGGTGACCTCTTCACACTGAGCCTCGGCATCCACTGACCCCGCTCCGTCAGTTTACGTGGCCTACCATTTCGTGGCTGAGTTGCTGTCGTTCCCAAACACTTCCACGTTCTTATAATACAGCTGACAGTTGACTGTGGAATATTTAGGAGTGAGGAAATTTTACGACTGGATTTGTTACTCAGACTCCTGAGAGCAACCCATTCTTTCACAAATGTTTGTAAAAGCAGTCTGCATGCCTAGGTGCTTGATTTTATACACCTGTGGCCATGGAACACCTGTGGCCATGGAGCTCCTGATTCTGATTATTTGGATGGGTGAGCGAATACTTTTGGCAATATAGTGTATCAAGGGAACTTGCATGGATTCCAGCATTCGTACAGTTTAATACATCCAAATATTTGACGGTGTACGCCACTTTCTGGATATCAGCATACACCAGCTCTCGTATGAAATCCACGCAAGTATTGATATATCAGGCCCCAGCTGTTGTTCAATACAAATTCAAGTTGATGAGACTAAAATACTTGATATAGGGAAATTGTCCTGTAAAACTGTAAAATATATCAGTAGCAATAAGGTGTAGTGATGTCTTGGATGAATGAAGTACACAGTATATGCAAGCTCTTTAATCGAAATGATATCTTTAATGATAAATTATAATAATTGTTGTTATCCATGAACTATAAAATGCACTGTTTTAAGAAAAGCATAAAAAATATCAAAGCACATTCTTATTATTTTTTGACCAAGATGTTAAATTCCAGTTAATTTCCTGTCATTCTTGAACAGAAAAATGTGTTTTAGTGGTTGTTTGTTATTCTGGATTCATTTCTGACTTCTCAGTGAATTCCAGTGTTCTGGCTCAAATTTGGGTCTAAAAATGTGAATTAAGTGTAAATTCCTCACTCCTGTTCAAAATGGTGAAGAGTAGTGAACGTTGTGAGGAAGAAAGAGTCCAGTTATGTCAAATAATTTCAAAACAGTTTGCTGTATTTGTTCATCTTTTATCCCGAATTTGTAGAACCCCTTCTTCAAACACAGTAGACGTAGTCGAGAATTGTTTTACAACATATTGTTTCCTGTTAAAGATTTCCCACTAGGCCTTATATCTTCAACCATCCATCCATTATCTACCGCTTGTCCTCACATGGGGGGGCTGGAGCCTGTGTTAGGATTAGTAGTGCAGCATGGCTTATTTGTTGTCATAATTTTTAGCTATTTACTATTTTTAATGAGAGAACAAGGCATGCAATAGACAAAAGTGACAGTATTTGCATCTCATGGACATACTGTATAAAAATTTTCACACTTTTTTTACCTACTTATTTTGACATAATTTTCCACCTATTCTACATCATGCACTGGTTCACTTCTGTCTCTGGTTCTTATTTTTAATATATGCTCGATTATAGTACTATATCATCATTACTACATCATCATATATCGTATATAATTACCAGGTATGGGTTGATGAAATGCTGTGAGGAGCAGCGTTTGCACAGCTCATTTCTTCCTTGCTGTGGTGATAGTTACATGTGTCTAATGTGTGTGCAAGTTTGTTATATTGCGGATGTGCACTCAAAAAATTGGATGTCTGCTACATTAATCTAAGTGTAACATGTAGCTTCTACCATATATAGTCACGTTTTGTGGTTGAGCATCATTAAGTAATATTATTTTAGCATGATGTGCAATAACTTAACATTGACTAAATTAATTTATGTTTGCATTAATGCATTTTGGCAAGATGGCAAATTGTGTACAACTCCAGAGCAGAAGGTGGCAGGAGTGTGTGAGCCGGGAGTTTTAGAAACTTTACTTAAGGAAGTTCAGCACACACTTCAAAACACTCTGAGAGCTGACAATGTTCGTTGTGGAAGATGTTATGCTAAGTCCTTTACTTGACTTAAAATAACTTTGACTTAAAAATAAACCACTGCACAGAAATGTCATATAACTTGTTATTGTCCTCTCTATAATTTTGAACGATTAATTTTGTTCAGTGTTTTCATAGTGTGTTCACTAATCATAGCAGCATTAGCAGCTAACTGGTGAGTGAGCATATTATAATTGGGTGGAAATACTTTCCATAACTTTTTTATGTTCACCCAACAAATGATTATTATGTTGGATTTTCCCCTCGTAATTGGGTAATGGTAACCCCTTCTGGTGTGATCTGCTGTAGCTAATTGCACATGGAGAAGCAAGAGATCAGAGGGACACTGACATATAATGTGGCTTTGGTTGTTTATTACAAATGGCAACAAACAATATCAAGGTATTCTATAACTGTACATTAACATTTGTCTCATTTTATGCTAACCAAAGAATGCACACTGCTGCTTAGATACAGAGTTATGAGTAAACTGTCCTTGATAGCACTCCACAAGATCCCATATTAAATAGCAATTACCCTCCTTGTGCCTGTTACACCTGTTTTGGGACGGAGGAAAAAAATCACTTAGACATGTAATCCCAAAACTCTTCAGCTGCTGGTTTTGTCACTTTTTTTTTTACCTCCTCACCTTTATCGCTACATTCCTCTGGTCTCAGGGAACATAATCTTTTCTGAGGTCATAATTTTAGTATTTATTTAGTAAGCTGCCCTTGATTCCTGTACTCCATTGTTAATGACGACATGCACTTTTAGCTTCTCCAGACTTTTTTCCCTGTCATGGTAGTAGTTCCTCCTTTTTTCCCCAAATACTTTCCACCTCTGTCTTTGCATAAACAAAACTCCCTTTAAAACCCAACATTTTAAAATGTTTCTGTCGTTACTTTACCTTTTTAGGTGGAATGTAACCAATTCCTATTATTACATTTTTGACATACTGTATTTACATTTGAGTTAATTGTCCATTACTCCGTGTCCTGTGACAGACATTTTTGTCGGGCTTCCGTGTTCTCAAAGGTGACCTTCTTGTTTCTTCTGGGGTCAATCCATGAGTTATGGATGACTACATTGTTTGGTGTGGGGTCAGCCTCTACCACTGACACCACCCTCTTCTTCATCTTACTTTTCAAAACCTTTTGGAACTTCTGCCGCGTGAAGGCATAGAGGAGCGGGTGAAAGATGGTGGTACCATAGGCCATCACCAGGAAGCCAAAGCGGAAGCGAGCAGTCAAATCACTGGGCCCAGTGCTGAGGATGATGGTATTGAGCACAGTTATTGGGGTCCAGCAAAGTAAGAATGTGGAGATGATGAGGAGAGACATCTTGAAGACTCGTTTCTGCCTTTCCCTTCTTTCCCGATGACGCTTTACTGCTCGTCTCAGCGCGATAATGACTGACACTGATGCCCGCATTCCCAAAGGTGCATTCCCACCTGCCCTGACTGCTGTGCTGCTCTGCGAAGCATCCGTCAACTCTGCTTGTGTTGCTGTGCTTAGAGAAATAGCGTTTTTACTCTTTTCCTTCCTTTTAGGCAGGTTGTGGTGAAAGCGTGTTCCTATGCGAATATTAAGTGCCTGAAGAATCTTGTAGTAAGTCACTAGCATTACCACAGCAGTAAAAAAGAATATAGGGATCTGTGCTAGCAGGTGGTAATATAAACCCAGCTCTGTGTAATACTCATTTTTATGAGCCATTGTGGTCAGTGCAGTCTGGTTCACTTGGTCGGAACCAGAATTATCGAAGAAGCCTACTTCCATGAAGGGAATCAGGAAACTGAAGAATGATAGAGCCCAGATGGATCCCAGTAGAGCTACAGCTCGGCTCATCGTTAGCACGCGGTTTGCTGGCCGCACTGATATGTCATAGCGGTCCACGGTGATGGCCAGGACATTAGCAGCGGTAGCAACACTTGCAAAGGAGACACAGGCCTCATGGAAACAGCAGATCATAGCTGTGTCTGCCTCCAAAGGGAGTAACACCACCACAGCTGTTAGCGGGATGCAGCATACACACACCTGGAAACAAGACAGGAATTCATGTCACATCCCAATTGTTGGGTTTTCTTCTTTTTGTTTAGCACCGGATAAAACTAGAACTAGTTTTATGATGATTGGTGGTCATAGCAGCATGGCTCCATATAGTGAATAGGACTAATGGTAACAGTTTTAAAAATTTAAATTAAATACTGCTTTTAATACTATCGGTAACATTTACAATAATGGCAAATATTCAATCTAAAGGTCCTCAGTGTTGGATCTTTAAGTCCAGGGTCCATTTAAAGCCATCTCTCCACTCTGTTAAACGTGATTCTGCTCCTCTGCCCTTTGTGTGCATGTCTGTAGTTTTGGAGTGATAAAAAAGGTCAGTATTTTTATATCTGTCACGTGTTCTAGTAATTTTGGCCGCAGCTGTATGTGCTGGCATATCAGGCCACATTTACGATAACAAACGTTTTCAAGATTATGAAGCATACATTTCCAAGAAAAGAACATGGAACCCTGAACGAGGCCTTAAGAGATACATATTTTCACATATGCATTTTCTTGTCCTGTTCTTTGTTGTTCAGTAGATCAAACAGACAGTGAAACTACTGCTGCAGATGGCAAGCTGATCCCGGAACCGTGTATGGACTAGGGCTGGGTATCGTTCAAAATTTTTGATGCAATGCCAGTTTTGGTACCTTTGTTTTGATACCGGTTCCAGAACGATACTTTTTTCAATACCTCAAAAAGTTGTTTTTGTGTAATTTGGGCTTTAATTATGGTCATCATCAATATTGATTTAACTGGCTATGACCAGTTCCTCTTTAGGACCCTGGGGAGTGAGAGTTTGCCTTATGGTGTGTTCACTGAAAGTCAGAACTTGGAGCTCAGCTCAACTTAACCTCAAAGTGTAATGCTCTCAGCTTTTCCAGCCTTACAGGCGTACAACAAAACATGTAGCTACTGTTTACATCAGTAGCAGATAGCATAAATTCTATGTCTGGTTGGTGAGATTAATCCAACTTTCTGAGTTGAAGAGCAAACTTCACGGGGAGTTCTGATTTAAATTCTGAACATGGATGGAACATGGATTTTCTGGCATTCTTGTACATGAGTCTAAACATACAAACGACGGGCTCCCAATGCTGCTGCAATGACATTAATCCTCTGTTTCACCAGCGATATTTGACTCAAAGTGGGGGGACGGATCGGTATCACAACGAAACTCTTGAGACATCTGAGAGCATGGCTCGCAGACACTTGGGTATCAGAATTTGGCACCAAAAAATTATTAATTTTTGATATCCGCTAGGATGAGAGTTTTTCAGTGCTACAAAAGTATCAAGGTTCCGTACCCAGCCCTAATTTAGATGAAACAGGTTTCTGCAGAGCCGTTGTGAAACTCAAATTGGGTCACCACCCATCGCTATCTTAGCAGTGACATCACAGAACTAACACACTGATAATCAAAAATGGTCAGTGGAGTTGAAGCAAGCCTAGCATTTAGCGACCTAGTATGGCATCCACCTGCGTGTGTGTGTGTGTGTACACATGTATAATGGTTTATTTATAGAAGTGGTCTCAGTACTGAGAAGTATTTTTTTTAACACTCTTGAGTGTATTCTGAGTATTACTTGATGTTAAATACCTCTTGGAAAAAAGGGTAATGATGTGAAGATATATTAACAGAACTCAGGACTCACCAGCACATCCACCACATGCAGGTTCATGGTAATGATGTTGGAGACAGAGCTGATGAGATTCTGTTTCATACAGTAGAGGACCAGCACAGTGAGGTTGGAACTCAAGCCCAACGCTATCTCCAAAAGCAGAAAGCCTGTTAGAGAAACCTATCAACAGAAAGAACGTCGGCATTTACAGTGACAGTCAATGTTACTTTAGTCATTATAATGCAGAAGATTTAATTGATACGTAATGTTAAGGCTGCACGATATTTGGAACATATGCATTAATGTTGAATATTGCAGTGACAATAATCCTTCAGAATACAGTGTTAATGTCTTTCTGCTAACATAGACCAAAGACAGTGACACTGGAAAAAAATGTTTCCTCGTCAGGAGTTCCTCCAGCAAAACTCTGATAAATGGATGTCTCTTGGACTGTTTTGATGCCACTTGACTTAGCAGTTTAGCTTTTGCTAACTTTAGCTTTTTGGAGCTCTTCCTATAGATATTTGTGGTTGTGTTGTTGATTGTTGTGGAGCTTAGTCACAATTGTTGGACATGACGAGCATAGTACCTGTGTTTGCAACACCTCATCTGTCTTGCAGGGGTGTGATGAGATTAAATCGTGACAATATTTCTTGTTTAGTGAAACAATGTCTCGGGAGCACAGGGCAGAAAGAAATCTATCAGACTTTGAGCTATCCAAGCTTCTATTAGTGACCTGTGGGTGACAGTAAAAGAAAATGAGAAGAAGAAGGCGAAGGAAAGCGGCAGCACACACCGAAGGCGCAAGGCGCAGGTGCTCCGAGAGAAACCCATTCATTGTGTATATGGTTACGTCGCACAAAGGCACAGCGGTCTATGCCGAAGAGAGCGCAGCAAAGGGGTGGAGTTTGCGCGTTTGTACGCTGCAGGACAGATGCCAGGAGCTGCACAGAAAAGGGTAAAATGCATATGTGTGGAAAGGATGGAGGAAAGGCTGATTCTTGCCATATAGTAATTTGACAAGCCGTGGGACACAAGACTGCGCCTCGCTTTCCGTATTCGGTATGAAACCAGCTTTAGAAAGATAGTGGCAGATTTTAACCTCCTTCAAATACAGTATGATCTAAAGATGCAAAGGGTGCATTTCTGCAGTGTTGGCGAGGCATGATGGCTTACTTTGTTTCATGCTAACTTTGTCTCATTTCTTTGCATTTTGCTGTCTCAGTTACGACCATGTCTGGCACACTGATTACCATTTTTCATGGTTCAAACTGTCTTTTGCAGTATGTATATTGCTCACATTGATGAATTTTAGATATATTGTGCATTCCTAATTGATTTGATTACAAACCTGGAAGCCTATGGGGTAGATGGCCTCGTCTGAGGTCATGTCAAGGTCATACGGGTCAACTGTGTCGAGCACCGTCATGTTGTTCATGGTGGCTGCATAGATCTGCACTGGGGATGTGTGCATTATCCTGATTTGAGGAAGAGACCTGGGGAGCAGCAAAAATGTTTATTCAATTCACATGCATGTACATAGTCATTAACAGCATATAATGCACAACAGGTGCTACCTTTGTTTAGTGAAGAATGTACTGTAAATGCAATAAATCAGTATCTGTTATTATTGTTGTTATTATTATTATCATTACTATCATTTACTATATTCACTATATAAATATACTGTATATATGTGTGTGTGTGTATATATATGTGTATATATATGTATATATATGTGTGTATGTATATCTATATATATATATATATATATATATATATATATATATATATATATATGTGTATGTACACACCACCAGTTTCAACATGTGTCTACTATCACTGTTTGCTCTTCTAGTCTTTCTGTTGACTGGTGTTCTCTGCTTCTTATTTTTTTTTTTTTTTTATATATAGGCCCTTATGCTGTTGCACTATCCACTTGCTATTGTCACATTGGCATGTGTTGTCAAATGCCAATGCTGTCGTGAGACACATACTACTTTGTAATGCAAACAGAAAGGAAGAAACTGTGGACATCAACACCAGAGAAGCTTTTACACACATTTACTTTACTACATTTTATAGCAAAAAACATAACAGTCATTGACAGGATTGTGGAATTTTCTGAAATTCACAATCCCACAAGCACATCCTATGGAGCAACTGACCAGGTAGCAGACTCCTTACGGCACTGGTAGCTAGGGGCAGAGGGCACGGAGGAGGAGAGCGCAATCGGAAGAGAAAATAACTTAACATCAGAAAAAATACTATATCGGGATATATATCATTGTCGGGATATAAAATTAGCTATATCAGGAAATAAAATTTCATCCATATCGCACAGAACTAGACCCCAAAGGTGTAATATGAGGCTTGAACTCACCACTTCCTCCTAGCAGCGTCCTCTCCAGCTCAGCCGCAATGGAAGTAGCCACAAGGAACTTGGTTGAATATTTCAAACTATCCCACCATATTATGTTTCACAAGATCAGTCTTCATTGCATCCTTTTGAGTAACAGCAATCTCTCTGTGAACAACAGAATTTGACGGACAATGAAAAGTCCTCTACGAACTTTAGCTTTGGGGATACTTGGCTCTGCTCAGGCGAAGGGAAAAGTCTGTTTGTGCAACATAGAAGGCAGCACACACCCGCCCCTCATCAGGGGGCCTGTGGTTTGGAACATTAGTGCAGTGCACTAAGCTCAATGCTTTCTTTCATGCATAGCTCTGTCATCATTGTCCGTTGTGCTTGCACCATTGCCTCCAGTCTCATCCCCGCTCAGAAAACGATGCCAGAACCACTAGAACAATCCTCCCGTCTCCACTGCTCTCCACTTTTCAGGTATCTTCTTCACTCGTCCCAATATGTCCCACAGCGCTAAATTTCATATTCCAGAGAAGAGTGATGATAGAAAGAGGTGATGGAACGGAAAAAAAACAGCATGTGGGGTTGAGCCCTTCACATCCCTTTGATCCAAGGAAAGGCAAGGTTGCAGCAAAGGTCATAGACCTGGATATATGTCATGTACAGTCATTGACAACTCCTCAGAGTGATTGATCCATTGACTCTTGGACATTCACAGCCTTTGTAATCCCCCTGTATCCTTCACAGACTGCCCATCATTGTCATTGTCACATTCCATCTCTGATTCTGCAAAAAGAAAAGATGGCAGATATCAGTAAACTACTATGAACGAAAGAAATTTGTCACAGTGACATCAAATCTTTTTCCTCTGGTCTGAATATTACATCACATTTCCCACCTAATTTCACCTTATTTATCATCCCATGACAGATAGCCCACTCTTGTCTGTTAATTGGACGCCTGTCTCTGTGTTTGTGTGAGCTGGTGTGCCATGTGTGTTTAATCAGTTTTTGATGCCTTGCCTTTTATCTGTCATGGTTCTTGTTGTGTGTTGTGTGCAAATGAGCCCTGAAAACTGTGAACTGGTTCTCTGCAGACTGTCTTAGTGTATGAAAAGATATGCTGACTGGCTGTCACAACGATCAGCCACACACCTTCTCAGTCAATTCTTAGCCAAAGCAGGACTTAACTAGATTTTAAAATCTGACATTTGGATGTTAATGGCTCGTGATATAGTACAAGTACTGAAAACTGATATTAAAGGTCTGGTCAGATTCAGTCATATTTACATATTCTTAAATCAATATCTAGATATATAGACTTCTATATAGCCATGACTCTATTTGGACAATGTTCTTGGAAAATTGCTTGTGTTAAGACAGTTTTACAGAAAATTCTGTTTCAACAATTAAAGTAAATAATAAAAACATATTGTTTTGATACTGGTACCCATTGGAAAGAACACTTTATAATCTAGGAATTAATTTGAAATTGTCTTTACAGTGTTTATTATAATATTATAAAAACACTGTAAAGACAATTTCTAATTAATTCCTAGATATTATAATCAATTTATTATAATAATATTATAATAAATACTGTAAAGACAAATTGAAATGAATTCCTGGATTATAAGACATTCATCACAAATATTTGTCATGTCAGTTATGTTAGACTACAGCTTCACATGCTTTTATTTTGAGTAATGTTTATTTGAAAGTTAGTGGCACTTACTGCCAGCACAAAGTTTCCATTTAAAGAGTCCCAGAATCTCAGAGTATGTAATTTATGTAAAAACATGATAACACTACAATACACACTCCAGTCCACTATGATCTGTTGAGTGCACAAGTTATTTTTAATATCCACATTTCTTGTTTTTGTTGTGGAATTTTACCTCACATTTCCACAACTTTATTTTAGCCATATGAAAACATTTAAAGCTATAGTCTGTAATCCTGTTTCACTGTTACCGGAAATATTTTGCACACTCCTCTGCAGAAATACAGAGTTAGAACGTGTGGGGGCGTGGCTTTGGACAGAGCACTGACGGGAGGGAAATGAGGGGGTGGAGCTTAGAGGAGGCTTAGAGGGGGTGCAACTTTCAAATCTAGCTAGCTCTCTTGCTAGCTCTCTTGTTAGCTCTCCAAGATTACCAACTTTAGTGTTAATCTAACTTAGAAAGCTAGCTGCAGGTCAAATAATGCTGTAATGAGACAGAATGCAGTATATTATGTATTGTAAATAATTGTGACCAATGATAATTATGTAACATGAAATAGGCTACCCAAAATATTTACTAAATTTAATTAATATTTGTCTGTGTGTAAGTGAATTATTTATTTATTTATTAAAAATGCCCACGATGGCCAAAGAAAGAGGGACAAACACAGATGTGGGAGACGATGACGAAATTATGATTTTCTTTTTTTTTTTCCAGTGTCTTCCTAAAATACTCACTGCTAGGACTGGGTATCGATTCAGATTTTCCAGATCGATTTGTTTCAATATTTCAAGGTCCCGATTCGATTCGATTCACGATCCGATTCGATTTGATATTGATTCAGTCAATGATATTTCAGTTAAAATAAATGCTCTGTTATTTTCTGCCATGCCGAGTCTGCCAACTGTGTTTCTGGGTGATGTCTCGTCAAATGTTTGTGAAGATTCGTCCTACTGCCGCTGTATTTTATCTTCCCGTTGCATATTTTGCATACCACGTTTTTTGTCCATTTTCTTCCAAATTCTTAAATGTGAAATGTATCCAAACATCAGCTTTTAAACTCGTCGGCGGTGCCTGGAGAGGTGGACTCACTTCTGCCATGTTTGTTTGACTGCTGGCAGTAACTTCTCACGAGATCTTGTTCCTTGGAAAGCGGTGGAAAGCAGCACTTAACGCTGATCATGCAAGACTTCGTCTTCGGTTTCGGCAGACTAGCTACGCAGACTAGATGTTTGGATAGCGATTGATGCCCTCAGGTGAGACTGGCAGGCGGGTTTATACTTGAGGCTGCTTTACCGCATGTCCAATGAAGAAAAAAATATGCAAGTTAAAAGATCGATCTTTGGATTTCATCAATCAATTATCAATCATTTAAATGGAGATCGATTAAAATCAATTGAATCGAGTTTTTATAACCCAGCCCTACTCACTCTGGTCTGTGTTAGCAGAAAGAAATCAACACTGGATCCACAAGGATTTTTTTTTTTTTTTATCGCAAGTGATGTCATCACCGCAGTATTCAACAACATTATCCACAACAACATATCACATATTTTCCTAATAATCTTGCAGCCCTAGATTTTTCTTTTATAATATATTGTTGCTTTATCCATCAGTTCGGTGGAGTACTGTAAATGCAACAACATGCTAAAATGTGTGGGCTCACCCTGACCTTATACATGCAAAACGTGTTCCAGATTCCACCGCAGGAGAGCTGAACTCTTCAAGAGGCAGTAGACTCAGGACTCAGACCCATGTTCCTTGCTGTTTGACAGCCACTCATTTTGTCTAATTATTCTCCACTGAAAATAGTCACTGCTTGAAAATCGTGACTCACAGGCACAACAACATGTCAGCAGGCTGTGTTGATTTTACAGTGCAACACATTCACATTGCTTTGCTAGCACAGATAATAGTGTCGTTATGTGATTGTGCCGTGTGTTAGTTTACCTCTTGACAGAAGCCATTCTTCAGTGATCCCTGGCTCCGGCGGGGTCCTTTCTTTCCTTGCAGGGCTTTGCAGTCTCCATCCCAAAGGTAGTTTAGAGCCTACAGGTGATCACCTAGAGTGGTTGAGATTTAATATTGTAGTCCGTCATTCAGGTATGCTTGTTAGTTAGTCCCTTTACGATGGAAATGAGTGGTTGTAAGCCTGCAGCCACAGAGCCAGTGAGCAAGAAAGACAGTGACGTTGGTGCTCTGCCTCTTTTCTCTGCTGTGCTTCTTTTTCTGGAGGTCTGTCTTGCTGTCATGCTTCCTGCCTCTCTCTGTGTCTGCCTCCAGTAGCCCTTCCTACTCACCCCCCACCCTCCACCACCTCCCCACTTCTGTCTTCTCCTTTTCTTCTCCCCATTTACACCTCATGTTCTTGACTAATTGGCCTCACAGTGCAGATCTAACACTTGTCTTGTGTTTCTTCATTTCCTTATGATTTTTTTCTTATTTTGTGCTATGCCTATAGTAATGGGGGGGCTCTCCAGCACAGATATATTTTTTGACTTTTCTTGTTCTTTTTCTCTTGTTGGTATGTTTAGCAGTGCCAATCGCGACCATTGGAGCTGTTGCCCTTATTGCCTGTCGAGCATATCTGGAAGGTAGCTGGTGAATAGACCAATTAGAGCTACTAGTCATTGGCATAGCAACAACAGTACTGCTGGCTGCGGCCAAACAGACCGATGGATCAGAATTCAAAGGAGGCCTGTCTGCTGTTATCCAGGATACACCTCTTTACTGATAATACAAGACCTCCTGATTTCCCTCCCCTGATCTGGATATTGTATCTCAGCTCTTCATCTCTCACTCTACATGTGTTTATTCAAGGAGTGCGAGCAGTGATGATGGTCTCCAGTCCACCTACTGACATGCACAACTCAGCAGGAGGCGTGTTTCCCCCCATATATAAGTGTGTAGTGACAAAGGAATGGGAGTTATGGAGAGGGAAAGAAAGACATTTCGTCTGTGCAAACAAGAGCGTGATGTGTGAGTGAGACAGAGATGGGAAGAGGTAGAATCCACTCTGAGACCAAGCAACGATGACAATGATGTGTGATAGGATAGTTTCACAGCACAGTTGCTGTAAGCAGAATGGAGTGCGACAAAACATCCACAAATGTGAAGTTTAGGTTGTCCACTGGTGAATCTAAAGGCTGCTGGCTATTCCCCAGCTGTGCTTTTTCAACATATGACTGAAATGAAGTGTGGGGCTGTGCTAGTGTCTGTGTATGTGTGTGCCTTGTATTTATGAACAAGCCTAATATTTTTGTATCTTTAAACCAACCTGTAGACAGACAGACAGACAGATAAGTACACAAGCAGGTAAGTAGACCGGCAGGCAGGTAGTTAGTAGGGCTGGGTATCATTCAGAATTTTTTGATACATTACCAATATATGGCCTGTGGGCTGTAGTTTGCCCATGTCTATGTTACACATTAGTGATATTCTGATTAATTAAAATGTTGTAAGCATGTTTTATTTATGGGTATCTTTGATTCTTGACCATGTCCTTGTCGCTGTCTTCTGAAGGATGAGCTGAATGAATTCCCCTAGGGCAGACAGCAGGGCACATCTGTGCCAGAGTACAGCTTATCCTCTGGGACCCAACACATAATATCCAGTGGTCTGTGCCTTTGTGAGTGCGGCTTAAAGCGTGGCATAGCAGACGCCCTCTGACGCCTCCCCCCATCTCTGATAGGCACACAAACACAATATCTACACACACAACGAGATGCAGGACTCAGCTGTTCGATCATGGTTTCTGACAGGCTTTATAGTTGGTTGAAGCTTCAAGCGGATTGCTTTTGAATTGAATGTGGCTTCTGTCCAATTCCCTGGTTCTCTGCCTCAGCCAGCCACCTGCCTGATAAAACTCTCCATGCATCTTTCTGGGAAGCAGAGCAAACAATCTTCAGCTCTAGATAAATAACACATCTGCAATGGTTTGATTTCAGTCTCCACACCCACCACCTGTACGCCTCTCCTGTCATTATGAGTGGCTGATTTTCCCATTCCTTTTGTCTCCCTGATTTATCAAAAAGCATGCCTGTCAGACAAATGTGAATCAAAGGAGTAAGCAATCAAAAAGAGATCTGGTGCAGCATTCAAAGAATGAAGCTTGCTGCATACAATGACACCCAGAGCCCAAACAGGTTTTTATTCATGAATGTAAAATGAGCATCAAGCTTCCATGGTGGCCATTTGGAATAGCGCCAAACACTTATGCCTTCACATGTGGTGGATAATAGGACTGAGTAAAGTTACATTGTGTACTCAACAAAAATATAAACACACAAACTTTAAATGGTGAACAAAAATAGACTGTCATGAAATATGCTCAGGGCTCAGATTCTTCATATATTTGTTTATTGAATGGTTTGTTTTGCTCAAACCCAGTGGTCCAGTTTCACTTGGCCACTCCTATTGACTATAATTTCAGATTAAATTTTTCAACTGACGAGAGTCATTAAGCATGGACGAGTGGTGGTCAATATGTGTGACCAGATACTCTTTACAGTTTGGTCAATAAGAGGGCACAACAAAATGGTGATTTTTGTCACTTGTCAACATGCCACAGATGTCGTAAATTATGAGGGAGCATGCCATTGGCATGCTGAATGCTGGGTTAAGCATTACAGCAGTGGCAACACAACTGAATGTGCATCATTCCATTGTGGACACACATAATAGAAGTGAACTCAAACATCAACCCCCGTTGTGTTCTTCCTGCCATTACGCTGGAACTATTGCTTTAAACTTGATGCTAATGCTTGCAAATTTAAGCCCCTTTGTTGGTAAAATTGTACTGTTAGCTTTGGCTAATTACTCTATTTTGTGACATAAAAATAACGGAAAGGTTTTCTTCGTGCATTGAAATTTTTGTTGACTTTAACTAGCACGAGTACAGGTACTATTCACCTGTACTTGTACTAGTCATTATCAGTGTTGAGCAGTAATGCGTTACTGTAACGCCATTACTTTTGACAGTAACTGATACTCTAACGCATTACTTTAGAAATGCAGTTACCGTTACAATTTGTCTGTTATTTGGTAAATGAATTCCTGATTGATGAATTCAGATTGCTTTCATTCATGCTCTCAGATGTCATGTGGACGGGGGGACATGTCCCCTTCAGATTCATAGAGACACTGATCCATCCCCCCTCTTTCCCAGCATAAGAAGACAATCATCGCTAGTGAAACAGAGCATTAATGTCACTGCAGCAGCACTGGGAGCCTGGTGTTTGTGTTTAGACTCATGGTGTGTTCTGGTTGTACACAAATGTCGGGATTTCCAAGATCCAAGTCAGAATTTAAATTAGAACCCTGTTAAGTCATTTCTCCAACTCAGAAAGTTGAATTAATCTTACAAACCAGACATAGAATTCATGCTATCTGCTACTGTAGCTACATGTTTTGTTGTACGTCAATAAGGCTAGAAAAATGAATTAGAAAAAAAATTATGTTGGAGTATCTGAGTAACTTTTTGAATGAAGTAACTGGTAACTGTAACTAGTTACTATTTTTTAGTAACTGGCATAACAATGATTGTAAGTACAGTAAGTAAATCAGCATATGCAAAGAAAAAAAAGTTGTTTTATATTACTGAAATCTTCAGCACTGATTCCTTTGATGTACTTTCACTTCACAGTGTTGCCAGTCTGTCTTCTCCCATCATATCTTAGCTCATCTCTCTCTGCCTGGCCATGTTTTCTCTAACTTCATCCCAGGACCGCAGAATCATCACCTCTGCTCAGAGACACGTCATGTTCACCTTATCTTCCTCATACTTTCTCACACATTGGTCACTTGCGCTTGCTCTGCTGTTGTTGTAAATTCCTATCAGTCTTTATTAACTCGATTTAGTGGCAAATCACGCAATTACAATAACAATTTATATTTCTTAGTAGCCATCAAGTTGAATCAAGGCAAGGCATGTCAGTATTTTCCTCCAGAGCAGGTGTGTGGACAAACAATGGATTGGGAAAAGCAGAAGGGAAATATTTAACACACAGTCAGAAGTGTTGCTGACAGATCTGTGAAACTAACTTGTCCTGCTGTCATCATTTCTATCAACGGGATACAAATGAAGTATGATAATGTAATCACAAATATGTGTTGATGAAGTGTCACACTGGCTGGGCTGTTGTAAGTGGGGAAAAAAAATAATTTGTTTGGAGTTTTGAATATTTTCTTTTCATGTCTGCTGGTATCTCTTGAAAGACATGTACAGCGGTTCGAATCCCGCTCCCCCCGGCCATTTGTCGTTGTGTCCTTGGGCAAGACACTTAACCCTCCTTGCCTCCAGTGACATCACTGGTGGTCGGAGAGGCCGGAGGCGCGGATTGGCTGCCACGTGCCAGGGCAGCTGTGGCTACACATGTAGCTTACCATTACCAAGTGTGAATGAGGAGTGAATGAATAATGTATCTATACTATATAAGTGACTTAATTAGTCAGAGAGAGTAATTAGTCAAATCATTGTGAAATATTAATTTTTTTTAAACATTGTTGAAATTCTTCAATTTAATCAAATCACGTCAGTCCATTGAGAAGGTTGACTACATAAAGTCCGTCCAGAAAGTATTCACAGTGCTTCACTTTTTCCACATTTTGTTATGTTACAGCCTTATTAATGTTAGCAAATTTATTAAAAATAAAAATTACAGGTACATAAGTATTCATAGTCATTGCCATGAAGCTCTAAACTGAGGTCAGGTGCTTCATGTTTCCACTGATCATCCTTGAGATGTTCTTATAGCAGTATATATACAGTTGAATGGTGATGATTTTGAAAGGCTCACCACTGTCTATATCAGGTTCCTCAATGGACACCCATATGGAAAAGAAACAGAGAAAAAAAAACTTATTAAAATGTATTGAAATTCACTATTAATTAAATTAAGTTGTATCAACCACCAAGATTCATCATTGTAACAGCTACTACTAACCATATCTCTAAAATGACCCTCAACTTTTTGAGAGCCAGCCCTTTTTTAAAAACACAAAGTGCCTTGTGCCAGTGTTTGTCCATTCTTGTTTTATCTGGAGGAGAGTAGAGGAACGCTTTGACCCAATCACCACTTTTTGTCAAGATTCCGTTTGTTTTGCTCACTGTGTCGTCTCCACTTCCTGCTTTGATGTCTGTGAAGTATACCCTCTCTTTATGTCCCAGCTACAAATCCAAGAAGCTCCAATATTACTCACAGGCTGTGTGAGAGCGCTCTTTTGTCCCTGCTGCTGAAAAAAGCAAAGACGTATATATAAGTTTGTGTCACTCAAGCCTTCTATTTTAAAGGACGTAAATATACACTATATTTATTGCTAAAAGTATTTGCTCACCCATCCAAATAATCAGAATCAGGTGTTCCAATCACTTCCATGGCCACAGGTGTATAAAATCAAGCACCTAGACATGCAGACTGCTTTTACAAACATTTGTGAAAGAATGGGTCGCTCTCAGGAGCTCAGTAAATTCCAGTGTGGAACTGTGATAGGATGCCACCTGTGCAACAAATCCAGTAGTGAAAATTATGTTTGTGGCATTCAAAGAGTTAACAGATGAAGTAACAACTCTGACACTAAAACTAAAAGCTTCAGAAACATAATGTACTTTCTACCATCCCCAGTTTCACAATGAGGTGCAGTACAATATATAAACCTTTGGTAGCTGCAGGAAATACACCAAAGAATCAGTAAATAGTAAAACTAAACTCTCAGTTTTGGTAATTATATTTCCAATAATTGTTTCAAAATATTTACAGTGCTGGATAAATGAGTAGTTCATGGAAATGGAATTTTTTTTTTCCTCTAGATTATCTCTCCCAAGGTGTGGATCTGAGCGGCATTGACGTGATTGAGAATGACTTGCTGCTGATCAGCAGAGCCCGGCTGGAGGTGGAGAACCAGGCCAAGAGGCTCCTGGAGCAGGGCATGGAGATCCAGGTACCAGAGACACAACACCTATACTTTTGAGAAGGGTTTATAATTCGTTTCAGGAATAAGTCAAATATCAGGGAAGTTTCTGAATGAAATGTCTTGATTATTTTTTTTTTTTGCTGTACATGCAAACATTTCCTTCTATGTTTACCTGTTGTCTTGGTAAATCACAAGTATACAGACATTATATTGTATGTTGTGAAACTGGCAACATTTTTTGCAAACCTGGTGTTGTGAATTCTACGTAAACAGACACTCCTACTTTGAAATAGAGTACTTTTTGTAATCATTAGTTCGTTTCCTTTTCCCCTGCATTCAACTTGTCCGTTATTCTTATCAAAATTTTATGAAAAAGTTTTGGACCTGCCTGACACCATGAACCATTAGCCGTTAATGTTGAGCCCTGTAAACTAAACTGACAGTGTAGGAGTGCAACTTAAGCTACTGTCTGTTCATTAAACACTTTCCAGTAGCTGGCTGGCAATTCAGTCCCCTACCTGGTGACAGAATAAGTTGTATTACTTTTTTGGTGCAGTGGTAAATGCTACTTTAGAGGTTACTTGTTTCATTAAGCAGATTTTGAATTATTTGAGGTATTTGCTATGTACATACATTTGTGTTGTCTTTATTAAACTATTTAAAAATCTAAACTATTTATGGCAGACATCACAGTTTGGTCGGTTATTGGTTGTTGCTCTGGTGTAGAACTTGCAAAGGTTTGATTTTATGCCAACTGCCTGAAGTGTCATTTGTTATTATGACATGTTCTGGCAAATTAAAAAGTAGCAGCTCAGCAACCTTTGCAGACGGATATAAACCCAGCTTTTACTGTATTAATAATTAGCAATATGTCCACATGATGAATTTAATGTTTGTTTATTAAGGGAACTGTTGTTGGGAATTTATAGTTTCCCCTAATGGCCTTTCTAGTGTGTGAATTGCTGCGTTTATATGAGAGCTTTAATTCCAAATAAAACTAATTTAATTCTGAATAAAAATTAATTCCGCTTTAAAAAGACCATGTAAACACTTAATTCCGAATGAAAGTGATTATTCTGAATTAAACTTAATTCCAAAGTAAGTGGGTTGTTTGTTCCACTTTTAAAGCGGAATTACTTTAATTCTCTTTCATGTAAACGTTTATTCTTCTTAAAGTTTATTCCAATCGTTCAGCGCATGCTCGTAAGAAGAAAAAGCAGAAGCAGCAGCAGCAGAAGAAGATTCAGTCCTTGCTTCGGACTTTCATCCACTGCTCTTTGGATTTGCGAGTGGGACACGGGAGTGGGCTGAAGAAGTCGTTTGTCTTCTTCTGCCCTTCTCCGACAATCTCCTCTTCTCCTCCTCAGCAGGCATACGTGAAGCGTGATAATATTCTCGAGCTGCTGTTTAAAGAGTAGGAATATTTGACTGTGTATTATGTTTGTCTCCATGGCGTAACGTTAAACCGAAATGACAAAAGCTAGCCAGCTGGAGTGTGTTGTCTTCCGATCAACAGTAATTACGTAAGTGCGCCCATTGTCCAATCAGACCTCTTCTTGGCCGCCAGACGTTGAGCTGAATTAAATAAAGGCAGTTTCACGTGTCGACCATGTAAACCTCAATTCAAAATTATTATTTCCGTGTAAACTTGAATGAGAATATTTCAATTCGAAACTATTTAATTCCGAACAATTAATTCAGAATTAAAAAACATAATGTAAACGTGGCTAGTGTGTGCGTGTGTGTGTGTGAGAATGGGTGCATGTGATATATAGTGTAAAGCGCCTTGAGTGGTCGGATGACTAGAAAGGAGCTATATCAGGGTTCCCACAGTTCCTTGAAAAGTCTTACAGTGAAATGTGTTAAATTAAAATCCAGGTAGGTCTTAAATTGTCTTAAATTTACCATAAATTTGCTGTAGGTAATAAATTTTCAGATGGTGCATTTAATGCCAATAGGAAAACACAGAATTCAAAGATTTACTGCAATTTTGTTAACAAAGTTCTTATTTGTTCTTGAAAGTTGTGAAATTATAGTTGTAGAAAAAAGTTAAGTGCTATACCTTCAGTTCATATCATTGTTGCAAGTGTGAAATGGCTGAAAAAAATCACAAAAAAAATATTTTCAGAAAGAATGGATCGCTCTCTCGTTTGCATGTTCTCCTCATGTCTGTGTGGGTTCTCTCTGGTACTCCGGCTTCCTCCCACTATCCAAAAACAGGCATGGGGATTAGGTTAATTGGCTAATTTAAATTGCCCGTAGGTGGGAATGTGAGTGTGAGTGGTTGTCTGTCTCTATGTGTCCTGTGATGAACTGGAGACTTGTCCAGGGTGTACCCTGCCTTTCACCCTAAGACAGCTGGGATAGGCTCCAGCCCCCCCAAAGACCCTATGAGGATAAGCGGTAGATAATGGATGGATGGATAGGTCGCTCTCAGGAGCTCAGTGAATTCCAGCGTGGAACCTGTCCAACAAATCCAGGCGTGAAATTTCCTCACTCCTAAATATTCCACAGTCAACTGTCAGCTGTATTATAAGAACTTGGAAGTGTTTGGGAACGACAGCAACTCAGCCACGAAGTGGTAGACCACATAAACTGACGGAGCGGGGTCAGCGGATGATGAGGCGCATAGTGTGAAGAGGTCGCCAACTTTCTGCAGAGTCAATCGTCAGTCCTGACCTCAACCTGATAGAACACCTTTGGGATGAATTAGAGCAGAGACTGAGAGCCAGGCCTTCTCGTCCAACATCAGTGTGTGACCTCACAAATACACTTCTGGAAGAATGGTCAAAAATTCCCATAAACACACTCCTAAACCTTGTGGACAGCCTTCCCAGAAGAGTTGAAGCTGTTATAGCTGCAAAGGGTGGACCGACGTCATATTGAACCCTATGGATTAGGAATGGGATGTCACTTAAGTTCATATGCGAGTCAAGGCAGGTGAGCAAATACTTTTGGCAATATTGTGTATTTGGGTTCAGCACATCAAAATTGTCCTTAATCAGCTAAAAGAACTCAGAACAATAAATTTGGTGTTGCCCTGTGTCAGCATAAACAAAGTCAGGGCTTTCCGCTGGGACAATGTTGTCCTCACAAAACTGAATAGCGCTCAATTTCAGTTTCCCTCCATTGTCCGTAGTCCAGCAACTCTTTCACTGAGCGCCCTGCTCTGCGCAGTGGTCTGCACTCGCTTGCGCCATACCCTGCACAGCACTTGTGAAAGCAGCTTTTTGAGTGCCAAGTCTAGTGTGATACCATCAGTGTATGAATTTGTGTGTGAATGGGTGATTGTGATATATACACAGTCATGGACAAAATTATTAGACCACCCTTGTTTTCTACAATTTCTTGTTCAGGTTAATGCCTGGTACATTTGTTTGGACAAATATAATAATAACAACAAAATTGCTCATAAGAGTATAATTTCAGAACTGATATCTTGCCATTTTACATGGTTTTATTATTAATAACCCAAAACACTTCAGTTCTTACATCAATAGCTAGGGCATTGTACTGCCAAAAACAGCTTTTAGGCATTAAATGTTTTCCAACAAGACTGTGTACATATTTTTGCTGCTGTGACTTTCAGATACTCTGGTGAACATGTGACAACGAAGATGTCTTTCGTGTTGCAGATGTCCACTTCTTCCTTGGTCTGATACTTTTTTGTGTATTCTGATTATTTTTATGGAATGACTTTTGATTAGATTTGTAACAAAACTGGTTTATTTTGAATAAAGTAGAAGGACAAACGTAGAGGAGAGGTGAGTACACTGTGTGTTGTCCTGTAAAACACGTGAGAGAAGGAACATGTGAGATCTGCCCCAGAAAACCTTGTTCTCAAGGGGACTGTGCGTGTGTGTGTGTGTGTGTGTGTGTGTGTGTGTGTGTGTGTGTGTGTGGTTGTGTGTGCGTGCGTGCGTGCGTGTGCATGCGTGTGCATGGCATGTATGATCTGCGCTATGGGGACATAAATCTTTTGCATAGTCATATTATGGGGACTCGCCTTCCTTCTTGGGACAAAATGTATGTCCCCCATATTGTAAACCATTACATTTTAGTATGAAAACTTAGTGAAGGCTTAAGTTTAGGGTAAGGTTAGATTTTGGTTAGGATTAGGACTAGGATGATGCAAGTCGTTGTTAAAGCTATAGTCTGTCATTCTGTTCAGAAACACTTTTTGTTCTACTGGATGAAATGGTCCTTCCATCCTGAGAGTAGTCAGTACATCATGTGTTCAGAAAAGGAATGAAAAGAATCAGACCTCTGTGGCAGCTACAGGACTGTAAAAACTCTGACCAATCAACTGTCACTGGGGTCAAGTGGAAGAACCAATCATATGCCTTCATGTCTCATCCTGCTCACATCCGCCATCTATCCCTCCCTCCTCCCCACTGTTGCTGGAAATATCCAACACACTCCTCTGCAGAAATACAGTTAGCAGGAGAATCTGTTCTGTAGGGAACAATGGCAGAGAAAATGCAGCCAAAAATAGCACTTCCAGCATTACTTCTGACAGCTCACCCTGCTAAACAGGAGAAGAGAAGAAAGAGGGAGATAAAAAAGGCTGCGACAAAACTATGGATAAAGCTAAGAGGACAAACCAGAGTGAACATCGGTGGAGACACTGAGACATCTGAAGGGACTGAAAAGTGATGCAGAAGTTGTTTTTATTTTGTTGGACCGTTAATTGTTTGTTTAGCTTTGGGAGAATTATTAATTTCATGAAATATGTAATGTTTGCTAACTTAGCTACTTTTGTAACACGTAGTAGCCCAATGCTAACATCAGCTTCTCTTTGGCTGTAAGTCGGTGTTCTGACAGATTTTGCTACCACAGCTTTTTCCAAGCTGCTTAACCCCACCCCTAACACTTACCCTAACTCTGAGGCCTAGGGCGCATGCGCAGTGAGGCTTGTTAGGATGTCTTGGCAGGTCGGATTTACAGAGTACCAGTTGAAGGTGCGGCTTATATTGAAGAGGTTATAGGATATGACATTTTGAACATATTTCACAGCCATAGTCTCCAGTGTCTGCATTATAAAGGTGCTCACAGACTCCCGTGGACTGTGAATTGAGCAGAATCTGGCTTACCATCCCGCTCAAAGCTTCCTGGAACGCAGCATTGCTACTAGTTTCCTGTTAAATTTCTGTGAATCGGTAGATCAATGTCACATTTAAAACAGGTCGATGTGAAAAATAGATGCCGAGCAGTGTTTTGTGTGACAACAGTGTGGAGCATAGTCCGCACGGTCACAGCATTTGAGCTTTGCTCACTCCGTGTCTGTTCCACTGAGTATGTTTGGGCCTTTAGCTTTATCATGTTAGCTCATCTGTGCTTGTAAACTGGTTGTCAGTGCTGCTTGTATTGAAGAGATTATAGGAGCATTATCAGTGCATTATAAAGGTTGGCTTTGAACGGCACGTTTTACAACTGTGGTGATGTAGCATAACGGCTTTCCTCTTCCTGCTGAATCCTACTGTTCAGGTTTGAGGGGCTGTGGCTTTGGATGGAGCACTAGTGGGAGGGGGAGGAGAGTGTAGAGCTTAGAGGAGACAGAGAGGAGGTGCCACTTTCAAATCATGCTAGCTCACTTGCTAGCTCTCTAACATGACAGACTATAGCTTTAAGGTTAGAGTAAGTCTCCAGGAAATGAATGTACGTCAATATGTCCCCAGAACGTGAATAATACACTGTTCCTGTATTGAATTCCTTTACATGCTTCAATATTTGTAGGTCCTGCATTGAATTCTTTTTCTTGCACTCTTATCATACAGTTTTCTTTCTCCACTGGGTGTTTCACTCTCAGTATAGAAGTATTTTTAGCCTGACTACTGCCTAACAACTTCTGTCACAGTGTTATGTGTGTGGCCACATGGGGCTCAGGAGACATAGGCACACACATTTTTATTGTAATGTGTACACACATTTTTTCCCAGTGTTTCTTGGGTGAATTTTTTTTTTTTTTTTTTAGTTTTTTTTTAACCTCAGTCGATGAGGATCGTTATAATGCACAGGGGGTGCAGATTGTAAAGACCCTGAGGCTAATTTTTGATTTGTGATATTGGGCCAACTATACTTACTTGATTCAAATCTGCCCAGTCATTTTGTTGCTGTTTGTTGTGTTTTATTTCTTATGTAAGCAGTTGGACATGTTGCTTTTGCTGTGTGGGAGCTAGTTTCACCTCAGCGCACTGATTGTGCCGGCAGAGACCCTGTAGCCCATCTGTTGAGTGGGAGCTCTACTGACCCACATAGAAAATGTTGTCCTGTCCTTTTGTCACCTCACCGACATTTTTCTTAATCAAAAATATAAAATCAGTTGAGCGGGGTGACTAATCGGACCAATCAATAACTCTAGGGAGTGTTCAGATGATGTGACACGCTGCCTCTCCAAACTCCCTTGAAATCAGCATCAGTACAAAGTGAGCCTAAGGACCCAAGCTGAAGCTTGATCTGGACCATTCGTTTCCTCAGATCTATTCTGAAACTTATTGTATTGTGTTGGAAGCGTAACTAGGGCTGCATAATATACACAAAAAATCATTGTCTTTGCAATATTGCAAAAGACTGAACTGTGGTGAATAGTTTTCAGTGTGCCAGGCATTGATGCTTTGCAAGGTAGTATAATCGGCCAATCAGATGAAGCGGTACTGTCCTAGACGTCCATCCATCCATTCTCTAGCGCTTATCCGGGATCGGGTTGCGGGTGCAGCAGCCTAAGCAGGGAAGTCCAGACTTCCCTCTCACCAGCCACTTCGTCCAGCTCTTCCAGAGGGATCCCGAGGTGTTCCCAGGCCAGCCGGGAGACATAGTCTCTCCAGCGTGTCCTGGGTCGTCCCCAGGGTCTCCTACTGGTGGGACATGCCCGGTACACCTCCCCAGAGAGGCGTCCAGGAGGCATCCTAACCAGATAACCGAGCCACCTCATCTGGCTCCTGTCGATGCTGAGGAGCAGTGGCTCTACTCTGAGTCCTGAGCCCCACCCGGATGACCAAACTTCTCACCCTATCTCTCAGGGAGAGCCAGGACACCCTGCGGAGGAAACACATTTCCGCCGCTTGTATCCATGATCTTGTTCTTTCGGTCACGACCCACAGCTTGTGACCATAGGTGAGGGTAGGAACGTAGATCGACTGGTAAATTGAGATCTTTGCCTTTCGGCTCAGCTCCCTCTTTACCACGACGGACCAATACAGCGTCCGCATCACTGCAGTAGCTGCACCGATCCGCCTGTCGATCTCTCGCTCCATTTTTCCCTCACTTGTGAACAAGACCCCGAGATACTTGAACTCCTCCATTTGGTCTTAGCTCTAGGGCTGGAATGATAACCGCAATACCGGGGTCATGTGATGCCTACTGCGGTGTTGAGCTCATTACCGTCATCACCGCAATATATTAAATAATAAAAAAATTATCCCTACATATTTGCTGTTGAAAGTTACAGGACTATATCATGTTACAAAGCCAAACACTGTGTCGCACATTTTATGCCAGAGGACAAGGAGTGATCGGTGGGGTTGCGGGGTGACGGAGTTGCGGTGATCACGGAGAGTTGCGGGATTGCAGTGGGGGTGGCGGAGTTGCAGTGATCACGGAGGGCAGCGGGGGTTGGCGGAGTTGCCATCATCACGGTGATCACGGAGAGTAGCGGGATTGCAGCAGGGTGGCGGAGGTGCCATGATCACAGTGATCAGGGAGAGTAGCGGGATTATGGCGGGGGTGGCGGAGTTGCGTTGATCATGGAGAGTAGCGGGATTGCAGCGGGGGTGGCGGTATACCACACTGATTGGGTGCTTTATCACCGCGGTAATAAAAAATTCATACCATCATAGCCCTACTTAGCTCCCAGTTATGGTGCATTTTATTTGCTATTGTGTGGTTGTTTTTGCATGAGTGCATCTGTGTGAATGGCAATAGACTCTCCTACACCCTTTCTGAACTTTGGGCTGTAGGCTTTAGGGGTCAGATAGAGATTACGAGCAAGTTTCAGCGGTCGCACTTCATCCCGGAAGAAATAGCCGGAACACCAGGCTCTCCCTGGCTTGGTGTCGGGCGTCGCTGTCGGAGACACCGCAAACAGAAGCAGAGCTGCAGAGCCAAGCTAGCACAGCAGCCGCCCAAACCACCGATCCCAAGCATCTTCCTGACTAACGCCACAGTCTTCCTGACTAACGCCACATCCATCGTCAACAAAACAGACGAACTACAGCTGCTACTGGCGGGTAACAACACAGTTCAAAACTGCTGTGTGATTATCATCACGGAATCGTGGCTACATTCGCTCATCCCCGACGCCGCTATTCAGCTACTGAGCCGCAGCCTACTCAGCCATGACAGAAACGCTGACTCGGGTAAGAGCAAAGGAGGAGGACTGTGCATTTACACACAAAACAATTGGTGCACAAACGGCAGAATAACCCACACCCACTGCTGCCCGGACTTGGAGGCTATCTCTGTCGCATGCAGGCCCTTCTTTCTGCTGAGAGTGGCGATCATAAAGGCTGTTTACATTCCACCCGATGCTAACATTAGCATAGCCCTCTCGCTCCTGCACGACATCATAAACACACAGATGTGGGACCACCCAGATGGAGTTTTAGTGGTTGCTGGGGATTTCAATAGAGCCTGTCTAAGACCTGTGCTAGTATGTGCACTGTCCCACTGGGGGAGAACACCTTTCGGCAAGGTTTACTGTAACCTGAAACAGGCATATAAAGCTGTACCCCTCCCCCACCTGGACATGTTTGGCCACCTCTCCCTGCTCCTCGTCCCTGCCTACATCCCCCTCAGGATGAAAGCTAAACCAGAGACAAAAATTGTACAAACCTGGCCTGAGGAGCTCTTGACCAGCTACAGGATTGCTTCCTGACCACAGACTGGAAGATCTTCGTACACCCAGAGCTTCAGGTGTACACAGACTCGCTGCTGTCATACATCAAGCACTGCTCGGACACTGTCACTGTGAGCAAGAGAGTCCAGGTTTACTCAAATAGGAAACCCTATTTGGATGACTCCTGCAGTTAGGGCTCTGCTGAAAGCCAGAAATGCAGCCTTTAAAACTGGCGACAGAGCTCGGTACAGGGCAGCAAGAGCGGATCTCAGAAGAGGGATTAAAGCAGCTAAAGTGGAGTACAGGAAGAAAGTTGAGTCACATCTAGAGGACAACGATGCTAGGCGGGTGTGGCAAGGTATTCAGCAGCTGACAAATTACAAAGGCAGTGTGCCAGCTGCAGTAGCCAAAACAGATGCCTCGCTACCAGAGGAGTTAATCCACTTCTTTGCTTGCTTCGAGACATCTGGTTCCACATCTCCGCTGATGTAGCGACCACAACCCTCCAGTTCTCACACTTTCCTCCAAGAACACCAGGTGAGACATGCTCTGCTGGGTATCAACCCGAGGAAAGCTGCTGGACCGGATGGAGTACTGGGCAAAGTGCTTCGTGCTTGCACTGACCAGCTGACAGGAGTCCTGACAAGGATTTTTAACACCTCCCTGTCTCTAGCTGTCCCACCCTGTCTAAAGGCAGCCACCATCATCCCAGTGCCCAAGAAAACTCGAGAACCTCAATGACTACAGACCAGTAGCACTGATATCTGTAGTAATGAAGTGCTTTGAGAGGCTCGTCCTTCAACGCCTCAAAGCCAGCCTGCCCAGTAACTTTGACCCTCACCAGTTTGCCTACAGGGCGAACCGCTCCGCAGAGGACGCCTTCGCCACAGCCTTGCACATGGCTCTAACCCATCTGGAGCTCCGGGGGACCTACAGTGGGGAGAAAAAGTATTTAGTCAACCATCAATTTTGCAAGTTCTCCCTCTTAAAAAGATGAGAGAGGCCTGTAATCTTCACCATAGGTACACTTCAACTATGAGAGACAAAATGGGAAAAAAAATCCAGAAAATCACATTGGTTGATTTTTAAAGAATTTATTTGCAAATGACAGTGGGTAATAAGTATTTAGTCAATGACAAAAGTTCATGTCAATACTTTGTTATATTGCCTTTGTTGGCAATGACAGATGACAAACGTTTTCTGTAAGTCTTAACAAGGTTTTCACACACTGTTGCCCCATTCTTCCATACCAATCTCCTCAAGCGCAGTGATGTTTTGGGGCAACACGGACCTTCAACTCCCTCCAGAGATTTTCAATAGGGTTGCGATCTGGAGACTGACTAGGCCACTCTAGGACATTCAAATGCTTCTTGCGAAACCACTCCTTTGTTGCCCGGGCAGTATGTTTAGGGTCATTGTCATGTTGAAAGACCCAGCCACGTTTCATCTTCAAAGCCCTTGCTGATGGAAGGAGGTTTTCACTCAAAATCTCTCAATACATTGCCCCATTCATTCTTCCCTTTACACGGATCAGTCATCCTGTTCCCTTTGCAGATTACCAGCCCCAAAGCATGATGTTCCCTCCCCCATGCTTCATAGTAGGTATTGTGTTTTTTGGATGCAACTCCGCATTCTTTCCCCTCCAAACACGACGTGTTGAGTTTTTACCAAAAAGTTCTATTTTGGTTTCATCCGACCATATGACATTCTTCCAATCCTCCTCTGGATCATCCAGATGGTCTCTAGCAAACTTCAGACGGGCCTTGACATGCGCTGGCTTGAGCAGTGGGACACGTCTGGCACTGCAGGATTTGAGTTCCTGGTGGCGTAGTGTGTTGCTGATGTTTTTTTTTGATACCTTGGTCCCAGCTCTCTCCAGGTCATTCACTAGGTCCCCCCATGTGGTTCCGGGATTGTTGCTCACTGTTCTTGTTATCATTTAACTCCACGGGATGAGATCTTGCGTGGAGCCCCACATCGAGGGAGGTTATCAGTGGTCTTGTAGTTCTTCCATTTTCGAATAATTGCTCCCACAGTTGATTTTTTTCACACCAAGCTGCGTACTAATTGCAGATTCACAATTTTGTTTCTGGTGCCCTTTGACAGCTCTTTTGTCTTGGCCATAGTGGAGTTTGGAGTGTGGCTGTTTGAGATTGTGGACAGGTGTCTTTTTACTGATGATAATGAGTTCAAACAGGTACCATTAATATAGGTAACGAGTGGAGAACAGAGGAGCCTCTTTAAGAAGTTGGTTGGGCGAACTCCCATGCACCCTCCAGGATCCCGCCGAGGGTGTAGAGATGGTCCACTGTTCCACGGCCGGGACGAAAACCACATTGCTTCTCCTGAATCTGAGATTCGACTTTACGAAGGGCCCTCCTCTCCAGAACCCCTGAATAGACAGTGCCAAAGGCACTGTCCCTGATGTCCACACGATGTTGCAGATGCGTGCCAACCACAACAGTCCTACAACATCCAGAGCCTTTAGGAACTCCGGGCAGATCTCATCCACCCCCGGCGCCCTGCCACCGAGGAGCTTTTTAACCACCTCGGCGACCTCAACCCAAGAGATAGATTAGGAGGTATTCTCCCCACCGATTCACAACGTCTCGAGTCGAGGTCAGCAGCACACCATCCCCACTATACTCAGTATTGATGGTGCACTGCTTTCCCCTCCTGAGACGCCGGATGGTGGACCAGAATTTTCTCGAAGCCGTCCGGAAGTCATTCTCCATGGTCTTACCAAACTCCCACGCCCAAGTTTTTGCCTCAGCAACCGCCAAAGCTGCCTCCAGAGTCCCACAGGCCAGAAAGGGCCGTTAGGACTCCTTCCTCAACTTGACGGCATCCCTTACTGCAGGTGTCCATCAACGGGTTTGGGGATTGCCGCCACGACAAGCACCAACCACCTTACGGCCACAGATCCAGTTGGCCGTCTCAACAATGGAGGCACGGAACATGGCCCATTTGGACTCAGTGTCCCCCACCTCCCCCGTGACATGGTCAAAGTTCTGCCCGAAGTGGGAGTTGAAAGTCCCTCTGACAGGGGACTCTGCCAGACGTTCCCAGCAGACCCTCACAATACGTTTGGGTTTGCCAGATCAAACCGGTTGACAGCTCCGCTCCGTCTTCACCCGAGTGTCCAAGACATGCGGCCGCAAGTCCGGTGACACAACTACAAATTCAATCATTGAACTGCGGCCTAGGGTGTCTGGTGCCAAGTGCACATATGGACATATGGTGTTCGTTATGGACAATCCGTGACGAGCACAGAAGTCCAGTAACAGAACACCACCTTGGTTCCGGTCGGGGGGGGGCGTTCCTCCCAGTCACGCCTCTCCTGGTCTCACTGTCATTGCCCACGTGAGGTCCCAGCCTTCGGCTAATATTATATATTATAGGAGAGGCTTGGGCAAATTCTGACAAAATTTTTATTTCTATCAGCATGTTTGATTGTTAGTTACATCTGTGTCATGAAGCAGAACTCCGTTCTGCTTCATGACCTGCCAGCACATCTCTGGCAACGCATTTTGGGCAGTTTAACGCCAATTAAACATGTTTACATGCTAATTTTGACAGCCCTAGTTTATTTATTGTAATTAGTATTGCAATATGGTCATTGCAGTATGCGACTAGTTGTGATGGTGGATTGTGCTGCAGGAGGAAGTGACCCTTTTTGTTATAGAGTTTCAGGGCAAAGAGCATTCCCACCTGCACTGTGTCAGTTTTTTTCACTCATACAGTACTGCCAAATCCTCAACAGGCTAGACTCGGTTTTGCACAATGGATTCAGGGAAATGATCCTTGGTTGTCTGTTCAGTTCATTGTAAATTACCAGGTGTCTTTGTCCTCAACAGATTAAATCCAAGGTTTCTTTTTTTTTTTTCCCTTTCCTGAAAGCTTCATCCAACCGGGCTGGTACATCCTGGGTTAATATCTCACTTTTCCTTGTGGCTGATGATGCTGACTTGGGTATTTTTATTTTATTGCAAAGTTCTTCTTTTTGTTTTTCCTAAAATAAGGCTTCTTCCACTGCACTCATGTACTTCATCAGTAAATGCCTGTTGCATTGACCCAACATCCAAGCAGTTCTGAGGGAACTCTGAGACAGTTCAGACATCAGTGGGTATGCTTGGTCAAAATGTTAGTGTTATTTCTCACAGCGGTCCTTCACTTCTAATGAGCGCTACAGTCTCTGAGCGGGTCAGATACAGGACTTCATGAAAGCTCTGTTTTCTCCATTCACCTGTCTTCTCTTAAACAGCGTCATATCTGGTCCTTTTTCTCTCCTTGTTGCCGGCTCATTTGTCTCTCTGTCTTGTCTTTCTGTGTCGTTTTCTTTATTTTTCATTCTTTTCTATCTTCTTCCGTCTGTCCCTCTCTTCAATTCGTCTGTGTGTGGAGGAGCAGTGTAGCATCTGGAATGAGACTTCATTGCCTGAGTGGTGTCACATGGGAGCCTTAACTCTAATTCAGTTGGTCTGCGCATTTCCTCATCTGCTGTGCTGGTTAAAATAGAAGTGTCCTGTCAAATTTAAAACTCCCATATAATTTATTTACAGATGGTCCGGGTCCGTATAGGATGGCACCTGGGTCCGGAACCGGACCGTGGTCTGCTAGTTAGTGCCCTCTGGTCTACAGTGATTTCCATTGCCGTGATTTCAGAGTGGCAAACATTGTATTTCACTGACCCTGTTGGCAACAACAGGTTTCCACTGTCTGGGGGGAAGGATTAAGTTAACTTCATCTCTCTCTTTCTCTCTGTCAGAATCCAACCCAGGTTGGCACAGCCCTCCAGGTCTTCTATAACCTAGGCAGTCTAAGAGAGACCATCAGTTCTGTAGTGGGAGTTTACAGGACCACCATACACAACAACATTGCTAGCGCGTTGGACATCAAGGGCCTGACACAGCCAACCAACCCCAGAGGTAAGGCTCTTTTCTAATACACACAGAGAGAGACTCTGAATACATTGTCCTCATTTCTAAAAGATGAAAGACAATGGCATTTTATAATTTGACCCAGTTCATGAGTTTGCTTGATCCACAGTAGATTATCATACCATGGCCACAGAGAATAGTCAATTATGGATGGCATGTGTTATTTTTGTGGTCACAGAATTGTTCCAATTAATGCACACAGTACTTTCAGACAGCCAGCCCAGATTAAACCAAGGATTCTATTCTTCCTTTGCATTTTTAAGACAGTTTTTGAAGATTGCATCACTAGGGCTGGGTACCGAACTTTGATACTTTTGTAGGATTGACTGAAAAGCTCCGATCCTATCGAATATCAAAAAAATGAATCATCTTTGGGTGAAAAATTCTGATAGCCAAGTGCCTGTTAGCCATGCTCTCAGTTGTCTTATGGACGGGGAGACATGTTCCTTCAGATTCATAGAGACACTGATCAGTCCCCCCACTTTCCAAGCATAAGGTGACAAACATTGCTGGTGAAACAGAGGATTAATTTGATTGCAGCAGCATTTGTAGCCTGGTGTTTGAGTTTTCGACTCATGGTGTATTGAAATTGTACACAAAAGAATTTCCAACCTCCTGTAAAGTTGGATCTTGAACTCTCAAAGTTGGATTAATCTCACCAACCAGACATAGAATTCATGCTGTCTGCGACTGACGTAAACAGTAGCTTCATGTTTTGTTGTACTGGGAGCACTAAACTTTGAGATTGAGTTGATTTGAGCTCCAAGTTCCTACTTGCAGTGAACACACCATGGTCTTAAAGTGGAACTGGTAGCAATCTGTGCCTGTTGATCATCATTAGACCATTGTCTAATATGTCTACTATGACAAAGCCCAAATTACAGAAAAATAACTTACTGAGGTATCAAAAAAGTATCGGTCTAGAACCGGTATCGAAACAAAGTTACCGAAATTAACATTGTATCAAAAAATTTTCAACGATACCCAGACCTCTATATCACTAATGCATAAATGAATAACTAAATAAATAATCATGTAATGTAATTGATGGGATGGTGGTCGGAATCATATGAGAAACAAACAAACAAAAAGCTTACTCGTAGTGAATTTGTCCTATCAGGTGCTCCAGGCAGAGCAGTGCTGCCGACACCAGGCAACACAGCAGCTTTCCGTGCTGCTTTGTGGACCAATCTGGAGAAACTGATGGACCAGATATGTGCTGCGTGCAGACAAGTATACAGCTCCCTGAAACCATTAACTGACAGTGCATCCAAATATTAGCACTAAGCAGGATTGATCACTTTGGTGTTTTTCAAATTTTCCAGGTGCAACATCTGCAGAAGGTCTTGATGAAGAAGAGAGACCCTGTAACTCATGTGTGCTTCATTGATGAGATCATCAAGGTGATATTGCTGAAAACACTCACAAGGCTCCAGTTTTAGTATGAATTACTGTAATGTTTCTCACAATATGAAATACAGTATGTACACTAGAGATGCACAATCCATTGTTTTCACTTATTTCACTTTTCACTTACTAATACTGATATCTGAGTTTTAGTGTCGGCCGATACCGTTACAGAAAAGCAGTGCAGAATTACCAGATAAACTGTGCATCATTGTTGTGACGAAGCGGCCCCGTCACTGAGTGCGGGCAGCGCACACACACGTAGGCTATTCCCGACATGCCACACGCCACACACACTACACGCCACAAACTGTATGCCAAACTTCCGAAGCCCTGTTCTGGTTCACAAATGCAATCACAATCATCAACCACTTTGCTTTGTTACCGTAGTTTTATTTTTTTTTTGGGGTCACTGTACATATTTTTTCCACTGTCAGGAGAGTGGTGAAATAAACACCCGTAACAACAATCCTTCCAGACTACACCATATCTTTGCCAGGAAGAGCCCAACTACAATTTTGTGGAAACGATTGGGATCATTCTTTTGGCAACATCAGACTTGACACACACGCACACACACATATATATATGTATATATATATATATATATATATATATATATATATATATATATATATATATATATATATATATATATATATATATATATATATATATATATATATATATATATACACGTATACGTATATATATACGTATACGTGTATATATATATACATCCATTATCTACCGCTTATCCTCAGAGGGTCGCGGGGGGGCTGGAGCCTATCCCAGCTGTCTTAGGGCGGAAGGCAGGGTACACCCTGGATAAGTCGCCACCTCATCACAGGACACATAGAGACAGACAACCACTCACACTCACATTCATACCTACGGTCAATTTAAATTAGCCAATTAACCTAATCCCCATACATGTTTTTGGATGGTGGGAGGAAGCCGGAGTACCCGGAGAGAACCCACGCAGACACAGGGAGAACATGCAAACGCCACACAGAAAGGCCCCGGAGCCGGGATTCGAACCCGGTACCTTGTGTATATATATATACGTATATATATATCAGCTGCTAAAATTAGAGATACCACATTAGCTCTAATAGGCACTGTGGTGTTTGTTAAACATATATACACATGTATAACGTCTCTTTCGCTTTTCCTTTTCATCCACTTAATGATGCTCTTTGGTGGATTATTTGTTTGCTGAATTACTGTAGAAGCTTGGACAGATTCAGAAAAGATGGATAATCTTATTTCATCAGCATATTTGATCGTTAGTTACAACTGCATTTTTAGTTTCCTTGATTGTTTTGAATGGAGTGCTGCTTCATGACCTGCCAGTATGTCTCTGGCAACGCATTTCAGGCAGTGGAGTTACCATCGCAGAAGTTAGCGTGTTAATGATAATTTCGATGACAACCCCTACAAAAATTATAATAAAACTTTGATCGCTCTATTTTGCGGCACATCTCTCCAGCACATGATGTCACTCACAGCGCACAGCTTAGAATTGCACTGAATAGATCTGCACCTATGGACCGGGCACGCTGTCATGATAGTGTTTTTCAATATCGGTACCGATACTGATATCAATATCGGATTGTACTTTCCGAATCTAGACACGTTCACACAAGGTGTCGCCTCTAAGTCAAGTAGCCTACCCATTGTAGAGCAGACTATACTGTACAGTCATTGTACAGCTAAGGCTAAACAGTACACTCAAATATTTCTGAAAACATTTTCTTCAAGAAATAGGCATCACAGGAACAAAATATTGATCACCGCTGATCAGAGGTTGTTTTTCCTCTCAGAGGAACATTACTTTTTTTCTAGATTATCTGTCTCATGCATTACTGTCAGGATACAGTGACTGCTTAATAAACATAACTTTTATAAATTGCATTTGCTCCATCCTGCCCACTGCAGCTTTAATAGTAGCAATCATGGCAGTCATTAACACATCATCATGACTATCAGCATCTCTCTCTCTCTCACACACACAAACCATGTTGGACATATCAGAGCGGGAGATGGTTACTATGGAAACAAAGCTCTCACCAATTACCTAGGGATAGAGGTAGGAGTTGGAGAAATAATGACATGTCTAAATGCAAGGCTCCTCTCCTGTGCTTTCACTCTTCATCGTCATGGAAGAGAGTGCCACATGTCTACAGAAAATGAATGTCACACGTTGTCCTGCTGTCAGGACTGCATCAAAATATATCTAATTACTCTGGAGAAGGAGATAAACTGAAGCTTCCACACCCAAGAAGTGGATTGTGATAAACAAGCCCTAAGTCATTATAAGGAAGACAGTGTTATTTAGTGTAGTGTAGCCGGCACACCCATTCTCAGGGCTTTTTATGATTTAATTACCAGTGTTACAAAGTAGGGTGTGACTGTAATCAGACTAACTACTGAAATAACACATTTATATTTACACTTAGCAAAAACATGTCATTATCCTGTGTTCTTGATCAACATTTTATCATAATGTGACTTTAGAGCTCAAACTCAGTTCCCTATGCTTCACCATTTTGAAAAGGAGTGAAGAATTTAAACTGAACTTACCTTTTTAGACCCAAATTTGAACACTGGAATTCTCAGAAGCATATATCTATATTACATACATACCGTACATACTACATACATATAGTGTATATTTACATACATTACATACATAGAGTATATGTTATACTGTATATCCGTATGTACAGTCGTGGTCAAAAGTTTACATATATCTTGTAAAGAACATAATGTCATGGCTCTCTTGAGTTTCCAGTTATTTCTACAACTCTGATTTTTCTCTGATAGAGTGATTGGAACAAAAAACATTCATGAAGTTTGGTTCTTTTATGACTTTATTATGGGTCAACTGAAAATGTGACCAAATCTGCTGGGTCAAAAATATACATACAGCAACATGAATTATCAATTTTGGTGACTTAGAAAGTTGTGTCCATGAAATGAGCTTCATAGCATGGCCTCTTAACTTCTTGTGAGTGTTCATGAGTGACTACAGCTGGTGACTTCTCTGAGGCCATTTAAACAGGGCTCATTGGATACAAACGCCCACAAACACTACAATGGGAAAGTCAAAGGAGCTCAGCATGGATCTGAAAAAGTGAATCATTGACTTGAACAAGTCAGGAAAGTCACTTGGAGCCATTTCAAAGCAGCTGCAGGTCCCAAGAGAAACAGTGCAAACAATAGTTTGTAAGTATAAAGTGCATGGCACTGTTTTGTCACTGCCACGATCAGGAAGAAAATGCAAACTATCACCTGCTGCTGAGAGAAAATTGTGAGGAGGGTGAAGAGTCAACGGACAGCCACCAAAAAGCAGATCTGCCAAGAATTAGAAGCTGCTGGAACACAGGTGTCAGTGACTACAGTCAAGCGTGTTTTGCATCACCATGGACTGAGAGGCTACTGTACAAGAAGGAAGCCCTTGCTCCAAAAGCAGCACCTTAAGGCTCGACTGAAGTTTGCTGCTGATCACATGGACAAAGATAAGACCTTCTGAAGGAAAGTTCTGTGGTCAGACCAAACAAAAATTGAGCTGTTTGGCCACAATGCCCAGCAATATGTTTGGAGGAGAAAAGGTGAGGCCTTTAACACCATGCCTACCGTCAAGCACGGTGGTGGTAGTATTATGCTGTGGGGCTGTTTTGCTGCCAATGGAACTGGTGCTTTACAGAGAGTAAGTGGGATAATGAAGAAGGAGGATTACCTTCAAATTCTTCAAGATAACTTAAAATCATCAGCCTGAAGGTTGGGTCTTGGGTGCAGTTGGGTGTTCCAACAGGACAATGACCCCAAACACACATCAAAAGTGGTAATGGAATGGCTAAATCAGGCTAGAATTAAGGTTTTAGAATGGCCTTCCCAAAGTCCTGACTTAAACCTCATTGAGAACATGTGGACAATGCTGAAGAAACAAGTTAACAAATTTAACTGAACTGCACCAATTCTGTCAAGAGGAGTGGTCAAAGATTCAACCAGAAGCTTGCCAGAAGCTTGTTGATGGCTACCAAAAGCGCCTAATTGAAGTGAAAATGGCCAAGGGACATGTAACCAAATATTAGCATTTCTGTATGTATATTTTTGACCCAGCAGATTTGGTCACATTTTCTGTTGACCCATAATAAACTCATAAAAGAACTAAAGAAGTATCTGTTCCAATCACTCCATCAGAGAAAAGTCAGAGTTGTAGAAATAACTGGAAACTCAAGAGAGCCATGACATTCTTCTTTACAAGTGTATGTAAACTTCTGACCGCGAGTGTATGCTATATATGCTTTTGGTTGGATCTCAGTGTGATCGATGTAAGCAATGTAAGCCCCTACAAGCTGCTGGAGGTATTCATTCAGACACTCCACATCAAGTTGAAAAAAAACCCCATGTTCTTATGTAGCTGTTTTTTTGCATCATGTTGAAACAGAAAATGGACAAAATACACACCGTTGTCTAAAACTAAAAAATGTCTAAAATATGTTATGCCGGATCATCAAGGATATCCAATTAACAGTGTGTTTCTCTTGTGCTTGTCTGATGACAGGATGGCCAGCCTGATATCCTTTACACCTTCTGGAACGATGTAACCAACACACTCAGAGAGGAGTTTCACAGAGCAACTGAAGGTTAGACTGCTCCTTTTCCTTCCACTTCACCTCTGCTACTTTAAGGTTTCTCTCCGACAGAGGAATAGCTGCTCCACCACCAGAAAACAAACAACTAGCAGGAGATCTCTTTTAGCGGGCCGTAATCATTAGAGCTCAGTTAACAGCAGGTAATCAATGCAAGCAAAAAAAAGGTCTGTCGTTCATGCAGCTATCAGAGCACAAAGCAGTCTCTCATTGAAACAACCTTAGTTTCTATTCATTCACTGCTTGCAGCTGTATGCCATGGGAATTTAAAAATATGAAAATCAGAATGACTAATGGGTTCTTGAGCTAACATTAGCTTTGTTTGTAAAAGGCATACAGTAAAAATGAATCAACTAAAAACCATACAAGGTCCATCAGCCGAGAGGCTGCTTCAGTCCTGTGTGAACCGCAAGGATCATCTCAGCCTGTAGCCTGTTCATGATAATGTCACTGATGATAACTAGCTTTCCAGCTAACTGTCAGTCTTTATAGTGTAAATCCAGAGTCCAGTGACTATATATTTTTTTTCTATTCAAGGGATTGCTGTTTGTGTCCAATGTGGAACCATTACATACATAATTTAAAGCAGCGAGCCATAGGATTTCAGTGATTAGATGACACCCTGTTTAGTCATTTTGTGAGCTAGTAGGATCTGATTTTATGCTGCCCATAGCAGGAGTCTACAAACAATGGAAGTGAAAGTAGTTCGCTACCTCGCTGAGAAGTTGTTGCCTGCAGCTCCTCATCTACAGCTCACTGTCTGTTCCTTTCTGTTTTGTTGCTTTCTGCTTTCTTCAACTGATCTGTTGGGAAAAAAAATGACAAAAATACTTTTTATGGCACATTCAGTTTGCTTTTCTCTGAGAATGTCACCACAGACACCCAGTTCAATTTGTGTGCAGAAAAATACTGCCACTTACTTAGAATCATCAAGTAACCACAGAACACAGATATACAGTACACAAGTTATCTTTATTATTGATAACATTTTTTTCCACTGTAATGATTAGGCATGCACCAATAGGAAAATTTTGGCCAATATTATTATTGCTATTATGGCCCATAATCGATATTTACCGATATCGATATCTTAAAAAAAGTTTCTGAGATGATCAAATTTTAAAAAAAGACTGAAAGCCATGTAATCTGAATTTCTTGCTTTATTTTACAAATGTGTATTATTTCCAAGTAACCAGGTTACAGGACTATCATAAAACACAAGTTACCAACAGTGTTACTGTCAGCAGTGTTTGCCACTTGCAAAAGTGTAACTAAATTAAAATACTCCCTCAACATACAGAACTCATGTAAGAACATTTGGATCATAAATTATGGTGACCAGATTTCTGAAATGAAATCCAGGAACATTTCCAGTTGTTACGGTAGCGACCGCTGATACCCTCTCTGAGTGTGGTGGATGTGTCTGTACAATGAGGAGAAATGCATTTTAATGAATGTAATGAAATGATAGTGATGCATTAGACTCTGAAATTGTGCAAATTAGAGTTAGTTGTTTTGTTTAAAGAATGCCCTTTTGACTATAGTTTATATAAAAAAAATATACAACCAGAGTTTCTGGGGGGTGGGCTCCTGTTGGCGAGGGGGGCCTGCACATTATATCCATCATTCATCGTAATCATGATATCAATGTGTATTATGGTACAGTTAATATTGCAAAAGATTGCTTGAACTGTGCGAGGCATTGCCCACCCATGCATGCCAATAACTTAGATGGTAAAGAGCAAGGAAATGAAGAGAAGCTAGCAGTCATGATTTGCAAAAACAGGTACTCGGTTAGTCATGACCAACACTTGTGACTGTGACTGAACCTTCAACACAGCCACAAAGATCTATAAGAAAAGTTCCAAAAAGCTAACGTTAGCAAAAGCTAAACTGCTAACATTAAGTCAAGTAGCATGAAAAGAGTCCAGCAGACATCCATTTATGAGAGGTTATCTGGAGGAACTTCTGATGAGGAAACTAAAGCTCCACAAAGAAATGATGCTTTTCTTTTTTTTTCCAATGTCTGCATGAGATACTCACTGTCTCTGGTCTATTTTAACAGAAAGACATTAACACTGGATACTGAAGATTTGTTCATTTACCCTAATATCATCACTGCAGTATTCAACAATATTATCACATATTGCATGTTTTTCTAATATCAGTTCATACTAGGGGTGTGACGAGATGTCATAGCAGCAACTGCAGCACTTTAATTAAGTTAAGCTGGTTTCACACTGAACACGCAAGACGCAGCGGTCTGTGCCGAGAGAAAACATTGCTCCTAATGAACATCGGCCATTGAGGAGACAGAGCAGGGACCGTCTACAAAGTGCAACACTAAAATGTAAAATGAAAAGCGTTCCCATTAAATATGCTGAATTATTTAAGAGGTACAGTTAAATAATCTCTGTTTAATAAAAGAAATGGAGTTCAATGACTGTTTGTCCAGTCATATATTTTGTCATTTTAGTTCTTAAAAGTAATGTGAAAATATTGTCTCGTCTCGTTCTCGTGAACCCAGTATCGTGTATTGTCTCTTCACATGAGCTGTGTATCGGCACATCCCTGCTACATATTATCCTACATGAGTAAAAAGGGCTTGAGTCGTCGAAATGAACCAGTCTCTGAACCTCCATCTACTGGCCACTGTAAATGGATCCTTGTACAGCCTCTGCAGATTGCTACCCACTGCTTTTTAGCCTTATTCTACACCCAGACCAGTTCTCCCTCAAAATAATACCAGAAATTTGCCCCAAAATTATAGGATTTTTTTCTGCTGTTCTGCTGTGATGGTGCCCTTGCTTGTGTTTTGGCTCAGGCTTGCTTCACTGAGGCGACAGTTACTGATGACGACTCTTGGCTGCCTGCATTTAACGTGATGTTAACAGGCAAGACCATTTTTTGCCTGAACATGACCATTCATGGGGTGAATGGATACTGCAGTAGGCCAACATTACATAAAGCAATTACACTTACTGGCCACTTTATTAGGTACACCTTGCTAGTTAAAGCTTGACCCCCTTTTGCCTTCAGAATTGCCTTAATTCATACTGTCAACAAGGTGTTGGAAACATTCCTCACAGATTTTGGTCCATTTTGACATGATAGTGTCACTCAGTTGCTGCAGATTTGTCGGCTGCTCATCTATGATGAGAATCTCCATTCTTCCACATCCCAAAGCTTCTGTTGGATTGAGATCTGGTGACTGTGAAGGTCATTGGAGTCCAGTGAACTCATCGTCATGTTCAAGAAACCTTCTGCACCAACACCGACACTTTTTTTTGTTCTGCCAACATGAAAACAAATACATGGAGAGTGGGCATTCCAAGCTAAGTCAGTTGCAGCACAGGTATCAATAAGACATATTGATTTGAAGCTAAGTGCATCACAGGAATTGAACAGTTTTGAATTGGATCTAACTGGGAGTTGATTGTAGTTTCAGCGCCTAATCATCCCTCTCTTGTTGTTCCTCCATCTGACCTCAGAAGAAAATAATGACTTGCTAGCAATGACATCTCTCTCTCGCTCTCTCTCTCTCTCTCTCTGCCACACACACCCACACACTCACAGATCATATGGAGGCGTTTCAGTACAGAGTTGAGTGATACAGGGAATAACAAAGTGAGAACAGGAGAGGCGGATTTGGCTGCTTGCTAACATACTTGACTTTAAACTGGCACTTTACTGAAAGGTGTGTGTGTGTGTGTGTGTGTGTGTGTAAGTGCGTGTGTGTGTGTGTGTGTGTGTGTGCGTGTGCGTGTGTGTGTGTGTGTGCAAGCTGCACAGTGAAGATATTCTGCAACAAAAATAAATGAGGAAGGATGATATGTGAGTAACATACAGACATGATTAAGATGAGATGATGGTTCATTCATTTACCTTTACTGATTGTCCTCAGTTTCCTCAGTTTCTTCTTCTCCCTCTTTTCCTTTTCATTATTTATCCATTAAAACAACATCAATGAACCTCACTGTTGCACTAGATGTCACGGACTGTTAAGACTTTTCCCTTGCACCTTTGTCTGTGTTGAGTCAATCCATACCAACCTGATTTGCACCAGTTTTAGCACATGAAGTTGTGCTGTATCTCTGTGGGTGAGTCAAAGTGCATCCGATTCCCCTCCAAGTGTATTGCAAGTGCTTCTGTAGCTTCTACCTGAATCATTTTTCTTGCATGTCACTGGTAGTAGATCTTCTTTATTTTATATTTATTTTTTATATTTTTTTATTTTATTTTATTTTTTATTTTATATTTTGTGCTCGGTGGTATGGGTCCTGTTTGCAGCTGTTGTGTTGAGTTGCTGCAGATTTCTTGATTGTAATTACAGCTTTAAATAACAGTAACAGGGACTTTTATTATGAAGAATATAGGAATTTAAAGCTTAAGCTCTTGCATTAGAGTTAAGAGTTTTGTTTACAGCTATTCTTAGTAGAGGAACGATATTGAGTTACTTTTATTGTGAAGAATACAGGAAATGAAACAGCCACTTCTTTGATAACAATATACGCACCTTCAAGCAGTAGCCCTGCTACACTGGGTTGATGTGAAAACATCTCAGTCAAACATATAGAAAAACCCCATATGTGCAACTTCCAGGAGCCTCAAGACAGTGAGGTTGCCAGGTTTGATATCATCACATCAGGCAACATGAACTGTAGCTGGAGGCACTGCACAGAAGTGCTGGGTGGATGGATACCTAATTATTCTAAGGAGATTGAAGAGATCTCCTGAAACCATAACTTTTTATTTCTTTTTTTTTATTTTTATTAAACTTTCATGTTTTCAGTTCAGTTCAGAACAATGAAGAGCTGCCAAGTATTTATATCATGAGCAATAAATTTATCATCAGAGCCTTTTAGAATCAATCTGACCTTTTCCAGTTTTAGATGGTGAGTCTCTTCTCTTACCAACATAGTGTAGGTAAGAGGCTGAGTCTGTTTCCCACTTCAGTAGAATTAATCTAAAAGTGGATCAGGTTCAACCATGTGCCACACGATCTCAGACAGTGTTTTAAATATGAGTCCCAAAAAGTAGATCATTTTGGACACAATTAAAATGTGAGGCAGGAAGTGTCCTGCAGCGGTCGCAAAGAGGATCTTTGTCAGGATACATTTTGGAGAGCTTGACCCTGGAGAGTTGGAGACAATGCAACACTTTCGCCATGTAGTCTCTGTCAAGCTGATGCCCAAGTCCTTCCATGAAGATTGTCATTTTTACATTTCTACATATCAAACAAAATCCATCCATTATCTAACGCTTATCCACATAGGATCGCGGGGGGGCTGGAGCCTATCCCAGCTGACTTAGGGCGGAAGGCAATCAAACAAAACACAACATGTTATTTCTTAATCTCTGGTGTATTTTTCAACCTTTAAAATATTCATGAAATTTGTATGTGCATAAACTCTAGTCAGAGATTCAAATGTTCTGTTAAAGCATCACATATCATTTTTGATTTTCTTTGGAATTATCATTTGTAATAATAAGAATGAGCTTTAAGCAGGTTCCTCACTGCCTGTGTCTTTTTTCTTCTCTAGCCTCATCCTTCCTGAAGCAGGCGTTTGAAGGGGAGTACCCTAAGCTGTTGCGACTGTACAACGAGCTGTGGCGTCGCCTGCAGCAGTATAGCACCAGCCTGCAGGGGGCACCAATGAGCAGTGGAGGAATGGATGTATGTGTGGACATCACTGCCTCAGAGACAGACAGCCAGGACCTCTTCACACATGGAAAACAGGACTACAAGTGAGCAGACAAGCAATACGTTTACATGTACTTAGAGAAATTCAACTTATTGCCTTAGTTCCAGCTAATATTGAAGTTTTTAAAGTCATTTATACACCTTAGTCGGACTGTGGTCGAACCAAACTGGAGTTTTTATAATCGGACTATTCGTGCCAGATAATGCGGTTCTTTCTGGAGCTTTTCTGTCATGTTTATGCAAACCACGGTTCTCTTTCATAATATTTCGCTCGATGTCTCACTATGGGATGCACGCCCCTGCTGCAGCCCTCAGAAGCATTAATCTCATTACGCCAATCCTGATTAGCAGGTGAACGTGTATGTCCCACCTTAAATAGCGGACGCAGACGGCACCACGTCATTCAAACACCTCTTCTCACTCGGAGCATATCTCGCACCCAGGGCTAGCTAGCTAATCTGTCTGCAGACAGATCCTTCGGCTTCTGTCGCCGGGAACTACTAGCCTACTACTATTTTTTTCTGCTTTGTCGGTCACACCAGATCGAATTCAGTGCTTTCCTCGTCCTCCACAACCTGGTCAGCACTCTCCTTGACGCCTCACCAGCGCCTAAGCACACGAGCACGGGTATCAACACCAGTTGTTTCTCGTTTTCCTCACGGTGCAAACCATGCAAACTGCCTCACTTTCCTGCAGCACACCAGCTAGCTAGGAATGGAGGCTAGAACCCCTCACACCAGAGGGCTCGGAGACTCCGGGGCCCGTCCCTGTCGCTGTGGGAGCAAGATTTCGATTAAAGATCCACAGCAGGTCTGCTCAAGCTGCATGGGGCTGGAACACCCTCGGCTAGCTATTGACGTCCCCGGCTCGTGTCAACACTGTGCGGTGTTCACCACAAAGACTCTCTGCAGACGTGTAGCCTGCCAGGCTAGCTTGTCTGGACTTGACTCCATCCCGATGGCACCGCTGTCGAAGCCGGAGAGGAGATGGTGGTCGCTGTGGTGGTGACACCGGAGGCTAGCGCTAGCTGGGGCTCCCAGTCTGACCTAGCTGCAGCCCGGGCCAAAGTGATAAGAACATTGTCCTCGTCATCATCCTCTGATATGAGGAGTTCCAAGGCGGCATCTTCATCGTCCTTGAATTGGACTATGGGGACGATGAAGATGCCGCCTCGGAACTCCTCATATCAGAGGATGATGACGAGGACGATGTTCTCATCACTTTGGACCGTTGCCTCCATCGCCTCTCGGGATGGGGAAAGCACACCAGCTTCTCCCCTCTCCAGCCTGGATGTGCTCGACCTGTGCAAACGCGCTGCTGCCCGGCTGGGAATCCGCTGGCCCACTGTCGTAGCCGAGACCACCAGATCCCGCTACGAGGGAAAGAAATTGCCCCTGGCTAAGCGCGCGACCAAGTAATGTCTCCCCGTCTCCCCAGATCTGCTTGATGAGGTTGCGCGCTCATCGAGAGACCGTACTTACAGCAGCAGGAGCCCGATTCCTGGAGTCTCGTCCCTTGACTGTGAGGCGATGGAGAGCCTGGGTCTGCTCAGCATGCTTCTGATGGAACCACTCGTTGCGGCGCATCTTCACCCCCCGCCTGTCAGCGGTGTCCTCCCGGAGCCCCAGTCTGCCGTCCAAGTCGAACTGATTTCAGTCAACCCTGACTGAAAAGGCATACAAGGCGGCTGCACTTTTGGCCAGAGTGCTCAATGTCTCCCTGCTCATCAGGCTGAGTTGTGCGAGTATTTTGTGCAGACTCAGGACCCAGCCGCATGGGACAAGATACCGGTCATTACCGACCTGTGTTCCCGTGTCCAACGCTGTGCGGTCCAGGCCACGGGAAAAGCGCTCAGGGCCATGGTTCTGCAGGAACGAGCGTGGTGGCTCAACCTCGCCAACCTGTCAGACAGAGAGGAGGAGGAAATCCTGGACATGCCTATTGTCTCGGAGGGGATATTCGGTTCCGCGTTAGCCTCGATCCAACAGCAGTGCGAAGCTAAGAAGAAGGAGGATGAATCTCTCCAGCTCTGCCTCCCTCGCAGGCCCCCAGCTCCTTCTCTACCTGCGCAGCATAAGACTTTCGCACAGGCTGCTTTGCCAGTTTCGCAGTTTAAAGTCCCAAAACAGATGAGGCTCCAGTCCGCCCCACCTGCCCCGAAAGGTCAGCCCGGCAGGTCCACAAACCCTCGGCCGTGGCTGCAGCTCTTCTAGCGTGCCTGGAGCAGCCTGCCTAAGCTGTCAGCAACCAGGCCAGGAAGAAGAGAACAGCCTGACTGCCCCTCTCTTCACCCGTTCTCCAGCTCCACCTGTTTGGCTTTCCAGCGTGCACACAGGGGCCCCCAATGCCCCCATCTCCCAGCTGCCTTGGACCGTCCACAAGCACGCATGCACACACAAGGTTTCTTAAAAAGAATAAATTGTGTTCCACTGCCGCATCCAGGCCAAGGGCTGAGGGCGCAGCTAATAAAATCAGCCAAACCTGTCACAATAAGCAGCACGGTGGCAGCTGTAGTCGTCTCCTCTCTTTGAGAGCGACGCACGTCCCGGGGGCCCTGAACACGGGCGCGGACCTGTTGTCCAGGGGCACGCCAGTATACGGGAGATTGTAGAACAGATATGGGCCCGGTACGGTCGGGCCGCGGTGGATCTGTTCGCGTCGAGAGAAAACACACAGTGCATGCTGTTTTACTCTCTGCACAGCATGGATGCTCCCCTTGGCATAGACGCTCTAGTGCACGACTGGCCGCACAAGCTTCTACGCATTTCCCCCTCCGGGCTTGGTGTCTCCCACTCTGTCCAGAGAGGGAGCACGGCCACGTGCTGATTCTGATAGCTCCGCATTGGCCTGCGATGCATTGGCTAGCGGAGATATATCAGTTACTGTGTGCTCAGCCATGGCAGCTCCCACTGCACAGGGACCTGTTATCGCAGAGGAGAGGGATCTTCCACCCGCACCTGGAATGCCTGGGGTTATGGGCTTGGCCCCTGAGTGGCTCAATCTGTCGGCGGTGGGACTGCCACAGCATGTGATTTCCACTATATAGAGCGCTCAGGCCTCCTCCACTAGGTCTTTATATGACTGTAAGTGGAGAGTGTTTGAGGGGTGGTGTCAGAGAAATGGCCATGTTTCTTTTCAGTGTCCGGTGGGGGTAATATTGTCATTCTTGCAGGAGCTGATTGACAAACAAAAAGCTTTCTCCACAATTAAGGTCTGCTTGGCAGCTATCGCAGCCTGTCATGTGGGGTTTGGGAATCAAACAGCGAGCCAGCACCCACTGGTCTGCCATTTTATGAAGGGAGCGCGCAGGCTTCTCCCTGTCTCCAGACCACTGGTACCACCATGGGATTTGGCTGTGGTTTTGGAGGGACTTAAAAGCCCTCCTTTTGAGCCACTGGAGGGAGCAGACTTGAAACATATTTCTCAAAACCATGTTATTACTCGCTCTGGCTTTGGCTAAACAAGTTTGTGACATCCATGCACTTTCGGTGCATCTGTCATGCGCTCAGCACTTCACGGGGGATGTAAGGATGATTTTGAGGCCCAACCCGGCCTTTGTGCCCAAGGTGATGGGCTCATGTTGTCCTGTTGACCTTGTGGCTTTTGCTGCCTCGCCAGGTGAGCCGCAGTCGCATGCGTTATGTCCAGTCCGTGCAGTGCGCACTTATATGTGTCCTGTATTACAGGACTAGTGGTTTCAGGAGGAGCGATCAGCTGTTTGTTTCCTGGGCTAATCCTCGTAAGGGAAAACCTGTCACAAAGCAACGCCTGTCCCACTGGGTGGTGGAGGCAATTGCTTTGGCCTATACGAGTCAGGGTTTGCAGCCACCTATGGGTCTGCGTGCGCACTTGACTCAGGGCTTGGCCACATCCTGGGCCTTATTCAAGGGAGTTTCTGTTCAGGACATATGTGCTGCTGCGAATCGGTCTTCACCTCTCACGTTTGTCCACTTTTACAAGCTGGACGTCACCGCTCCGTGCATGGCACGCACGGTTTTGCTGTCCTGATTGGAACGGTCTACTTCCCTGTGGATTGGTGGGCACTAGATAAGCTTGTCTGGCAATACAGGAGCTACCCTATCCCATAGTGAGAATCAACCGAAATATTATGAAAGAGAACTATAGGTTATTTACATAACCCCGGTTCTGTGGTGCTGTCCGCGTCCGCTATTTAAGGTGGGTCGGACCACCGGGGCAGACGTACACGTTCACCTGCCAATCAGGATTGGCGTAATGAGATCAATGCTTCTGAGGGCTGCAGCAGGGGCGTGCATCCCATAGTGAGACATCTCACTCATATTACTCAGAGAACCGGGGTTATGTAAATAACCTATAATTAGCCAAACTACTGACTGGCCTGGGCACTCCCCCTTCGAGAAGTGAAGAGACCACGGAAGCAGTATTGTTCTTTATCTATGATGCCAACTGGAAGAATGCCAATGCGAAAGGCTGTGTAGCGCCACCTAGTGTCTCTGAGTCAAACATACCTCACTCAATAATTCAATACTCTTGCTGTGCATATACACTTGGATTTCTTGGAACCTCCAGTTAAATCCTTAGCTCAGTCATTGCCAATAGCCCGGCATGTGAGCTTACTGAAAGACTCCAGCATAATCAGAGTCAGCTCAGGGTGTGATGACACCTACAGGCTGTGTTGTTTGCTGTGAAGCATCATGAGCTCAGACGTTTATTTTGGAGCATATTTGTACTTTGATTAGGTTAATAGTTAAGTTCAGCAAAAAGCGAACAAGCACTAACAAGCCGTTTTGATCATCTGCGAGTCGGCCATGTTGGTGATTTTTGTGGCATACGTTGAATCCGGTGCTAGAGCCTGTGATTAGCTGAGCACAATGGATGATCTTTGGTGTTCAGAGGTGTCTGGACAGATCAACCATATGTTCATAAGCTCATGTTCAGATTTTGTAGTAAGTGTTGACTTCGGATTCACTTTATGCCAGTGAAGTACACACAGACTTTGTCCATGTTTTATACATCACAGCATCACTGTAAGACAATATCCAAATGAGATTTGACAATACTAAAATCAAGACAAAAATGTATTATGACACAGTTTTACACAGCAGGAACACTTGCTGTTTGGAATAACTCACTTTCAGTACACAATAAAACATTGAAACATTCCCAAGAACCCAATGACAGTATCCAGCTGCACCATCTGTCTGACCCTTCAGGCCTCCCTCCAAAGACACACCTTCAACATTATCATTATCATTATGAATAGATATAATAGCAGAACTGCTGTTAAGCTCTGCTAATGCACAATGAGTGCAGGTAAATAGGTACATAAGTAGGTAGGTAGACAGGTAGGTAGGTATTTAGACAGGGAGGTAGGTAAGTAGGTAGGTATGCAGGTAGACAGGTAGATATGTATATATGTAGGTAGGTAGACACGCAGGCAGGTAGGTAGGTAGACAGGTAGGTAGGTAGATAGATAGGTAGGTAGGTATTTAGTCAGGGAGTTAGGTAGGAAGGTAGACAGGTAGGTAGATATTTAGACAGGGAGGTAGGTATTTAGACAGAGAGGTAGGTAGGTAGATTGGTAGCTATATAGACAGGGAGGGAGGTAGGTGGACAGGTAGGTAGATAGGTAGGTAGGGAGGTAAGTAGGTAGACAGGAAGGTAGGGAGGTAGACAGGTTGGTACATAGACAGGTAGGTAGGGAGGTAGACTGGTAGGTACACTATATTGCTAAAAGTATTTGCTCACCTGCCTTGACTCGCAGATGAACTTAAGTGACATCCCATTCCTAATCCATAGGGTTCAATATGACGTCGGTCCACCCTTTGCAGCTATAACAGCTTCAACTCTTCTGGGAAGGCTGTCCACAAGGTTTAGGAGTGTGTTTATGGGAATTTTTGACCATTCTTCCAGAAGCGTATTTGTGAGGTCACACACACTGATGTTGAACGAGAAGGCCTGGCTCTCAGTCTCTGCTCTAATTCATCCCAAAGGTGTTCTATCAGGTTGAGGTCAGGACTCTTTATGGTCCTTGCTTTGTGCACTGGTGCACAGTCATGTTGGAAGAGGAAGGGGCCAGCTCCAAACTGTTCCCATAAAGTTGGGAGCATGGAATTGTCCAAAATGTCTTGCTATGCTGAAGCATTCAGAGTTCCTTTCACTGGAACTAAGGGGCCAAGCCCAGCTCCTGAAAAACAACCCCACACCATAATCCCCCCTCCACCAAACTTTACACTTGACACAATGCAGTCCGACAAGTATCGTTCTCCTGGCAACCGCCAAACCCAGACTCGTCCATCAGATTGCCAGATGGAGAAGTGTGATTCGTCACTCCAGAGAACACGTCTCCACTGCTCTAGAGTCCAGTGGTGGCGTGCTTTACACCACTGCATCCGACGCTTTGCATTGCACTTGGTGATGTATGGCTTGGATGCAGCTGCTCGGCCATGGAAACCCATTCCATGAAGCTCTCTGTGCACTGTTCTTGAGCTAATCTGAAGGCCACATGAAGTTTGGAGGTCTGTAGTGATTGACTCTGCAGAAAGTTGGTGACCTCTTCGCACTATGCACCTCAGCATCTGCTGACCCCGCTCCGTCAGTTTATGTGGTCTACCACTTCGTGGCTGAGTTGCTGCCGTTCCCAAACACTTCCACGTTCTTATAATACAGCTGACAGTTGACTGTGGAATATTTAGGAGCGAGGAAATTTCATGACTGGATTTGTTGCACAGGTGGCATCCTATCACAGTTCCACGCTGGAATTCACTGAGCTCCTGAGAGCGACCCATTTTTTAACAAATGTTTGTAAAAACAGTCTGCATGCCTAGGTGCTTGATTTTATACACCTGTGGCCATCGAAGTGATTGGAACACCTGATTCTGATTATTTGGATTGGTGAGCGAATACTTTTGGCAATATAGTGTACGTAAACAGGTAGGTAGATAGACAGGTAGACAGGCAGGTACGTAGATAAGTTGGTAGGTAAGTCGACAGGTGGTAGGTAGGTAGACAGGTAGGTAGATAATTAATTATGAAGATAGGCAGGTGGGTAATTAAGTAGGTAGACAGGTAGGTATTTATGAATTCTGAATTCTTTTACATTTATTTTCTATTTCTTTCTGTCTGTCCAGCCCAGAGAAGGCTCTGAAGGAGTCTCTGCAGTTGTACGAGGCGGCCTACCTCTCCAAGTCCCTCTCTCGTCTGTTTGATCCCATCAACCTGGTGTTCCCCATGAGCGGCCGCAATCCTCCTTCCAACGACGAGCTGGACAGCATCATTAAGACCATCAGCAGGCAAGCCTCTCCCTGGAAGTGACCATGTCAGCCAATGACCTGGATGACCCCCAGAGGGCAAATTCAGGAATTTGCTAACAGGTTCCCCATATTGACTGAAAACGAGATAATACAGTATTGTTTTTGTGACTGTGTTCCACAGTATTAGGGTGGCCTGAATGATTCATGGATTTTAATGAAGCAGTTATGTTCCAGAGTCTTTTTTCCACCAATTAACCATTATTAATGCATATATTAGTATCGGCATGTAATTTTAAAGTATGACTCACTTTGATTTAAGAGATTCTTTTTAACTGTGAAATGAGACTTTAAAGCATTTCTCATTCTGTCATTATCTGACCAAAAAATGCATTATTAGTTTCTCCCTAACCTGCAGATATTTGGAACTGAAATTTAAAAAAAACAAGCATTATTGATACAAAAAGTATGCAGTTTAGCCACAAACATACTGTATAGCTTACATTTTATAATACCAGGTGTCATTATTTTAGGCTTATTTATTTGTTTGTTTGTTCATTTGTTTGCAGTGAGCTGAATGTAGCGTCAGTAGATCCAAACCTCTTTCTGGCTGTGTCCAAGAACGCGGCCAAGACCGTCCAACTCTTCTGTGTCAAGTCTGAACAGCTGGTATGTACTGTGTGTGTGTGTGTGTGTGTGTGTGTGTGTGTGTGTGTGTGTGTGTGTTGACCATAGCTCAACAGTTTAATAATAAAAGTCCCTCTGTCTGCAGTTGTGTACTCAGGGTGATGCCAGTCAGGTGATTGGTCCGCTAACAGAGGGCCAGAGGAGGAATGTTGCCGTTGTCAACTCCCTCTATCGTCTGCAGCAGGCCATCGCCAAGGTAGGAGGAACAAAAACACCTGCTAAGTCTAGATCAAGAATCAATAAGTTCATAACATCAGCTCTCATCAGACCTCAACTGTCATTTGTCTCATCTTGAAAGTGTAATGGGAGACATTTGATTAATCACTTTCTTTATAACACATTTTTATATTGTGTGGTGTAAAAATTTAAAATATATGCTTATGCTAGCACTGAAGTTTGATCCCAGTGTAGAAGTGTCAAGGATATGTTCAGGAATTCATGTAAGGTGCAAAGTATGAACTTTATTTTTGCGTAATTCCAGCGGCCTACCGTTACTTCCGCATGCTGTAGCCATAATACCCAGAGATCCCCAATGCCATCCAATACGTCACGTCCCATCTTATACGTTGCCAGGGCAACTACAAAATATACATTCTACATCCCCCCTCTCAATAAAGCATAACAAACGGGAGGTTGACAGTTTTGACAGATGAGGGAACAGCCTAAGTGCTCCTATTAGGGTAAGGCACATGAGAAGAGGTTAGGAATGCCAGAGTAACAGTATTTAACTGTATTAAAAATTCAAAATCTTCAATAACACAAATTCGCCAACTTAACCTGAATACGGAGTATAGACGTAGAACACAAATTACGAATTCACTAATTTAACGTGAATAAGGAATATAGAAGTAGAACACATTGTAGACGTAATCTGCATGAAGAATAAAACACATTGTACCATGAACCATTGCTTTTTTTTTTTTTTTTTGTGTGTGCGAATGTGTGTGTGAGTGTGCATGTCTGTACGCGTGCGCAGAAAGAAAAGGAGGAAGAGAAATGTCTACGTGGTGTAGTCTTTGTAGAGGGTGTTGGGCCTTGATACCCTTCCTGAGCGGGTGATGATCACGCCTTCCTGTGCTGGGGGCGTCTCTGGCTGGGCGGTGACAGGCTGCAGATCCGCTGGTCGGTCTGGAGTGGTGCTGGACAGGGGGCTTGGTGTATGAGGGGTGTAGGTCTCCGGGGTGAGTAGCAGATGACGTCTGTTCCTTGTGTACGTGGCATCCCCGACCTGGACCTGGTAACTGTTGGGTTGTGCTGCAGCTCCTGTGACCACTGCGAGCCGGTCGTATCACCTAGCCGTCTGCATCCTGACCGTGTTCCCTGTTTGCAGCGGTGTTAGGCGTTTGGCTGATTTGTCGTAGTGTGCCTTGCGTCGCTGCCTTCCATGTGTGAGAGCAGCCTGCATCTGCACCCTGGGTACGTACATTGCTTTGGTCATGGGAATGAGGGCCTTTGTGTGCTGAGACAGCAAGCGCTGCGCTGGCGAGGGCAGTCCATCTCTTGGTGTGTTTCGTATGTTGAGCAGGGCCACATAGACATTTGATTGCGGGTAGTGGGGGCTGCTGGTGATGTGGGTTAAGTCCCATGTGTGGGCAAATTCCTGGAATTCCCTGCTAGTGAAGTATGCAGCATTGTCAGTCATGAGCTGCTGAGGTGCACCGTGTGTGGCAAAGTGCCGTTTCAGCCTGGTGATGATGGTTGCACTAGTTGTGTTGGGGAGCTGATCCATTTCATACCAGCCAGAGTACGAGTCGACAAGCACCAGGTGTTCTTTTCCCTCCCACTCGAAGACATCAGCTGCTGTGAGGGCCCATGGTAAGTCAGGTACATCATGTAGTTGCAGAGGCTCTCTTGTCTGGTGAGGTCGCAGTGCATTACATGGAGCACATTTAGAGAGCTCATTCTCAATGTCCTGGTTGATTATGGGCCAAAACATAGTTTCTCTGGCCCTGCGTTTTGTTGCTTCAGGGCCAGGGTGGCCTAGATGCAGCTGTTTGACGTGGTAGTGTAGCAGTGAGTGGGGAATGATGAATCGCAGACCGCGAAGCAGCAGACCGTTGTCCGTCGTGAGCTCGTCTCTCATGCTGTAGAACGGTTTGAGATCATGAGGCAGTTTCTTTGATGAGTCAGGCCAACCTGCGGTGATGATCTCAGCTAGCCGGTGGCATGTAGGGTCTGCCAGTGTTTCACGTCTCAGTTCCTCCAGTCTTCTTGAGGAGAGTACCTCCACCGTCATGACATCGTAGTCTTCAGCACTGTTGGTCTGGTCAGCAGCCGGCAGATGTGCACGTGAGAGGGTGTCTGCAACATACAGTTCTTTGCCTTTTTTGTAGGTAACCTGGAGGTTGTAACGCTGCAGCTTCAGCATCATTCTCTGGAGGCGAGCGGATGCAGAGTGGAGGGGTTTCCGCAGTATGGTGATGAGGGGCTGATGATCCGTCTCCACTGTCACAGGACGGCCATATATGTAGTCATGGAATTTTTGACAGGCGTAGACGAGAGCTAGGAGCTCCTTTTCTATTTGTGCGTAGCGTCCCTCTGTCTCCGTGAGGGCGCTGGAGGCAAACGCTACAGGTTTGTTGTTCTGTAGGCAGAGAGCCCCTAGACCATGCTGAGAGGCATCAGCAGACAGCACCACTGGCTGGTGTACATCGAAATACTGAAGGACTGGAGGGCTGGTGAGAAGGTCCTTGAGTTTGTTGAAGGCCGCTTTGTGATGCTCCTGCCAGAGCCAGTCCACATCTTGAAGGAGGAGCTGACGCAGGGGTGCTCTGACTTAACTGTAACCTGAGATGAACTTTGACAGGTAGTTTGTCATGCCAAGGAATCTCTGGACCCCATGCTTGTCCTCTGGGGGAGGCATCAGGCGAACCGCGGCAGTCTTGGCAGGATCCGGTTTGATCCCCTGGTCGGTGAGCAGGTGCCCCACGTATGAGACTGCAGACACCCTGAAGCGGCACTTGTCCGGGTTCGATTTGAGATTGACGGCACGCATTCTGTCCATGACCTGACGTAGACGCGCATCATGTTCCTCTGTAGTGCTGCCCCAGACCAGGATGTCGTCGACGACGATTGCACATGGCTGCCCTTCAAAGAGTTGTTCCATGCACCTCTGGAACACCTCACTCCCCCGTCGATATCCCATAGGGCATTCGAAGGAAAGCATACCGGCCCACTGGTGTCATGAATGTGGTCAGTTTGGATGACTCGCTGCTGAGTGGTACCTGCCAGAATCCACATTTTGCGTCTAGGATGCTGAACACTTTGGCGCCCGGCATATCGGCTATCACTTGTTCGACTGTTTTCATGGGATGGTGGGGCCTGAGGAGTGCTTTGTTGAGATGGACTGGATCGATGCACAGCCGGATGCTGCCATCCTTCTTGCAGGCAGCCACCATCGCAGATACCCATTCTGTGGGTTCTTGGGCTGGTTTGAAGATTTCCAGCTTGGTCATTGTGTTGAGTTCCTGAATGATCTTGTCTTTCATTGCTAGTGGTACGCGCCTGGGAGCACAGATCGTGGGATGCACTGTGTCGTCCAGACGCATGTGGTACACCACCGGAAGCTTGCCTACAGTGCTGTTGTCAAACAAGTCTCTGTATTCTGTCAGTTCTGGCGCCCCCTGTTGGAGTGCATGCACATTTGGTCCCAGTTTCACAAAGCCTAGTTTTAGACTATCAATGAGACCAAGAAGAGGTTTCACATCACTGTCAACAACATGGAAGTGTATGTCCTGTGTGTAAGATGGACAGTAGCCATGCCCATTGTTCTTATTACCTGTCCTCCGTAGGCCACGAGGTTGATTACACGGCTGTGGTCGATGTGTGCTTTGGGGTCGGTGTGGTCAAGAGTGGCTTTGGAGATCACATTACACCGAGCTCCAGTGTCAATCTTTACTTTCAGTTGTTTTCCGGTGGTAGAGGACGACAGCATGGTGAATATCTCGCCCTTTTCTGTAGCTGTTTCCACGCTTTCACAATAGAAGAGTTCGGTTGGGTCTTCTGCGTGCTCTGTGTCCAGTTCACTGATTTTGTGCACTTATCCTCCTCTACGTGGGGTGTGGGGTGGTCTGCTTGACTGCTGACCGCGCTGTACGCCGAGTTTGCGCTCTGCCCCCGATCTGCAGCATTTGGAGAAGTGGTTCCATTTTCCACACGAGTTGCAACGTTTATTGAAAGCTGGGCAGCTACTGCGATTAGGTGGGTGCTGCCCACCACAGTTTGAGCATGGGTTGAATTGCACTGCACACACATCTCCTTCCTTTTTCACTTCTTTGTTGTCTGTTTCCTTCTTTCGTTCCCTGTTGCCCTTTTCCGATTGCTCGTGTAGCACACACATTTCAATGGCTGCATCTAGCGTCAATTTCTTTTCCTTCAGTAGCTGGGTGCGGACGGTATCGTCGCGGATGCCACACAACAACCTGTCTCTAATCAGTTCATCGTGTAACAGGCCGAACTCACATTTCTTGGCAAGAGACCTTAACGTGGCTACATACGACTGGATTGACTCGTGTCATTTCTGACTTGTAGTATTGAACGCATGTCTGTCCATTATGACGTTTTTTTACAGGGAGACAAATTTCATCGAATTTCTTTACCAGTGTGTCAGGATCTTCGTCCTGTTCGAAGGTGAATGTGTCGTACTTATCCAGCGCATCGGGACCGGCGACGTTGAGAAGTGTGTACGCTTTCACCTGTTTGCTAGCTGATGTTAGCCCCGCGATGCTGTAGACGCGCCATTCCCGCTTGAACTGCTCCCATTTGTCTGCGATGTTTTTGTCAAAGACGAGTGGATCAATTCGTCGAAGGTTCTGCGACATGCTGAGCAGAGGCTGACTTCTGACACCATGTAGAAGTGTCAAGGATATGTTCAGGAATTCACGTAAGGTGCAAAGTATGAACTTTATTTTTGCGTAATTCCAGCGGCGTACCGTTACTTCCGCATGCTGTTGCCATAATACCCAGAGATCCCCAGCGCCATCCAATACGTCACGTCCCATCGTATACGTTGCCAGGGCAACTACAAAATACACATTCTACACCCAGCCAAATACGCCTCGAGCCAGAAGCTTCAATGGTCAGTGGAGGTGGCTGTGGCTCAGTGTCAGAGCAGGTCGATCTGAAGGTTGATGGTTCTATTCCTGCCTCCAGCAGTCCATGTGCCATGGTTTCCTTGAGCAAGTTAAATACCCCCAAATCAATTTGGAGGGGGGGGGAGACCTGTAATCTGACCACACGTGCGTCACTGCAGTGATGGCACTCTGCATCTGACCAATCAGAGGGGAGCGCCGTAAGACGCTTGCAGAGCGAAGAGTGAAGAGTTATCATGAGTCACAGAACATAAGAGGTAAAACAGGCAAAACGAGGAAGCAGGAGCTGGAGGACTCTCTGTCTCCAGTCTGTCTGGACTGGAAATTTGTCTTGTCTTGAATAGACTGAGAACATTTTTTGAATGTCTTGGAGTGGTGAAATGACCAGCTTGTGTTTAATACTATAAGATAAGATAAGATAAGATAATCCTTTATTTGTCCCACAGATGGGGAAATTTGCATCGTTACAGCAGCAAAGTGGATAATGCAACATTACAAGGAGGGCATACAAAAGGGCATATAAAAAGAATAATAACAACAGTAGAAAATGACCAAGTAAAGAAAAACTATAGCATCATATATACAATAAGTGAATACCAATAGTGGATAACTAGGCATGTACTATATACAACATAAGTGACTGAAATGATTGGGACAAAAATTACTGAACACAGCAGATGGAGTGGCATGATAAATATAATACAGTGAATGGTATGGTTAAGGAAGTGAAGGAAATTGAAGTATGATAATGACATCACACAGGATAATTTAAATATTGATTATTATACATGCAGTATTGTTATATATTGATTATTAGATATTTACATTTATATATTGGTATTGCAATCTTATTGATAAAGATATTGCTATCTTTATCTTATCTTATAAACTTTAGCCAATATATTTAGCCTTAATTTACCATTAAGATGGATGTATGATGGATTTCTTGCCTGGATTTCTCACCATAACAGGGTCAATGCTGAAATTGATCACCAAGGTTGTCAGGTGAAATGGCATGTATTGTATACATTTGGGATCGGGTGAAGTGGGGGGCTTCCAAATAAAATTTCACTTACGGCCTCAGTTTTGTTATGGGCAGCCCTGGGCGGCAGTAGCTTAGACTTTAGGGACTGGAATGTTGGCGGTTCAAGTCCTGCAGGGACCAAGTACAGAGTGTTGACTGGTAGCTGGAGAAGTGCCAGTTCCTCCTCCTGGACTCTGCTGAGGTGTCCTTGACCTTGAGCAAGACACAGAACCTCCGGCTGCTTGAGGTGCCTGGATATGTGTGTGAGCAACAACATTTTCCTTTACCTCCCTTAACGGTCCCTTCTTCTTCTTCAGTGCTGTGTATCAGTGTATGTACTTTCCTGTCATGTTATCCCACCATCATTTTATGAATGCGTGTGAAAGGGTGAATGTGATATGTAGTGGAAAGCACTTTGAGTGGTCATGACTAGAAAGGAGCTATATAAGTACAGTCCATTTACTGTTTGCTATTTATTTACACTGCCATATTAAAAAAATCTAATTGTCAGATGATTTTGTTACCTAAAAAAAATCTGAACTAACTTATCTGCTTGAGTGTGTCGTAATTGTTAGCTGAATAAACTACTTTTTCTTCCTAAATATGGTTCACAGGTGTGACAGTGATAGGCACACACATTAGCATACACATTAGCACACACAGCTCTGTGTGACTGTTAACTGTATAATGCATAGAGATGTGGCATGAACACACACATACATAGAGTACATGAAAAGAAGCAAACAAAATTAAAGGGGATAAGAGGAAAAGCAAGGTGCAGTGTGTTCTTTCAGCTGCCTCCATAAAACATGTATTGTGGCACAACAGCCAGGCTGATTAATCACATTAAAATGAAAAGGTTACTCCAGCATTAAATATTTGGCCTCACACTGAAAATTTAACTGTATGAAGCACGAGTGAGAATTCATTCCAGACAGGCAGAGAGAGGGAGGGATGAAGAGATAAGGACAGGATGTGAAATAGGTAAGAGTAGATAGGAAAGCACCTCCAGATACATACAGTATAGTGCAGAGTGCTGCTGTTTTATTTAGCATTACACAATATAGACCTATCTGTTTTTAAATTTAGACTCATCAATTAAGCATGCTGATTCATTGGTGAGAGAATGTATGTATCATAAGAGCAGCTTGTACACCGATCTGGTCCCCGTCTGACCTCTGACCCCAGAAATGGGAGAAACTTCAGGAAGAGCAGCAGAGGAGGGATCCCTCTTCAGGATGGACAGACAGGAAATAGATGTCATGTATACAGAGTAACAACAATGAAGAACACACATAGACACTCTATAAAACAAGTACTGTATATCAACAGTTAGTACATGTAGAAGTGTAAAGTGTCCAAGGGGATGAAGAGCATCATCGAGCTGGAGGCAATGGATTCTGAGTAGAACGTCCTCCTCTCCACCACACCAACAGATGAAGCCTGAGTAGAACGTCCTCCTCTCCACCACACCAACAGATGAAGCCTGAGTAGCACGTCTTCCACTCCACCTCACCAACCAGATTAAGCCTGAGTAGCACGTCCTCCTCTCCACCACACCAACCAGATGAAGCCTGAGTAGCATGTCTTATACTCCACCTCACCAACCAGATTAAGCCTGAGTAGCACGTCCTCCTCTCCACCTCACCAACCAGATTAAGCCTGAGTAGCACGTCCTCCTCTCCACCTCACCAACCAGATGAAGCCTGAGTAGCACATCCTCCTCTGGTTGACTTGGCACAAGACAAACTGGCACAGGAAAGGGAAAGAATATTTATACACAAGGAAATTGGGAAAACAAAAACAACAAACACAGAGACAGATAGTCAAGCAATCTGAAACTAGAGGAAAGGTAACTACAAATAAAACAGGAAGTAAATAATATGAATCCAAGACAAGACTTAACTAAATAATGCAACTTAAGTTGTTAGGGAAGCCATCCACTGCCCTTGGTCTGCAGGTATCCCTTATTGAACAATGAATACAGACTACAGCTGTTGTGGAGCCTTATATCAGCTCAGCTGCATGGTAAATGGCTGTTACCTGTCTTTGCAATGTGTTCAGGTGCATTTGGACTATGAACCAGGGGCTGGTGCTGGAGTCAGCCAGAGCACTGGCAGGAAACATGGAGCAGCACAGGAGCTGACTCAGTCAGCTCATTGGTTAAGCATCATTTTTGCTTGTTTTCCTATTAACCTTTGAGTTCTTGTGCTTTATATTTGCAGATTATTTCAGGATTGGGGTTGTGTCCTCCATCGGCTGCAGAGGCCCTTTCATCTTCTTTGGAGGTATTGCAGCAATATTTTCATTTAGTATGCAAAATTGTTCAGTGTTGATTTATTGTTTTTTCATGTATATTTATGATGAAAGCTTCCAGAGCATACTGCATGAACTGTACCACTGCTGGAACATAACACAATAATGGAGCTTTGTCAATTTATAAAAGGCCTGAAACTCAAATCTTTAATAGATTAGAAAACATTGGTCGCCTTTTACCTAATTACCTAATACCTACTTTTTTATTTTAGAAACATACAGTGTTTGGATGTTAATTCAGGTGCTTTATTTTCTTTGTCTTTTTAAAAAATGCATGTCAATTTTGGTCACCATTTAATATGATTGTTCATTTTAACTCAGATTATTCAATATTTTTTAGACATTTTTGTTTATTTCTGAGTACCTTTTGAAATGCATTTAAAATGTTTTTGTAGCTGTTAACCTTGAGATAGTGTGCATGCCCTTGACTTTCTGACAGGGATTTCTGATGAGTAAATCACAGAACACATAACATAGACCAGATATGATGATGATGACTGATTTGGATTGCCCATATTTCATGATTCTGTATCCATGATCTTCCACCAAGACATCACTTTGTGTGTTTCTCTCTTGTTTGATTCAGGGAGTCCAGGTCCTGATGAGCAGTGCAGTGCAGCCTCTCCTGCAGTCAGTGAGTGACTCCATAGAGGCCATCATCATCACACTGCACCAAGAGGACTTCTCAGGGTAGGCAACATTTAACTATAATGATAATAACAATAATTCATTTTATTTATAAAACATGTTTCTGAAAACTCAGACACTTAGAATCACAATTAAAATGTTCAACTGGAAAAAAAATCAAGTATTAAAAGTGATTTAAAAGAATGTCTGTGAGGTATGAGGAGGTCTGGTGATGGATCAGGTCTGTGAGGTATGAGGAGGTCTGGTGATGGATCAGGTCTGTGAGGTATGAGGAGGTCTGGTGATGGATCAGGTCTGTGAGGTAGGAGGAGGTCTGGTGATGGATCAGGTCTGTGAGGTAGGAGGGGGTCTGGTGATGGATCAGGTCTGTGAGGTAGGTGGTGGATCAGGTCTGTGAGGTTTGAGGAGGTCTGGTGGAGGATCAGGTCTGTGAGGTAGAAGGGGGTCTGGTGATGGATCAGGTCTGTGAGGTAGGAGGAGGTCTGGTGATGGATCAGGTCTGTGAGGTAGGAGGAGGTCTGGTGATGGATCAGGTCTGTGAGGTAGGAGGAGGTCTGGTGGTGGATCAGGTCTGTGAGGTATGAGGAGGTCTGGTGGTGGATCAGGTCTGTGAGGTAGGAGGAGATCTGGTGGTGGATCAGGTCTGTGAGGTAGGAGGAGGTCTGGTGATGGATCAGGTCTGGTGGTGGATCAGGTCTGTGAGGTAGGAGGAGGTCTGGTGGTGGATCAGGTCTGTGAGGTAGGAGGAGGTCTGGTGGTGGATCAGGTCTGTGAGGTAGTCCGACTAGTGTTTTCTCTGTGTAATGGTTTATATTTTTATTTTATCTAATGGTTCTCTGTTTAGTGATTTTATTTAATTGTTCTCTGTCTAGTGGTTTTATTTGTGTGTGTGTGTGTGTGTGTGTGTTGCAGGCCTCTGTCCAGCCCAGATAAGCCAGATGTTCCTTGCTCGCTCTACATGAAGGAGCTGCAGGGCTTCATCTCCAGAGTGATGGCCGACTACTTCAGACACTTCCAGTGTTTGGACTTCATCTATGAGAGCACAGAGAGCATTGCTCAGAGGGCCATCCAGCTGTTCATCCGTCACACCAGCCTGCTGCGCCCGCTGGGAGAGGGAGGCAAGATGAGGCTGGCTGCTGACTTCGCTCAGGTGAGGGAGAGCGTACACGTTTCCACACCAAAGTGATGTCTATGATCTGTATTAATGTCTGGTCACTGTGTGTCAGATGGAGATGGCAGTAGCTCCTCTGTGCAGGAGAGTGTCTGATCTGGGGAAACCATACAGGATGCTGCGCTCCTTCAGGTGAGTCTGCTCAGGCATCATGATCAGCACACATCACAGTATTATATCATATTCAGTTACAAAGTTTAGCATTTCTGTAATCACATCACATTGATGATTAAACGCAAGTAAAGTGTTACTGTTGTTAAGTACTCACGAGTTACGAATCAAAAATATGTTGTTACTTTATGTCCTTCAACTATCTGCATAAAAGGAGGACAGAAACAAATCAAACATCCCTTTTCTGGCATGTTTGGTCAACTTTGATCAAGACTTTACAGCTCGAGTTCATGAGCTTAAGACGGCTTTTGAGGGTGAACTATGAACCTTAATGAGACTTAGTTGCACTAAAGGATTAAGGAAAGTTTTACTTTGAAATGATCCGGTGTCTGTCCCCCTTTTATTACAATAAGGAGCTTTACTTTGAAATGATCTGCTGTCTGTCCTCCTTTTATTACAATAAGGAGCTTTACTTTGAAATGATCTGCTGTCTGTCCTCCTTTTATTACAATAAGGAGCTTTACTTTGAAATGATCTGCTATCTGTCCTCCTTTTATTACAATAAGGAGCTTTACTTTGAAATGATCTGGCATCTGTCCTCCTTTTATTACAATAAGGAGCTTTACTTTGAAACGATCTGCCCTCTGTCCTCCTTTTATTACAATAAGGAGCTTTACTTTGAAACGATCTGCCCTCTGTTCTCCTTTTATTACAATAAGGAGCTTTACTTTGAAACGATCTGCCCTCTGTCCTCCTTTTAGTACAATAAGGAGCTTTACTTTGAAACGATCTGGTGTCTGTCCTCCTTTTATTACAATAAGGAGCTTTACTTTAAAACGATCTGCTGTCTGTCCTCCTTTTATTACAATAAGGAGCTTTACTTTGAAATGATCTGCTGTCTGTCCTCCTTTTATTACAATAAGGAGCTTTACTTTGAAATGATCTGCTGTCTGTCCTCCTTTTATTACAATAAGGAGCTTTACTTTGAAATGATCTGCTGTCTGTCCTCCTTTTATTACAATAAGGAGCTTTACTTTGAAATTATCTGGTGTCTGTCCTCCTTTTATTACAATAAGGAGCTTTACTTTGAAATGATCTGGCATCTGTCCTCCTTTTATTACAATAAGGAGCTTTACTTTGAAATGATCTGCCCTCTGTGCTCCTTTTATTACAATAAGGAGCTTTACTTTGAAATGATCTGGCATCTGTCCTCCTTTTATTACAATAAGGTGCTTTACTTTAAAATGATCTGCCCTCTGTGTTCCTTTTATTACAATAAGGAGCTTTACTTTGAAATGATCTGGCATCTGTCCTCCTTTTATTACAATAAGGAGCTTTACTTTGAAATGATCTGCCCTCTGTGCTCCTTTTATTACAATAAGGAGCTTTACTTTGAAATGATCTGGCATCTGTCCTCCTTTTATTACAATAAGGAGCTTTACTTTGAAATGATCTGGCATCTGTCCTCCTTTTATTACAATAAGGAGCTTTACTTTGAAATGATCTGCCCTCTGTGCTCCTTTTATTACAATAAGGAGCTTTACTTTGAAATGATCTGGCATCTGTCCTCCTTTTATTACAATAAGGCGCTTTACTTTAAAATGATCTGCCCTCTGTGCTCCTTTTATTACAATAAGGAGCTTTTTTTGAGATGCTCTGGCTCAGTGTTAGAGCTGGCATCCAGTAACTGAAGGGTTGGCAGTTCGAATCCAGCTCTATCATTGTCGTCACTGACGTTGTGTCCTTGTCCTTACTCACATGCCTCGTATGAATGGCTATGAATGTGCGTGAAAGTAGGTGGTAGTCGGAGGGGTCGTAAGCGCAAAATGGCAGCCATACTTCTGTCAGTCTGCCCCAGAGCAGCTGTGGCTACAGTGTAGCTTACCACCACCGGTATGACTGGTGTGAATGAATAATGGTTTCTGTAAAGAGCTTTGGGTGTCATAAAAGGTGCTATATAAATCCAAACCATCATTATTATTATTATTATTATCACTTTGAAATTATTTAGCAGTTGAGTTATCGTACATCTCAGGTGTTACAGAGTATTCCAAGAGTAATGGAACTAGTAGTGTAACTAATTACTTGGATCATTTTTTTAAAAAAGGGACTAGTTAGGTGTAAAACATAGCACTACATTTTTTGGAGTAATTACCCCGGCACTGATTGGTGTCATATTCTGATTCGTTTTGTGTGCCAGGCCGCTGCTGTTTCAGACCAGTGAGCTGATCGCCAGCAGTCCAGCTGTGGGGGACCTGATCCCCTTCAGTACCTTGCTGCACTTCTTCTTCACCAGAGCCCCACCTGAGCTTAAGTCACCTCACCAGGCCTGTACACACACACACACACACACACACACCTACCTTTTACCACCATAACTGACAGTTATAGTCCTCACCATGTTGGTGCTGTTCTGTGTAAACCACTACATCACCTAAACCAGAGTTGTCCTCCACAGAGAGCAGAATGGTCCATCGCTCGTTACTCCCAGTGGCTCGATGATCATCCATCTGAAAGAGACAGGCTCTCTCTCATCAGGTAACTTGTTTTCACCTGTGAATTCCTTTGACAGGCTGAAAGATCACAGGTAACACACACACATGTACCAGACTCTGTGTACCAGACCTATTCTGTAAGAAGCCCATGTGGATCATAACGATCATACCGTCACCTTCATCTCACTGAAGTGAATGATCAGCTTCTAGTGGTGAACTGTGGTTGTTTCTGGCTTTTTTTTGTCAGTTATTTGATTACACTGGGTTACAAACCTTTTTTTTGTAACTTGTCTATGTTTTTTCAATTGATTTTGGATGACTTTTCACCACTGAATCCGAAAATGACACCTGTTTCTCTGTATCAGGTCAGGTTCTTTGCTAAGTAGATTTTTAAAATATCTAATCTTCTGAGTAAATTGATTGTATTTTTGTGATTTTTTTTTTTGTTAATATTTCTTGTCCGAAGCAGAAAAAGTTTTTTAACACAATTTATTAATTTAATGATAAAAAATAGATTTCTGTAAATTGAATAGCAGACATTGATAGTAAGTAAGTACATGTAAATTGCATTTTAAGTCATTGTTGTTCAAAACGTAGGACATTCAAACTTCCATTTGTTTCGAAACCCTAGAATGCTCAGCGACTTCTCTTCAGAGTCCAATAGAAATCAGCCATCATGACCCTGGCACCTGGTCTCTATCTCCTTCTTGTCCTGATGGATTCTCTCCCCCTGCTCATTGCTCATTGATCCCAGATTTTTAGGAAAACGATCCATATGCGAGAATACATAATGCAGTTTGATGCTTATGTTGCATCTGAGGTTTCTGAAAGCAGTCAGCACATTAGTGATAAGTTTTCATACCATTCATTTCAATTTTATCACAGTGAGCTACAGGACGAGATGCTGACTGAAGATCAGATCAGATGTTCGTGTTTTTCTGTTGATCCAAGTAGGGAGTAGCAGTCAGTGTCATAGTAGGTCGGCTCCCTCCAAACCATGGGAATTCCAAACTTCAGACAGCAGGTACTCAGTGCGTGTGTGGCACCCAAGCTTTATCCTGGTGAAGTTGGTGAGGTTTAATACCAAAATAAGCATGGAAAGCAGGCTTTATGAAACTTGTGACTGGATTCCTGTTAGGAGCTGTAGTGTATTTGTCACAGATGTAGCAGAATACATCTGGCTTATTTTTGCAAGATTTCTGGTTGAAGCCATTTCATTCACTTGTGAAATAAAAATACCAATTCGTCAAATACTGGCACATACAAACTCTTCAAAGTTTATTTCAAACAATGGAAAAAAGGTTTGCATCATATGAAGCAAAAAATCCTGTATGTGTAAGCCAAAAGGTCAAAAGTAACATGTTGCCACAGCTCTAGAAGTTGACCTGATTGAGCAAAACCAATGTGATATTTGGGTTCAGCACATCAAAACTGTCCTAAATCAGCTAAAAGAACTCAGACAATAAATTTGGTGTTTACCAGTGTTATTAATTCTTCACGCTAACATTCACTGTGTTAGTACAACTATGTTGTGTCACTACTGTGCCTCTGGCAATTAGACTTGATTTAAGATTGTTGAAGACATTCCTCCTCATCACCCAAGAGGCTTCTTCAGTTCTGACTGACTCAGGGCTCCCATGCATCCTGGGAAACCTGGAAAATGATTGATCAATTTTCCAGTCATGGAAAACATGGCAAATGAGATGGTGAAGTTACCTGGAAACATATCCATGTAAATGGGTTTGCATTCACTCACAAGGCATGGGGAGGATAAATAATTTTCTAGGTTAACTTAACAGTTTCCAGGACATTTGAGTTTTTTTCTCAAAAATTAAAATTTTGTGACAGGAAAATTGGTCAGTCATTTTCCAGGTTTTCCAGGATGTGTGGGAACACTTATGCTCCTGTTGGAGCAGAAAACAAACAATACCACCCTCAAGCAGTCGAGTTGACACTTTTTTTTAATTTTTTTTTTTTTTTAAATCTTTGAGAACCTGCGCTGACATTTTCCTGCAATGTTTCTGTCTACTTATACAATCACTCCCATGAACATAAATATAAACTGTTTATACTCAGCAGGTGCACTTTGTACTTCCCTCTTCTCAGGGGTGCTCTGGAGGCCTATGTGCAGTCAGTGAGGGCTCGGCAGGGGAAGGAGTTTGCTCCCATCTATCCCATCATGCTCCAGCTGTTACAGCGAGCCACCAGCAGCTCACAGGAGGTCAGAGCCTGACGAGGACAACAGACCAGAGCGTGATGGGCAGCTTCTGTTTATCGGACTGCAGTACAGCATGTGATGTTAGAGGAAGTGTGAAGGCATGGGAGTCCACAATTCCTCCTTTATTATTTAGAACTATTGCAGATTTATTCTGGCTAAAAGATGATTTTTCTACTTAGTCAAGGGAGGGATGACTGGATATTTGATTTTTAAGTTGTCCATTATGATTAAAGTGACTATTATTGAGTTCTAAAAATGTATGTAAAGGTTCAGGAGGTATGATCTCTGTGGAAAGATGAATCCTTTTTGCTCAGAGGCCTTTGTCACCCATTTCCACAACCATCTTTTTATCATTTAGTGATTAGGATTCAGTTTTCTTGCAGACACCAGTAAGTGTGACAATGTAAACAGTAATCCTGTTAACTTCAGAATAAACTTGTTAAAAATAAATGGCGAAATGTTTGCACAACTTTTATTAGTATAGTACTTCATTAGAAGCAGAGGGATGATTCGCACACACAGAGTATGACATGAGCAGGACACATGATGCTCTCAGATGGGCCACTTCCACTGGTTGGAGGGAGGCTCTTCTATCAGCGGCTCCCATGGTTTCCACTCAGACATCTTCCTGGACAGAGCCAGCTCACACTCTGCCTGCACAGGACAAACAGCCAGGTTATATGGAGTGATTTCTTATTCCACATACTTGCATTCTTGCTGAGAATGAGAAGATTGTTTATTAGCTTAGCATAAACAGCTCTTGGCACCTTTAAAGCTCACTAATGAACACACTTCCAGTTTAAACGTACACTGTACCACTTTCCATGCATGAGTGAAGATCAATGTAAAACAACAGTTTGTTACTGCATAATAATATTGAGACCTGCAAGTGTTTACTTTTCTTTGAGTGTAAAGAGACGTTTCTTCACAAAAGGTTCAGCGTGAATCAAACAATCTGTTCACAAAACTAAAAAAAACAGGCTGCTATTTCCTCAAACCTGCCAGTTCTTGTATTTGTCAGGCTGATAGTGGCACCAAATATTATATTTCTTGAGCACTTAAAGGTGCACAAGAACGCTGGCTTTCCATTTAAATCAGGGGGGAAAAATGAACTGGTCCATTTTCTCAGAAAACCCAGAATTGATGATTTCTCTGCAATTTTCACCCTTTGCAAAGTCATCCAGTGGACTTGTGCCTGACACCTTGATTTAAATTTAAAGCACGCTGCTGCTGACATTGCTGTCCTGAGAGCCTGAACAACCCATGAACATAACAGAGGGTTTGAAAGTGACACCAAGAGAAATGGTGGAGAGACCACAGGACTGCAAACTGTTCTCTGGAGGACAGGTGGAGGTGGTAAAGAACAAACTATCCTTCATCCATCCATACAGGACAGAACATCCCTAAAGGCCAATTTATAGTACTCCGTAAAGTGCCGTACGTAGAGACGGAGAGCCCTCTGCGTCGCCAGAGAGCCTGACGGAGAGCCTCTCCGTCGTCTCCGGGCGCAGGAATTTTTTTTTAACTGTCCGTCAATCCGTCAAGGGAAGACGGAGACGACAAGGGCTGTGATTGGTCCTCTAGCTGCACCCTGCTGTGAAATGCAGCCCCTCTCCCTACACAGAAACAGACAGACAGGTATCCTCTGCAGCAGCACAGACAGGACAGGAACTGAAGTATCGATTATCCTTGTGAAAGGCAAATCAAACACATTCAACCTGCTCAAAAAATCCATTTAATTCATTTAGTAATTATGGCTGGGGTATATTTACACAGAACATACCGAAAGTTGTTGGTTTGCGTTCGCTATTATCCGATTTTGTGTTGAAAAGAAAGAGGAAGAGGAGTTTTAAAGACTGAAAGCAACCAATGTTGTTCTCTTCTATCTCCCTCACAAATAATTAAATCATAAAATAGTATTTTTCCCTGCTTTTATCAGCGATATTAAGGCGAATTGCTTCACTTTCTGAGGGGGTGCATTTCAGAGCAGGGCTGCACAACACGCATCATGACGGAGAAGTGCGAGGGCTCGAGGGGTCTCCGTAGCTACGGAGTCGGATGACGGATTATGCAGTCGGAGAAGTATATTCCAGCCTTAATCCTCAGTGCTAACTAAAGAGTGTAACACAAACATGTTCATGATGCACCTCTGATGACACCAGTTACAGAATGAGATCAACAACAACTTCAACAACTGATCGTCAGTCCTTGATTGAATCAAAAGCACTTATCATTGTCACGGTTGTTAAACAATGAATTTATAGCAAATCCACTTTAAGACCTGAATATGTACTTTATCATTTACTTTGCACAATTTTATTATTTATTATATATTTGAGGAATTAGTAGTTTAGTTTTAGTTTGTACATTTATTTAGTAGTCATGTCAGGTTTTTGATGATGTATGATTATCTTCAGGACGCACATCTGGTTATATACAGTCATGGTCAAAAGTTTACATATATCTTGTAAAGAACATAGTATCATGGCTCTCTTGAGTTTCCAGTTATTTCTACAACTCTTTTTTTTCTCTGATAGTGATTGGAACAAAAAACATTCATGAAGTTTGGTTCTTTTATGACTTTATTATGGGTCAACTGAAAATGTGACCAAATCTGCTGGGTCAAAAATATACATACAGCAACATGAACTATCAATTTTGGTGACTTAGAAAGTTGTGTCCATGAAATGAGCTTCATAGCATGACCTCTTAACTTCTTGTGAGTGTTCATGAGTGACTACAGCTGGTGACTTCTCTGAGGCCATTTAAACAGGGCTCATTGGATACAAACGCCCACAAACACTACAATGGAAAGTCAAAGGAGCTCAGCATGGATCTGAAAAAGTGAATCATTGACTTGAACAAGTCAGGAAAGTCACTTGGAGCCATTTCAAAGCAGCTGCAGGTCCCAAGAGAAACAGTGCAAACAATTGTTTGTAAGTATAAAGTGCATGGCACTGTTTTGTCACTGCCACGATCAGGAAGAAAATGCAAACTATCACCTGCTGCTGAGAGAAAACTGGTCAGGAGGGTGAAGAGTCAACCGAGAACCACCAAAAAACAGATCTGCCAAGAATTAGAAGCTGCTGGAACACAGGTGTCAGTGTCCACAGTCAAGCGTGTTTTACATCACCATGGACTGAGAGGCTGCCGTGCAAGAAGGAAGCCCTTGATCCAAAAGCGGCACCTTAAGGCTCAACTGAAGTTTGCTGCTGATCACACACACAAAGATAAGACCTTCTGGAGGAAAGTTCTGTGGTCAGACCAAACAAAAATTGAGCTGTTTGGCTACAATGCCCAGCAATATGTTTGGAGGAGAAAAGGTGAGGCCTTTAACACCATGTCTACCGTCAAGCATGGTAGTGGTAGTATTATGCTGTGGGGCTGTTTTGCTTTTTGAGTAAATGGGATAATGAAGAAGGAGGATTACCTTCAAATTCTTCAAGAGAACCTAAAATCATCAGCCTGAAGGTTGGGTCTTGGGCGCAGTTGGGTGTTCCAACAGGACAATGACCCCAAACACACATCAAAAGTGCTAATGGAATGGCTAAATCAGGCTAGAATTAAGGTTTCAGAATGGCCTTCCCAAAGTCCTGACTTAAACCCCATTGAGAACATGTGGACAATGCTGAAGAAACAAGTTAACAAATTTAACTGAACTGCACCAATTCTGTCAAGAGGAGTGGTCAAAGATTCAACCAGAAGCTTGTGGATGGATACCAAAAGCACCTAATTGAAGTGAAAATGACCAAGGGACATGTAACCAAATATTAGCATTGCTGTATGTATATTTTTGACCCAGCAGATTTGGTCACATTTTCAGTTGACCCATAATAAAGTCATAAAAGAACCAAACTTCATGAATGTTTTTTGTTCCAATCACTCTATCAGAGAAAAATCTGAGTTGTAGAAATAACTGGAAACATGACATTATGTTCTTTACAAATGTATGTGAACTTCTGACCACGACTGTGGTATATTTGAATCTGCTTAATTCTTGAATCTCCCTCAGGACCTACTGTATCTATCCATCCATATATTGATCTATCTGTCTACATATCTCCATCTTCTGTTGCAACATTCAGCTGTTTAACAGGCTCTGATCACATGATCTAAACTGAGTTTTGTTTCTTTTTTTTTAATTTGCACCTGGTATTTTTGTTAATTTCCAGAATGAAAATCCACTGTGTATGGTCATGTATGGGTGTTGATAAAGGTTTCATTTAGTTATTCAACATGTCATTCAAAACTTCCTGCTTGATTTGAACATAAACTGACCCAGTCATAGCACAGTGTGGTTTCAGACTGACAGCTGGACCTACCTGGAAAATCACTTCTTCAATCTGCCCACAGTTTATCTTCTTCTCCAGCTTCTCAACATCAGGCTCCTATGGGGACAGAGACACACTTTATCATGTGAACACACACACACACACACACACACACACACACACACCAACTGTTGACTACAGTCATTTTGTGGCTGTGTGACATGTAATAACTCTCCTTAGCAGCAGGTAGCATGTCCTCTGTGTTTATGATGAAAATAGGCTTTCATGTATACAAAGCCCACTCAGGATGCTGCTGTTTCTAAGTATGAACCTCTCTCATACAAAAGCTGTTTTAAACCCAGTTTTAACTGAGTCTTTTTGAATAGCACTAACTGGGAACACATGAACTAGGGATGCATCCATATGAAAATCTTGGCCGATACGATATCCAGTATTAATATTGCTGTTGTGGTCGATAACCGATATTTACCAATTAAAAAAAAAAGTTTCTGAGATAAAATTTTGTACAGATTGAAAATCATGCAAACATGTTTTACTTCCAAATAAGCAGGTTACAGGGCTACCATAAAACACAAGTAACCAACAGTGTTACTGTTTATCAACCTTCACCACTTGGAGCAAGTGTGTAACGAAATTAAAGTTCAGTTTAACTCCCTCAACATACAAAAAAGTTTGGATCATCAATTCAGGATTTCTGAAATGAAATCCACGGACATTTCCAGCTCGGAGATAACAACCAGATACCATAATAAATGGTGTCTGTGCACAACATGCTCACTCACGCTTCCTACCTGGCTATCGTAATAACCACTGTTCTACTCAACGTGCAATATTTTTTTTCTTTATCATAAAAAACTGAAATCTGGGACATTTTCAGGGACAGCTTTAACTGGGGACTGTTCTCACAATCCCATGCTGCGTTTGCTTCACTGACATTGTCAGTGCCCAAACAAATACCACATTCAAAAAAAAAAAGTGCACAAGTGCCTTGTGCCAGTGTATTTGCCCACTTTTCAGTCATATTTCTAGACCCACAGAGTATTTTGTACTATGACTCTGAAAACAGAATAGCTCAAATGAAAGAAGAGACTATTTCATCATGAAAAAAATGTTTGTTTTTATTTTGTTCATCAAAAGTGGCAAAAAGAGTCAACTGGACTTCAGTTCTGAAGAAGCCTCAAGCAAGTCCAGTTGACTCTTTTTGATTTACCTCCAACAGATGACTGAGAGCCTACACAGACATTTTTACTTTGTTCCGTTCTTGTTTTATCAGAGGTAGAGTAGAGGACACTTTCACCAAAATCACCACTTTTTGTCGAGAATCCGTCCATTTTGTTCTCTAATCTCGATCGTCTCCACTTCCTGCTTTGAACTCTGTGGCGTATATTAACTCCTTATGTCCCAACTACAAATCACAGAAGCCCCAACATTACTCACAGGCTGCAGGAGACCACGATCAGCAACCCGTGGCAGAAAAACTACTTTGAAGTCGTATTACGTCAATGGCACTCAAATAGTTCAAAATAAATAAATAAATAAAAAAACTACAAACATCGGACAGTACTGATATTAATGCCAATATATCGTGCATCCTTAATTTGAATGTGCAATACCTCTCCCCTTATATGAAATGCATGTGTTACTATAAAAACTGTCCAAGTTATTCACTATGTTTCTCCCTTTATTTATGTTTTTATACTCTTCTGTTTGTTGTAAAGCACCAAATGAAGCAGACTTATACAATAACAAACAAGGCTTTTGATTTCACTGACAGTTATCTGGCTCAGCCTAAAGACAGCCAGAACAAATTAAAGACAACTCTTTTTTATTTCTCAGAAGTAGGGTAAGCTGTGCAATACAACACACGTCCTCTTCTTATATTTTGTCTTAAACAACAAAAAATGAATAAAAATGGATTTTTAAAACAAATCCCACATCAATATAACTAATTTAATAATACAAATAAAGAAAATATGTCGGAAAAAAAGCACCTTAGATTTGAAACAGTTCTGTGCATTCTTGTTTTCAAAATCACTTGTGACCTCCACGTTTCTCGTTCCATCTGAATACCTGAAAGTGACATACAAGTCGAATAGGTAGTGACGTACGACGTCGATCAAGTGAACTCAAAAGTAGATGACGCCCTCTGCTGTTTAAAAAGGGCATCAAGAATCATTACTCATCTTAGCTAATTTGAATAGTCACACATCTGGCGATGCGTGGTCACATATCTACCTGTCAGTATTTACTCTCTCACCGTTTTGACATGGTTGAACCTCTCGTTGACCAGCTGTTCAGTGTACTTTCTGTAGGCTGCGTCCTGCGGCATGGTTTGCAGCGACACCAGGATCTTTGAATACAGGATCCTCAGACGCTTGAGGGGAGACCAGAGCACATCAGTCAGAGGGAACACATCCTGTTAACTTCAGTTTGTGGCGTGGTGTGGATGTGTTGCTCACCTCATGTGGATTGTGAGACACTGCCAGGCCAACGAGACCGGTTGTCTGGAAGACAACAGCAGAGAAAGTCGTTATGTCAGAGTCACTCCTACTCACATCTTCTCTTTATCAACGTTGAACTTGATTCATGTTTCCTTTATAAAATTCATGTCCGTAGACATACAGTAGAAAATAGAGAATAGCCCCCAGTTGTAAAAGTAAATGTTTATTAAATGCATATTTATGATGAATGCTTCATTCTCCATCTACAGTGAATTGAATTTTTCTTTGGATAAAATATTTGAAAATAGCACCATTCTTGGAAGTGAATGTAAAGAAATGAACACTGGAAACAGACCATCTACTAATCCTCTCATCTTTCCTGTGATTAGTAATAAATGCCAAATTACATTTCTAGATGACCTTATTGTTGTGACGTTATCTTCTTAGGAAACCAGCCTGTTAGCTATCCGAGAATTTGCAAGTGTTTAAAAACTTAACTCAGGTATACTGTTAATTTTAATTTTAATTTCTGAAACTATTCGGGAACACTCAATGCTCGCTGGGTTAATTAACTCCATCATAACCACCATGAATAGACTGTATAAGGTTACTGGTCCACAGAAAAAAAAGGATAGCATGATAACTCTACAGCAACCTACAAAACAGAGCCGTTTGACATATCATATCTACACAAAATATATATTGCATATGTATCCGCAATTCAATTCCTCCTAGTCATAACCACATTTCAGATATCCACAATGACATCCTGCCATACATTTCAGATTGCTTCAATCCAATCCTTAGTGGAGAGCCTTTTAATTTCAGATATCCATTGTTAATTTGTACTTACAAAATAAGTACACACTGTGATACACAAAACAAATTATGGGTATCGACTCTTGGCATTGTGACTAATAAAAATGCAATTATACGTATTTACAGTTATTTAATTATAGGGCTTGCCATAAAGAGCTAACCTAGCTAGCTAGCTAGCTAGCTAACACATCTCAACGTTTCGTCTGAGCTGCAAACGGAGCGCCTCTGTGAGTGGAGTTAGTTCATTATTAAACCATGTAATGTACAACATATTTTCGTACTTTATCTTGTACTCTTTACTTCGCTTCTGTCTGTCACTAAACCAAACCATGACCTCTAGTCGTACCTTTTTAAGCAGTCCAGCCATTTTTCTCTGGAAACACCAGCATTTCCGGCTACTTAATATGACGTCATGGATTTTTTTTCTTCTTTGTGCACGTCACTACCCGAGAGGAGGGGCAACATGGTGGACTAAATCCTGATCCGTGATCCGGTTGCTCAAAAGCAGGATAGAGGACAGATATGTATATTATGCATATATTATAACATACAGTTATTTATATTATATTATATTATATGTTATAGTATAAGTTACCATGGAGATTTATTCTGAGGAGCTAGCCTGCTCTAGACCAGGCTATGTTCCAGGATTTATTTAATCTCATCCCTTATCTCAGTCAGAAGTCAGTTAATTCACTGTCCACTACACAATGTTATCACATTCAAACTACGGGCTTTTTAATCCGACCCGCCGAACCTGTCCAAATTATATTATTAAGTTCAATCATAAATGCGGAACAACTAAACAAACTGAACTAAACGGGTCATGAAGCAGAACTCCATTAAAAAAAATCAAGGAAACTAAAAATGCACCCGTACCGACGTATCAAAAATGCTGATAAAATTAGATGAACCTTTTTTTTTAATCTGTCCAAACTTTTACTGTAATTCGGCAAACAAATAATCCACCAAAGAGCATCGTTAAAGGGTCAAATTGTAACATGAAATGGATGAAAATGAGACGTGAAAGAGACGTTCTTTTTTCATAAACACAGCACTTACATAATAGTTACAGTTACATAGTACATACATACATACATACATTTACTCACATCTGCAGTCAGTTTCACTCACAGTTTCAAGTGACTCATCATCAGAGTACAACTTGACCTATTTGGATTGTGATTGTGAGCACTGAGTGTGTATTTGTGCACTAGTTCCATATTCAGGAGGTCTGCGGTACTTTGGCTCACTTTCTCTGAAGTATCTCAGTGAAGAAACTTTGAAGCAGCCATGGACGGGCAGTACTGCTGTGTTAAAAGCTGTTACAGTGATCACATGATCGCTTTGGTTTACGTTCACATTCCATCCAAGATGGCGCTGACACCCAAAATGCACAGCGACATGACGTCATGTTCACATTCTCTATACATAAATATAACAAAATAAACAAAAATTAGAGGTCAATCTAATCTTGAGCTAAGGCATTTATAGAATCAATTACGTTCATCAGGGATTGCTCTTGTTATTTCCAAGTATTTTTGTCTGGTGCAATTAATGTTCTATTTATTAATAAAGTCAGTGTAATCAAGAAGATTTCCTTTTGAGTCGCAAAAGCAAAGATTTTCTCTTAGATAAAATTATACCTGTTATTCCAAATTGAAGAGTTATGAGGGGTAAAGTTGTGTTTGAATTTCCAGCAAAGGAGGACGTGTTGATGAAATTTGGACAATGTAATGGGTAATTTAGAAACACAAAATCACATTTCAGAAGAAATTGCCACCACATTTACTGAACATTTTAGAGGGAATATTGTACCATATAGTGTTACTATTACAGATAAATTATTGAAGCCATTTTAGTTGGATCATACCATTCATAGCTTCAAAATCGATTACATTTAAACTGCCATCTTCAATTGTTTTACCCACATCATTTCTCCTAATATAGTGATGTTTGTTTTTCCACACAAAGTTGACAATAATCTGATTAATTGATGGTGTAGTGGTGAGCACTGTCGCCTCACAGCAAGAAGGTACTTGATTCGATTCCCGGCCTTTCTGTGTGGAGTTTGCATGTTCTCCCCGTGTCTGCGTGGGTCTCCGGGTTCTCCGACTTCCTCCCACCATCCAAAAACATGCATGGTGATTAGGTTAATTGGTTAATTTAAACTGACCGTAGGTGTGAATGTGAGTGTGAATGGTTGTCTGTCTCTATGTGTCCTGTGATGAACTGGACACTTGTCCAGGGTGTACCCTGCCTTTCACCCTAAGACAGCTGGGATAGACTCCAGCCCCCCTGCGACCCTATGTGAGGTAGATAATTGTAGAAAATGGATGAGATAGATAGATAGATAGATAGATAGATAGATACTTTATTCATCTCACAGAGAAATTCACAGTTCCAGCAGCCAGCAGCTTGAAAGATGAAAACACACAGGGTTCAAGGAAATAAAAAATAAAATAGGATAAAATAGAATATCAATAAAATATCTAGCACCAGAATATATACAATTTTTTTATTACACATTGTGGAGTCCAGTTTGTAGATGTGAGTGAGAAAGTGCATGTGTGTCCAGGTATATGGTGTGAATGCGTGGTGAGTCCAGGGTCCAGGCTCAGTGTTTGTGTTGTTGCTCCCCCAGAGAGGTGTTGTGGAGGCGAACGGCGTGGGGGAGGAACGGTCTTCTGAGTCTGTCTGTGGAGCAGGACAGTGACAGCAGTCTGTCACTGAAGCTGCTCCTCTGTCTGGAGATGGTTCTGTGAAGGGGATGGACAGGATTGTCGATGATGGACAGAAGCCTGTTCAGTGTTCGTCGTTCTGCCACAGACGTCAGACTGCCCAGCTCTGTGCCAATGACAGAGCCTGCCTTCCTCACCAGTTTGTCCAGGCGTGCAGCGTCCTCCTTCTTCAGGCTGCCCCCCCAGCACACAACTGCGTTCAAGAGGGCACTCACTACCACAGACTGGTAGAAGATCTGTAGCAGCTTGTTGCAGATGTTGAAGGACGCCAGCCTTCTGAGGAAGTACACGGCGGCTCTGTCCTTTCCTGCACAGAGCATCTGTGTTTGCAATCCAGTCCAGTTTATCATCCAGCAGTACTCCCAGGTATTTATAGGTAGGTACCACCTCCACACAGTCCCCTTTGATGATAACTGGCAGTGGCTGAGGCCTGGGTCTCCTGAAATCCACCACTATCTCCCTGGTCTTGGTGGTGTTGAGAAGCAGGTGGTTGGAGTCACACCATGTGACAAAGTCCTGGATCAGCCCTCTGTACACCCCCTCCTGTCCACTCCTGATACATCCCACGACTTCTGTACATGGCAGAGCTCCGTGTTGTACTGGAAGTCGGATGTGTACAGGGTTAACAGGACCGGAGAGAGGACAGTTCCCTGTGGCGCTCCTGTGCTGCTGACCACAGTGTTGGACCTGCAGCCCCCTAGTCGCACATACTGAGGTCTGCTGGTCAGGTAGTTGGGTATCCACGTCACTAGGTGTGATTCCACTCCCATCTTTGTCAGTTTGTCCCTGAGGAGCAGAGGCTGGATGGTGTTAAAGGCACTGGAGAAGTCCAAGAATGTAATCCTCACAGCACCACTGCCTCTGTCCAGGTGAAAGAGAGATCGGTGGAGCAGGAAGGTGATGGCATCATCCACTCCTACCTTCTACTGGTAGGCAAACTGCAGAGGGTCTAGTGCGTATGTGTCTGTGGCCTCAGATGATGAAGCAGCAGGCGTTCCATGGTCTTCATCACATGTGATGTCAGGGCGACCGGCCTGAAGTCGTTCAGCTCAGCAGGATGTGGTCTGATCTGGGACGATGCAGGATGTCTTCCACAGCTGGGGAACCCTCCCCTGTTCCAGGCTCAGGTTGAATAGGCGCTGAAGGGGGTGTCCCAGCTCTTGCGCGCAGGCCTTCAGCAGTCTTGGTGATACTCCATCTGGACCTGCAGCTTTGCTGGGGCGTAGCCTCCTCAGCTCTCCATAAACCTGAGCTGCTGTGATCGTTGGTGGTGTGATGGGGGGAGGGGAGGTGTCCTCTGCTGTGCTGGTGATGGCTTGTGGGAGTAGGTGGTTGGGGGCTGCTGTATTCAGAGGTGTGAATGGGATGGGGTGATCATACCTATTAAAAAACTGGTTTAACTGGTTTGCCCTTCCCACATCCCCCTCCACAGGGGCACCTCTCTTGGAGTTGCAGCCTGTGATGATCTTCATTCCCTCCCACACCTCCCTCATGCTGTTGTTCTGCATCTTTTGTTCTACTTTTCTTCTGTACTGTTCTTTCGCCCCCCTGAGCTGGACTTTGAGTTCCTTCTGTAGCCGCTTGAGCTCTGGAGTGTCACCGTCTTTAAAGGCCCTCTTCTTCTGGTTCAGAAGGCCTTTGATGGCACTGGTTATCCAGGGCTTGTTGTTGGCAAAGCAGCACACAGATCTGACAGGAACAACGTCCATACAGAAGTTGATATAGTCCGTGGTGCAGTCAACCATCAGCTCCATGTTGTCATTGTGAGACCCCTGCAGAGTGTCCCAGTCGGTGGTCTCAAAGCAGTCTTTCAGAGCCTGCTCAGCTTCAGGAGACCACTTCCTGAATGAGCGTATGGTTGTTGGTAGTGTGGTTGTGGTCTGCTTTCCTCAGGGGAGGCAGGGGGGCAGCACTGTATGCATCCTTAACGTTAGCATACATCAGATCAATTGTTCTGTTCCCCCTGGTGTTACATTCCACATACTGGTGGAAAGCAGCCAGTGTGGTGTCCAGTGTGACGTGGCTGGATAGATTATCTGACATAGCTAATGGATACATTAATCTGGACAGTAATTCTACTTTAGAAATCAGAACTCTTCCAAAAATGGACAGATCCCTTTTTAAACCAAGATAAAAGAATAGAGTTGCTTTTCCTTATAACAAATTCAAAGTTCAGTTGTTCCCTAGCCCTTGTATCTTTTGTTATTATGAATCCTAGGTATTTAACTTCATTTCTCACTGGAATGTCATACAGCTCAGTCAATGGGTGGTCATGAATTGACATTAGCTTACTTTTTTTAAATTAAAGTGTAACCCAGATGCTTTGGAAAACGTTTCCAATTTTGTGATTATTAGTGGGATCTGCTCTAATTGTTTAATGAAGACAGCTGTATCATTGACAAATATTGACCTAAAATATTTAACTATATATGAAAATATGTACTATTTTTTATGTAAATAGCAAGAAGTTCTGCTACTAAAATAAATAATAAGGTAGAGCAAGGGCAGCCTTGGCGTATAGCTCATCTAATCTCAAACCTTTTAGTTGTACCTTGAGGGAGGGAGACAGAGCTATTTATTCCATTGTAGATCATGTCAGTTATCTTAATAAACTTTGAGCCAAATCCAAAATCTTTCACAAGTTTTCATAATGAATGGGTGTTCCACTGAATCAAAGGCCTTATAAAAGTCTAGAAAGAATACAAAACCTTTGTCTTCAATTAGAGAGTTATAGTCCAATAGGTCTAACACCGGTGTGGTGGTTTGCATTTCTTGTACTTTTATATTTGTACTTTCCGGGATTTTGCTTTTGTATTTTCACCTCTCTGGTGTGTCCCTGAGGCTCCCTTCCCCGTGCGGCGTTGAGGAGTAATTGGACACACTTGCTCCTTCTTGGCTCATCAGACCTGCAGCGACGCTCCTCAATGCCAGAGTATCCAGTGATCCTCCATGGTAGCAGCTTGGCTTTTTCTCCTGGTATAGTAAGATTTTTCCTGTGTCCACTTGTGAATGAGTTACTTACCTGTGTCTGTGTTTCTTTTCCAGTGCCTCCCGTTGCCCTCACAGCCCAACACTCACCCTCGTATCTTGCCCCTTTTTGTGGATTTTTTGGAATTACTCACCTGTTTTTGTAAATAAACTATTGTACTCACCTGAACCACTTCTGCTCCTGGGTTCTCCTTCCCCTACATGCCACAACCAGTCTGATATTGTTATGTATAGACCTCTCTTTAATTAAACCTGATTGACTTTCACTAATGATTTGATCTGTTTTCAACCTGTTAACTAAAACAATAGTACACAACTTCTAATCTAAATTTAACAATGTTATAGGTCTTAAGTTATCCATATGCTTTTTATCTTTCCCAGGTTTAGGTAAGAGTAATTATCCCTTGTTTGATAGTAGGCATTAGCTCATTGTTTTCAGTTCATTCTTTTATTGAGTTCCAGAAAAAAATGGTAAAAATTTGAAGTCAAACCTTCTTGGCCAGGTGCTTTATTTGGTGCTAGTTGTTTTATTGTGTCTAACGCTTTTATATTGAAATCTGAATCACATTACTTTGAATTCTAAATCTATCTGCAGAATATAATGTGAGGGCTCCATTTTTGGAGAGCCCAAACGCACGACTCTCAGACAGATTCTGGGTGCAACCACAAAAGTCTTTATTGAGCACAAGGAACAGGCGAGTGAGCACAGCGTTTCTCCCTGTAATAGTTGACAGTTGGAGCTGGAGCTCTGAGCTACTCTCAACTATTACGGGGAGAAATCAAAACCACTCACTAAAACAGTGAGGGAAAACACTTTAACCCATCCATCCATCCATTATCTACCGCTTATCCTCATAGGGTCGCGGGGGGGCTGGAGCCTATCCCAGCTGTCTTAGGGCGGAAGGCAGGGTACACCCTGGACAAGTCGCCACCTCATCGCAGGACACATAGAAACAGACAACCATTCACACTCACATTCACATTCAATTTAAATTAGCCAATTAACCTAATCCCCATGCATGTTTTTGGATGGTGGGAGGAAGCCGGAGTACCTGAAGAGAACCCACGCAGACGGGGAGAACATGCAAACTCCACACAGAAAGGTCCCAGGCCTGGGATTCGAACCCGGTACCTTCTTGCTGTGAGGCGACAGTGCTAACCACTACACCACCGTGCCCAACACTTTAACCAATACCGGTAAAAATAAACAAGCTTTCGAGAAGGCTACAAAAATTAATCTAAACTCAAAATCTCAACCAGGGAGCTAACAGAAATAAGGGGAATCTAACGGGAGAACTAAAGACGCTAGCGACAGGTACACTTGAATACTAAGGTAATCTAAACAGGCTATAAAACGAACCAAACAAAAGAAACACCTACAACTCATATACAGTGAGGAGGGACTGAATAAACTACAAAATTACAAAACAAAACTCTCACTCTACACTAGAGGAGGCAGACTAAACTACTGGGGTCAACTCACACTGAGGATCTACCGGGAAACACTACCTACCAGGGTCTACTCGCGCTGAGGATCTACCGGGAAACACTAACTACCAGGGTCTACTCGCGCTGAGGATCTACCGGGGAAACACCAACTACCAGGGTCTACTCGCGCCGAGGATCTACCGGGGAAACACCAACTACCAGGGTCTACTCGCGCCGAGGATCTACCGGGGAAACACCAACTACCAGGGTCTACTCGCGCCGAGGATCTACCGGGGAAACACCAACTACCAGGGTCTACTCGCGCCGAGGATCTACCGGGGAAACACCAACTACCAGGGTCTACTCGCGCCGAGGATCTACCGGGAAACACCAACTACCAGGGTCTACTCGCGCCGAGGATCTACCGGGAAACACCAACTACCAGGGTCTACTCGCGCCGAGGATCTACCGGGAAACACTAACTACCAGGGTCTACTCGCGCCGAGGATCTACCGGGAAACACTAACTACCAGGGTCTACTCGCGCCGAGGATCTACCGAGAAACACTAACTACCAGGGTCTACTCGCGCCGAGGATCTACCGGGAAACACTAACTACTACGGTCTACTCGCGCCGAGGCTCTACCGGGAAACACAAACTACCAGGGTCTACTCACGCCGAGGCTCTACCGGGAAACACTAACTACCAGGGTCTACTCACACCGAGGATCTACCGGGAAATACAAACTACCAGGGTCTACTCACACCGAGGATCTACCGGGAAATACAAACTACCAGGGTCTACTCACACCGAGGATCTACCGGGAAATACAGAGTTAAACTTGAAACCAAAAACGGGCGCTAAGGCTATAAAACTTACAAACAAAAAGCACACTGGAGAAACAGGGATTGCTGGAACACAGGAACAGGAGACAGGACTGGAGACAGATGAAAGGACATGACAATCTCACGATGAACATACAAATGACAGGACGATTTACACAAGAGGTAAGGGGACACAGTTGGAAAAAATTAGGGCGGGTTTCACAATCACAGACGCAGGAAAACACAGGGACAGGGAGCAAAGCAATCTGAAAGCATATCTGTACACTGTGACCAAAAGCCTGTGCAACGAAATCTCATTATGTATACACCTGCTGCATATAGAACTACAATAAAATCTGTCTAAGTCTAAGTGAAATGAGAGGTAGACAGGGTTACTTTCAAAATAAAACAGGAAGAGACAGGACAACATGCAGGCACAAGACAAAAATGTTGAACTTAAAATCAGACAGACAGAGCATGGCACAAATACTGCCTAGAAATAAGTTAGCATTAATTTGTGAATAGGATGAGGAGTATAATTTAGAGCAGAAGCAAAAAGTCTCTTCTGAAATGATCTTTGTATTAGAACATTCATTGTTTATGATCAAGATGTCAAAACGATTTCTCTTTTGTCTCTTCTTTTGAAGCCCAAAATAGGAAGTATTTTTCTCACCCTGCTCAATCCATTTAGCTCTAGATCTTACATATGCTCCTTGTGCTGTTTTTAGTAAATAAGATATCTAAATTAGTTTGTAACTCTACGCTGTGGTGTCTTCATTTGATAAAAGAACATTTTGTCTGTATTTATTAAGCTCTTGTACCAATTTAAGCTCAATTTCTCTCCGCTGTTTACATAGGATTCTGCTGAATTTAATAGATAAACTTTTTAGATAAAACTTGAATTTAAAATACACCCATTTTCTGCAGTATGTATCAATTTCAGTAACATTAATCATTTCATCAAATAAAGATTTGACTTCCTCTGCATATTCCTCATTATTCAGAAGTTCAACATTAAACTTCCAATACCCTCTCCTGCTTGTAAGGTTATGTGGCTTCAGTGTATTTACACAATGATCTGTTAGGGGAGTTGGGGATATTGAAGATTCGGCTACTAAATTAGTGATTTATGGAGAGGTAAGACAAACTTCAAATCTGGACCTTGCATGGCCATTTGGTTTTATTCAAGTGAATTCCACCAGAGAGTTGGGATCAATGAAATTCTTCATCAGATTGTTGTGGTGAAAGGTATCATAGGATTTTTTTTCTGTCCAACCATTCATCTATTACCATATTAAAATCTCCTCCAGCTAAAGTAAAACCTTTGGCAAAGGAGTTTTTGTCATCAGAAATGGTATCTATGAGAGTTTCTAAAAGTAATTTCTTTGGGGCAGTATCATTGTAACCATAAACATTAATTAAAATTGCCAAATTCCCTTCTAAGTTTACCACAGCAGTAATCCAGTGACCATTGTTATCACATTTAAATGTTATTAATGTCCCAGGGAACCTATAAAAACATATAGCCACACCTCCAGATCTTTTACTACCATGAGAAAAAATAATATTGCCCCCCATTGATTCTTCCAAACTGTAATGTCCTCTTCACATGAATGAGTCTCTTGTAGGGAAAAGCAGTGTGCTTGGAGTCCTTTACAAAATAGAAAAATAACCTTGCGTTTTGTATTGTCTTTAAGACCTCTTGTATTTAAAGAAGAAAAAGGAATCCCTGACTTCAGGAAAACATAAATAAAAGTCTGATTATAAAACAGTCAGGTTCAATTCAGAAGAATAACCAACCTCTTTAGTGTGTACAGAACTTCGAGGTTCCTCTGAAGTAGAACATTCATCCCTCATAGCTTATATTTATCATGTTTAACTTCAGAAAGTTTACGTTTCAGTCAGATTCTTTGACCATCTATAAATCCCTCTGTACTTCGGAAGTATGCCTTCTTCTCAGCTCTTCTTGCTTCTTGTATTTGAGGCCAAAGAGCTTCTCTTGCCTGTTTATCAGCCGTTGTGAAATCTTCCACAAAGAGGATGCCAGCCTCTCTGCATACCCGTGACTCCTTTGTCATCCTCCATATCCTGTTATATCGATGTTGCCGCATGACGAACTGGATGATCACCTGGCGCATTCTCTTTTCCTCTCTTTTCCCACTCTGTGAACAGTGTCCACTATCTCATCCATCTTTTGAGCCCATGTCGGAGCGATGTCTTTGAGCAGGGAAATCACTTCTTCTCTCATATTTTCCTCCATCTTTTCTTTCATTCTTTTAATCCTGACGTTCCACCACCTGCTGTACCTTTCCTGGTCCCCTGCTCTCTCTCTCTCGCTCTCTCTCTCTCTCAAGGCGGCGTTTTCCTTTTTCCAGTTATGTCACCTTTTCTTCAAGCTTAGACACACTCTTGCATTCTTTAACTTCTGCTGCACTGAATTCTAGTGCTTTAGACAGACTGGAAATCATCATGCTGTTTTCCTTAATCTGAGTGTTGATGTCCTCAAGCCTTTTTTCTTGTTTGTCGAATCTTTCTCCTAAAGTTGGTGTAGCGGACATAATGGACTCAAAAGAGGAGTCTTCATTCGGTCTTACCCACTTCCTCACATGAGAAGCTTTGGATGGAGTGCTTGCAGGGGAATCATTGAGTTCTTGCTTCGTTTATCAGGTCCAGCGTCAGTAGCATCCACAGCATATTCATGTTGAAGAAGTGCCTCTGATGTAGCTGCTTTGCTAGTTTTGGCATTGACTTTTTTAGTTGTTGTCATTTTTGTCCTTTGGCCGGCTTGCTGTGTTCTTTTTCCCGGGTGGTTTTTGAATTTGTGTCCAGATGCAAAAAAGAGGGAAAATAAGCTTCAAGTAGAACTTTTGAGGAACTTTAGTGTGCCCTCTGAAAAGTATGTTCGCTCAGTCCATCATCTTGCAAGAATCTGCTGAATCAAGAAAGATATAAAAGAAAATGGTGCCTTCATATTAGAGGAAAAAAGGAGAAAGTCAATGAGAATATCAGAGCTGAAGTGGTGGAGTTTTTGGGGAAAGTCGCACCGGACCAAGAGAGAACGTTGTATCAAGAGGTGGATGCTGTTCACAGTGTTGGCCGAGTGATGGAGAACAGGGACCGACAGATCATTGTGATGTTCGTGAGACACACAGTAAGAGATGACATATGGAAGCATGCCAAGAATCCCTCCGTGTGCAGAACAGGGGATCCGCTTTGCTGAGGACCTGATGGCAGAAGACCTGAGGTCCAGACAGGAGGCTGATCGACGAGGCCAGGAAGGAAGGCAAGGCTGTGGGCTTTGTGAGCTGATGTGTATATTTCAAGTTTAGATTGAGTGGAACAGTTCTAAAAATGGGGACTTCGGCCTCAAAGTTTTTTCTACTCCACCTACTACTTTCAAGAGTTTACAGGTTATTATCTTCATGTGTTGTTTGTTCAAGCTGAAAGCTGATTTCCCTTTTATTTCTTTTAATACAAGGGGACTCAAAGACTCAATCAAACATAAAGCTGTCTTTTTATTCTACAAAGGGCAACAAGCACAATGTATTTTTTTTTCAGGAAACTCATTCAGATATTTCAGATGTTAAATTTTGGACACAACAGTGGGGTGACAAAATCCTCTTCAGCCATGGAACAAACCGCTCTGCTGGCGTGGCTATTTGTTCTATAAACATGGCCCATGTTTACAAAGCTGTCCTCCTCCAGCTCGTTTAGCACTGCAGCTTACCGAGCTCTGTCACAGAACAATGTATTCTATACAGTCCAGATCCTCCCAGTACTCTGTGGTACACTTGTCATCTTAGCTAGCTCTGTTAGCTGAAGTGCTAATGCTACAAGGACATGTTTACAGAAGGAGCACTGCCGCTAATGGAGCCGCGATTGCTGCAGAGCTAATGTTTGTGTCCTTGAGTTATTAATATCAGAAGACATTCAACATAAGCTCTGTGAGCACAAGGCTCATTTGAAGCTAGCCTTATACACTTATTTGTAATTTAGGTGAGTCTGACTACTGTTAACGGTACTGTCCATGCACTGCAGAGTCACGTCAGTAGCCTCTTTTGCCAGTGCCAGTATGCACCTCCAAGTAAACATAAGCGCACCATAAGGAGTGAGAGCGAGAGAGAGAGAGAGAGAGAGAGTCACTTCCTCTCTCCAGAGAGGGGGCGTGGTCAGACACAGCTCATGAACATTTAAAGGTACAGACACAGAAACAGTCTGTTCTCAGCAGAGCTCAATACAGTGATTTTTAACTGGCTGCAATTCAGGACCAGGGCTGAGTTTGAGCTGATACACTTTGAATACAATATTGTTGGACGTCTGAGACCTATATAAAACTGCCAAAAAAGTGTATAATATTGGACCTTTAAAAAAGTTGACAGGATATCTGGTTCTCTGTACCTAATGCTGTTTTAAAAAAGTGGGAGGTATTGAGCTCTTATTGGTGTGTGACTTTGAGATCTCTAGGTTGCACATAAAACTGTCAGAATTTCACCAACAGGTTCTGCTAAACTGGAAATTAGCTTTCAAACACAATTTCCGCACTCATAATGTCCCTGACAAAAGGAAATCAATGTTTATGGAAGATTGGATGGAGAAACAAATCTGGTCTGTTGTATGGGGATGGAAACAAGCTGGCCTTGGATGATTTTAAGGAAAAGTAGGATCTGAAGTTTTCACAAGGTTATACAATAAAGTGCAAAAAGTAATACCAAAAATCCTCATTCAATCAATGAAAAACAGTATATTAAATATTCCAGCTCCAAGATTACATGGGAATAAAATAGTTAAGGTGGCCCTTTTATACAAAATGTAATAATATGCTTTTGAAATATTTAGTAAATACTATGTATCCTTATATTACAAGAAATGCACTTATTCTAAATGTTTATAAAAAATCAGAAATTCTAGTTATTAGAACAAATTTGAAATTCCCGTCCCCCCCAAAATATAAGGAAGTCCACTTCAAAATCCTAAATGATGAAAAAGATTTAAATTGGATGTGGATAATTGTTATTTATGTAATACAAACAAAGAAACAATGCAGCACCTGTTTTATGATTGTGAACTGATTCTAATTCTATGGAAATCTCTCCACAGTTTGTTGTCCTCTAATTCCATAAACATTGATTTTTGGTCATTTCAAAAATATTAAAGTTGGTATATTTCTTAAGAATAAACCTGATTATAACAATACAATTTTACATTCACGAATGCAAATATGATAACAATGAAAATGGAACATGCCAGGCAAAGAAAGTAATTTATTACTTTCTCTTGAATTGTAAAATTGATCTTGTGTGGTGTTTATATGTATATCTTTTCCTTTTTGTATTGTTTATTTAATTTCAGTTTTTTATTTTCTTTGTTTATCTATTAATTTATTCATTCCCTTCATGCATTTCCAGTTGTGGATAAGAAGTTGTACTTGATTTCACAATAGTCATAATGATTATATGTTTACAGTTTTTTTTCGATTGTTTACACACATTTTCTGACAGCGTGCCTCATATTTTCATAACTCTACACACAAATCCAAAAACATGCACACAATGGGAAAAAGCCCTCAATTCTCCTGCAAAATGAAACTTTACATTCAAACCAAACAGTATTTCTTCTCAAAATGGTATTTTGTGTTGAAATGACACACAAAAATAATCATCATATGAATTTATAAGAACCAGTTGAAGACTGATGTACTCAATGTAAAACACTATGATGAATGGAAAACACTTGTTTAGTGTTACATTTACTATAGACAGTACATACATTATGTAAGTTATAAAAATATTGTTTTTATACTCAAAACACACAAATAAACACACAAAACACACAAGAAAAACAATGCACTTCCCAACCAAACACATAAACATGCACATTACATTACATGCAGTGGTCTACATACAAAACAAATAAGAATTTACTGTATACAAAAAAAAAAAAAAGCTATGCTGCATCCTTTCTTCTGTTTGGGTCTGGCCACAGCACCTCATCCACATCACAGGCAATGTTTTCCCTGGCCAAGCAGCAGGGGAAATGAAAAGCATCATGCACCATGAAAAGCACTGACTGCCATGTCACCACATGTTTTCCATAACTTGAAGAAGGGGTATACGCGTGTGTGGAGGAATGGAGAATATGGAGGGAGATAAAAAAAACTAAAAAGCATGGGTGGGCAGTGAATCAGTTACAAACCAGAGCAGCCCGGTGGAAACTTACGTTGTCCCAAATGACAACGTACCTGAGCTGTTCTGGGCTGTCTGATCTGGTGGAATGAGTGTGTTGGGTAGGGTGTTCAGGAATGTGATCAGATGGGCGGTGTTGTGGGGGCCAAGGGTAGTATGGTGATGGATGAAGCCGTGGTGGGTAATTGCTGCACACATTGTTACTGGCCAATGATATTCCTTCCCCTCCCTCGTCTCTTTGTGAGGTTGAATCCATCCTCATCACTGAAGAGGAACTGGTGCTCAACTGCAGCCACCTCTAGCTCAAGGACTGAAACACACATGACAATATCAGAAATAGACATGGTGGTGTCACTATTGTGAAGCACAATCATTACGATTACTGAAATCTGTGTAATTTAAACAGTGTTGAGGATATGCATCAGTTGTGGAACTGTATGGGACTTACTTGCACATAGTTATATCACAGTTCATTGACTCTTCCTGAGTTGCATTCAAATAGCACCCTGTAGACCTGCTTCATTCTCAGATGATTTCTGCACAAGACGGTCCAGTGTTGACAAGCTCACCCTATTGATATTTTGAAATATGTCATTGTTTTCTATTATTTTGCTTTGTACTTGCCGTAATGATATGGCGTTATTTTCTAGGAGCATGTTTATAATATCAGTTTCCTGTTCAGGAGACAGAAGATGTTCCCGACCACCTTGTGTTGGTAATCTTTCAGTTCTGCAATACAAATAGTAAAAAACTGTAAACACTGCGTAGGAATACATTTCCCAACTTGAATCATACTTTATTTTTTTACAGTTCTATAGAACAGTCCACAGGCAATATTGTACTACTGTACTCAATGAGTACTGTACCCAGCAGAGGAGTGAGAGGAAGAGTCAGCAGGGTAGTGAGCAGGGGCGGGTCTAGGATCTGAGGAGATCAGGGGCTTAGCCCTGAGGGTGCAGATGCCGATTTATTTTTTCCGTCTTTTTTTGGTGCCTACCACACAAAACTACAATTTGTTGTACTTCAACTTACCACCAATTCAAAGCTGAGAAAGGCACGGAGAACCGTCTTATATTATGAACATGTGCCTCACCGTCCACTGAAAGAAAAAAATATAAAATAAAAAAGTTATTCAGACTTATCATAAACTAAAGATGTGAAATAAAGTACAATAAAAGGCATCTTATTTCCTTATTGCAGGCTACCTGTGATCCTGGCTGGCACCTCAGCTGTCCTTTACTGCTCTGTTTTTCACCTATTATTCTCAACCCGTTTTCAACTCCTGTCTCTCCTCTTTTGCTTTCTCCACATTTTTTGTCTGATTTCCATTTCTGTTCATTTTATCCCCTCACTTTCTCTTCACTCCTTATTCTCCCCTGTCTTCCTTTCACTCCTTCCTCTCTTGTCTTCCTCTTTAAATACATATCAGAGCCTCTTGTCTGGTCATGCCTCCTCTTCTGCTTTTGAATATTATATGTCTTCTCCTGTCTTTCCCTCTTCACTCATTTATGTGCAAGTTTTTGTGTGGTTTCCATTTCTGTTCATTTCCCCCCTCACTTTCTCTTTCGCCCCTTCCTCTCTTCTGCTTTCCTTTCACTCCCTCCGAAAAAGTGAAAGGAAGATAGAGGAGAGGAAGAAGTCCTTCCTCTCCTCTGCCTCTCCTCTGTCTTTGCTTATTTTGTTGTGGTGGCAACATAAGGCTGTGCCGGCATGGCTTCAGTTGAGCAAATCTGTCGATGATGTTGTCAGGAGTTATGGCATGCAGGTTGTCCTTTTCAATGGACATGATGGCTAAGTCATTGAGCCTGTCTTGGCCCATGGTCCTCCTTAGCCATGTGTGCAGATGTCGCACTGGTATCGTCAGAGCCACTTGGAGGACCGCCTTCAGACTGGGGAACATGTCTCCATCAAGTAATTTAAACACAGTGGCTGTGTCAGGGACTTCCTCTTTCTCCATCCTTCTCATAATGAAATTTTTTGCCACAAAGAGTTCTTCTGGCTTCAGCTGAATCTTATCATGCAAGGCAAGGCATTTGAGCGCATCCTCAGAAAGAAAGGTTGATGAATTTGGGTTACAGGCTTGAATGCCTGACATGAGCTCCTCTCCAACATCTGAAAACCGATGAGTGAGCTCTTGTATCATCCGGTCCAGGCAAGGATAAAAAAGCTGATGTCTGAAATCATCAGAGGTGGTAGGATTGGAGGATGACCCACAGGCTGACTCCACCACAAACTGATCCAACCTTTTTTGTTTCTGCCTGGGACCAACAGGAAGCTGGATGTGATTTTCCTCACATACGGTCATGGCTTTCATAAACACATCCTCAGCCCCAGCATCTGTGCGGAGATCTGTCAGGGTTTGAATAGCTGCCATTTTATACTGAGCTGCTCTACCCAGGTCCAAACTCTCCCCCCTGCAGGTACCGGTGAAGCCCTTCAGTTATGCTGAGGAGTTTGGCAAACATCACTAGCAGGTAGATGGTCTTTGGCTTGCAGAGCTTTGCCAGGATCCCTTTGGCCATGGCTGTCTTCATGTTGCAGAGACATGCCAGAATGGCAGGAAGGTTGTTCAAGACAGCATTAACAGACCTCACCTTGTTGTGGAGAGCTCCACAAGTTGCGATGGTTTTAATCCCAGTTGGTTTTGGATTTCTATGAACTTGTTGTGGTTGACGAGAGAGTTGCTGAAAAACGTGTAGATGTTTTCAAGCAGATCGAAGAATGTGGTAGCTTCAGGTATAGCCTTGCATGTGTAGCACAGGACAAGGTTGAGCTCATGTGCATAACAGTGTACATACACAGCTTCAGGGTGTCGCTCTCTGAAGCGGGCCTGAACACCCCCCACTGATCCACTCATCACCGCTGCTCCATCATATGTTTGTGCAACACACATAAGGTCACTTAGATTGTGAGACTGTAGCACTGCCTCTATTCCATCTACAATTGACTTTGCGTCAAAACTGTCCAGCTTCTGTAGCCCAAGAAATGCCTCTTTCGGCGTACCCCCTTGCGTGACATAACGGACACAGACAGCCAGCTGCTCTGTGTGGTGGTCTCTGGCTTCATCTGCCACCACAGAGTACATTTTGGATGATATAATTTGTTTTCTGATATTTTCTGTTATTTCTTGTGAAATGCTGGAGATCATTTCATTTTGGGTCGAATGGGAGAGGTAGACGGCATTAGATGGAGGCTTGTATTTTTGGAGAAAGGGGTCAAACTCTTTGAGGAGTTGCATGAATTCAAGGAAGTTGCCTGGGTTATGACTGGTGTCTTGCTCATCATGCCCTCGAAATGGGATGCCTTGCTTCCCTAAAAATGTGGTTACAGCCACAATGCGCTTAAGGTATTGCCGCCTCTCTGTTATTTCTGCTGCACTTGCAGTATTCAGCTGCTCAATCACATTCCCGTGACTTTGTGTGCTTTTAAAGCTCTGCCAACAGGTCATGCTTGACATGTGAAGGGCATTTTTCTCATGCTCACGGAAGGTATCCAAAGCCCTTTTCCAATTTGAAAAGCCGGAGCTACTGAGGAGAGCATCTTTGTTGGTGCGAATATTCTGCCTTCCATACATCCGGCACGAAAAGCAAAATGTGAAGTTCTTGCCTACAGAGTACTCCAGCCATTTAAAGTGCTCAAACCAGCTTTTGTTGAATGCTCTCTGCTGGGTACCAAACTGGGGGAGGGACACCTGCTTTGGGCCACTTTCTGGGGTCCCTAAATCAGTATCAGATAGTCCACCTGCTGCTGTCCCTGACTGCTCATCCCTGCATGTAACTGTGTTATCTGCATGACAAAAACAAAACCAAATCCCAACCTTCCATTAAATCAACTGAAAATAGCTAAATCTCACCTCATCAACTCACTGTTACCAATTCAAGTCAAGTAGATCTAATCTAATAATGTATATCTCAAATTTAAAACATCAGTTATCTAATGACAAGTTTCATATGGAGCGGGTCTAGACCTATACTTTTAACAAAATGAAATAAAATTAGATCTGCACATTCACAAACCTAAAACTGACCTATATTTCAAAATATATATTGCACACACACACACACACACACACACACACACACACACGTTACATGTTACACGCACTTTGTGCACTAGTGTCAGGGGTGGGCTGGCGTACGGGGGACATAGGGGATTTCCCCTGTGGGCCGATGGACCGGTGGGCCGGGCCACGAGCGGTGGGCCGGTCGAAACGCATCCCCTCCCCGGGGATCCATGGTTGTCAAATTACCCGCAATCGGCCGCCCGGGTGCCAGTGCAAGCATTTTCGTCGGGGGGGGCGTGATCGCCGATCATCTGCACGGGAAAGCCGGTGGCAGCCAGACACCAAATGCGTGGCGCACAAAGACAAAAAATATATGCATCTTCCCGTGTGGCCGGGACAAACAACGGACGGGACGTCCAGGACACGCCTCTTTTGGCTCAAATACGGCAACCTGATAGCCAGCTAGCAAAATAAGTCAAAGCTTCACAAACCTGGAACATCAGTCCGTTTAGCAGCGGCTGTTGCTGGTGGTGGTGGTGGTGGTGGTGGTGAAGGTGAAGCTGTCCGCTTTTTGAAAAAGCTTCTGATATCCATTGATAGCTGTTTAAAATTTGCCACGGGGGCACTCATAGATGCTGGCAGCGACGACGAGAGGGAAACACTTCTTCTTCTGGACAGGTAGGCTACAGGCTGCTTTCCTGCGCATGCTGCCACTCTGGTGAATTCCAGTACGGCATTTTATACTCAGACCAGCTCAGATGCGAGATCCGGGGCTCTTGAGAAAATATCCGGGGCTTGAGCCCCAGTAGCCACCCCCTAGATCCGCCACTGGTAGTGAGAGGAGGAGTTAGCAGTGTTAGCAGGGGAGTTACAGTGAGAATTAGCAGGGGGAGATAGAGGAGGACTTAGAAGTGTTAGAATGGAAGAGAGAGACAGTTAGCAGGGTAGTGAGAGGGTGCTCTAGAAGCAGACTGGTGGGTTCACCACCAGGTGAGATACCAGTGCCATGGGGACAGCAGCGAGGTTCTAAGCCCACCTTGGCAAACTGAAGGTAAGAACGAATACTGTCAGACCACTGCTCCACATCAGGTTAGCATCCCATTAACAGTCATACCACCACTGCTCTCTAACATCACATTGAATTAAAAGGACCAGTGTGACAACACAATGATACCTTACTGACAGGAAATGTCTTTAGCAATACGTTGGGACGTGGCTACCATGTGATTGACAGGTCTCTGTTGTCAATCAGCCTGAAGAGGAGCAGCACTGATGGTCTGAGCTCACTTTACTTCATCTGAGGAGTCTCTGCCACCGTTTACCAGTAAGTAACATCATGTTGTAAGCCACAATTAGTATTCCAGTTGATGTCACAGTTAACGTGAATTAAGAAGGCTCATCCATCCATCCATTATCTACCGCTTATCCTCTCATATGGTCGTGGGGGGGCTGGAGCCTATCCCAGCTGTCTTAGGGTGAAAGGCAGGGTACACCCTGGACAAGTGTCCAGTTCATCACAGGACACATAGAGACAGACAACCACTCACACTCACATTCACACCTACGCTCAATTTAAATTAACCAATTAACCTAATCCCCATGCATGTTTTTGGATGGTGGGAGGAAGCCGCAGTACCAGAGAGAACCCACACAGACATGAGGAGAACATGCAAACTCCACACAGAAAGGCCCTAGTCCGGGAATCGAACCCGATACCTTCTTGCTGTGAGGAGACAGTGCTATTGCACCACTGTGCTGCCTGTCTCCTTGCCAACCAAGTGCTAATGTTAGCTGATAACATAGCGGTTGCTGTGCTAACGGTACCGCCATACCGGTGTAATATATGCCTGTCTCTGTCTACCTTCCTGTCTATGAAGAACTGATCCTCCTCAAAGTAGAAGGCCAATTCATACTCAGGCAAAATGAATGCATATGAATGTGCATGCATACTCAAAGCATAGGTCCGCAAGGTCTGTGCGTGCAAACCTCAAAATTTACGACCGCGCGGAATCCACTCCGCACTGGTGTCACACAACACTGCTTCGCATGTATTTTTCATATTGGCCCGCATTAAATGTGACACCGATCTTCAGATTCACAGAAATTCCACAAGACACTACCGCATGGTTTTACGCTCTGAGCAGAGCGGACATCCTGCTTGAGTATGAATTGGCCTAACAGACTCTGCAGAGGTCTGCGCATAATCAATACGGACATCCGCATGATCTGTGTGCGCAAAGCTCAAATTTTACAACCTTGCGGACTCCGTTCCACACTGGTGTCACACAAAACACTGCTCTGCATGTGTTTTTCACCCCAACCCGCATTAAATGACACTGACCGTCCGACTCGAAACACGACACGAAACTTCTGCAAAGTAGTACGCTTGACTATGAAAACTCTGAGCAGAGCGGACAATCCGCACACATTCCGCTCCTCTCACAGTCCACCTGAGTATGAACTGGCCTTTAGTCTTAGTGTCTTGATCAGTGTAAAGCAGGGCTATTTAATTACAAATTCAGTCAAGCTGGATTTTAAAACTGAGACCATAAGCTGGGCTACACATTTTCAGCAGTCAATTGCTGTGTTTATATGAGAGCTTTAATTCAGAATAAAACTAATTTAATTCTGAATAAAAATTAATTCTGCTTTAAAAAGACCATGTAAACACTTAATTCCGATGAAAATGATTATTCGGAATTAAACTTAATTCCGAAGTAAGTGGGTGGTTTATTCCATTTTTAAAGCAGAATTACTTTAATTCTCTTTCATGTAAACGTTTATTCTTCTTAAACTTTATTCCGATCGTTCAGCGCATGCTCTTGCTGCTTTCACACTGAGCGCGCAAGGTGCAGGGCGCTGCGCTGGGTAAGGCGCAAGCCAGCACAGAGCATGGCACAGAGCAGGGCGCATCGCGACCTAGTTGCTAGGCTATGGGTAGTGGAGGGAAATTGAAATTATAGCGCTCTTCATTTAGCATGTATTTCTCTACATCCCGTGGAAAAGCCCTTGCTTTATTTATGCTGCTGATGATGAGGAGGGTGAGATCAGCAAGAAGGGTTTGGGTACATGTCACTTTGAGGGGGAGGCAGGATATGGAAGAGTTTCACCTTGTCCAGGAGCTACAGCCCTACGATTACCGCTTCCGAGTCCACTTCAGTCTGAGCAGGGAGCAGTTCCACAGTCTGACCGAAAGAGCTCAAAAAACACCTGGATGGCCACTAATTTCAGGTTGATTTATTGCACGTCCCACAGCTCCCCAAACTCAGACACCGCAAGGATCAGCTTTTCCTCCATCCTTGACACACCTATGATTTTCGTCTTTTCCCCCCTCTCCGTGCAGCTCCTGGCATTTCTCCTAATGGACATGTACATGTGACGTAACAGCGCGCTGCGTCCAAGTTGAAATATTTTGAACTTGGGTGCAGCGCGCAAGAGCGCAAAACCCACCGCCGTGCAGCGCCTTTGTGCGGCACAACCACATACACAATGAATGGGTTTTTCTTGGCGCACTTGCGCCTTGCGCATTCGGTGTGAAAGCAGCTTAAGAAGAAAAAGCAGAAGCAGCAGCAGAAGATTCAGTCCTTGCTTCGGACTTTCATCCACTGCTCTCTGGATTTACGAGTGGGACACGGGGGATGGGCTGAGGTAGAGTAGCTGAAGAAGTCATTTGTCTTCTTCATCCCTTCTCCGACACTCTCCTCTTCTACTCCTCAGCTGGTATATGTGAAGTGTGATAATATTCTTGAGCTGCTGCTTAAAGAGTAGGAATAATTGACTGTGTGTATTACATTCGTGTCCATGGCGTAACGTTAAACCAAAATGACAAAAAAGCCGCTTGCCAGCTGGAGTGTGTTGTCTTCCGGTAGACAGTAATAACGTAAGTGTGACCACTGTCCAATCAGAACCCTTCCCGACCGCCAGACATTGAGCTGAATTAAATAAAGGTGATTTAACGTGTTGTCCATGTAAACCTCAATTCGGAATTATTATTTCCATGTAAACTCGAAGGAGAATATTTTAATTCCGAACTATTTAATTCCGAACAATTAATTCAGAATTTAAAAACATCATGTAAACATGGCTAATGAGGATGAGATAATGATGACTTTCACCAAAACAAAACCGATAGGCCTAAATATAATGAATAAGTCACGTTGATTCTGCACCATCTTTTATATTAATCAGTATCTGTCTGTCGAGTCAGGGATAAATGGACAATTTTCATCTTCAATTTTCAGGGTTGACAAAGACATACTTCTGAAGTTATTAACAGCAGTCATTTCAGAATAACGCACTGCATTGTGGGTTGGTGGTGTGTTTAGGGATACACCGATCCACATTTTTAGCACTTTCCGATCTGATAAGAGGCTACTATTCTTTTTTTTTTAATATATTTTTATTAACAATTTTATTTTCAAAAAGGCTTTAACAATATAAAGACATACATCCAACAGGGACAGTTAAAAAAAATAAAAAAAACAGACGTGGTGACAGAGAAAAACAAATCAAACAGATGAACACAGAAACATAAAACAAGCAAAAACATTCAGCAGTTACAAAAAACTAGGACATAGAGGTCATTTGTGTCAGGGGTATTTTCGAAGAGAAGGGGGGAAATCAAAGCCTTGCTTTAATATAATTTGGGAAAAGCATCCAAATTATCTCAAATTTTTCAGAGGAGCCATTAAGTGTATACCTTAATTTTTCAAGTTTGAGGAGCTGCACAATTTCCCTCAGCCATTGAGTCCAGCTCGGTGGCTGAGGGTTTTTCCAATTCATAAGAATCAGCCTTCGTGCTAGAATAGTAACGAATTTTGTAATTTTCAAATTATTTCCACAAAGTTTTTTATTGTTTTCCCCCACTACTCCAAAAATGGCTGTTACTGGATTAGGCTGAACTACCATTTTGAAAACTTCTGATAGAGTATTATAGATCGAACTCCAAAAAGTGTGTAACTTGGGACAAAGCCAGAATGAATGAGCCAGAGAACCTGGAGAAAGCCCACATCTATCACACATAGGGTCTATATTCGGGAACATTTTTGACAATCTAAGTTTGGAGGTGGAAGTGGAGGCGGTGCAAAATTTTAAATTGAATGAGGCCATGTCGGGCACAAATTGAGGCAGTGTGTACCCCTTCCTGGGCTCCCTTCCATTGCTCCTCTGTCAACGTCACTCCCAAATCATCTTCCCACGCTGACTTTATAAGTTCTAGTGACTGACTTTGTTGATTAGACAAAAGATTGTAAAGAGAATAACGCACTGCATTGTGGGTTGGTGGTGTGTTTACGGATACACCGATCCACATTTTTAGCACTTTCCGATCTGATACGAGGCTACTATTCTAATATCAGAGCTTGGTTTGCTTTAATATTATTAACATCATTATTACTGATTTTATATTAGGCTGTAATAAATTCCTCTCTACAGGCAAGTATATGTAGGTTTGTATGTATGTCTCAGAAGGCAACTTGACGTAAGCATGATGTCCATCCTGAAAACAAATATGCAACTATAAGTTAGCAAAGACTGTTTTGGCTAAAGTTCACGTGCAGTCCTGAAAAAAAAATGTTTTTAAAAACTGATATTCCCTGAGATAAGCTCTCATTGTTTTCCTTTTGTACAGTAAGTCATTTCATGATTCAGCAGGCTACAACATCAGATGATGAGATAATTAAGCACTCCCGTCGTGTCGTGCAATAGTCATCCTTTACTTGGTAACATTGTTGCGGTCAGATCACCCGTATCTTACCCAGATACAGTAGTGCTACTTTCTGCTTGTCTGATGTATAGCAGCATAATATTTTCTGATTGGCTGGAGCATGCCAAGCCAATCCAGAGCGTCTTGTTCCACATCCCACTTCGGGGTAACTTGGTCAGAGTTACATGATAAATTTTTATGCATGAGAAATACCAGGTGTGGCAGGTGAGAGAGTAAAAGGGCCAAATTGTGTGTCACACTCTTAGACTTGAGAGTCATGGGACGTGTGTAAAGGTTTGCTCGCTCCAGTGCTGCTCAATGCTAACCTGCTAGCTGTCTGGCTGGAAACTGCGGGATGGCTTTCCTGGATGGAGGTGAGTCTCATCTCAGTGTCTCATTGAGACTCGCCTCGGTTCAGGAAATCTCTTCCACCGTTTCCTCTCTGGAGAGAGAAAGTGGCTCTCGCTGGCCTTACTTTGAGCTGATGTTTACGGCGGATTTACAGCTATGGCAACAGACACTGTTGTTCAACCATACCAATTTGAACCAGAGTCTGACCTGGAGGAGAGGTTCCTGAACAGGTTCAGACTCTGTGGCTGCAGGAGGATTGTAGAAGCCATTACATGGTAATGGTTATATGATTGGTTTTGTTTTTGGGAGTTTGAATTAAATAATTAAAATGATTAAAATATTGTTTGAACTGTGTATCAAATGTGGTCAGGGTATAGTTTCATTTTGCTACTCATATTTGGTATTTATTAAGTATGTTCGTTTGTGTTGCGTCAGGTGATATGTGCTGGGTCACACAGGTGGTGATGAACCTTTTGTCTGTGGAGCTGGTAGGAGAGCCACATTCAATTCCTTTTGACCGTGATATTTCAGTTTTTCAGTTACCTTGAAGTGAAATAATTTGTTTTGGATTCAAGTGGAAATAAATGGAAAATAGAGGACCACGGAGCTGTGAGTACATTTGTCTTTGTGGACATAAGATACACGTCATTTCCTGCCACTAAGTAGAAGTTTGAGTGTTTCAGCGCTGTTTGCCACAACAATAAGTCAAAAGGTAGCGTGTAAAGAACTGTTTTTTGAGAGCTTTGTATTGTGTTGCATGAATGACAGCTGGGGATTACGCAGCAGCTGACTAATGAATGAAGGAATGGACCAGCGAATGGAGCGTGTGGAACGCGCAAAGCAAACAATGGATACATGAATGTCTGATGATGGACACACGTGCCAGTGGTGAATTCTTGATTTGGAGTGCATCAAGAATGACAGAGGAAAACGCTGGGGACTTGTCGATCACAGGCGCGAGTGCAGACGAGAGGCTGAGAGTGACATTGAGGCAGCTCACTTTAAAGTTGAATCAAATGGAGGATTTGTTTGGAAAATATTCAAATTATGATGAGATGAAAATTAAAGTGAAGGATTTCTGTGCAATTCTGGGGATGTTTAAGGAGTTTAATCTATCTGTTCTCCGGGGTTTAAATACAACCAGTTATGCTCTTCCTCTTTCCCTACACCCTAGTCTTACACCCCATGGTCTCTGACACTGTCCATCCTGCCCGTCTGACGTAGCTGTTTCAAACTGTAAATAGTTTAAAAAAGTTTCTTCTATGCAGAATAAATGTTTTTATAAAGCTCTTGCCCTGTTTTTTTTATGATGCATTTCTGATTTTCAGAAATGCATCACAAAAGAACACATTGATGGAGGTTTTACCAGAATTGCTAATTACAAGGCTATTTCTCTGTTAGCTTTAATCAACTCTGTAATTCAGAAAAAAATCTTTAAAAATGTTGTCTTCACAGGATAGATATTACACTGTGTTTTTTTATGTGTCCTTGTGCACAAGTATCTTGTTCGATGCAGTGAGATTATGAACGTGCACATTACTGTTGAGTCATTGTAGGTTTATTTTAAAACCAGCTTTTTAAATACAGGTGGCAATAACTGTATTTTTGAAAATGATATACTTGATTTGTACACATTGCAGTTTGTATACCTTATAAAGTAGTACAGCAGTACACATCTATTATATATTACAGTCACATTTTCTCCTTGGAGAACAGGGCCGGTTCTAGGCAGGCGAATATGAGGGGGCAGTTACAAATGTGAAGGGGGCATCATGTGTGGAACCACAACCTGGAGAAGTGGATTGCACTTTGTCAGGCCTCTACCTTCAGACCTGTCCAGCTCCTGCTGGGTCTTAAGGTCACTGAGGCACGCAAACCCCCTGACCACAATAAGGAGGCAATCCCTCAGGGGGGAAACTGAAAAATACAAATAAAATAAATGAATAAAATAAAATAAAATAAAACATCCTTCATCCAGATTTTATCAACCAACAACATAACATTTATCTTAACTGGATGGCCTCAAATAAATTTTAACCTAAAGTAAGACTTCACACACTATAGTCAATATTTACAAAAAAAATCTTCTCAAACTAATTTAGAAAACACAACAGATATACAGCAGAACTTTTTCTTTTGGGTTGGCAATTTAACATCTCAAAAAACTAATTTCTCTCTTATTTCTCTCACTCCACTCCTCTTTTTTCTCTCCACTCCACTCTACAACAGCAGTCTCCTGTTTCCCTTTGCAAAAACTCTCCAAATTCATCCATGTCCAAGTTATTTGTTATGGACTTCTCATGGGCCAAAATCACCAATCTTGTGTAACATGGTCAAGTCAAGTCAATTTTATTTGTATAGCCCAATATCACAAATTATGAATTTGCCCCATTGGGCTTTACAATCTGTACAGGATATGACCCTCGCATCGACTAAGGAAAAACTCCCCCAAAAAATACTTTTAACAGGGAAAAAGAAACAGAAGAAACCTCAGGAAGAGCAAGAGAGGAGGGATCCCTCTTCCAGGATGGACAGACGTGTAATAGATGCCATGTGTACAGAATAACAACAATGAAAACACATTAACACTACATACAAAACTGTATGGAAATGTCTCAATATAACAACAGCTAATATACAGTGTGTATATATATAGAATTGTATGAGAGTGTCCAAGGGGATGAAGAGCATCATCAAGCTATCAGCAAAGGATGAGAAGCACGTCTTCCTCTCCACCACACCAACCAGAAGAAGCCTGGTACGACGATAGGGGGTTAGAACCCGTGACAATGTGGAGAAGGAACTCTCACATGCTGCTGAAGACACACCAATTGCCAGGGCTGTTACATACAATTTATGCAACTCAGGAAAAGCTTCCCTGTATTCATGCAGGTGTTCACACACAGTGGACAGATCTGTTTCATTTGGACATTTCTTGAGCAGCATCTGTTTTGACTTGCATTGTCTGCCACTAGAAATGCACTAGATTTGGGTGCAAGACTAGATATGTCTTTCATCAGGTCAGTGCTTTTCTGTGAAAATCTAGTTTCCATTTCTGAAATGGCCCTGTCAAGGATGTTGAGCAGAGATCTTTTCAGAGACTGATGGGGATTAAGGGTAGGATCATCAGAGGCCGCTATTTTGTGGAGCGGCACGAGCGGTACGGAATGGTCGGACAGACCACCTCCGCAAACGTCTTCTGTGCTTCAACATTTGTAGTAACAGCATTTCTTTTTCAATTTTATGAGCTCCATCTCCAGAAACACCCGCTCCATCTCAGTTGTCATTGTTTACTGTTGGAAGAAAACCAAGGAATCTGATATGAGCCCACAGAAGCCACACAAACACACAGACACACCCCCCTAGCAGCTTGGCGGTGAATTGCAGAGCAACGTGTTCCCTCGACGCAGAGCTTCGAATGCTCAACGACAGCGTCAGGTCTACGCCGTAGCTCCGATGTCACCGCGACGCAGAAGCATAAACCAGGCTTCATGTCTAATCCACTCCATGACCGTGCTGAAACCTGACACAAACTGTCAGGCTACGTCTTGGCTCATTTGCATACTGCAACAGTAATTGGATTTTTACTGGGGGCTGAGGGGTGTGTGTGTGTGTGTGTGTGTGTGTGTGTCTGTGCTGCGCAGTCTGTGAATAGGCCTCCATGCACAGTGGCGGGACAGAGATGTGAGGGAAGCCAACACTGTAGGCTATCGTGTGTGTCCCTTTTGCGGCGGATTTTTCCGCTTCTGCAGATTATTTTGTCAACTTGTAATGTATATTATTTCGTGAGTATATTAAAATGTGCTTTCTCAACTTCCAAAATTTTGATTATGGGGGGCAAGATGTTTATTTAAGGGGGCTCTGCCCCCTCTTGCCCCTGTGTAGAGCCGTTGGTGAACATGTACTTCCAGCTGTTTACAAACATCACTTATCTTGGTACTGCTTTTATCTCGCTGTTAGATTCAATTGGCTTCTGTCAGAATGTTCAGGAACCAACTCACTGTTTTAACCATACCCTCGACCTGGTCCTGACCTACGGCATTGAAGTAGAACATTTATCAGTCCACCAACAGAATTCCTTCCTATCAGACCATTACTTGTTAACCTTTGAATTTTTACTTCTGGACTACGCTCCATCAGGTAAATCCATGTACACTAGATGTTTATCTGAAAGTGCTGTAGCCAAGTTTAAGGATATAATTCCATTAGCTTTTAATTCAATGCCTAATATCAATATACTTGAGGGCTCAGACTTCAGTCCTACTCAAATTGATAATTTGGTAGATAGTGCTGCAGACTCTCTGCGAGCATCTCTAGACTCTGTTGCTCCTCTAAAAAAGAAGATAGTAAAGCATAGAAAGCTGCCTCCATGGTATAACCCTCACACCCGCAGTTTAAAGCAAGCAGCAAGAAGATTTGAAAGGAAGTGGCATCTAACCCGTCTGCAAGAGTCTCGCCTGGACTGGCATGATAGTTTGAAAGCTTATAGGAAGGCTCTCCGCAAGGCCAGAGCAGCTTATTAATCATCATTAATAGAGGAAAATAAAAACAACCCCAGGTTTCTTTTCAGCACTGTAGCCAGGCTGACAGAGAGCCACAGCTCTATTGAACCATCTATTCCCATAACCCTCAGTAGTAGTGACTTCATGAGCTTCTTTAATGAGAAGATTATAACTATTAGGGAGAAAATCAGTCACACTGTGCCTTTGACTGAAAATGCTTTGTCTTTAAACACAGGAAGCATAGGACTCATTGGAGAACTTGATGTATACTTGGACTGCTTTTCTCCCATAGACCTCTACAAACTGACTTCATTGATTTCCTCATCTAAGCCTTCTACTTGTCTCTTAGATCCCATCCCAACTTCACTGCTTAAAGAAGCTTTACCGTTACTGAGCACCTCTTTACTGAACATGATCAACTTATCTTTGCTGTCAGGCTATGTACCTCAGTCATTTAAAGTAGCCGTAATCAAACCTCTTCTGAAGAAGCCCGGTCTTGATCCAGAGGTTTTAGCCAACTATAGACCAATATCCAACCTTCCTTTTCTCTCTAAGATCCTTGAGAAAGCAGTGTGCAGTCAGCTGTGTGACTTCCTCCAGAACAATAATCTATTTGAGGACTTTCAGTCAGGATTTAGAAAATATCATAGCACCGAGACCGCTCTGGTGAAAATTACTAATGACTTGCTAATTGCGTCAGACCATGGACTCGTCTCAGTACTTGTCTTGTTAGATCTTAGCGCTGCTTTTGATACTATTGACCATCATATCCTGTTGCAGAGATTAGAACATTTAACTGGCATCAGAGGAACTGCTTTAAGCTGGTTCAAATCCTACTTATCGGATCGATCACAGTTTGTTCACATTAATGGTGAGTCCTCCATGCAGTCCATAGTCAGTTATGGAGTTCCTCAAGGTTCTGTGCTTGGGCCTATTCTATTTACTTTATATATGCTTCCTTTAGGCAATGTTATCAGGAAACTTTCACTGTTATGCAGATGATACTCAGCTATATTTGTCATTTAAGTCAGACGAATCCAGCCAGTTAGCTAAACTCCAAACATGTCTTCAGGATATAAAAACTTGGATGGCGCACAATTTCTTGTTGTTAAATTCAGATAAAACTGAGGTTATTCTAATTGGCCCTGAAAATCTCAGAAATAACCTATCTAATGACTTATTTACTCTAGGTGGCTTTGCACCAGCCTCGAACACCACTGTAAGGAATCTAGGGGTAATTTTTGACCAAGATATGTCCTTCAACGTCCACATGAAACAAACAGCTAGAACAGCTTTTTTCATCTGCGCAACATTGCAAAAATAAGGCATATTCTCTCCCAAAACGATGCAGAAAAATTAGTCCATGCATTTGTAACTTCCAGGCTGGACTATTGTAACTCGTTATTATCAGGCTGCCCTAATAAGTCTATCAGGACTCTCCAGCTGGTCCAGAACGCTGCAGCACGTGTTCTGACCAGAACCAGGAAGAGAGACCATATTTCTCCGGTGTTAGCCTCTCTGCACTGGCTCCCTGTAAAATCTAGAATAGAATTTAAAATCCTCCTCCTCACCTACAAGGCACTTAATGGTCAGGCACCATCTTATCTTAAAGAGCTAATAGTGCCTTATAATCCTGCTAGAACTCTACGCTCTCAGAATGCAGGACTACTAGCGGTTCCTAGGGTTTATAAAAGTAGAATGGGAGCTAGAGCTTTCAGTTATCAAGCTCCTCTTCTGTGGAACCAACTCCCTCTTTCAGTCCGGGAGGCAGACACCATCCCCTTATTTAAGAGTAGACTTAAGACCTTTCTTTTTGATCAGGCTTATAGTTAGGACTGATCCAAGGTTGACTCAGGCTGCCTTGGATCGATCCTTAGTTATGCTGCTATAGGTCTAGACTGCCGGGGACTTCCTCTGACACACTGAGCTTCCCTTCTTCTTCATTTCAATGCCTCCATTAAGTCATTTTACTAACTCATCTTCTTCCCCGGAGTCCCTGTGCTCCCAGCTCCCAGGTGTCCGTGAGCTGAGGCTACTTGTTGAGAAGGAGGTGGTGTCATCCAGGCTTCGTCTGTCCTGATGGTGGTGAGATGGAGAAGAGGCGATGCTGCTCAGGTTGTATCTTTTAGGGTAGTGGAGAAGAGGATGTGTTTCCTCTTCCTCCCTTTAACACATGCTGCAGATTAGTTTTGTGCCTCATAGTCCCTGTGCGTTCTCATCTCACAGGTATCCATGGATCCAGTCTACCTGGTGGAGTAGTGGTTGTGCAGACCAGTCAGGCTTCATCTTCTGGTTCTGAGTGACGTGGTGGTGATGAGGTCATCCTGCGGAGGTTTCTCCTGTTTTGTGTGGTGAAGAGAGGAAGATGTGCTGCCCAGGCTTCTTCTGGTTGGCATGGTGGAGAGGACGACATGCTTCTCATCCTTTGCTGATAGCTTGATGATGCTCTTCATCCCCTTGGACACTCTCATATAATTCTATATATACACACTGTATATTAGCTGTTGTTATATTGATTTGGACATTTCCATACAATTTTGTATGTTAGTGTTAATGTGTTTTCATTGTTGTTATTCTGTACACATGGCATCTATTGCACGTCTGTCCATCCTGGAAGAGGGATCCCTCCTCTGTTGCTCTTCCTGAGGTTTCTTTCGTTTCTTTTTCCCTGTTAAAAGGTTTTTTTTTGGGGAGTTTTTCCTTAGTCGATGCGAGGGTCATTGTAAAGGACAGAGGGTGTCATATCCTGTACAGATTGTAAAGCCCAATGAGGCAAATTCATAATTTGTGATATTGGGCTATACAAATAAACTTGACTTGACTTGACTTATCTAACTACAACAGAGATCAAGTTCTATGAATAATAAGGCTATGGCTAAAGCTGAAATGTAAGTGGTTTTATGGTATCATCTTTACAGCCCACTTGAGAACTAAGGATGAGGAGGACATCAGGAACAGTGCTTCCTTTTAGGGACTGCTGAAGGGAGAAGGCTCTTCAAACCACTAGATGGAGATGCTGTTAACTCCAAGCTTGTTCCTCATGGTCTCGGTGGCTCTCTCAGCCCCACGGCTGACGTAGCTGTTGTGATGGTTCCTGCCCTGCTTTGCTGGTTGGTCTGTTTTCTCCTCCCTTATTTTGCAGGAACCCATCAAGGAAAAGCAAGTCACCTGTGCTGTGGGCTGGGCCAATCTTTTAAAAACTGGCTGGCTCAGTCTCTCGCTCTCGCTCCCCACCAGCAGCATGCCTTTTGTTTGAGTATCTATTTGGTTTGTTTTTTTTGCTTTGCACACAACACTTTCATGCCTCCATGCACCCCCATACACTACTGATCTTACAGACATAACATACCTTTTGATTTATGTAAGTTAGTTACTTTAATAAATTAATGTTGGTGTTGGAATCCTCCATGTGTGTTCCCCTCCTTCTTTGTCTGGGCTTTGAGCCGGTTCATGACACTGTGAACTGTAGGATGGAAGAAAACCACATATAATAATGAACCATGTATGTCATTGTAGGCTATAGAGGAACCAGGCAAAAGAAACAGCACTCTTATTAGATGAGTTCCATACATTTGTCTGAAAACATGTTATCACCTCATCTCAGTTACTAATTAAATACTTTTTTGCATCATGCATTTTGCATCATCATGTGCCATGATCATATACTGTAGCACTCAATGACGTTCCTGAAAGAGAGAACATTTTAAAATGTATGGAATATATAATAATCAGTTAATGGAATAACTGGCTTTGATAAGTAAGCTCATGTCCAGCTGATTAAATGAACTGGACGTAGCAGCACAAAATTAACAACAGTAAAAGGTTGAATTGAAGTCTATCTAATAATTATTTGACCTTTATTAACAATAGTGACAATACCCATTTTTCATTTTACTGTCAATAACATTCACTAAGTGAAGAGTTATCTACAGAGATTTACAGAACAACTTTTAAAATGCAATGTCAGAGTAAACGGTAATAATAGCTAACAGATGCAGGTCAGTCTATATTCAATGTTTTCTAGTGTTCATGTTTACAGTGATCACTGAAAAGGCTTAAATCCATCTTCAAAGATAGCAGAAGAGGCTTTGTTCTAGTGTTTGGAAGAAAATATGTCCATTTATTCATTAACATTGTCACAAGGCTGCCCTCCTCACTTCCTCCTTAAGACGGGCAGAAAGTGCTGATGATGCGCTGGAGTGCGCACTGTCCGAGGAGTGTTGTGACACATTTGATGCACTGTCCAAGCAAAGGCAGCAAAACAAGCTCTGGTGCTGAAGGACGCACAGCTCATGGCAGAGAAGGAGGAGCTGGAAATTCAAACAGCTTTAGCAGTGTCAAATGCAAAAATTAAAATTTATGAAGATTATGACATTCCTGAAAGTGGTGATGGAATGAATGAATACTCTGATGCAAAAACCACTCAAACTTCCGCTCCTGTTGATGTCAATCTCACAAAGCCTGCAGTCTGACAATTAGGAGCCAGACCAAAAATTCAGAGGCCATACGAATCCATCACAGCACAAAATGTGGTTCCCCAACAATCCACAGGTCAGAAAAATGAACAGACCGATATTAACTGCATGTTAAACATCAGCAAACTGCTAGCTTACCTCAGCCAGCCTTCACTCTAAACCTGCATCAGTGATCCTTGTCCTCTCATGACCCTGTCTCTGGTTCACCACTGGTCCTTCCTTGGATCACTTTTGATAGATCCTGACCACTGCAGACCAGGAACAGACCACCAGAGCTGCAGTTCTGGAGATGCTCTGATCCAGTCCTCTAGACATCACTGTTTGCTTCTTGGTGTCAAACTCCTGAAAAATCCTGACGCTGGAACATTTTTCCTGCTTCTAACATCAACTCTGAGGACTGAACGTTCATTTGTTGTCTTATACAGGGGTTGGACAATGAAACTGAAACGCCTGGTTTTAGACCACATTAATTCATTAGTATGGTGTAGGGCCTCCTTTTGCGGCCAATACAGCATCAGTTCATCTTGGGAATGACAGATAGAAGTCCTGCACAGTGGCCAGAGGGATTTTGAGCCATTCTTCCTGCAGAATAGTGACCAGATCACTACGTGATGCTGGTGGAGGAAAACGTTTCCTGACTCGCTCCTCCAAAATACCCCAAAGTGGCTCAATAATATTTAGATGTGGTGACTGTGCAGGCCATGGGAGATGTTCAGCTTCACTTTCATGTTCATCAAACCACTCTGTCACCAGTCTTGCTGTGTGTATTTGTGCATTATCATCCTGATACACAGCACCGCCTTCAGGATACAATGTTTGAACCATTGGGGTCAAATGGTCCTCCAGAATGGTTCGGTAGTCCTTGGCAGTGATGTGTCCATCTAGCACAAGTATTGGGCCGAGGGAATCCTAAACCATCACCGATCCACCCCCATGCTTGACTCTAGACATGCAACAGTCTGGGTGGTACGCTTCTTTAGGGCTTCTCCACACCATAACTCTCCCGAATGTGAGAAAGACAGTAAAGGTGGACTCATCAGAGAACAATACATGTTTCACATTGTCCACAGCCCAAGATTTTCACTGCTGGCACCACTGAAACTTGGTGGTATGCTGACATTACCCTGGAGACCGTGGCTTTTGACACATCACAGAGACTTGCTGTCTTGGTCACAGATGCACCAGCAAGACGTGCACCAACAACTTGTCCTCTTTTGAACTCTGATATGTCATTCATAATGTTGGGTGCATTGCAATATTTTAAGCAAAACTGTGCTATTACTCTGCTAATTGAACCTTCACACTCTGCTCTTACTGGTGCAATGTGTAATCAATGAAGTTTGGCTACCAGGCTGGTCAAATTTAGCCATGTAACCTCCAACACTAAATTGGCCAGTGTTTCAGTTTCATTGTCCAACCCCTGTATATTCCAGATGGCTAACCTAACTCTCGCCAGCTGAATGTAGTTCCACTGAGCTCCACACATTCATCTGGACTCTCACCCGATGGGAGGGACTTCAAGGGAGCAAAAAAAAAGACTGAGCCAATCAGGATCACCGGGCGGGATTTTCATATTTGTGATGTAGCGGAGAAGCAACTGTTTGATTCAGACAACAATGGCGGCTCGCAGCGAGGAATCATGCGTCGACATTGATTCTGCTACTTCAACTATGTTGTCAAATCTATCCCATATTGATTCTTTAAAAGATGAACAGAGAACGATTTTGAAGGCATTTATTGGTGTAAAAGATGTTTTCGCTCTTCTCCCGACTGGGATTAGCAAGAGCTTGATTTATCAAAATGCTCCACTGGTGGTTAAGGAAATGGGACGAGTGCAAGACCCCGTCGTTATTGGATGAGCTGATATCACCAGGTACTTAACAGTCCTGAACAAATATCAAAACTTTACAGTTAGGGTAAGGACTACACTTAGTGGTCCAGGACTCGTGGTAGTTGTCCATGGCTGTTAATGACTTGGTGATATCAGATCGTGCTTCATTATTGTCGTCTCCCCGCTGATTGCTCTAGTAGAGGATCAGATCCGAGAGGCTGGAAAACTGTAACCTGACTCTCCCTAGCTGAATGTCGTTCTGCCGAGCTCCACAGACGACATTGATCATTTACTGACATCGCTGCGCTGTTTGCTCTGCTGCTGTATCCAAGATGTTGGCTGTTCTGTTTTGGTTTTCCCTGCGTTGCTCTTGTTAGCGTCACGGGTTGCTTTCGATGTGAGTGGTTGAAGTACTCGTCATTAAAGATGATTGACAAGTGGTTTATCCAATCACATGCATGGATGTCTGACATACATCTCCAAAGGAGCTATCCCAGACGAATGTGTGGAGCTAGGCGGAACGACATTCAGCTGGCGAGAGTCAGGTTACCAGATGCCATGATGAGGAGATGATCAGTGTTATTCACTTCACCTCTCAGTGGTCACAGTGTTGTGCCTGATTGGTGTATTTATTATTGACAACTTTAATTTTGATTTTTAATTTTAAATTCCCCCTTCACTCACAGTCAAGGACTCCACAGCTAATGGTCTACTGGAGGTGATTAAGACCTGGTTGTAAAAGTTTAATGACATCAAACTGAGCAATACCAGCAATATGTGCATGATCAAAATTATCAGTTTTTAAAAACATCATTTAAAAAAAAGGCAGGAAAAAAACACTGATCTACAATACAGTAAAAAAAGAAAAGTATAAAAATATATTACAAATCTCAAGTATTTACAGCAGCTGACAGCTTCTCTCTACATATGTCTAAATGTCTACAGTTACTTTAGTTAGTTTTCAGTCTAGCTGTGTTACCTAAAACGAGACATCATCTCCTCTACATGCCACCTACTGTAGAAAACACTGGTGGCTCCAGACAGCCATGACAAATATGTCACTAAACTCCCAGCATCCTCTGGGATAAGGAGGCGAGAGGAAGAGGTATGTAGAGCTGGAGATGACGAGAGGTTGGATTAGCAGGAAGTGACAGTGGGTTCCTCTGGAGGTGGTTAGAAGAACATCCTGTAGGTGTTGGGGTCCAGGAGGACAGCTGTGTCTGTGGGCAGCTTGGACAGATGAACCACCTTGGTCTTCTGCTGCAGACGGTCACTCTCATTCACCCACACATCTGGCAGTCTGACACACAGTGAAGAACATGTTAACGCAGGATCTGAGCTCACATCTATACTTAAATACACATGATCATGATGATGTTTTCAGTGTGAACAGCTGCAATTTAACCACACATACATTACACTGCACCGTTGTAGTATAATGTGGTAGGATTAATTAAGTATTATTATTACTTAATTAAGTATCTGTGTCCTGCGATGAGGTGGAGACTTCCACACTAAGACAGCTGGGATAGGCTCCAGCCCCCCATGACCCTATGGGGATAAGTGGTAGATAATGGATGGATGGATGGATGATTAAGTATCCATCCATCCATCCATCCATCCATCCATCCAAAACCCATGACAGTGTCTATCTGCACAAAGTTCATCTGGAAAACGATAAAGGATGAGCTGAGCACCTAATTTCAGAATGATGGTCTGATGAATATATACAGTTAGGCCCAAAAATATTTGGACAGTAACACAATCTTCACTGGATTTGAAATGAAACAAATACAACAGAATTGAAGTGCAGACTTAACTAAATAATTAAGCTTCATTCAAGGAGTTGAACAAAATATATGATTCAACATGTAGGAACTGTAGCTACACTACGCTCCTCATTTCAGGGGCTCAAAAGTAATTGGACAAATAAACATAACCCTAAGTAAAATGTTACTTTTCAACATGTTGTTGAGAATTCTTTGCCGGCAATGACTGTCTGAAGTCTGGAACCCATGGACATCACCAAACGCTGGGTTTCCTCCTTTGTGATGCTTTACCAGGCTTTACTGCAGCTGTCTTCAGTTGTTGTTTGTTTGTTGGTCTTTCTGCCTTAAGTTTTGTCTTGAGCAAGTGAAATTCATGCTCGATTGGTTTGAGATCTGGTGACTGACTCGGCCATTGCAGAATATTCCACTTCTTTGCTTTAAAAAACTCCTGAGTTGCTTTTGCAGTATGTTTTGGATTACTGTCCATCTGTACTGTGGAGTGCCGTCCAATCAGCTTTGCTGCATTTGGCTGAATCTGAGTAGAAAGTATGTACCAATGGTCTGTTTCACCGTGAAAACACATTAACACTACATATAGTGGTGGTGACGAGGTCATCTTGCGGAGGCTTCTCCTGTTTGGTGTGGTGGAGAGAGGAAGACGTGCTGCTCAGGCTTCTTCTGGTTGGCGTGGTGGAGAGAGGAAGACGTGCTGCTCAGGCTTCTTCTGGTTGGCGTGGTGGAGAAAGGAAGACGTGCTGCTCAGGCTTCTTCTGGTTGGTGTGGTGGAGAGAGGAAGACGTGCTGCTCAGGCTTCTTCTGGTTGGTGTGGTGGAGAGAGGAAGACGTGCTGCTCAGGCTTCTTCTGGTTGGTGTGGTGGAGAGAGGAAGACGTGCTGCTCAGGCTTCTTCTGGTTGGTGTGGTGAGGAAGAGGAGAGGAACTCAGGTGCTGCTCAGGCTTCTTCTGGTTGGTGTGGTGGAGAGAGGAAGACGTGCTGCTCAGGCTTCTTCTGGTTGGTGTGGTGGAGAGAGGAAGACGTGCTGCTCAGGCTTCTTCTGGTTGGTGTGGTGGAGAGAGGAAGACGTGCTGCTCAGGCTTCTTCTGGTTGGTGTGGTGGAGAGAGGAAGACGTGCTGCTCAGGCTTCTTCTGGTTGGTGTGGTGGAGAGAGGAAGACGTGCTGCTCAGGCTTCTTCTGGTTGGTGTGGTGGAGAGAGGAAGACGTGCTGCTCAGGCTTCTTCTGGTTGGTGTGGTGGAGAGAGGAAGACGTGCTGCTCAGGCTTCTTCTGGTTGGCGTGGTGGAGAGAGGAAGACGTGCTGCCCAGGCTTCTTCTGGTTGGCGTGGTGGAGAGGAAGACGTGCTGCTCAGGCTTCTTCTGGTTGGTGTGGTGGAGAGAGGAAGACGTGCTGCCCAGGCTTCTTCTGGTTGATGTGGTGGAGAGGAAGACGTGCTGCCCAGGCTTCTTCTGGTTGGCGTGGTGGAGAGGAGGATGTGCTTCTCATCCTTTGCTGATAGCTTGATGATGCTCTTCATCCCCTTGGACACTCTCATATAATTCTATATATACGCACTGTATATTAGCTGTTGTTATATTGTTGTTATATTGATTTGGACATTTCCATACAATTTTATATGTAGTGTTAGTGTGTTTTCATTGTTGTTATTCTGTACACATGGCATCTATTGCATGTCTGTCCATCCTGAAGAGGGATTCCTCCTCTTTTTTCTTCCGTTTCTTTTTCCCTGTCAAAAGGGTTTTTTTTGGGGAGTTTTTCCTTAGTCGATGCGAGGGTCATTTGTAAAGGACAGAGGGTGTCATATCCTGTACAGACTGTAAAGCCCACTGGGGCAAATTATAATTTGTGATATTGGGCTATACAAATAAACTTGACTCCATTGAGAGCTCCTTTGACCACTCACAGCAACAGCTTCCAAATGCAAACGCCACACCTGGAATCAACTCCAGACCTTTTAACTGCTTGACTGATGACAGGTTAACAAGGGAAGAGCCCATGCAGCCTTTTTTTCCAGCCCTCTGAGTCAATTGTCTAATTACCTTTGGTGCCTTGAAAAAGAGGTGGCTATGTATTGAAGAGCTGAAATCCCTAAAACCCTTGCTCCAATTTGGATGTGAATACTCCCAAATTACAGCTGAGAGTCTGCACTTTAAGCCCATATTGATTATATAATTGTATCCTGAATGTGTTTTCATAAACAGCTAAAATAACAACACTTATGTCACTGTCCAAATATGTTTGGACCTAACTGTGTGTATGTACATATATATTTACACAGACAATAGTAGATGATGATATTAATACTGTGATATCACAGACTCAAATTAAAGTTGACGATAATATTATTTATCAGCTTAAGTGGGGGGACAATATATCTTCTTGCGTTTTAGTTACGGTGATAACACTTGATTTTTACAAACCAGCCAAGAGGACATGAATTACATACAAACACTGCTGCCATGCAAGTCATGCTCAACAAGTGACAACCACCAGAGGAAGGATTTGTTCATTTATCACAGTATTCAATATCATCCCATACAATGTTTTCCAAATGTCATACAGTCTTAACAGCAGGGGGGTGAAGACTGAAAATATGTGGAAACTTACATGTCTTCAGGTGTCCAGTGTAACAAGACTTTTACTTTCCCAGAGTCCTCTGTTCTCCTGGCTATTACCTGAATATCAACAAACACAGGAGCATGAGCCAGTGTTCTGCTGCACAGAAAAACATGAATGTTGCTCTGGTTAATGAATGTGTGTGAGCCCACCGTGCTGTGGAAGACCACACTGTGGCCGTTGCCCAGGCTCTCGATGTGTGTTGCCAGGTTGAGGCAGATGGCTCGATGGCGGATGGCATCCATGGTTTGAGCGTCAAAGAAGTCATGAGGTCGGGCTGAAAAATTAAATAAATAAATTAAAAACTGCCAAAAAAATAAACTGCTTTTGCAAGTGAGGCAAACACAGTTTATTAGGTCACTACAAGCTTGGCTAGAAACCTGCACGAGTGAGAGACTTTTTCATAGTGTCCAACCTAAATCCCAGCTCATCGTCACCATCATCTATTGCAATGACAAAAGTCTCTCAATCTAGAGAGAAAGTCTGTCCATTCAGGTCTCCCTCCAAAGCTACAACTCAACAACTATCATTTAACACATTACCTATCCTGTGTTGAATGTGTGTTAAAGGAAAATGTTATTGACATAATCACAAGTATTAATAGCGTCTGCTACGCAACATCAATGTCTAGGAGCTATTCCATTCTCTATGCTGTCATGTCAAATGTACAAAAACCTAAAGAGCACTTGTACCAAGTGCAGCTGAACATATTAATAACGGTGAAAGTATTGAACCATCACCCAGAAACAGCAACACAACACCAAACACAATTAGACCCTCCATCATGAGAAGATTTCTGCTGTCCTGCATTTTCAACCCACAACTCTTTAGAGATCTTTATTATGCTGTCTGCAATCCAAAGAATAAAGTATTATACAGTTAACTAGAGCCCAACCGATAGGGATATTTTTGAGGCTGATATTGATATTTAACTCTTTGAGTGCCATTGACGAGTTACACCATCAATTAAAATACAAGGCTTCAGTGTCATTGACGAGTTACGCAGCTAAAGTGTTTTTTGCAGCGGGCTACTGATCACGGTCTCCCGCAGCCCATGAGTAAGTTCGGGGCTTCTGTGATTTGTGGTTGGATCAAAGCAGGAAGTGGAGATGATCGTAATAAAACAAACAGAATCTGGACAAAACTAAAGGTGGGTAGGGAGGACACTTTCAGTTATCAAGCTCCTCTTCTGTGGAACCAACTCCCTCTTTCAGTCTGGGAGGCAGACACCATCCCCTTATTCAAGAGTAGACTTAAGACTTTCCTTTTTGATAGTGCTGATAGTTAGGACTGATCCAAGGCTGACTCAGGCTGCCTTGGATCAGTCCTGAGTCATGCTGCTATAGCTCTAGACTGCCGGGGGACTTCCTCTGACACACTGAGCTTCTCTTCTTCTTCAGTTGGATGCCTCCATTAAGTCATTTTACTAACTCATCTTCTTCCCCGGAGCCCCTGTGCTCTCAGCTCCCAGGTATCCATGAGCTGAGGCTACTTGGTGGGAAGGAGGTGGTGTCATCCAGCCTTCATCTGTTCGGTGAGATGGAGAAGAGGCGATCCTGCTCAGGTTGTATCTGTTAGAGTAGTGGAGAAGAGGATGTGTTTACTCTTCCTCCCTTTAACACATGCTGCAGATTAGTTTTGTGCCTCGTAGTCCCTGTGTGTTCTCATCTCATAGGTATCCATGGATCCAGTTTACCTGGTGGAGTAGTGGTTGGACAGACCAGGCTTCACCCTTTAGTACTGCATGTAATGGTGACACAGACATCTTGCTTCTCCTGTTAGGTGTGGTGGTGTGCCAACAGCTTGATGATGCTGGACACTTTCACACATCTCTATATGTATTAACTGTTGTTATATGTAGTGTTAATGTGTTTTCATTGTTGTTATTCTGTACACATGGCATCTATTGCACGTCTGTCCATCCTGGAAGAGGGATCCCTCCTCTGTTGCTCTTCCTGAGGTTTCTTCTGTTTGTTTTTCCCTGTTAAAAGTTTTTTTTTGGGGAGTTTTTCCTTAGTCGATGTGAGGGTCATTTGTAAAGGACAGAGGGTGTCATATCCTGTACAGATTGTAAAGCCCTCTGAGGCAAATTGGTAATTTGTGATATTGGGCTATAAAAAATAAAATTGACTTGATAAAAAGTGGTGATTTTGGTGAAAGTGTCCCCTTCTCTACCTCTGAAAAACAAAAATGGAACAAGGAAAAACAAACTTTTTTTTCTAAATATAGTCTCTTCTTTTATTTGAGCTATTCTGTGTTTTCAGAGTCATAGTACAAAATATTCTGTGGGTCTAGAAATATGATTCAAAATTGGGAAAAAAAAATAAACGCTGGCACAAGGCTCTTTCGATTTTAAAAAACAGCTAGCACTCAAAGAGTTAACAGGAAAAAAATCTGACAACCGATTAATCGTTCAGTTTTTTCTGAATTTTTTTTCAGTCCTTTAACACTTGCAACAAAAATATAAATTGAAGGCATAACATACATCCATCCATTATCTACCGCTTATCCTCATAGGGTCGCGGGGGGGCTGGAGCCTATCCCAGCTGTCTTAGGGTGAAAGGCAGGGTACACCCTGGACAAGTCTCCAGTTCATCACAGGACACATAGAGACAGACAACCACTCACACTCACATTCACACCTACGGTCAATTTAAATTAGGCAATTAACCTAATCCCCATGCATGTTTTTGGATGGTGGGAGGAAGCCGGAGTACCCGGAGAGAACCCATGCAGACACTGGGAGAACATGCAAACTCCACACAGAAAGGTGCCGGGCCCATAACATTCATTTTACAACTTTCAACAATAAAGGAGTGAACTTTGTGTACAAAATAACATAAAAATTGCAGTAAATCTCTGAAATCAATCACGTCAAAATTAAAGCAGCCCTTAAATTTAAAATTACATTTTCTCTGCTCCATCATTCTTTTTGAATATATATTCACACAAGCAGTGTGACACCAACATCAATTAATCCAAACTCAACCAGTGAGCAGCCAGGATGTTAACTGGTTGCTCACAAAGTCACATTAAGAGTGACATGACCTCATGATGGTTACTGTAGAAGAAGAAACCACAGGGATGTTATTTGTTTGAACATTCCATGGCTGCACTGAATAAAGGTGTGTTCACACCTGATGAGACTGTAGGAAACTGAAGTGAAAGAGTTTTGGTGCAGACTGTTACAGTTGGTGCTCCATCTACTGGTGGAGTAGAGATGGTGTAATATAGTGCTATTACACCATTTAATGCCCACAATGTTTTATGAAAATAAATCAGGCTGATGTTGATTATTTTGAAAAGGGCTGTATTAAATCGGCTGTTCAATTAATCGGTCGGGCCCTACAGTTAAGTTTCCTTTTTCTGTGTGTTTGGTTTGTACAAACCCACCATTGGTTCTTGACAGTTCACAGAAGGCTGAACAACAAGAATAAAAAAAATTACATACATCTTTTCCATTAAAATGGATCAATATGAAAATGGATTTTATATTAAATTGTGTGGAACGTACGGAGGGAGCGTCTGTGTTTGTTCTTGAGTTTTCTCCTCTTGTTGAGGCCAGCCTTGGATGGAGACTCCTCCTTCGCTTTACCCTGACTGGACATTTTGGACGAACTCTGTGAGCTGAAGTGAGTGGGGACGTGACGGGCAAGCCCCCCCTGAGAAGCAAACGTGGCGTTGCATCCTCCCACCACACACTGCAGGAACACATGATTCACAGTGTCAGTGGACAGAGATGGTGCAGAGAAGGCGCTGAAGCTCACAGTGTTGCAGGTGGGGTAAATGTGAGTGGACATTAAAGTGATAGTTAAAATTATTCTATCAACACAGAGGAGTGGGTAAAACTGTTTTAATGGCAGACTAAACTAGAACCATTGACTTGCGTTAGCCTAGTACCAGAGAACTCTGCAACTACAATTTTTTTGAAAACTGTCTCCACCCATCTTGGAAATGAGGCCATATGTCCAAAATTCTGACCTATGTTGACCTAATTCTATCAATGTATCCTCACCTTGAATGGCTTGTCTCCACTGTGGGTCAGCATGTGTCTCTGCAGCCAGCTCTGACTGGTGGATGGTGTGTTATACACTTTGCAGCCCTTCCACAGACAAACAAACACCTGTGTGGTACAAACAGCAACAAGTCAGTACACAGAGTATTAATGCTACAGCAGCAACAGGCTAATGTTCCAGAACTTTCCATCACATGAACCACTAACAGACCCACCCATGTCTATGAAAGAACTGGGTGACATACTGTCAACCCCTCACTTCTTTCTCCTGTCTGAACTTTGTTTCTTTTCTTTTTTCCTCCCTGACTTTTGAGTCATCCTGCCGTCTCCTCCTCCACTCTCTTGGCGCTTTTCCACAAAAGCACGGCCCACTTTTGTTGCTTTTCCATTACAACTGATTACCTCCTCGGCGTGGGCAGGATTGTCATTCGACAGCATGAAACTGCCGTAACTTCATTTGCATGCAACACAGAAAACCGGGAAGATGAAGAACAACAACACAAACAATGGAGGACAAGGAAGCCGTCATATATTTGTTGCTCGCTCTGTGACTTTTTGTCACGCACAAAGCGAAAGAAAAGAGACAGAGAAGACTCCAGGGAGTGTAAAAATAGCAAAGCAGTTGCCAGTTTTAAAAATGGCGAAGTCGAGTTGTTTTTGGCTTTTACAGTCCAATCGGACGTCCCGCATCCAATGATGCTTCAATGACAACACTCGTTGGCCAATCAGTGGAAGGCAGTTGGCTGACGTCACGTTTTTGTATCGCTTCGGCTCGCTTGGAACCAGGGCTGAGAAGGTACAAAAAAAGTACCTAGTACCAGGTACTAGTGGAAAAGCGCAACAACCGTGTGGAGCCGTGCCGTACCATACCGCACCTGTGGAAAAGCACCATCTGTTAGATCTCTGCAGGCTGTCTGATGGAGCAGCTGGACTGAACCATTTTACTAAATAGAGAGGAGGGATGTTGAGAAATGTTTCCAAAACAAAAGCGTTACATTGTAAATAAAATGTGTGACTGTAAGATTATTACTGAATATCATATTATTTATTATTTTTAGAATTATGATTACATTAGGGGGCCTCTCCTGGAAACGTTCTCCTTATTCTCCCCTTTTTTTGGTGCTCTAACCCTAGAGGCCAGGTGGCCCTAAGCAGGAGCTTAGTTTGCTTATGCCTTAGGGCAGCTCTGCTAGCAGTAGCAGTAACAGTAGCAGTAGAAGTAGTAGTCATGGCAGTGGTGAGATAACTGTATTGACCTAAAATATATGCCAATGTCCTTTTTACAACAGCTGGTCTCTGGAAAAAAAAAAGTCCTCCCAAAAATACTAAATCCTTTCAGACTAGTGGTGCAGGGAAGAGTGCTGGTGAAAGCACTCTTTAATAATAAACCAAACTATATAATGAGTAATGCAAAATAAAATGAAGACATTGTTAGAAAAAGAATAAATAAATGTATATTTTTTTTACAAGTAAACGCTGTTTGAAAAATGAGCAGTCTTCATAAAACAAATGCTATAAAGTGGCAGGTCCACAGACATAGAGACACTGACCCCTCCTCTCTGTCCATCCACATGTGTGGCTCTGATGTGTTCGGCCAGGTCCGGGCTGCTGGGAAACAGCAGCTGGCAGTGATCCCAGCAGCAGGTGTAGCTCAGAGACTTCCCCCCTCCAGATGCAGCGCCACTCCCCGCCACCGCACCGTGACCATTAAGCATGGCCGGCGTGGAGCGTCCGCTGGACACCGTGCTCTCCATGTCCATGAGGGTGCTGCCGATACTGGAGAGAACACACACACACAAGACATTAGTAAAACACTATCACAAATTTCTTACCTCTTACTTCGCAGCTTCCTGTGTTCTCATGTTCTTGTAGTGTTTTTGTTATTGTTTTATTGCTCATATTGTTGGTTTTACACTATATTGCATTTTTGAAATGTTTGCACTGTATATACCTTTTTTATTTTTTTTAAATCTCCTTTAAATATTTTTAATCTCCTTACTGTTACTACTGTGTATGACAACTGTTGTGAAAGAGTATCCTTTTATCATATCTTATTTTATGCAAGCTACTGAAATCAGTGACAGCATATTAGCTCTAATCACCGCTGTGTTTATGAAAAGAACATCATTCATGACCAGCCAGCACGTCTCTGGCAACGCATTTCAGGCAGTTTGTCCAAGTAAAGTTACGTCACACCTGCCACTGCATCAACTTGGATTCATCGTGTTAACACGCTAATTTTGATGACGGCCCAATAAAAATTATAATAAAACATTGCTCACTCCATTTTAAAAACAAATGTTAGCCTCCATGCTAGCGCATGACCTCATTCACAGTGCACAGCACAGAATTACACTGAATAGATCGGGCCCATTGTCACCGATACCAATCTAGAATTTTCTTCAATATCAGATAATATACCAATACTGGATCAGAGCATCCCTAGGTACAAAGTCAAAAATGATGAAAAGTGTAGCGTCATCTCCATTGTCTGGAAGTGATTCAGTTCAGCCCTAAAACACCTGCTAAAAAAAAAAAAAAAAAAAAAAAAAAAATTAGATGCAACATTTTTTTTATCATGTGATCATATATATTCCATATCAGATGGTGGAGAGTCATTCAAAGTCAAAAACAAAACCTATCTGAATAAGTCATCTGTGGTTTTGTTTTTAGGCCACATCGCTAAGCCCTAATTTGTAGATGTAAATGTACATGGCTGTGTGTTCTTCCATCCATCCATTATCTACCTCTTATCCTCTCATAGGGTCTTTGGGGGGGATGGAGCCTTTCCAAGCTGTCTTAGGGCGGAAGGCAGGGTACACCCTGGACAAGTCTCCAGTTCATCACAGGACATAGAGACAGACAACCACTCACACTCACATTCACACCTACAGTCAATTTAATTAACCAATTAACCTAATCCCCATGCATGTTTTTGGATGGTGGGAGGAAGCTGGAGTACCAGAGAGAACCCACACAGACATGAGGAGAACATGTAAACTCCACACAGAAAGGCCCCGGGCCGGGAATCGAACCCGGTACCACTTGTGAACTACGCAACCGTGTTTATATACAGCTTGTATAGCTATCTGACACACCTTTTTTTATTGATCATGGCAGTATGCATTAGTACTAGTATTAGTACTGCACTGGGTTTGTACACTTTGCAAAAGGGACAAATTGTAACGCATAAAACAACGTTAACATGTGACTCGTTCATGTCCGCACTGTCCATTATTTACCTTGCTGTTTTCTGGTGCACAAATCTGTAATGATGATGTTGTCAACGCTATGACTTATGGGAGGGAGGAAAAAAACAGGCATGCAGCTCTCACAGCTGGAGGTCAGAGCCGCGTCAGCTGGCACTGTGAAAGAGCCCAAATCAAAAGCCTGATGTCGACACGGGTAAGAAAATACCACATAGACACGCTAATTTCAGTGTGAAAGTGTAAAAGAACTATCTGTTCCAATCACTATCAGAGAAAAATCAGAGGTGTAGAAATGACTGGAAACTCAAGAGAGCCATGACATTATGTTCTTTACAAGTAAACTTTTGACCACGACTGTACATATGTACGTTTTTAAATATGTTTACACTTCCCACTTTGTATTCCTACTGGTACACAGCAACTGCATTAATAAAGTTGTATCCTATCTTAAATAATGAATCAACAGGGAGCAGGGGAACACCACTGGACACGTTGTTAAATGTAATCCAAATAAAAATGGGACTGTGAGCAGTGGAGTCTCCTGGTACAATTACTCATACAGTAACTGATAGGCAGCATGTAGGTGTGCACAGTAAAGGTTTCACAACAGTATCACTTTAGTAATTCCCCCTTTGTTGGCATGACTGAGTGTGAATGATTCATACTTTCAATCTGTCGTAGACGCCTTGAGGGGAAGTTCACTTTCTTAAGAGGCTTTCTAAGAGCCATTGCTGAGTATTCATTTCTATAATTCATAGATTAGATACTGGAAAGGTATTGCAATGCTCTTATGTAATTCAATTCTTTATCTGAATTGCCCTCTGAATTTATGAAGTATCTATTTTCCATCCATTTACCCATCTTCTGTGTGGTACAGTATGCCATTTACGGCTGAACAGGTTTATGAGAAGATCTAATTGTGATTTTTCTGGCAGATATTGCGGTTTTAATTTGATTCAGTTTTCTTCAAATCAAGCTTCAACGCAACATTCACAATGTGTACAGTAACATAACATGACAGAAAATTACATCATACCAAGAAAAGATTAAAAGCTGTTCCTCTAATGCAAGGATGAAAACTAAAGGTAAGCATCGCTCGGCTACTCGTCACACAGAGATACACTGGTAAAAGAAGATGTAGTTGTAGTCTGTACAATGGGCCTGAGGATCATTTTCACAAACATTTCACCAGACTTACTTGTGTTTACACTGCAAGGTACAACTTTAGTGCGACAGGTTTTGCACACAGTAGCTGATTCTGGTCTGCAGCCTCAAACTGCAAATACTCCTGTTTTTCTTGGAGATTAAATCCCCTAACTCTGCCTCTGGTTCCACTGAAGCCACTGCAAAACATGTTAACGTTACAAAGCAGGGGGGTATTCCGTCAAAGTGGCTAATCATAGCGGTGCTTAAGTGACTAAGCCTCATTTGCAGTAACGTCAACTTTAACATGAGGCTGAAGCCATTCCATTAACACATTTAAGCTGCGCCTCATCAGAGTTAACTTCAACGAGGGTTATCCAATCTTGTATTACTCATGTGCGCGGGGTACACAGGAAGCCCAGACCATGCGATTGTCGAAAGCGTGATCATGTCGAAGAGTCGGGCTGGGTTTTTTTTTCTCAATAGTGCAGAGCAAAAAAAGGTTTTGGAACTCTGTGTAGGAGAGATGAAATGCGACAGTCTGATATATGGCAGAACTGCGTTTACAGCCAATCAGTGCAGGTGATGGTGTAAAAGATTTTCATATTTATAGAGCAGTCTTGTCAATTTCTTTTTAATGTGTAAAAGTACTTGAACTTGAACTAATATGCCAAATTGTGTTATCTTTGAACAGTAGCTGTGTTAATGTCCTGAGAACTGCTTTGCAGTCCCCCAATTGGGGGACCCTGCGGTCGCTCAGCAACAAAAGGTATAAAATGGGGCACTAACCACATATAAATATAGTCATATTATACATTAAACAGGAGAAACTCCACTACAAGAGCCTTCAAGTCATACTTCAACCTAACCCGATTTCTCCTGGGGCGTTTGTTTTGGGAGAGTGCAGTGACAACCGATGCATTTCTGTCATTGTGGTTAGCCAATAGTGTGCGCGATACAAATTTTGAACCCACCCCCAAACCTACTGGCTCTGACGGTTCAATAGAGGTGTCGATCACCCAAATCGACCAATCCACTGCAGAGTTCTCACCCTGTGTATCTGACACTATATGTAGAACGGAGAATCACCTTTTACACACAAGCAGTATAAAAGACAGTAGAAAAGAATAACAAAGCATTTGTGATAACTTTACAGTTGAAAATGGCAAAAAGCAGTAAAAAAAAAAAAAAAAAAAATTAATAAAATTAAAAAACACTTTCAATGGAAGAAGTGTTGGAAATTTTATTTGAGAAGGATCCGGAGAACCCGGTTTGTCCTGTAGATTTAGTGCATCCGGGCAGCAGTGATTCAGACTACGCTCCACTGTCAGAAAGGTATGTAATGTTTGTTTTATGCATGATATACATGTATGTGTATCAAAACAAATATAAACACACGCGTTATATACATACAGGGCATGTAAACACAAACGCAATAGATGTGCAATGATAATAACAATCAACAAATGGGGACGTAAACACACATATTTCTCTCTCTCTCACACACACTTTGTTTAGTTCCCAGTTTGTTGATTATTATTATTATTATATTATCATCACACATCTATTGCTTTTGTGTTTACATGTACTGAATAGATATCATTGTTTTTCTTTTTCTTCTGTAGTGATGCAGACAATGATGTCTATAAGCCCCCACAACTGTCAACATCCCAGGTGGGCCTGCAGAGAGGACGCTCCACTTGTCCAGTTTATGTTCCCCTTCCTCATCAGCCTCTTCTGCTTCAAGCACACCCGAAGACAGGCAGCCGAAGCTAAAAGGGAAACACGCAAAAGACAACAGGCAAACATGGTCGAGGCAAGTCTGCAAGACCACAAGTAAGAGAAGAAGAAGAGAGGTGGCATTAGACACAACAGCATCATGGTCGCCACTTGCCCTTCAGCCTGTTGTTTGCACTATAATCAACAACACAAATGCCAAACACAAATGAGACTAGGGCTGTAACTAACAATGGATTTTGTTAGTGCAAACAAGAAGTCCCAAGTCACTGCCAGAGTGACAGCGGAGATGATGGAGACCCAGGAGACACCACACTGCAGCTCTGAGGTTGAACCCAAAGCGGCTGCCACACCCCAGGAGAAGAGAGCTAAGAGGTCCTTGGGCAGTTTTTTCAAAGAAAAAGGGAACAGAGGTGTAGAAGCAGGTGATTCCTCTCCACCACTCAAGGATGCTGTGGAAGCAGAGCTCAACAACTACCTGCTAACACCTTCCATAGACAAAGAGGAAGATCCACTTACTTGGTGGAAAAAACACCAAGTGAACTTTCCACGTCTTACCAAGCTTACCCGCAAGTATCTCTGCATTTCTGCGACAAGCTCCCCCTCAGAAAGGCTTTTCAATACAAGTGGCAACATTGTCACTTGCCAGCGCTCCTCTTTAAAACCAGAAATGGTGGATAGACTGGTATTCTTGGCCAAAAACCTCAAGACTTGAGTGAACCTGTGTTGACCTGTTTTCTAGATTAAAAAAAAAAACGGATTCAAAGCTGCTCTGATTTATTTTATTATTGTTTTGTTAAAGCCTGTTTACTTATTTTCTACTACCACTCAGGAATCTGATATAGAGCTGATCTTATTTATTTTCTTCCTTATTTTTGATAAAAAAAAAATGTTGAGTTTTGCCGTTTCAATTGTTTTCAATTGTTGAATAAAAGGTTAAATATTTAACCTGTTTGTCACTCATTGTTAGATGGCAGCATTGCAGCATAACATGCAGTATCAGGTCATCTGGTGAAAATTCCTGTATTTTTTAATATCACAATATATATCACAAGGTTAAAAAAACCAAAAAAACGCAATGTAAGTTTTTTCCAATAACGTGCAGCCCTAGTTTGCGCTGTGCTTAGTTTGGCTGATAATAACATAATCGAGATGTGTCATTCCGACGTTGAGATGTGCGTTAACGTCCATGTAGCAGCAAAGCTAATAAAGTAACTACATGTTAAAATTACGTTAGAAATAACAGAGGCTTATATTGTATGGTTAAACACAGGCTGTGCTCCATATGAGTCACTCTCTGCTTCTTCTGTGGTGTTTAACAGCAGTGTGTATCCGTACGCTCAACTCAACTAAGCTCCGTGATGTGCCGGTGACTGACATTAATCACAGAACACAAGGAATCAATAATGAAATTCATTGCCAACACTTTTGATAATCAATTTTATCGATTCATTGTTGCAGCCCTAGAAGAGACAAGCTGGGAAGAAGTGGGAAGTGCTCACAGCAAAGAGCTTCTACGCATTTTTAGCTATTATTGTTTTCTCTGGCCTTGTCACAGTGCACAATGCTGACTACTGGAGGAAGAAATTCCTTCTAACTTCTCCTTCCCAGGTGACAAGCTGTCACGCAGGCGCTTTGAGGCCATCATGTGGACGCTACACCTCAGCAACCCTGAAGAGGGTGAGGAGCATGAGAGGAAGGGGAATACCGCAGAGTATGACCACCTTTTCAAAATAAAGCCCCTCTACTATGACATTGTGCAAGCCTGCAAAGCGAATTTCCATCCTCACAAGAATATAAGCATCGATGAGCGCATTGTCGCAACCAAGGCCAGAATCAGCATGAAGCAATACATGAAGGACAAGCCGACAAAATGGGGTTACAAACTGTTTGTTCTGGCAGATGCTTCAGCAGCCTACACGTGGAATTTTTTAGGTGTACAGTCAAGAGTGCATCTACGACAGGTCAGGGTCTGAGTTATACAGCAGTGATGGACCTGTTGCCATTTTCTCTGCTTGGTGGGGGCTACACTGTGTATATCGACAACTTTTACACAAGCCCTGCCCTCTTTTTGGTCAAAAAGAATATCGGCTGTTGTGGGACCATAAGGAAGAAGTGTGCTGGTTTTCCTCAGACTCTGACTAATGACATGCTAAAAAAAAAAAAGCTGATAGGGGAGATTTGCGGTGGATCAGGAACAACAACCTTCTCTTTATGAAGTGGATGGACACATGAGAAGTGACCATGTGCTCTTCAGTGCATGAGACTTTCAGTGGACAGACTGTAAAGAGAAAGATGAGAGAGGATGGTGTGTGTGGCAGATCAAGTCCATTCCTGTTCCAGACGCTGTAGTGGACTACAATCGCAACATGGCTATGGCTATGTCATTTTCGACCAGAGGCCTAAAAAAAGAAATCCCGGAGACCACGGGGAAGAAAGAAATGACTTGTAGGAGTCACTGCTCTCTTCTCCCCCGTCAGAGCTTTAAGGTGTTCACCCTACAGGACTGGTCAGCAACAGGAGTGTTCACACTACAAGACTCTCTGTTCAGCAGGCATGTCAGAATAGTTAGCCCCTCCCACTAACTCCTGGTTAATGAATGAGCACAAATGATGGCAAATGATTAGCAAATCCTTAGCAACCAGGGAGTCCATAGGAACCTTCTACTTCCTCTGCTTCGCCGGTGGGTTGTGGATATGTTTCCACAACAGTGACACCTCTGTTCAGGAGACGATTGCAACTACGGCGGCGTCTGATGTGTGGCAATATATATGGTTTGAGCACACGCGCTAGCAGACAAGGCGAGTATACGGCCAGCTTAACTCAGCTGAGATTCCTGTTAGCCAGAGTAATGGAACCAAACGCTCTCTAAAATAGCAGGGCTTATCGAAGTTAGCGAGGATTTGTGGTTAGCGGGGCTGATGGAATACACCCCAGGAAGAGCAGCTTAGCACTGATAGGTTAGCATAAACTGTGCACCAGTAGCAAGCCGCTTTTGATTGGTGAACTTGGCAGGATGGTAGGGAGATGGCATGTACATTTAAGCCCGAAATTAATCATACCCCTGGCAAATTTTCACTTAAAGTCACTTTTCTTCAACCAGCAGTTTTTTTTCTTGATAGGAAATGGTACAGGTGTCTCCCAGAAGACAATAAGTCAATGTACAAGAGACATCATTTTTGGATGAACTCAGTGGTGATTCTTGATTCTTCTTCACCTCCTTCACTTCCTCCTGATCAACACAGGTGACACTTGGCTTCAGAACACATCCTCTGAGATTTTCCACAGTGCAGAACATCTTGTATTTTTTAATAATACTTTGTACTGCAGCCACTTGAACTTTAAAACATGAGTTCCTTTGTCTTAACACCATGACTGTCCACAAACCAACCACAGAGAACTGCTGTTTCTTTTTGTTGATTAAACCATCTGTTCCCAATGAATCAGGGCAATAAGGATGCTTTAGAACAGCTTGGACTATTTGAAATGGTACAGAACTTTGAATTTTCCCAACTGTGACAGTTTGCAAAGGGTATGGATAATTTTGGACGTGATACTTTTTGTTCAAATGTAAATAAAAGCTGAGAAATATTTTTTTCCACAGTGATGCCTCTTGTACATTGTCTTATTGTCTTCTGGGAGAGACCTGTGTCATTTCCAATCAAGAAAAAAAATCTTGTTGGTTGAATAAAAGTAACTTTAAGTCAAAATTTGCCAGGGGTATGAATAATTTCGGGCATAACTGTATGTATAAAATAGCTGACAACAGATCCTGGGTCAGTCAAGAGCTGCAACCCTGCAGCCTTGGATCACATGATCACATTGTCTGAAACTGATTTCAATCAGAAGACTTCTTGCACTTTATCTATTTTCTCCCCCCACATTTTCTCTGCAAGTTTACATTTCCTCTGTAAATATTAAATTTTGGCTGCAAAATCACATTTTGCTGTAAATATTAAATTCTGCAGCAAATATTACATCTCTTCCGCAAATGTGTTTTATATTTTTTTATTTATATCTTTTATAGCTTTATTTTGATTTCTTATGTATATGTATTTGAGTCTACAAATTTCCGTTATGCACAATGACCAAAAAAAATCTTTTTCTCATCTTAAAAACGATGAATCGTTTAGCCCTAAGACCATTTTATTAGTAGTGGCACTTGACAGTGTTTTAATACGAGCTGTGAGTTGTTTCGATACCGCCATAATGTTAAAAGGTAGTGATAAAAGAAACATTGGAGTTATCGACTCTAGGATCATCAGAATTTAGCCCAAGGGGGCTCGGCACATATCCCCACTCATGTGTCTGATAAACAGTAAATTCATCAATTCATTCTGCCATCGAGTTTTTCAAGCTATTTAACCTGGTTTTAAACAATGGGATTAAAAATGATGCGGTCTGGTTGTCATTGTAGTCATTGGTAATGACTCCACTCCTCCATTCACTGTTTCAGAGAAAGTTAACAGAAACACAGGATGTAAAGGTTGAGTCAGTGATTCTATACCTCCACACTGTCCGCTGGCTGTCAGCTCTGTGTGCACTGAAAATAATTCCTAACCCTAACTCTATGAATAGGAAACAAACCAAGATCCACTAGGGCTGAACCAAACGCCATTGTTTACATTCAAAGCCTCTATTGAGGTTTCAGAATGAAGCCTAGCATGTCAGTAACGTGGTGCTGGTGCAGGATTTGAAGTGAGTGTCAGGCTGGAAGGGTTGCACTGTCAAAGAGGCTATGATTAGGCTAATGCACAGAGAAATGCCTCAAAACACTAACACTTTTTTACATAATATATATAAACTGATAGATATAAACAGACAGTCTATATACATGTAAGAGTGAATAAAGCTCAAGTAAAATAACCCATACTGGATCCACAATAATAAAGTGCAATCCAGCTCCAATAAGTGCTGTGTTTATGAAAGGAATGCCTCGTTCTCTTTTCCCTTTTCATCCATTTCACGTTACAAATTAATACTTTAACGAATTACAGGAGAAGCTTGGATAGATTCAGAAAAGATGATTAATAGTTTAATTTTATCAGCATGTTTGATCATTAGTTACAACTATGTTGTTAGTTTCCTTGATTTAAGGCCATTAAGGCCCATTAAAGTTCACACACAAATTTTCACAGCCCCAAAATACCACATACTCGATGCACAAAAACAAAGTGCAATCTCAGACTCATACCTTTAAGGTGTACAGTATAAACAGTATGAAACTACACAAACTCCACAGCATCATGCTCCATGTCCAGTCCCTCCTCCGTCCCCACACACATCCATGCTTTGAACTAAACCAAAGCATGGATGTGTAGGCCTATATGACAACATCACAAATGTCTGTGATGTTAAGATTGAATTTTATCAAGTTACGGACAACTCTGTACTTAAATGAGAATAGTAACAGTGTAGCCCATCTTATTAGACGTCTGTTATTTGAGAAATGGTCACGTTTGTGTCATCTACTTGCTGCATTTCTGTGCCCCATTCACTTCTGTTAAATGGATATTGTCAAATCCAAATAGTGTCAGAAATACTCCAAAGTGAAATGGGTGAGTAAATGGCAGTATTTTATCCTATAAATAAGGTCCAAAAAACAGCTCTTCCCTTTTCACAGAGAAATTCACTGGATTCCGGGTATTTTTTAAACAATGAACAGCGGGGACAATGTGGTGTCCTCGTTTTATCATATTATTTGATAAATTCAAAACACCTGTTTTGTTATTGTGACTATCGTGTACTAGCATTTAATTACTATCATTTACTTTGTATATTCACTGATAAGAAGTTTGAGACATTGCTCCAGCCGACCTCTCGCAGGCAGCTGGAGGAAGTTGCGGGGAACAGAGCGCCTGTCGCGGTCAGATGACTCTGTTTCCACTGCGGTGGACAGAGAACGGAGACAGGGAATGAATGGACTCGCTGTGAGCTGATGAGATTTGCCCCATAGTCACAGATGCACGCTGCATTATGCCAAGCTGCTGGGACCTTTAAGAGAAGAAAACCGTTCCTAACCTAACCGAAACCCTGCCAGAACCTTTCTGCTGGTTTCCTATAAGTTCTTTCAACAAGAAAAACTGATGCTACAGATACAGAAAGAACTTTCCAGATTAAGCTAGTGGTTCCATGATACCTTCAGCTAATGTTTACCGAACCTTCCTTAGTCCGACTCTATTACACCAGGTTGCCCAGTGGAGGCAAAATAATTTCACCCATCAACAAATTATTGTTATTTAACTCTTTAACAGTGAACTTAGCGTTGCGTTGTGACCTCACATCACCTATTGTTTCTAGAAATAAACGCGAGGCCTCCTCATACTGCTCACTACTTCAACAGACCTGTCTTCTGAATCCATCCGACTGAGCGGTTCTCCATTCGCCGAGCTCAGCTCCACGCTGCCTGCTATCTTGGAGCTGTGCTCGTCTTTCTCCGCGGTCTTTGTGCGGTCGGCAGGCGGCGAGGAGGACACGTTCTCGCCCTCTCTTTGTTCTTGTTTCAGCACCCGGGAGCCCTCTTGTGCGGAATCAGTGCTACTCGCCAAACTCCCCTGTGCGGGACTTTTCCTCGGCTCAGAGAGTTTACCGCTGGGTTTTCCTTCGTCGTCGTCGGTCTTTTCGGACGGTAACGCGTTTTCTTTGTCGGCGTCGGAAACATGAGACATGATGTCCCCGTTCTCCATCGCACCACGACCACTGTTCACGTCCATTCCTGCTCTGTTCTCGTTGTTGTCGCCCGGTTCCTGTTTGGGGTCCGGCACGGCCTGTCCCTCGTTGCCGGTTTCTGCCGTTTCCCCGGCTCCGTTTTGATCCGACGTTGTCTGAGAGTCTTGTTCGGCTCCTTCGCTCATTATCTGAGCCATCTTCAAACAGCACGGAAAGCTACTTTTGGGATGTTCCAGTCGGAAAGTTGCCCTCGGGCTGCCCTTCTTCCTCCACTCACACACACTCTCCGCTTCAAGCTTAAAACACAGCAGGGGGTTTGCATGACGTCGGGCTCCACATGGCCAAAGCTGGTCTATTTAGAAAAATATATCACTCGGGATTTAAACACCCGACAATAACTTTGTTCATGGCGCTCAATACAGCAGCGCCTATATAATTATTAATTCTACTTTTTTTTTTAGATGTTACAATATCACAATATAGCGTTTTGAAACTGACCAACAGATGTCGTAGTATAATTAATAAGTAATGAACAACAATTTAAACAACACCTCCAACCATGCCTTTAGCTAATATGAAAATGGTTGTCCTCCTTTCATAATAAGTGCTCTTGATCTCTATGGAGTGTCTCATCTGACCAAAAAATACAAAGGAGACGAGAGCGCACTGAAGAGCGGTAGACAACTTTCCAGAGGAGTGAGTCATTGTCATTAATATATACGATCTTTGGCAAAGTGGCCTCTCAGCTCCACGTGTTCCGACAAACAGAAAAATGATCCAACTCAAAAAGTGCTGAAAAGGCACGTTCTCGTGTATGCAAGGTACATGTTCATGGTGGCATCACCACTGGTTTTAGCTAGTTTTAGCCATGATAACTGAACCAAATCCAGTGTCTTAAACTGCAGCTTTATTCACTCGGTATGTGGATACTCTGAACCCAATGAAACTGACTGAAACTAACGTTTGCACTGCCTATGCAAAGGTTAAGAAAAAGTACTCTCTCCAAATGTCATATTTCAAGTGGGTCTATATCGGGCTACAAATATTGCTTCGTGTAACAGCATCTACTATTGTTGTGTGAATGGTGAGCGGTAGATAATCCTGTCTTTGTCCCACAGATGGGGAAATTTGCATCGTTTCAGCAGCAAAGTGGATAGTGCAACATTACAAGGAGGGCCTATAAAAATAACAATAATAACAACAGTAGAAAACAACCGAGTAGAGAAAAACTATATATCATCATATATACAATAAGTGAATAACAGTAAGTGAATAAGCAGGCATGTAATATATACAACATAAGTGACTAAAATTAGTGGATAAAAATTACTGAACACAGCAGATGGAGTGGCGTGATAGCAAAGTATAATAATGACATCACACAAGATTATTTATATATTGATTATTATATATATAAGCTATTATTATATATACAAGATATTTATATATTGGTATTGCACAAGATTATTTACTTATTGCACATGTCCATGGATCATTGCACGTGTGTGGGTTAATGGGAACTGAGTGAGTTGTTGTAGAGTTTGACAGCAGCAGGCAGGAAGGAGCGGCGGTGTCTCTCGTTCACACAGTGAGGGTGGAGCAGCCGCTCACTGAAGGAGCTGCCCAGTGCTGCCAGAGTGTCCTGCAGAGGGTGGGAGGTGTTTTGTCCAACAGGGATGACAGCTTAGCCATCATCATCCTGTCTCCCACCACCTCAACTGATCACCACCAGCTCCTTGGTTTTACCCGTGTTGATCTGGAGGAGGGGCGGCACGGTGGTGTAGTGGTTAGCACTGTTGCCTCACAGCAAGAAGGTACCGGGTTCAAATCCTGGGCCCGGGGCCTTTCTCTGTGGAGTTTGCATGTTCTCCCCGTGTCTGCGTGGGTTCTCTCCGGGTACTCCGGCTTCCTCCCACCATCCAAAAACATGCGTGGGGATTAGGTTAACTGGCTAATTTAAATTGACCGTAGGTGTGAATGTGAGTTGTCTCTATGTGCCCTGCGATGAGGTTGCGACTTGTCCAGGCAGGGTGTACCCTACCTTCTGCCTTCAGCTGGGATAGGCTCCAGCCTCCCCGCCCCCTGGCGACGCTATGAGGATAAGCGGTAGATAATGGATGGATGATCTGGAGGAGGTTCTGCTGGCACCAGTCCACAAAGGCCTGAATCAGTTCTCTGTACTCATCACCATCCCCTTCCTTGATGAGGCCAACGATTGCTCAGAGAACTTCTGCAGATGACAGTTTTTAGAGTTGTCGGTGAAGTCCGCTGTATAGACTGTGAACAGAAAAGGCGCCAGAACTGTCCCCTGCGGGCCCCAGTGTTGCAGAGAAGTGTGCTGGACACACAACCCTGTATCCTCACGTAGTGTGGTCGCTCTGTGAGGTAGACCATAATCCAAGTGGTGAGGTGGTGGTCCACCCCAGTACGGTCCAGCTTGTCCGCCAGCAGTGTAGGCTGGATGGTGAATGTGGTGATGAATGTTGACATGTAGTGTAATGATGTTGGTGGTGACTGTTGGTGATGAATGTTGACATGTAGTGTAATGATATTGGTGGTGACTGTTGGTGATGAATGTTGACATGTAGTGTAATGATGTTGGTGGTGACTGTTGGTGATGAATGTTGACATGTAGTGTAATGATGTTGGTGGTGACTGTTGGTGATGAATGTTGACATGTAGTGTAATGATGTTGGTGGTGACTGTTGGTGATGAATGTTGACATGTAGTGTAATGATGTTGGTGGTGACTGTTGGTGATGAATGTTGACATGTAGTGTAATGATGTTGGTGATGAATGTTGACATGTAGTGTAATGATGTTGGTGGTGACTGTTGGTGATGAATGTTGACATGTAGTGTAATGATGTTGGTGGTGACTGTTGGTGATGAATGTTGACATGTAGTGTAATGATGTTGGTGATGTTGGTGGTGACTGTTGGTGATGAATGTCGACATGTAGTGTAATGATATTGGTGGTGACTGTTGGTGATGAATGTTGACTTGTAGTGTAATGATGTTGGTGGTGACTGTTGGTGATGAATGTTGACATGTAGTGTAATGATATTGGTGGTGACTGTTGGTGATGAATGTTGACATGTAGTGTAATGATGTTGGTGGTGACTGTTGGTGATGAATGTTGACATGTAGTGTAATGATGTTGGTGGTGACCGTTGGTGATGAATGTTGACATGTAGTGTAATGATGTTGGTGGTGACCGTTGGTGATGAATGTTGACATGTAGTGTAATGATGTTGGTGATGTTAGGGGTGACTGTGGTGATGAATGTTGACATGTAGTGCAATGATGTTGGTGATGTTGGTAGTGACTGTTGGTGATGAATGTTGACATGTAGTGTAATGATGTTGGTGATGTTGGTGGTGACTGTTGGTGATGAATGTTGACATGTAGTGTAATGATGTTGGTGATGTTGGTGGTGAATGTTGGTGATGAATGTTGACATGTAGTGTAATGATGTTGGTGGTGACCGTTGGTGATGAATGTTGACATGTAGTGTAATGATGTTGGTGGTGACTGTTGGTGATGAATGTTGACATGTAGTGTAATGATGTTGGTGATGTTAGTGGTGACTGTGTCCTCACGTAGTGTGGTCGCTCTGTGAGGTAGACCATAATCCAAGTGGTAAGGTGGTGGTCCACCCCAGTACGGTCCAGCTTGTCCGCCAGCAGTGTAGGCTGGATGGTGAATGTGGTGATGAATGTTGACATGTAGTGTAATGATGTTGGTGGTGACTGTTGGTGATGAATGTTGACATGTAGTGTAATGATGTTGGTGGTGACTGTTGGTGATGAATGTTGACATGTAGTGTAATGATGTTGGTGGTGACTGTTGGTGATGAATGTTGACATGTAGTGTAATGATGTTGGTGGTGACTGTTGGTGATGAATGTTGACATGTAGTGTAATGATGTTGGTGGTGACTGTTGGTGATGAATGTTGACATGTAGTGTAATGATGTTGGTGGTGACTGTTGGTGATGAATGTTGACATGTAGTGTAATGATGTTGGTGGTGACTGTTGGTGATGAATGTTGACATGTAGTGTAATGATGTTGGTGGTGACTGTTGGTGATGAATGTTGACATGTATGTAGTGTAATGATGTTGGTGGTGACTGTTGGTGATGAATGTTGACATGTAGTGTAATGATATTGGTGGTGACTGTTGGTGATGAATGTTGACATGTAGTGTAATGATGTTGGTGGTGACTGTTGGTGATGAATGTTGACATGTAGTGTAATGATGTTGGTGGTGACCGTTGGTGATGAATGTTGACATGTAGTGTAATGATGTTGGTGGTGACCGTTGGTGATGAATGTTGACATGTAGTGTAATGATGTTGGTGATGTTAGGGGTGACTGTGGTGATGAATGTTGACATGTAGTGCAATGATGTTGGTGATGTTGGTAGTGACTGTTGGTGATGAATGTTGACATGTAGTGTAATGATGTTGGTGATGTTGGTGGTGACTGTTGGTGATGAATGTTGACATGTAGTGTAATGATGTTGGTGATGTTGGTGGTGAATGTTGGTGATGAATGTTGACATGTAGTGTAATGATGTTGGTGATGTTGGTGGTGACCGTTGGTGATGAATGTTGACATGTAGTGTAATGATGTTGGTGGTGACCGTTGGTGATGAATGTTGACATGTAGTGTAATGATGTTGGTGATGTTAGTGGTGACTGTGTCCTCACGTAGTGTGGTCGCTCTGTGAGGTAGACCATAATCCAAGTGGTAAGGTGGTGGTCCACCCCAGTACGGTCCAGCTTGTCCGCCAGCAGTGTAGGCTGGATGGTGAATGTGGTGATGAATGTTGACATGTAGTGTAATGATGTTGGTGGTGACTGTTGGTGATGAATGTTGACATGTAGCGCAATGATGTTGTTGGTGACTGTTGGTGATGAATGTTGACATGTAGTGTAATGATGTTGGTGGTGACTGTTGGTGATGAATGTTGACATGTAGTGTAATGATGTTGGTGGTGACTGTTGGTGATGAATGTTGACATGTAGTGTAATGATGTTGTTGGTGACTGTTGGTGATGAATGTTGACATGTAGTGTAATGATGTTGTTGGTGACTGTTGGTGATGAATGTTGACATGTAGTGTAATGATGTTGGTGGTGACCGTTGGTGATGAATGTTGACATGTAGTGTACTGATGTTGGTGATGTTAGTGGTGACTGTGGTGATGAATGTTGACATGTAGCGCAATGATGTTGGTGATGTTGGTAGTGACTGTTGGTGATGAATGTTGACATGTAGTGTAATGATGTTGGTGGTGACTGTTGGTGATGAATGTTGACATGTAGTGTAATGATGTTGTTGGTGACTTGGTGATGAATGTTGACATGTAGTGTAATGATGTTGTTGGTGACTGTTGGTGATGAATGTTGACATGTAGTGTAATGATGTTGGTGGTGACCGTTGGTGATGAATGTTGACATGTAGTGTACTGATGTTGGTGATGTTAGTGGTGACTGTGGTGATGAATGTTGACATGTAGCGCAATGATGTTGGTGATGTTGGTAGTGACTGTTGGTGATGAATGTTGACATGTAGTGTAATGATGTTGGTGGTGACTGTTGGTGATGAATGTTGACATGTAGTGTAATGATGTTGTTGGTGACTGTTGGTGATGAATGTTGACATGTAGTGTAATGATGTTGGTGGTGACCGTTGGTGATGAATGTTGACATGTAGTGTACTGATGTTGATGATGTTAGTGGTGACTGTGGTGATGAATGTTGACATGTAGCGCAATGATGTTGGTGATGTTGGTGGCGACTGTTGGTGATGAATGTTGACATGTAGTGTAATGATGTTGGTGATGTTGGTGGCGACTGTTGGTGATGAATGTTGACATGTAGTGTAATGATGTTGGTGGTGACTGTTGGTGATGAATGTTGACATGTAGTGTAATGATGTTGGTGATGTTGGTGGCGACTGTTGGTGATGAATGTTGACATATAGTGTAATGATGTTGGTGGTGAGTGTTGGTGATGAATGTTGATATGTAGTGTAATGATGTTGGTGATGTTGGTGGTGACTGTTGGTGATGAATGTTGATATGTAGTGTAATGATGTTGGTGATGGTGGTGACTGTTGGTGATGAATGTTGATATGTAGTGTAATGATGTTGGTGATGTTGGTGGTGACTGTGTCCTCACGTAGTGTGGTCGCTCTGTGAGGTAGACCATAATCCAAGTGGTAAGGTGGTGGTCCACCCCAGTACGGTCCAGCTTGTCCGCCAGCAGTGTAGGCTGGATGGTGAATGTGGTGATGAATGTTGACATGTAGTGTAATGATGTTGGTGGTGACTGTTGGTGATGAATGTTGACATGTAGCGCAATGATGTTGTTGGTGACTGTTGGTGATGAATGTTGACATGTAGTGTAATGATGTTGGTGGTGACTGTTGGTGATGAATGTTGATATGTAGTGTAATGATGTTGGTGATGGTGGTGACTGTTGGTGATGAATGTTGATATGTAGTGTAATGATGTTGGTGATGTTGGTGGTGACTGTGTCCTCACGTAGTGTGGTCGCTCTGTGAGGTAGACCATAATCCAAGTGGTAAGGTGGTGGTCCACCCCAGTACGGTCCAGCTTGTCCGCCAGCAGTGTAGGCTGGATGGTGAATGTGGTGATGAATGTTGACATGTAGTGTAATGATGTTGGTGGTGACTGTTGGTGATGAATGTTGACATGTAGCGCAATGATGTTGTTGGTGACTGTTGGTGATGAATGTTGACATGTAGTGTAATGATGTTGGTGGTGACTGTTGGTGATGAATGTTGACATGTAGTGTAATGATATTGGTGGTGACTGTTGGTGATGAATGTTGACATGTAGTGTAATGATGTTGGTGGTGACTGTTGGTGATGAATGTTGACATGTAGTGTAATGATGTTGGTGGTGACTGTTGGTGATGAATGTTGACATGTAGTGTAATGATGTTGGTGGTGACTGTTGGTGATGAATGTTGACATGTAGTGTAATGATGTTGGTGGTGACTGTTGGTGATGAATGTTGATGTTGACATGTAGTGTAATGATGTTGGTGGTGACTGTTGGTGATGAATGTCGACATGTAGTGTAATGATATTGGTGGTGACTGTTGGTGATGAATGTTGACTTGTAGTGTAATGATGTTGGTGGTGACTGTTGGTGATGAATGTTGACATGTAGTGTAATGATATTGGTGGTGACTGTTGGTGATGAATGTTGACATGTAGTGTAATGATGTTGGTGGTGACTGTTGGTGATGAATGTTGACATGTAGTGTAATGATGTTGGTGGTGACTGTTGGTGATGAATGTTGACATGTAGTGTAATGATGTTGGTGGTGACCGTTGGTGATGAATGTTGACATGTAGTGTAATGATGTTGGTGGTGACCGTTGGTGATGAATGTTGACATGTAGTGTAATGATGTTGGTGATGTTAGGGGTGACTGTGGTGATGAATGTTGACATGTAGTGCAATGATGTTGGTGATGTTGGTAGTGACTGTTGGTGATGAATGTTGACATGTAGTGTAATGATGTTGGTGATGTTGGTGGTGACTGTTGGTGATGAATGTTGACATGTAGTGTAATGATGTTGGTGGTGACCGTTGGTGATGAATGTTGACATGTAGTGTAATGATGTTGGTGATGTTGGTGGTGACTGTTGGTGATGAATGTTGACATGTAGTGTAATGATGTTGGTGGTGACCGTTGGTGATGAATGTTGACATGTAGTGTAATGATGTTGGTGATGTTAGGGGTGACTGTGGTGATGAATGTTGACATGTAGTGCAATGATGTTGGTGATGTTGGTAGTGACTGTTGGTGATGAATGTTGACATGTAGTGTAATGATGTTGGTGATGTTGGTGGTGACTGTTGGTGATGAATGTTGACATGTAGTGTAATGATGTTGGTGATGTTGGTGGTGAATGTTGGTGATGAATGTTGACATGTAGTGTAATGATGTTGGTGATGTTGGTGGTGACCGTTGGTGATGAATGTTGACATGTAGTGTAATGATGTTGGTGGTGACCGTTGGTGATGAATGTTGACATGTAGTGTAATGATGTTGGTGATGTTAGTGGTGACTGTGTCCTCACGTAGTGTGGTCGCTCTGTGAGGTAGACCATAATCCAAGTGGTAAGGTGGTGGTCCAGCCCAGTTCGTTCCAGCTTGTCCGCCAGCAGTGTAGGCTGGATGGTGAATGTGGTGATGAATGTTGACATGTAGTGTAATGATGTTGGTGGTGACTGTTGGTGATGAATGTTGACATGTAGCGCAATGATGTTGTTGGTGACTGTTGGTGATGAATGTTGACATGTAGTGTAATGATGTTGGTGGTGACTGTTGGTGATGAATGTTGACATGTAGTGTAATGATGTTGGTGGTGACTGTTGGTGATGAATGTTGACATGTAGTGTAATGATGTTGTTGGTGACTGTTGGTGATGAATGTTGACATGTAGTGTAATGATGTTGTTGGTGACTGTTGGTGATGAATGTTGACATGTAGTGTAATGATGTTGGTGGTGACCGTTGGTGATGAATGTTGACATGTAGTGTACTGATGTTGGTGATGTTAGTGGTGACTGTGGTGATGAATGTTGACATGTAGCGCAATGATGTTGGTGATGTTGGTAGTGACTGTTGGTGATGAATGTTGACATGTAGTGTAATGATGTTGGTGGTGACTGTTGGTGATGAATGTTGACATGTAGTGTAATGATGTTGTTGGTGACTGTTGGTGATGAATGTTGACATGTAGTGTAATGATGTTGTTGGTGACTGTTGGTGATGAATGTTGACATGTAGTGTAATGATGTTGGTGATGTTGGTGGTGACTGTTGGTGATGAATGTTGACATGTAGTGTAATGATGTCGGTGGTGACTGTTGGTGATGAATGTTGACATGTAGTGTAATGATGTTGTTGGTGACTGTTGGTGATGAATGTTGACATGTAGTGTAATGATGTTGGTGATGTTGGTGGTGAATGTTGACATGTAGTGTAATGATGTTGGTGATGTTGGTGGTGAATGTTGGTGATGAATATTGACATGTAGTGTAATGATGTTGGTGGTGACTGTTGGTGATGAATGTTGACATGTAGTGTAATGATGTTGGTGGTGACTGTTGGTGATGAATGTTGACATGTAGTGTAATGATGTTGTTGGTGACTGTTGGTGATGAATGTTGACATGTAGTGTAATGATGTTGGTGGTGACTGTAGGTGATGAATGTTGACATGTAGTGTAGTGTAGTATTCATGTTGCATATATTACATTTCAACTTATTACATGCTACTGTAAATCTCATTGCAAAATTTCATTATGCGTGCATAATGACAATAAACAATCTTGAATCTAATGATGTTGGTGGTGACTGTTGGTGATGAATGTTGACATGTTGTGTAATGATGTTGGTGGTGACTGTTGGTGATGAATGTTGACATGTAGTGTAATGATGTTGGTGATGTTGGTGGTGACTGTTGGTGATGAATGTTGACATGTAGTGTAATGATGTTGGTGGTGACTGTTGGTGATGAATGTTGACATGTAGTGTAATGATGTTGGTGATGTTGGTGGTGACTGTTGGTGATGAATATTGACATGTAGTGTAATGATGTTGGTGGTGATTGTTGGTGATGAATGTTGACATGTAGTGTAATGATGTTGTTGGTGACTGTTGGTGATAATGAATAATGGAATAGTCCAGCCTAGAAGTAACAAATGCATGGACTAATTTTTCTGCATCATTTTGAGAAATAATATGTCTGATTCTTGCAATGTTACGCGGATGGAACAAAGCTGTTCAAGCTGTTTGTTTCATGTGGACGTTGAAGGACATACCTTGGTCAAAAAGATTCCTAGATTCCTTACAGTGGTGCTAGAGGCAGGTACAATGCTATCTGAAATAAATAAGTCGTTAGATAATTTATTTCTGACATTTTCGGGGCCAATTAGAATAACTTCAGTTTTGTCTGAATTTAACAACGGGAAATTGTCCGTCATCCAAATTTTTATGTCCTGCTAGGCATGCCAGGAGTTTAGTTAACTGGCTGGATTCAACTGGCTTGAACGACAAGTATAGCTGAGTATCATCTGCATAAAAGTGAAAGTTTATGGAGTGTTTTCTAATAACATTGCCTAAAGGAAGCATATATAAAGTGAATAGAATTGGCCCAAGCACAGAACCTTGAGGAACTCCATAACTGACTTTGGTGTGCATGGAGGACTCATTAACATGTACAAACTGGGATCGGTCTGATAAATAGGACTTGAACCAGTTTAATGCAGTACCTCTGATGCCAATTAAATGTTCTAATCTCTGCAACAGGATATGGTGGTCAATGGTGTCAAAAGCAGCGCTAAGATCTAACAAGACAAGTACTGAGACGAGTCCATTGCCTGATGCAATTAGCAAGTCATTAGTGATTTTCACCAGAGCGGTCTCGGTGTTATGATATTTTCTAAATCCTGACTGAAAGTCCTCAAATAGATTATTGTTCTGGAGGAAGTCACACAGCTGACTGCACACTGCTTTCTCAAGGATCTTAGAGAGAAAAGGAAGGTTGGATATTGGTCTATAGTTGGCTAAAACCTCTGGATCAAGAGTGGGCTTCTTCAGAAGAGGTTTGATTACGGCTACTTTAAATGACTGAGGTACATAGCCTGACAGCAAAGATAAGCTGATCATGTTTAATAAAGAGGTGCTCAGTAACGGTAAAACTTCTTTGAGCAGTGAAGTTGGGATGGGATCTAAGAGACAGGTAGAAGGCTTAGATGAGGAAATCAATGAAATCAGTTTGTGGAGGTCTATGGGAGAAAAGCAGTCTAAATATACATCAGGTTCTTCAATGAGTCCTATGCTTCCTGTGTTTAATGACAAAGCAGTTTCAGTCAAAGGCACAGTGTGACTGATTTTCTCCCTAATAGTTATAATCTTCTCATTAAAGTAGCTCATGAAGTCACTACTACTGAGGATTATGGGAATAGATGGTTTAATAGAGCTGTGGCTCTCTGTCAGCCTGGCTACAGTGCTGAAAAGAAACCTGGGGTTGTTTTTATTTTCCTCTATTAATGATGAATAATAAGCTGCTCTGGCCTTGCGGAGAGCCTTCCTATAAGCTTTCAGACTATCATGCCAGTTCAGACGAGACTCTTGCAGACCGGTTAAACGCCACTTCCTTTCAAATCTTCTTGCTGCTTGCTTTAAACTGCGGGTGTGAGGGTTATACCACGGAGCCAGCTTTCTATGCTTTACTATCTTCTTTTTTAGAGGAGCAACAGAGTCTAGAGATGCTCGCAGAGAGTCTGCAGCACTATCTAACAAATTATCAATTTGAGTAGGACTGAAGTCTGAGCTCTCAAGTATATTGAGATTAGGTATTGAATTAAAAGCTAATGGAATTATATCCTTAAACTTGGCTACAGCACTTTCAGATAAACATCTAGTGTACATGGATTTACCTGATGTAGTGTAGTCCAGAAGAAAAAATTCAAAGGTTAACAAGTAATGGTCTGATAGGAAGGAATTCTGTTGGTGGACTGATAAATGTTCCACTTCAATGCCGTAGGTCAGGACCAGGTCGAGGGTATGGTTAAAACAGTGAGTTGGTTCCTGAACATTCTGACAGAAGCCAATTGAATCTAACAGCGAGATAAAAGCAGTACCAAGGCTGTCACTGTCAACGTCCACATGAATATTAAAGTCACCTACAATTTATCAGTTGTCAGGAAGTGATAGTTAATTAAAAACTCAGAGAACTCAGATATAAATTCAGAATATGGACCTGGAGCACGGTACACTATAACAAATAAAATAGTTTTCTCTGTTTTCCAGGTAAGATGAGAAAGACTAAGAACCGGGCTTTCAAAAGACTTATCGTTTAATTTAGGTTTAGGATTGATCAATAGACTAGAATCAAAAATGGCTGCAACTCCTCCTCCATGGCCTGTATCTCTAGGAATATGAATATTAATATGACGAGGAGGAGTGGATTCCTTTAAGCTGACATAATTCTCCTGACACAACCAGGTTTCAGTAAGACAAAATAGATCAATCTGGTTATCTGATATGCATTCATTGACTAGTAGAGCTTTAGAAGATAAAGACCACATTTAACTCTCCTGTTCTGATGAACTATTTCAGAGGTGGTGTTAATTTTTATTAACGTCTGCTTCTTTTTCCCTGTTAAAAGGGAAATAATACATGAATATATTGATTATGAACATGATTAAAGCCTAAATTACACAAAAATAATTTACTGAGGTATGGAACAAAACTATTGTTTTAGAACTGGTATCGAAATTAGCATCATAGGAGAGCGAACATGAACATTGCCTTTGCCAGCAAAAGTTACCATGAAACTGTAGCTGGCCCTTGGCACCAAAGAAGGAGATGGGGAGTTTCAACGGGTGCTTAAGTTTTATTTTTCCACATGCACCAAATTAAGTACAGAAAAAAAAAACTTGGCATTAACACAAATACACATAATCAATGATTTCATTTATTAATAAACAAATACAAAATGACAAAACATTCATGCAGTCATGCAGACACCACACCAAACTGAAGTAATGAGCCACACACACACACAGGTGGGGAAGATTACCGTGCCTGATTGATTCCAAATGCTGGCATCACCGTGCTACTAATAACCTGGGGTATTCAAGCGATTCTCCGGGGAAGAGAGAGCAACCGCTGCCTACACCAACGAAATCACAACTCAAACCCACTTGTGGGAACCATTACTGTGAAACTAACCTCAGTTGGGAGAGGTTAGAAAGTATTTTGACCATACCAGTTTCAAATGAAGAGACGGCAAGCGGTGTAAAACTCACTTACAAAACCTACTAGGTCTCAAGGCTACCAGCAACAAAGCTAAATGGTGCAGTATCCAGCGGTATGTGAATGGCATGTCATAAGAAAAGAAGAATCTAACCTCTGCTGACACCAGAACTTATTGTCTTTCCTGGGTCACCCATTGATCACAGGTGACATTGTTGGTATGCATACTCGAACTGCGCATGTGCAAAGGGATCATTCAGTACTTTCAGCACCGCCTTCTGGTGGTCGGCAGGGATGAAATAGAACATAGGTAAAAACGAACATTTTTTTCCATGATGAAATATAAAGTCTCTACTGTCATTTGAATTATTCAGTGTTTTCACAGACATAGTACAAAATATTCTGTGGGTCTAGAAATATGAGGGCGGCACGGTGGTGTAGTGGTTAGCACTGTCGCCTCACAGCAAGAAGGTACCAGGTTTGAATCCTGGGCCCGGGGCCTTTCTGTGTGGAGTTTGCATGTTCTCCTCGTGTCTGTGTGGGTTCTCTCTGGTACTCCGGCTTCCTCCCACCATCCAAAAACATGCATGGGGATTAGGTTAATTGGCTAATTTAAACTGACCGTAGGTGTGAATGTGAGTGTGAGTGGTTGTCTGTCTCTATGTGCCCTGCGATGAACTGGAGACTTGTCCAGGGTGTACCCTGCCTTTCACCCTGAGACAGCTGGGATAGGCTCCAGCCCCCCCGCGACCCTATGAGAGGATAAGAGGTAGATAATGGATGGATGGATGGATAGAAATATGACTCAAAATGGTAAAAATGCTGGCACAAGGCACTTTCTGTTTTATATAAGGGCTGGCACTCAGTGAGTTAATGACCTGACTATGTATGGCCTGACTTTAATGCACAAATGAACACAGATTACATTGAACAGCTGGCATTCAATGAGTGAACAGCTGATACAGCCAAAATACATCTTCACTGGTTTTCTCCCATATTGAATGTTGTTGCACAAACTGGGCATTTGCAACTATATAACAACTATATAATTAAGATAAGCAATTGATATATATATGAGAGAAAACCAGGCTCTTACCATCACTTTGCTGTTTTAGAGAAACACAACTTTTGAAACTATGAAAACTTGAAAGAATTTTTAAGTGTCTACAACTGCCAATATGGACCAGCTCCCACTCCTGTTAAGGAATACATTCACAAAAAAGGACTCAGTGCCACATCAGACACCAGAGGTGATTGTGTTCAACATAGAAGAAACACCTTTGGAAACGTATCATCTACTGTATAAAAGACAGACAAACTTGGAACAGCCTCTCAATTTCAATCAGGAGAAGCATCATACTTACCACTTTCAAGGAAAAACTGAAGGCATAGTGGGAGGCACTATTTCTGCATGTGCTGATCTTTGTGCAAAGGCGCATACAAATGTTATGGCCCTATGGGTCATATTAAGAAACGGTTATTGTTTTAGTTTTGACTGCTGTGCATCAGATCTCTCTCCTCCGTCCCTGTGTTTGAGTGAGTCTGATGAGCAGCAGGTGGTGTCGCCTGATTGGTCCCTCAACTCTCTTTGCCACCGACATCACCGCTTCAAAAGCCCCATCTGAGAGCACCTCTGCCCCTCGGCGAGCGCTCTGGCAGCTGGCGGTGAGGAAGCGGATCCAGCGTTGTGAGGATCGAGTGTGAGCGAATTGTTTGGAGCAAATGGTGGTTTGGAAATCAAGCTGTACCGTGAGTGTAGCGAAGGGTAATAGCTCAGATGGAGAGACATGGGCTTCTGAGATGGAGCATAGCCAAATGAAATATGCAAGGAAACAATCTTGGTTCAAAGCAAGTAGTGGAGGGGAGAGTAGGCCAGGATGCAACACCAAGAGGATCAGAGCTACCATTAGCAAAGACGAGAGCAGAGATGATAATAAGCAAGAGAAATGGAAAGTTATTATTACAGTCAGTAATGATAAAGGCCACTGTCACTCAGTTCAGGTGACAAAAGCAATTGAGAAGACAACTGGAAAAATTAAGAATGCAAAATTGCTGGATAATAGAATAATCCTTATTTCTGCAATAAACAAAATACAGGAACAGGAAAAGATAATGAAGATGAGCAGACTGGATGGTGTTAAGATCAAGGTACATATACCAGGAATGGCAGCAAAGTTGAGAGGAGTAATTGCAAACGTGCCATTGGAAATGTCCATGGAAGAAGTGAAGAGAGAGATACAAGGTGGAAAGGTTATAGAGGCCAAAAGACTTACAAACTAATAAAGGTGGTGTTAAATCTGATAGTTTGTCAGTATTATTGATGTTTGAGAAAATACTGCCAACTGAGGTGAGAATGGGCTGGATTAATTATAAAGTCAGAGAGTATATCCCACAGCCTTTAAGATGCTTTAAATGCCAAAGACACACAGTACAGCAATGTAAATGGAGGCAAAGGTGTGCTAAATGTGGAGGGGAGCATGATTATGGTAAATGTAGTAAGGATGCTAAGCTGAAATGTTGTAACTGTGGAGGTGAGCATAGTCCACAGCGAACATGTAACCACAAATGCAATGTTGAGGAGAACACCTTAATGGTAGAAAAGAAGAGCTTTGTAGCTTTCATGAGTAAAGTTGTTTATGTAGCTATGAGACAAGAAAGGAAAAGAGACAGAATTAAGACGGTGGTGGAAGCTGCTGAGGAGTTTCTAGGAATTAAAGACCTGAGAGCTGAAGAGATACATGGGATGTTGAGCATAAATAATGATGGAGGGTCACAGAGTGTTGTTTGACCTTATAATGGTATTCCATCTCTTATAATGGAATGCTAGAAGCCTAATTGCTAATGGTCAGGAATTCAAAAAGTTTATAGGAGAATCCAAAAGGAAACCTGATATTGTTTGTGTTCAAGAAACTTGGCTTTGGCCCCACCTTGATTTTATCTTACCTGGTTATCAATCAGTGAGGTATGATAGAAATGAAAATCAGGGTGGAGGATGTGCAACTTTTATTAGGGATGGGATAGCATTTAGAAGGATAAAAACCACATCAGAAATGGAATGTGTAGTTACAGAAATATGTAAAACAGATGGGAATATCATAATAGTTAACTTATACAACCCTTGTAAACCATTAAGACTAGAAACCTTAGAGAAGATAGTAAATAGACCAGGAAATAGAAGAGAAATATGGTGCAGGGACTTCAGGCTTCTTCTGGTTGGCGTGGAGAGGAGGACGTGCTGCCGGACTTCTCCTAGTTTGTGTGGTGGAGAGGAAGACATGCTTCTCATCCTTTGCTGATAGCTTGATGATGCTCTTCATCCCCTTGGACACTCTCATATAATTTTATATATACACACTGTACATTAGCTGTTGTTATATTGAGTTGGACATTTCCATACAATTTTATATGTAGTGTTAATGTGTTTTCATTGTTGTTATTCTGTACACATGGCATCTATTGCACGTCTGTCCATCCTGAAGAGGGATCCCTCCTCTGTTGCTCTTCCTGAGGTTTCTTCTGTTTCTTTTTCCCTGTTAAAAGGGTTTTTTTTGGGGAGTTTTTCCTTAGTCGATGCGAGGGTCATTTGTAAAGGACAGAGGGTGTCATATCCTGTACAGATTGTAAAGCCCATTGGGGCAAATTCATAATTTGTGATATTGGGCCATACAAATAAACTTGACTTGACTTGAAGTATTGATCTCACTTTAATCTCCAATAATTTAGCAAGCTCTTGTGAGTGGAGTGTTAAAGACAATTCAAGTATTGGAAGTGATCAGTTTCCAATTATATGCTCTATAAATATAGAGATAAATATGCAAGAAAGGTCTAGTCATAAGAAGTGGAATTTTGAAAAAGCAGATTGGGGAAAATTTATAGAACTATGTAGTGAATCAGTAAAATTGTTTTCAGGTGAGGGTAATATTGAGGAATTTGCATCTGAAATTTCAAATTTAATATGAAATGCTGCATTAAATAGTATACCAATGAAGACTTTGGGAGGGGAGAAGAAAATGGTTCCGTGGTGGAATATTGAATGTACTCAAGCTATAAAGGAACGACACTGTGTGCTGAGAATATTGAGAAATAACTTAAATCAAGAAAATATACTCAATTATCAGAAGAAAAAAGCGTTAGCCCGTAGAGTAATTAAAAACTGTAAACGTAATGCATGGAGAAATTATTGCTCTACTATAGGGAGGGAAGTTCAAATCGGAGCTGTTTGGTCAATGTTAAAAAAAATGAATGGGAAAAATGAATATGTTAAAATACCTGTATTAGAAGAAGATGGAGTACTGGCAAGAACAGACAAGGAAAAGGCAAACATATTAGGTAAGAACTTTGCTAGTGTTCACAGTGGTAACCATCTAGATGATCTCCATAGACAAAGGAAAGAGGAGATCTTAAATGAAAATAGGGATGTATATAGAAAAAAAGATAATGAGGAAAGTGCTATGGATTCAGAAATAACCATGAATGAATTAGTAACAGCATTAAATGGAACTGGTTATACTGCAACAGGAGAGGATCAGCTGAGTTATGCTATGTTCAGGAAAGTACCTGAAGAAGTATTAAAGATGATATTGCAGCTATTTAATGAGATATGTGAAGAAGGGAAAATGCCAAAAAGCTGTAATACTGCCTTTTAATAAACCTGGTAAAGATCCAAACCACACAGGTAACTATAGACCTATAGCATTAACCTCTCATTTATGTAAATGGATGGAAAAGATATTTTTAGAACATAGAGGGTTATTTGCATCATATCAAAGTGGATTTCGGAAAGGACCTTCAACAATGGATGCTGTGGTAAAAGTAAGTAATGAGATAGAGAAGACATGTAAAATGAAAGAATTAATGATTATTGTGTTTTTTGATATCGAAAAAGCTTATGATTCCATGTGGAGAGAGGGATTGTTAATTAAACTGAACAAGATGGGAATTAGAGGAAGATTCTATAACTGGGTATTAGATTTTTTATCTGATCGAAGATTCAGAGTTAAGGTAGGTTCAGAGTTGTGATTAATGATGTTTTTATGACTCTGGACAGAAGGATCGGGTCAGCTCTGTATGCAGACAATGGGGCCATCTGGGCAAGGGGACGAGAGCCCTCAAGTGTTATGGGGAAAATTAAGGAAGCAATAAGTAAAACGGAACAGTGGTCATATGATTGGGGATTCAAACTTTCTACAAGCAAATCCTGCTACATGCTCCTCACAAGGAAGAAAGGCCTGAAGCTATATGGACAAGACATGGAGAAAGTAGATACATTTAAATATCTGGGCATTTGGTTAGAACAGAAGGGCCTATGGAAGACACATGTGGAGAAGGTGGAAGCAAAATGTAAACAAGTTGTTAATTTAATGAGAGCTATAGTGGGGCAAGAATGGGGAGCAGACAGACAGGCATTGATGTATATTTCTAGGGCTTTGATGAGATCAATAATAGATTATGGCTGTTTTGTGTATGGTGCAGCTGCCAAAACACACTTAGATAAGATTGATAGAGTAGTAAATAAGTAAATAAGTAGGTAAAGCACTTAGGATATGCACTGGGGCAATGAGGTCAACACCAATCAAGGCACCACAGGTAGAATTAGGAGAAGTTCCATTAGATCTAAGAAGAGATAAACTTACACTTACATATTGGAGCCGTCTACGTGGGTGTGGTAAAGAAAATGCTACCAAGAGTGTAATTGAGGAATGTTGGGAATATAATAAATTTCAAGGTAATGTTTTTGGGTGGATAACAAAGGCTAAATCACAGGACTATAGGTCGGAAAACATTTGTTTTAATACCCCTACGCCTGTTAGTAATGTCCCCCCCGGCTATTCCCGAGACCTAGAATAGATTTAAGTATAATAGAATTAAAGAAAGAATGGGAAGAGAGTGGGATAGGATATCTAGCAAGTTATTATATTAAACATAAATATTATAATTATTTATTTATATATATATATATATATATATATATATATATATATATATATACAGATGGGTCCAAGGATGAAAATGATAGAGTAGGTACAGGAATATATATACCCTTAATGAATGTTAATATTGGAAATAGGATTCCTGATAAGATGTCAGTCTATACAGCAGAAATGATGGCAATCATCATGGGACTACAGTGGGTAGAGGAAGTAAGACCTGACAGAGTAGTGTGTTGAGTGGGCTGTCCTTTTAAGCTTACAGTCTACATTATCTAACAGGGAAGAGTTAATGCTGGAAATTCAGCAAACTTTATTCAGACTTCATAGGATTGGTGTGGAAGTACAATTTTGTTGGTTACCTGCCCATGTTGGAATAAAAGGCAATGAGGGAGCAGATAAAAAAAAAGCAACCAGAGTGCCAAATATTATATATATACCCTTTGGCAAAGGAGAAGGTAAGGCAATACTCAAAAAAGAAATAATGATGAAATGGCAGGACAGATGGACAGGGACAGCAGCAGAAGGAAATATTACAATGTGCAGAAAACCATTACAACACAGGGAGTATATAGAGGTAATAGAAGAGAGGAGACTGTAATAACCAGATTAAGACTTGATCATACAGGTCTTAATAAAACAATGTTCTTGATAGGGAAAAGTAATTCAAATGAATGTTCGGAGTGCAAAATAACAGAAGATGTGGAACATGTATTGATGCACTGTCAGAAATATAGGGGAGAGAGGATAGAACTAATGATGGCGGAGGCAGGCAGACTATGGAGCCTTGAGGGTATTTTGGGAACAATAGGAAAAGGTGTACAGGACAGACAGAAAGCTTTGGTGGAGTATTTGAAAGAGACAAGATTATATGATAGAATTTAAGATTAGATTTTTTAAAAAAAAAATTCTATTTATTAATTAATTAAATATCAATTTAGTGATATACAGCAATCCTTGTCGTAACTCATGCTACATACTCCAGTACATTAATACTCTGCAAAATGTTTTATGCTTTATCTTAACCTGCAAAGCAGTCCTCTTCACATTATTAACACCACTCCTTTTCAAATATATCGCAATTTGGCATATTAGTTCAAGTGCAAGTACTTTTACACATTAAAAAGAAATTCCAACTGAAAAAACTGCTCTATAAATATGAAAATATTTTACACATTATCATCTGCTCTGTGTGGCTATTGAACGCAGGTCTCCTACATGTCAGACTGTAGCGTTTCCTCTCTCCTACTGACAGGTCATACATATACTGTGGAACACATATCCTTACTTTAAAAAACAAATTTGACATTTAGCAGTATTATAAAACTTAAATTGTGCATTTAAGCAGTCTGCAATTTCCTGCCATGCCATGTATTTCCCTTCTTGGTTAATGTCGGTTTATACTTCTCATAGAAAAAATCAGACTCTTCGACATGATCATGTTTTCGACAATCACATGGTCTGGGCATCTTGTGTGCCCCATGCACGTGCCTAATAGAAGCTTGGTTAAGCCTCGCTGAAGTTAACGCCACTGAAGCACAGCTTAAATGGAACAACTTCAGCCTCGTGTTAAAGTTGACACTACTTCAAGCAAGGATTAATCACTTAAGTGTAGCTATGATTAGCGACTTTGATGGAATACCCCCCTGGACTACCATCAAGCACGGTGGTGGTAGTATTATGCTGTGGGGCTGTTTTGCTACCAATGGAACTGGTGCTTTACAGAGAGTAAATGGGATGATGAAGAAGGAGGATTACCTTCAAATTCTTCAAGATAACTTAAAATCATCAGCCTGAAGGTTGGTTTTTGGGCACAGTTGGGTGTTCCAACAGGACAATGAGCCCAAACACACATCAAAAGTGGTAATGGAATGGCTAAATCAGGCTAGAATTAAGGTTTTAGAATGGCCTTCCCAAAGTCCTGACTTAAACCCCATTGAGAACATGTGGACAATGCTGAAGAAACAAGTTAACAAATGTAACTGAACTGCACCAATTCTGTCAAGAGGAGTGGTCAAAGATTCAACCAGAAGCTTGTGGATGGCTACCAAAAGCACCTAATTGAAGTGAAAATGACCAAGGGACATGTAACCAAATATTAGCATTGCTGTATGTATATTTTTGACCCAGCAGATTTGGTCACATTTTCAGTTGACCCATAATAAAGTCATAAAAGAACCAAACTTCATGAATGTTTTTTATGACAAAGAAGTATCTGTTCTAATCACTCTATCAGAGAAAAATCAGAGTTGTAGAAACAACTGGAAAATCAACTCATTCTTTACAAGTGTTTGTAAACTTTTGACCACCACTGTATGTCTCTCCTTAGAATAAACGAACACAACATGTCTTATCCTTCTCTGTGACAGGGACTTTATTGTACCAGGCAGGTCCAGCGTAGAGAAACAATGGCCCAGAGAGTGCATCAAGGAATTCCTCAATATGTGTTGGGGGGAGGGCATCCTCTCTGGTCTTGCGATTCAGCAGCTGGTGATTGACGCACAACTGCTCTCCCTGATCACAGCATCATTCTGTGCGATACATGTATACGTCTGGCGTGCTGGTGTCTCACTGAGCACTGGATGTCATGTCTCCCTCAGATGTATTGTAACAATGTATTGACTGTGCTCCCCTTGCTGAGAGCCCTCGAGGGTGGAGCGAAACTTTGATGGTGGTGACCTTGAGCTGCTGGCAGTCAAGGTGGTGTGAGAGGGATGGTGTAAAAATGGTTACATTTTTATACATTTGTCTGTACTTTAACCTGAAAACAGAGTACTTCCTCCACTACAGCTAGACATGGTGTTTAACGTGTACTGACATGCTCCGTCTGCCTGGTTTGGTTAAGTTACACATTTTTGTTTCATTGTGTGTGAGCATTGGCCTGTTTTGTTTGGTACGTTTTATGGCCTTTTCTGATTCCTGTCTTAGTTGTCACTTGGAGTGTTATCCTCCTTGCGGAGTGCCTTTAGTTATTTGGTTTCAGCTTTCCCCATTCTTTATTTTGGTAAGTTGTACAGCCTTGTGCTTCCTCTTTGTTTGTAAGTTTTGTAGCCGCCATAGTGTGTGTAGTTACCTTTTACAGCCTCTAGAAAGCTTTAAGTTTGTTTCTAGAGAGGCTCAGTTCCCTCTTCTTATCTGAGTGGTTTTGATTTATCCCTTTTCTTTAGAGTGGCGTAGTTGGTGTAGGGATCCTCTGGCGCGCTCTCTATCACGCCTGGAGATGCTTGCTCGCCTTCCCTGCCTGGAAGCGCTTCACCTGCTTGCTTTACCTATTCCTGTAAAAATAAAAGACTTTGTTTGCACCATCACCAGCTGTCTCTCGCATTTTGCGTGTGGGCTGTTGGATGAGAGGTGAAACGTCTTCAACAAACCTCAAGCAAGTCCAGTTGACTCTTTCTTGCACTCTTTGATTCACTTTTTAGTGTCTTCAACTTCTCTCTATATTGTTTTAATGTCCACTGGTACCCGTTCAATACCCATCAAATTGGCAACCATCTGATAAACCTTTGCCAGGAAAGGCAGAGGCGTCTTTGAATGTCTACCAGAGCCACAATTTTGAAATTTGAAACTCACGAGACTCATGAATATTAAGACGTGTCAGGTGGTCATATGTACACCAGCAGTGGTGACACAGTCTGTATAGCAGTTGCAGCATTTTGTTGACTGTTCTTCCCCTTCCAGGATGCACAAGCCTCATCGAGCACCAGATAGAGACTCGCACAGGGGTGACAATTTGGTCACATCATTATCATCTACCTGAACCCCTTCGGTGTGTTTGTTTGCAACATGAATCTGAGACAGGCACACATTTAACATTCAACATTTAAATTAAATTCAAATATTTTCAACATTCAACTTTTAAATTGAAATTCATAAATTATACATTCATCATTTTTCAACATTCATTCTACTTAACCTTCATACTACTACAGTCAACTCAGCATTAGCAGTTTGGCTTAGGCTTTTATTTTCAAAGTTTCAATTCATACAATTCAGTCTCATTCAAACATTCAACCTAGCATTAGCAGATTAGCTTCAGCTCAGCAGAATTCAGCAGCATTACGCAGCATTAGCAGCGTAGCTTCAGCTGCATCACACCCACAATTGCTTCAGCAATTGCTCTTCTAGTTTTTACTTTATTATTATTATGTACTGAAGAACCCATGATGGCAAGGTCTGTGCCACAGCCCCATAAATGAAGAGCCATTTAAGAGCCATTGAGAGCCATTTGGGAGCTGTTTGGGAGCTCTAAGACCTGGCTCCACTAAGAGAGCCGAGCCAAAAGAGCTGAATCTTTGAAAAGAGCCAGACTTCCAATCACCAATCCTCCACAGACTGTAAGAGCTCTTTGACAATGCTGTCTTTTCGTTTTTACAACCTCGCTTGCAAGGTAACATGATCTATCTGAGCTGCTTTCCTTCATAGTCTTTTGATGGATGTTATTCATCCCACTGCCTCCCAGTGCAGCTAACGTAGGAATCTAATTCTGCATTTGCTAAATTTTCTGCAGGATCAATAAAGAGGCAAAAAAACTGTTGGGCCATTGCAGTGGTGGAACATCTGGGTCTTCATTGTCATCTTTGGAGCTTGTTTCTTATGTTGGAAAAACAATGATATAAAGCACAGTCAGAAGCAGTTAGTGTAATACATATAAAATGATGTAAAGGGACATATGTTCTCCACACATCCCATCAGGCTAATGTGCTGCTGACTCTTTTGGTGAATCTTTATTGTGTGGAACTTTACAATATGTACAGTTTCCTTCACATGCTGCCCAAGCCTCATCTGTTTGGTGTGGTGAAGAGGAGGATGTGCTGTCCAGGCTTCATCTGTCTGGCGTGGTGGAGAGGAGGACGTGCTGCCCAGAATCCATTTGACAGCTGGATATTATTCTTCATTTCCCTGGACATAGTCTCTCCTTTTTTGTCATATGCAATACCTATGTGTATTTTTAATTTTTGTTATTCTACACACAACATATATTTTCTGACTGCCCATCCTGAAAGAGGGTGAGAGTGTTACATCCTCATAAATAATCCAGTGTCCAGGTTTGAACTGTGTTTCCAAAGGTCTTTACTGAACCTCTTGCAGCATAACATATGTACAACTCTCTGGCTATGTGCCGTCATTGGTCTACAACTTCAGCATACATGCCACTCAAACCAGAGCTGTGCATTGAGAGAATACCAACAACTAGTGTTTCTGTTATGTATTAAACATGTGACTACCTTTGAACCAATCCTACGACAGAATTGTCAAATGTTCAAGACAATTCTGTCGTATGATTGGTTCAAAGGTAGTCACATGTTTACATAAGAGTAATCAAACCATCGTTACCAACAATGCAAATGCAACAGCAATGCATGCAATATATATATATATATATATATATATATATATATATATATATATATATATATATATATATATATCTCTGTAATGCCATCACTTTTTGAAACAAAATGCTGTGTTGTGCAGCGTATGGTTGCTCTGTATAGCTCGGACGTGTTAAATGGCAGTATTTCCTTATTAGGACCTTATTAGGAGGAAATTGCGGGAGCAGAAGGTCAGAAGGATCTGCTGGAACCTCACTTTCTTACTGACTTTTACTGTAATATTCAAGATCTGTTTTAATGGCTCTCCCCTGATTTCACTGCTGTAATTTAAATATGATTTTTCCTGTTGGAGGATGTTCCTGAGAGTCTTATTTAAATGTTGTAAAAATGATTGTGTTCTGTTAAGATTTGAATGCAAACATTCAGAATGTATTATATGCTATAGTGTAAGAAGTAACCAAATATATTCATAGATTGTCTGATACAACATGTAGGCTATATTTTTACCATTATTATTTAAGATCCAGATTATTGCTTTCACTTGCCTTTTGTATATTATTCTATGAAGTTATTTTCATATTGCTAATGCCTGATTCATTTTTTGATGAAAGAGAAAACAACTCTTGAATTGATAAACAAAATCATATTACGTGTGTCTGGTCTTTTTTCCCATGGGCATAGTCATCAGTCAGACAGTTAACAGAAAACACAGTCTGATCATCTAAGCAGGCTAAAGGAAGGGTTAATTTGATGTTTAGGAGAAATATTTATAGATTAAACTAAATAACCAAAAAGTTGTCATTTTTAGCCAGTGGCTCAATAAGTAGCTTAATTGTAGACTACACAGTGACTGCTATCAGAGAAGGTAAGGTAAACGCGGCTGATTAGGCGATGTAGTTGGCATACAACCACATCACGACCCCCGCGTCCACTGTCTACTCTGAGCGAGACACTCAACCCTGAACTTGCTTTATGGGATGAGTGAAATGCAGAGGTCAAATTCTGTATATGTATACACCTGTATACTGTATATGTTTATCATATATTTAACCAATAATGCTGACATGAAAGCCTGTCCTTCTGCCCAGCTGCTCTGTGTAATACTATGGTATCAAGGTATGATTCATATTTGTGGGTGGTTGGGTATGACAAGCACCTGAGGTGGAATGCATTACATGTTTATTACTGTTATAAATGATGTATTTTTTGATCACAGATGATCAAATGCTGTGTCTGGTTATGTTTTGCTCAGTTTGTGTATTTAAACCTGCATTTGTTTTAACTGACTGTTATGGTTACATTTTATATCTGACCAACGGTCAAAGTCACATCTTTTGGATTCATTTTTGTTGTGCTATTTTCACTTTAGAAATAACCTTTGTTTACAATCCGCATCTGCCCAACTAACCAATCTTTCCACAGCCACCTGTTATTAACATATATATATATACGTATATATATATATATATATACGTGTATATATATATATATATATATATATATATATACGATATATATATATATACTGTATATATATATCACTAAGCTGTAAATTAAATATTCCTGGTGTGAAACCCCCCCAGGTGGCATGTTAACTAATCACAAACCAAAAAGATTGGAAACAACATGTCATGTAGTTCAAACATGTCAGATAGGTGGACAAAAAGAAAGGACAGAGAACCAGACCAGAAAAAAACAGCCACAAGCATATTTTAAGAACATCAACATTTATTTCACATGATATAAAACAGATGAGCTATGAACTTTTTGCATATTGACCCTAATATGAATAATAACCTATTATAGTTATAATATTCACTCTTCTTCTTTTCAGTGTGTACATAAATTATGCTATCTTGTTTTATTTAATATTTTTACACTTTATACATCTCTTAATTTGTGTATGTCCTGGAGCTCCAAAATCCTACTTATTGCTTCGTACATGTGCTATTCTCCAATTCTTCATCACTTGGGACAGATTCAAATGCAAAATATCTAATCTGTGTCCTCAGCCACTGAACTCTGTATGTTAGTCACATAAACCAAAGAGGAATACAAAAAGAGACACAACTGAAAAAGCAGACTGGTAATCCAAAAACATTCACATACTGTGTGTCGTCAACAGACTTCAGGAGATTGAGACTGTCCTCCCGACATAAATAATCACAACTCCTGCAAAAATATTTTGTTCTGTCTAAAAGAATCAGCAGCATGAAGTGGCACCTTGTTGATGTAAAAATATGCTTTATGTGTTCATGTGTGTGTGTGTGTGTATGTACTTTTTATATAATTATTATATATATATATATATATATATATATATATATATATATGTATATCCAATGAAGGACAATCTGTTGCAGGTGCAAAATGAAAATAAGAGTATCAAGGAAGCATCTGGTCTCAAATGAACACAAAGAATCAAAATCAGAGCAGATTAAAATCCAAGAGCATTGGCAGTCACTTTGGGGTTAAAGCAGAGCGCTGCATGTGTGTCGAGTTTTGGTACTCAGCCCGTCTGCTCCTGTATGCAGCTGTGCGCTCACCTCTAACAGCTGAATAACAGCTCAGATCCCCTCCTCCTGATCAGTACAATATGCTAATGTAAAAGCTAATACTTAGTTAGGTCTCAAAAGTTCCCAGTATTGATGTATACTGTGTGTGTGTGTGTGTGTGTGTGTGTGTGTGTGGATGGCAGCACATCTATGGAGATATATTAACCCCAAAAAAAGTTGCACATACACTCAAGATTGTGAAATGGTTTCATTTGATATTATTTATAGCAATGTCAGCTACCTGCAGAACATTGGAGCTGCTCCTCTGTTGGAAAAGACGAGCTGCTGTTTGAATCAATCGAGCGGTCCTTGACTCGCACTACACATGTAACTGGAACCTGAAGCACATCTTTACACTTTGCAACTGAGCAGCTAAAACAGTTTTTCAATTTTTAATGACCATTTCACAATCTTATTTTCATGCAGAATTGGGATGAATCCAGATTGCACGGAATTGGTGTTTCGCTAAGGGACAAATCAAACAGGACATTGGCTTTCGTCTCTGTCTGGAAGTGATGGCGACCCATCTGTGTGTTGTCCATCAGTTACAGTAGCAGGGCTGTCCTCCTCTCAGTCTCCTCATAGACATGTACCAGTAGTATCAAAATAGTCCTGTTGCAAACGCAGGAAGCTGTGGAGCATGCTCTGTGCAGGCAGGCTACATTTGGGCTTTAGGGGACGCCGGTGTGGAGGCCAGTGATGCTCACGTGTCACCGCTCAGCAAAGTGAACGTCTGTGCTGCAGGGAGGAGAGGGAGTGAGTCAGAAATTTCACAGTGATTCAGTTCATTCAGTCATCCTCTGGTAACTGCTGGGTCTTTGGGGGTCTGGATCTGATCCAGCTTCACTGGGTCAAGGTGGTTCACCCTGGACTGATCAGCAGACCATCAGAGCACCAACACGTGTGCTGTTTTCAGGCCGGCCAGAACGGTGCCAGTGCTGGTTCCTGCACCATTACACCGGCAACCAAAGTGGTTCCTGGTGAACGACCTGCGTTCATACCATTTAAGTGACCGCATGATGCATTCTGTGGTTAGATGAGTCCAGTTTCCAGCTTTATCTTCCTCCTGCTGTCTGTATGTATGCATGTGTATATATATATATATATATATATATATATATATACGTATATATATATATATATATATATATATATATATATATATATATATATATATATATATATATATATACGTATATATATATATATATATACACACACACAGTTTGGGCAGTTTGTCCGAGTAGAGTGTAAAGTTACTGTCATGCAAATTAGCAGGCTAAATGTATGTATAAAATTACATACATTTTATTTCTCCAGTTTGGTGCCAGAGTTGACCCTCTCACTTTTGGACTCACTTATCTGGAAAGTGTTTCAAACAGAGTGCTAAAATTGGCGAGCAAATGCAGCGCAAGATATTTGGGTTAATGTGGGCTTAGTTTGAAAGGCTTCACTTACAAGCCAACATGTTGTTGTTGTTGTTGTTGGGTTTCTTGTTGTCTGTTGTTAGCTGGTTGGAAGAATCCAACCTGTTCTCCATCTTCTCCTTCCTGGTGATTTGCAGCATCTTGTCTGGTTCCTCCTCCCTTGGCTCTGGGCTCGGTGTCTCAGGCTCAGGAGTCTGGAAGCTGCAATCAGCAAGAGCAGATTGGATCATATTATGTGTTGCTCTAATCTGAAAAAAAAAAACCCAGAAAACTCCACACCTTTTTGGGGTACAGAATGCATAAAATCCCACGGATGAAACAATCAATGCTATTTGACTTGTGTTTGGATTGGGACTGTCAAATGATTACTGTTTTTATTCATTCTTTATCATTTATTTTTGATTCAAATTGTGATTAATTGCAGAACAATACAAATCAATTATTACCAGTGCATCTTGACTGGGATTCAAATGAATACAATGAAAGTTACTTTATGAAGTTGACTTTTAGATTTATTGCAAATCAAAAGGAGGTCAATGAGCTAAGCCTAGGTAAGAAATGCTACAGTTTGGTCTGGAGGTAGGAGCTCATTCTGAGAGATACACTCTTTGGAAGGGTTATATTGTTCCACACTGAATTACTTCATAAAGTTCATATTAAAAATGTAGAACAAATTTTAATAAAGTAACAAACCAAAAATCCTGCATCGCTCCACTATATTTGAGCTCCGCTGAGGAAGTCATGTCTCGTCATTTTATTAAGTCAGCATTTTTCATTACGTTTAGTCATGTTGTCTTGTTGTTGTCTTCCTGTTTTATTTTGTATTAACTTCCTCTTGTTTCAGCCACTTTACTTCCTGTCCTCCTGTTCTCCAGTCTGGTGACTGTCTCCAGCTGTGTCCCCTTACCTCATGTATGGTCCTTGTCTCCCTATGTCCTGTGCCAGTTCATCTTGTTCTTCATGTCAAGTCAACCAGCTTTCCATGACAAAGTTTGTATCACTAAGTCAAGTCAGAGTATGGCACGTTTTTGTGTGAGCTTTTCCTTTGTTACTTTGTTTGTCAAGTTTTTGTGCGTAAAGTTTACCGTCAGGTTTTGTTTGCTACTTTCGTTAGTTAGATTAGCTAGATTACTCTCTTCCTCAGTCAAGTAATTTTCAATTTTGTTTATTATAAGCCTCAGCGTGAGCGTTTCATTTTATAGCTTAGTAAATTATATACTTACCTTTCTTGTGAAGTGATTTTTGAGTTCTAACAGAGGTCTGTGGACAATTACTGTGTTACGCTTTGACATTAATGTGATTAATGCATAAATGTGAAGAGCCCTAGTGAGGATTATAATTTAGAAAAGATAATTGCATTTATTTCTCTGTCTATTATTTTCTCTATTTTGTTCTGTTTTATAGACATCTAATGCTGCAACCTTGTTTGAACCTAATTGTACCTCCATAAATTAAGCTTGAGCATCATGTCCCTTCAGTCTTCTGCTGATCAATGACCCAACACAGTGGCTCAGTCTGGGCATCTTTATGTGACTAACTCACCAGGTAAAGAGCCAACCTGTTCATCTGTTTGATCCAGGCTAGGCTGACATACAGGAACCAAAGTGCTCAATGGGCATAAAATATGAGCAAACAACAATAAGAACCACTAAACATAATGTGCACATAATGACAGAAAGGCAGTACAAATGAAGATCAAGTCAAGGTGTTTTAGCATAACTCAGTGAAACACCAATGAGAAGAGAATTAGTGGCTTGATTGCTACTGTTTCTGGCTCTAGCTAATGGATAACTATGAACACACACACACACACACACACACACACACACATACCTGTTGTCAGTGGTCGTGTTTGTTAGTGAGCTGGTCAGATCTTGCTCTCTGCTTTCGTCGTCCTCAAAAGGCTGAAGGTTTATAATCTCCACATGTTGAGGCTCTGTGCCCAGGTCCAGGATCACCACCCTCTGGCTTTCACACAGCTGACACACACACACACACACACACACACATCTCAATTAGGAAATTCAAAGTTAAGCATGATTTGCATTTTGTTGTGATGCGCTGCTAATTACACATAAAGAGCAGTACTGCTGCTACAAGGAATTACTTCATTAGCGAACAACAAGTCCACTCTTTTAAGTTAAGAACTGTGCTTTCTGGTGGGCAGTCAGTGCAGTTACATGCAGTGAAAGACTACCGATGTGTGAAAGACTACCGATCTTTCATGTCAGCAGATTGTGCTGTTATACCACCCTATTTTCAACTTGAAACACAACTAGGAGCTACTCTCCCAAACACCAAATAATGAGGAACACATGGCAGGAGACAAACAAGGAAATAGTCTCAGAACTAAAGTCAAATGGGAAAATAAGTAGAGACAGCTACCTCTGCAATGTTTGCTCCCTGCAAGTGTTAACTACCTGCATGAATATAGAAATGTTTTGATCGTGCCGTCCACAGAAGTGTGGCTTGACAGTCACATCAGTGATGGTGTGCTTTATAGATGATTTGGTACTTCATTAGGACAAACAAGGACATGGAGGCAGAGTTTGCTCTTATGTCAACATGCATTTGTGACTGTGTAAGCCTGACATATAAGTCATACTGATCACAACCTGGGGAATTATGTAAATTTGCTCCAAAAAAATACAAAAATTGCTCCAAATATTACAAAATTAAAGCAAAAGAATGGTTACTCTACTTGGATAAACTTGCCCAGATGCACAAATCATGAAGCAGAACTCCATTCAAAAAAATCAAGGAAACTAACAGTGCAGTCGTAACTAAGATCAAACATGCTGATAAAATTAGATTAACCATCTTTTCTGAAACTATCCAATTCAGCAAACAAATAATCCACCAAAGAGCATCGTTTAAGTATTAACTTCTAACGTGAAATGCCCGAGAAGGTAAAGAGAAAGAGACGTTCTTTTCATAAACACAGAGCTTATTAGAGCTAATGTGATTTTAGCAGCTTATAGATATTAGGGCTGTCAAAATGAGCATGTCTCTGTCAACACATTTTGGATAGTTTGTCCAACTATTGTTGTGCAAGTCAGCACAACAGTAACTTAATGTGGATTAATCGTGTTAGAACAGGGCAGAAAAAGACTGAGATGGATTTGTTGACAATTAGAAGAATAACACCAGACTTATCCTTTAATAGCATGTCAATGAATTTCATTTTCAACTTTCAAACTGAAAAATCTGGCCTGCAGTACCTCATCATCTATGCTGTTGGCCTCAGGCTGCTGGGTCTTGTCCTCACACTTGTCATTTTTCACCTCCTCCGCTTTCTGCACCTTCTGGAGAATGAAATAGAATATTGTCATGAGTTGTTTGTACAATCATCATTGTGGCATCAGGGACTGCCGTACATATATAGGTCATATAAAAATCCCTTTATTTAATCACAGTGATGAAAATATGGCAGCATACAGCACTGAAATCAGTTCATGAAATAGTAGCACTAGTAGTGTGTCCAGAGTTGGAGGTCAACTGTTACAAAGTAACAAAGTAGGGTTTTTTTACATTGTAGTCAGCTTGTATTTATGTAACATGTAAGTAATCACATTACAGCTACTAATCATTACAAACAAAATCATTACTTTCACTCCTTCAATTATCCGCATAACAGGAGGACAGAAAAACATCTTTATCAACTTTGATCATGACTTTAGAGCTGGAGCTCATGGACGAGGAGACAAACAAAGATGGAGGAGCTGTTAAGAACATATGAACATTACTCAGAATTTGTTGCTTGAAAGGAACCAGAATGAGAAAAAGGTAAGAAGACTTTTACTGTGAAGGGCTGTGTGGACTGGAGCTTTGTGATATAAAAGCTCAGTCTAAACAACCCTTCACAGTAAAATGTTTTACACTTTACCATCTCATTCTGGTTCCTTTAGAGCAACAAATTCTCAGTAATGTTCATATGTTCTTGTGTCTGTCCTCCTTTTATTACAATAACAGATTTTACTTTGAAATGTTCTGGTTTCTGTCTTCCATTTATTACAATAGGGAGCTTTACTTTGAAATTATCTGGTGTCTGTCCTCCTTTATCCCTTTATTACAACAAGTACTTGTACCAATGAGGTTTCACTTTAAATATCAGGAGTAATGCAAATGGAATGTAACGAGAAGTGTAGGTAATTACTTTCAGCAGTGATTAATTAAGTAAAATAAGGCAATACGTGTAATCCATTGCCTTTTTTAAGCAACACTGACTGTCTCCATAAAGCAATAAATCTCTGTCTGTCCCTCTGCATGTCCTTCACATATCATCTGCTCTACTTCACACTTCCACACTCAGACAAGCAGTCATGCTGCAGCTCTTGACAACAGCACTAGTATAGATAGAAATTAGATAGTCATTAATGCAAATTGATTTGCACTTTAGCATTTGTACATGGTTACTAATTGGTAACCTGGGTAGTGTGAAGTTGTTTGAAAACCTGTGGAGCATGTCCTGTTTGACTCCCAGCAGCCTCAGCAGCCGTCCTGCTCTGCTCCATGTGAGCCTCCTTCAGCTGCTGCAGAGCTGCTTCCAGCTCCACAGGATCTGCACAGGCCCCCTCTGCCTGGACCCGACTCTGTGCACACACAAAAAAAATATCTGACACTTTTCAAGGCCCTAGAGCAAGAGCTGAAGCACTGTGTGTGTGTGTGTGTGTGTGTGACATCACCTGCTGGATAATAAAAGGGTTGTCTTTGCTGAAGGATTGCGAGCGAGACGGGGTTTCTCTTTTCTTCTCTCGGAGCGTCGAGGCCTGCTGGTTTCTCCTCATCCTCTCCAACTGCTCCTCAACACTCATTCTTGTTCTACCCACCTCTCGCTCCCCAAATCCTATCTGATCCACTGCACTCCTGGGACGGTCCTGTACAGGACAAACTCAGTGTTACATTCTTTCTTTTTGCATAAACTCTGGGTCCATGATTTTGCTCTCCCAGCCTGAACATTGGTCAGTCATCTTTTATCTTAACCATAGGTATCTCAGGAAGAAACTACTGAATTTCCATGAAATATTCTGCAGATGTTAAAGCTTTTGAGGGAATTCCTGACTGCCTGACCATGAATGACATCATTGTCAGTATACTGTATATATGGGCTTTGATTTTAGTCTTGTTTTAAAACCATTTCTGATCATGTTGTATAATTTATCTCAGTGGTATGGTGATGCAATTCAAGTTTTTGTGTTGTAACTTATGTAGCAATCCCTCATGGCATGTATAAATCCATGTCTAATGAAGTCTTTAATGTTTTACACCATAAATTCGTAAATAAAAGCATAAATGACAGAAGCTGGTCCCTAACGCTGGTTAAATCTGTTTGGGGTGGAGGTGGTGAAATAAAGCCTACATTATGGTTGTAGTGTAAAGCTCTTAATCACCACTCTGCTGTGAGTTGTTCTCTTGAACACAAACACTGTATTCATTCATTCATGCAAATTGCACTTACTTCGCTGATTATCCAATCAGTGTTAGGCTACTATCAATAAAACTCAAAGATGTAATTATGATCTCTCAGACACTGAAAGGCTTGTAACATGAAAGATCTCTGCAGGAATGTTTTATCTAAACTCCTCTTATTATTTTTTCGCTTCCCATCTCTAGTTTACTGTTTCCATTTCAGCCAATTTCTGATGGTTTCGCCCTTATACTATGGTTGATGCTACATGTTGTTAGTTAATTTGTTAATTACTAAATATATTTAAGATTCATCAGGTTAAGTGGAGCAGAAACCCTAACCACAACAAATCACATTGTATAATGAGTGATGCAAAAAAAAAAAAAAAAAAGGCATATTTTTGTATGCTGCACTAAGAAAGGTGTGGAAGACAAAAAGATTCCTCTAGGTCCAATTCTTTGGCTGGTTCAGATGAGTTTTATTCACTGTTCACAAGCAAGTTCACAGCAAGCCTGTAGAATTCTCTCTGACCAGAGTGAGTGTCTGGTCAACATTATATACAGGACAACAGGAAACAACATGTTAAACAAAAGGTGAGGGATGGATGTCTTTGATCAAAGAAAGGGGAAGAGACAATGAAACTACCAACACCTAATGTGTTATTATTCTGAGTAAGGCTCCATCCACACGACAATGACACAATAATCTTTGTGAGATTTTTCTTCATGGATTCCAAAGTGTTTTTGTCCAAACACGCAACGTTTCCATCTACATAACAACGCGATAACGAGTGACGAGTAACAAGGATGTAATACATATGCCACACCGACAGGTGGCACGGCAAAGAAACATGCAGAGGAAAAAAGCCATTAGCATTTTTCCTTTTTTCTTCTCGGTGTTGTGTTTATACGGAGGCCCTGAAGGGACATGGGCAGGACTTCATGTGCATACTCATTGCATTCTTTTGTTCTTTTTCATGGGTTTCTCCGTGTTTCGTTGCAGCGACACCTATCAGCGTGGCATGTGTACTACAGCCTACTCATCGCGTTGTCATGTAGACGGAAATACTGGCAACTATGCGATAAGCATTATCGTGCCATTGTCGTGTGGACAGAGCCTTAGAGTAAATTAAGGTGCAAGGTTTCTCGAAAGGAGCCCCAGCGGTGTCCTTCTTTCCAGGCAACTGTTGCCTACAGTTATAAGACAGATGTCACATCCATATCTGTCTGTAACTTCAACCTACCTGGTCTCTCAGTCCACACCCCCTCAGAGATTTACTCCGAATACCCGTTGGGGGTTGGTAGTTTCATTGTCTCTTCCCCTTTCTTTGATCAAAGACATGCAGTGGATAAAACTCATCCAAACCAGCCAAAGAATTGGACCTAAAGGAATATTTTTTTTCTTCTACAAAGGAAATAAGGAAAAACTGCTAAACTAACACCCAACAGGGATTTGAAAAACAACTTTCTGCTCCGAGGTGTGGACCATGAACCTGAAGTTAAAATTGAAACTCCTCTGTCAGACACTTGCAAATATAATATGTGCAAAAATGGTTCCTAGAGCAAGACAACTGCCTGCTCTGATAAAATGACATGCTATTGTGAAAGCAGATGTGTTTCCTTCTTGGTGGGGCATATTAAGAACTCAACCAAATGTTCACCCAAACAGCTATCCTTTAGGCTGATTCTGACACATTTGCTCATTTGAAATGTGTGTGATGATGAGGCTGAAACTTACTGATCTGGGTTCAGGCTTCTTGGACTTTCTCAGGGTGACATAGGAGGCAATGGTGGTGGACTCTGGGGGATTCATGGGAGATTTGGTCCTGGGAGGGATGATACCCACTGGGTAAGGGGGCACTGTTGGAGAGATGGCAGGGCACACTGAAATTTCCATGTTAGCAAACAAGCACTGCGGTCAGGCTAATTGTTCATATTGTGGCAGAATGTTTCACTTGCCTTCAGGGACATCATTGCTGTTTATAAGAAAGTTGTAATTTCTTTATTAACAAATAGATTTTATTGAGGGTGTCACATCCTGTACAGATTATAAAGCCCAATGGGGCAAATTCATAATTTGTGATATTGGGCTATACAAATAAACTTGACTTGACTTTCCAGCACACATAACAACAACATCCCCTTATCTTAAATACCCTGTAGGTGTCCCACAAGGATCAATCCTTGGGCATTTACTCTTCGCTCTGCATGTAGGAGCCAAATGATGTATTGGGTCTCAGGTTGGTGCTCAGGTATAAGTAGGAACAAATGTTGGCCAGGTCAGGTTTTCTGCCCGGAAGCAAAGGATACTTGGACTGAGGAGGAAGTTTGTGAATAACAAAAGGAACACACCAGCTACCTTAAAGGGATTATTGATAAAAGGTTAGCAGAGCAAGTACCTGAGAAGTAGTTGCTGTCCAAAAGTGGAAACGTGTGGAACATTCCATACCACAGCGTGTATCATCCCAGAACGGATTCTCTAGGAGTGGTGTTCAATTGTGGAGCCACATTAAAAGGAGCGTCAATGAATGGCGAACTACTCCAAGGTCCTAATCTCACCATTGCTTGGAGTTCTTACTCGATTCAGGCAGGAGCCTGTGGCATTCATGGGAGACATACAGGCTATGTTCCATCAGGTGACAGAGACTTTCTTCGTTTTCTTTGGTGGCCAATGGGGAGCTCAAAGAATTCAGAATGACTGTACATTTGTTTGGAGCAGTTTCATCGCCGAGTTGTTCTAGCTATGCACTGAGGAAAACTGCTAATGTCAACAGCATTGGCTTTTCTGCTGATTAACTTGCCTCGGGTGCACTGTGGAGTGGGTAAAACTGTTTTTAATGGCAGACTAAACTAGAACTATTGACTTGCTTTAGCCTAGCACCAGTAATCTCTGCAGCTAGAAGGGCTGAATGAAATTTTTTGAAAACTGTCTCAACACGTCTGCAACACTCACTTGGAAATGAGGCCCCATGTCAAAAATCCTGAAGCGCAGCCAGACTGTCCCAGTCACCGTTTATTAATGAGGAGTTCAGGTGGCAACAAAATCTCGCAATTCTAGCCCAGTGCCCCACAGCCACAGCAGGAAACATGCAATTGTACTAATTAATTGAGACAATGTTTTCAAAAAGTGAACATTAATGAGCAAATACATACACACAGCAAGGACATGTTTATTCTTCTTTCATTTCCAGGACCTCATTGTGTGGAAGATAGAACACAGACAATTTTTAGAGCTACCCCTGAAAGTTTCAGAGCGTCTTTCAGGGGAGTTTGAAGCCCTCTCGGTGGAGCTGAGCTCCCCTTAGCTCCCCCGTAATTCGAACACTGCTCCCAGCTCTTCCAGCCTTACAGACGTACAACAAAACATGTAGCTACTGTTTACATCAGTAGCAGATAGCATGAATGCTATGTCTGGTTGGTGAAATTAATCCAACATTCTGAGGTGGAGATCCGACTTCAAGGGGGTTCTGAATTAACCTCTTGGAGCTTGGAAATTCCGACATTTGTGTGCAACTTGAATGCACCATGAGTCGATTCACACAAACACTGAGCTCCCAATGCTGCTGCTATGACATTAATGTTCTGTTTTACCATGTTTACCATGCAGTGTTTGTCTCCTTATGCTGGTATAGTCGGGGGACAGATCAGTGTCACTGAAGGGGTCCATAGAGACATCTGAGAGCATGGCTCACAGACACTTGGGTATCGGAGTGTAGCACCAAAAGATGAGAAATTTTTTGATACCCAATCCAAGGTTTTTGGTTGGCGTTCTAAAGTATCAAAGCTTGGTACCCAGCATCAATCAGGAGTGATGTTAAGCTTCGTAATGAAGGTGACGGGAGGGACCCAAGGAGCATCTTAACATCTCCAGATGTATGTAGTCACTGTTCATCCTCCTTTTTCCACCCACTGTGTGTTGAGGGGAAGCATGTTTCCATTTAAGCAGGATAGAGCCTCTGGCTAACAGAGAAGTAAAGGTAAACCTTGAGTGGCTTCAGGTATGTTCCAGACTGAACGGTGCTGTCAGTGGATTTGACTTGATATTTGTTCCAGGGTTGCAAAAGTACTTTCCCAAAATACCACCAATTTGGGGCATGACCAGAAATTTTGAAAGTGATCTGCAGGGGACTGTTTGCATCCCTTCTGTTTTTGCTAGTTTAGCATTAGTACAGTGGGCTCTATAGGAAGTTTACGGGTGGTAAGAGCTTCATCTGTATGTGACAAGAGTCTAGATGTACCTTTTGAAGCTGCAGGGTCTTTACTCTCAGCAGACGTCTCTGTCTTGTTCTTGTCCTCGCTGTTGGCCTCGTCCACTTCCTCCTTCACCGTGGTCAGCTCAGGCTCGCTCTTATACAGCCGGTAGTCTGGAGCTTGCTGAGGGTCAGAAGACACAGCATGAAGAACAAGGTTCTTTGGTTGCTATGGTAGAGCTACATGGAAATGTAATGGATCATGATCATTGTTTAAGTAAGTACAGAGTGAAACACTCCAAACACTGTTTCTTTGGATCATTTGGGTCAGTTGGTGAAGCTCCATAGAAACTGAAAGGATTATTATTACACTTTCTATAGGCTTTGAGCACATTTTGGGGCACTTGGCATACTTCTGACATTTTTTGCATGTGGGGGGAATAAATATTTGATATATCTGATATGGAAATTACACTCCTCTGCGACACGGTGGTGCAGTGGTGTCACCTCATAGCAAGAGGGGGCCTTTCTGTGTGGAGTTTGCATGTTCTGCTCATGTTTGCGTGGGTTCTCTCTGGTACTCCGGCTTCCTCCCACCATCCAAAAACATGCATGGGGATTAGGTTAACTGGCTAATTTAAATTGACCGTAGGTGTGAATGTGAGTGTGAGTGGTTGTCTGTCTCTATGTGTCCTGTGATGAACTGGAGACTTGTCCAGGGTGAACCCTGCCTTTCACCCTAAGACAGCTGGGATGGTTGGATGCACACCCCTGAAGAACAATGTCTATTTTTCTATTTTCTTTCTATATATATATATATATATATATATATATATATATATATATATATACATACTTTCACTATCGATGTAATATGTACACATTTATAAGGTAATCAAATCATAACAACCTTCACTTTTAAAAGATTAAAGTTGGAATTTAACAAGAAAAGGTTTCTAGAATATTTTTATAATCTAATTTTATAAGAAAGATTCCAGTAAAACAAATGAAATAATAGTTCTACATAGAAAAGTTTCTGAGAATAATGTTATTCATTTTGAAGATATTATGACTTCTTTCTTCCCGTACATTGGTTCTTTGTAGCACAGGCATAAAGGACAGTACTTTGAAACACAAATATAAACCTACACAATAAACATCACCCTTATAATAATAGAAATCCATGTACAGACCAGAATGTGACACTGTATGTGAATGACATGGATGGATGGATGGATGGAGGGAACATTGACTACAGGGGTAATATCAAAATGACACTTGATTGACAGTCTCTAATATGAAGTCAGCATTCAGGTTTTGAGACGTGAAGATGATGATCATGGATATAAAATGGTTGTAAGCCCACAGACTCTGGTGTGCTGATGGATGGACAGAGGGCAGACATGGGAGGTCATGATGGTTTCCATTGGCTCTTACGCTGTGCACTCCGTTCCTTGAGCCGGCCTTGCGATCTTCGGGGCGGTGCATGTGGGTGGGCAGGCGGCCGCCGGGATGTGAGTGGTGGTGGGGCACATGAGGGGGGCACTCTGGTGTGTCGTAGTACTGGGGGAGGGGTGGACGGGGGGGCACACTGTCACCCTCCTTGAGAGGACTGAGTGGCAGCAGCGTCACTGCCTGTTGACAGTCAACACAGCCAGTCTCATTCTAGACTGTAACTGCTGGAAGTGAAGCTGATTAGAGGGACTAAAACAGTAAAAGTGAGGGCTGTAAAACCCAACAACGAGACGAGGGGAAGTGCTGTACCAAGCATTGATGTCGAGCACACCTGCAGGTAGCTTCTGTAAAGCAAAGCACAGAGCTACACTGGCAATAATCAAACTCAGGGGGTAAATATTAGGCAACATAAGGAATTATAAAAAGGAAATCAATAATTTGAATAAAATATTGCTGTCAAACAGGGAACTGCAGTGTTGCTTTCCTAATTGCCTGTACTGTCATTCAGCAAAGAAAAGACCACTGTGAGAGATTAGAAGTTTATGTTTTCCAAGCATGCTGAATAAATGGAAACCAGTGGCTGCCTTGTTGTGGGGAAATTAGAAGATGTGAGCCTTGTAAAATGGTCTGCTATAGTGTAACATAATATCCAACTAGCATTTTAACAACAAAAACTTTTTCAGGAGATTAATCCAGTGCCAAGAAATATTCTTGGTGAAACCTTTGGCAGAATGCTTCATGTTAAAGCTGGCAGACACTGTGTGATATTATCAGTCGTACTCAGCTCCAGCTCAGATTGTTAGACTAAATCACAGAGTTTGATAGTTCACAGCTCACGATTCATGTGCTCACACTACACGGTAGGTTACGACCTGACTGCTCACACTGCACAGCCATACTCTACATGTCTGACTCTTTTATCTGGAAATGCCCAGCAGTGGATAGACGCTGGAGAAAGTCACTGCTTTGGCACTTTGAGCCATTCTCTGCAGACAATCAGGTTGTGGTTCTGCTTCAACAGTGAGATACCCTCAGGAGGGGAGACCACGATTTCAAACAGGTTTGATCATCAGGAGCTGGTCGTGAGTTGTTACAGTAATTGCTTCTCATTACTCAATGTACACTAGAAGACGCACAGCACACGATTAAGCAGAGATTCGGCTCGATCCCAAAGATAGTCGCACACGTGAAAAATTTTGGCTCAAAATAGGCCAAAAATCACATAGTGTCTATCCACTTCCAGTTTCTTTTATTTCTTCTTTTTATGTTGCATTTCCAGAGACAAGAGTCCGACATGTCTTGTATGGACGTAGTGTGAGCACATCAGGCCGTATAGTATGAGCACATGAATTGAGAGCTGAAAACGACTTGAACTCTGCTGAGTACAATTGATAATATCTACCCAGGTTTAAGGCTCTATCCACACGACAATGCTTGTGAGAACGTTGCCAGAATTATTTCCGTCTACATGGCAACGCGATAACGAGTGACAAGAATGTAATGCATATGCCGATAAGTGACGCTGCAAAGAAACACAGAGAGACCCACGAAAAAGAAAGAAAGAATGTAATAAGCATGTACATGAAGTCCTTGTTTACTACTCCTTCTGGTCACGTGATGACGTGACGTCATCTTTCGCAACAACGCCGGGTACACACTGCAACTCTGAAACAGCGTTGTCAGATCTTCTCACTCTGGAACCCGTTGTCAGAAAATACTGTTTTGGGTCTCCGATAACGCCGGAGCCCTCTGTACACAAAGCGGAATCGGTATTAAAGTTTGGCGGATTCACAGAATTCCGTTGTTGTGTGGACGGCACCTAAGTCTGTAGCAGGCAGATTTTTAGCCTGTCTCTTCATGATGCTGGGATGAATGCACATGTTCATTCCTGCTGCTTTACAAAAATCACAGACATATTTTTCCGAAAATTTTGCAAGACATCGAGGCTAAACAAATGTTAAACTACTGAGCGTGAGTACAGTGTAATGTGCATGTTAGTGTGTGCTGTGTTTGTACCTCATTCTTCTGGAGACTGGAAAGTGGTTTGGAACCAGGAATACCTACTGAATATGGAGAGAGAGTTTTTAGATTCACTCATTTTCCAGCACAAAAGACATGAAAAAGCATCTGTCATCATGTACTGTACTTATGTAATGAAATGAATCTGACAATGTGAATGAAATGCTGTTGGAGACTCACTACTGTCTATACTCCGCTGGGGCTTATTTTTTGCCAGAGCCTCCATCACGTCCTGGATCCTCCACAGCTCCTTCTGGATCTGGATGTGCTGCTGGCTTGGAGGCTCTGTCTGAGGACACACACACATGAATGCGGCTGAAAGCTCGATCATCCCAGAAGTGTGTGAGTGTGTGAGTGAATGTGCTACCTGTGGGCTGCCCAGGGCCTCTAGCTGCTCCAGCAGGTTGGACTTGGCCAGAGTCACATCTGCTCCCAACCTGTCGTACTCCTTCCAGGAACGCTCCAACTCCTGAAACCAAGACCAGGAGGGTCAGGACTCTGTGTGTGTGTTAGGGTTGGCTATCACCAAGTACCTAGCGATACAATACTGTAACAATATTTTGCCCACAATAACGATAATATCACGCTACAGAGATTCTGTGACAATATATTGCAAGATCATGTATCATCCAGGATACATCACAATATCTGTCACTGAAGATATATATATATATATATATATATATATATATATATATATATATAAAAATCTATATTAAGAAATTAAGATTCAATATTATATCAGAAGACAAATTATTGCAACATATCACCATATCAATATTTTTTTCCACCCCTTGTGTGTGTGTGTGTGTGTGTGTGTGCCTTTACATGACTTTGAGTGTTTGAAAGGTGCTGATATTGTGCAGTGCGGTCGAGGCATTAAGGCAGCAGGAATAGATCAAGAAGAAAGAAGAGTTTGATGTGTTCCTGCTGAACCTGTGACAGACATCAGTGATGAATGCAGCGTGTTGTGGTGAGCTCACAGTGTTGACTCTGGATAGCTCTCTGCAGGTGCTCAGCAGGCCGCTCTGCAGCACGTCTCTCTGCTGGACCAGACTCTGTGTGGCTGCAGCATCAGAGCCTCTCTGGTCACTCAGCTCCTGACTGGCTGACAGCAGGGCTGTCTCAAGGGTGTGCTGCCATACAACACACAGCACAAATACCTCATGTTCACAGTCCAGTCTACTGAAAGACACTGAAAAGAATAGACACACATGGAGGAGTACCTTCTCTCTGTGTAGCTGCTGCAGCTTCTCCTCCTGCATCCTCACCGCCTTGTCCTGCTCACACAGTCTGCTCAGCTTGCTCTGCACACAAACACAGACATGAATTAAACTGCCTTTGGAACTTTTTATCTAGTTCACAGAAAGCTGGGCTTGTCTTACGTCAATGTCAGCTTCCTCTGTAGGCTGGACGAAGGAGCCGTCCTTGAAGTTGTCTGGACTGACCTGAAATGAGGAGATACAGTCAGAGACGGATTGTGTTTTACTGACAACAACACCATTTACTTCCCCAAAAGGCCAAATATTTTATGGAGAGAGTCTTCATGCTTCCTGCTGTTCATTCTAGAGGCTGGTGAGGGGATGAAAGGATGAGTGCTTTGAGCATATTCACTAATCCACTTTCATTTGAGGTGTCGCCTGAGAGGACAGATGCATGCTAATGATGATAAAATGAAGCCCTAACTCTCATATATACAGTAATTAACAAATTTATTAGACCACCACCCAGTGTAAGGTGTTTACCACCACTGCCCTAAATTATCAGTATTACTTATTACCAAAATATTTTAATGTTACTGTAATAGTTAATCCACCAGCTCTTTAATGAAAATGATATCTTTAATGATAAAATATAATTATTGTTTTTATCCAGGAATTTTCAAATTTATTGTTTTACAAAAAAGCAAAAAAAAATATCAAAGCACATTACTCTTATTATTTATTGACTGAGATTAAATTCCAGTCGTTTCCTGTCATTCCTGAACAGAAAAATGTGTTTTAGTGGTTGATTGTTATTCTGGACTCATTTCTGACTTCTCAGAGAATTACTATTGTAAGAATTAATTAGAATTAATGTTGTTGTGTCCTGTTTAAGAAACCAAATTATAACTCTTTCCATCTCTAGAACCTGTTTCCACTTATATACTGTTTATACTAGCTATAGAGAGATGATTGATCAGCCACTGGGGGTTTCTACACAAAAAGAGACAAAAACAACAACTGAAATGACTATATTTAGTGAAAATGTGACTTGGCGTTTGGACCAGTCCACCTTACTTCACCTTCTGGCCGCCTGGTGTCTCTTTTGCTAGTTACCAATTCCACAGACTGTCGTTTCACTTGGCATCAGTAGAAACAGGGAGTTGTAGCATCTGCACTGGACTGGACTATCTCTGTCTCTCTTGGTAAGTATTCAGATATCGACTGCTTCCAAAAGAGGTCAGCAGTACGCTGCACCTGCCAGTAGCTACTCATAACATAACAACTGTGCATAATGTAATGATTAAAATGTAATAAAATCGGCACATAATGTGAGATAACCATGACCAATAACAGTTTTTTGCATAATTGTAACAAATGATTACAGTCAGAGAACATTATTACATTATAAATTAAGCAAAAACCAAGTCAATGTCATACATTCATTATTTTGCACAGTAACAAATCCATCTCTTGGTGGGACGATGACCTGCCATTGGGTTGGTATTTAGGACTCTCCCCTGGCATTGATCTACCAAGGCCAAGAGTCTGCTGCTGACGGAGACTTTTGTTTTGGCTCTCCTCTCTGCTAAATGGGTGGGAGACATAGGACACAGGGGTTGGCTTAACCTTACCTTTGTACTAAAGTATGTAATACCCAGTCTATGAATCAGATACTGGAAGTGGCTCAGTTTCAACCACTGCCTGTGTAACTTTATGTCACATTCGACCTATGTATGTATATGAAACTAACTATTCAAAGAGCAATATTTTTGCTATTTTTTAAATGTTTTATTTATATACATCAACAGGACAATTCAGCTTTGTTTCATAAGAACAAAATCGTTGCACCCCTGCAAGTCTGGTTTCTCTGCATGTTATTTTTTCTGGAGGTAAAGCTGTTAACATCTGCCTCATTCAAACAGTAAAATTTGGTTTTCAGCTTTATCAAAAAAAAATGCAACTGATTTTTTTTAGCATGCAAAATGCACAAATAAAATAAAAAAGGCAGGGTTCATTAAAATAGTTTTTTTTTAAACTTCCTCCCAAAAAGCCTTGATTTTTGTATTTCAAAATACAAATGTGGAATGTGGAACAAAAGCTAAGTTGTTTTTTGGAAAACATCCATGTATTCACGCACACATCTGTCACATCTGTCACACATCACACACATGAAATTTTGCAGCCACTGAAGCTCATCATTGCGATATATGAGGATTAATATTTGTTTTTTGGCTGCTGTTTGTCTTTGCGTTCCATCGTTATTCCAAGACCCACTCATTTTTTCGGAAAGAAAGTAAATGTGTATTTCTGAAAATGTTGTACTATTCATTTCAATAAGTGTTAGGATCATTATTCTCCACAGGACAACTGAAAAAGACAAACGTAAGAGGTGACAACAGTGAACAGCGCTGTATGAAAAAGGATGGTAAAAGGTGATTTCATGACTAGCATTATAACACAAGCAATGCTTGCTTCAGGTCACATCAAGACAAAGAATGAGATGTAATAAAATCAAAAACCACTACCTACACTGTAAACTGAGGATAAAAAGCTATGAGCATGTCTGTGAATGAATTGAATTGATTAAACTGGTTCATGGACATACATGAGTGGTGAAGGGAAAGACATGGATACACTGGGATACCAGGGTAAAGATCAGCTTTGAGTCAAGTTCAAATTTAAGATTTTAAACAACCGGGACATCCATTTTGGGAGAGGAACCCTCAAACCGAAATCCGAAATTTGTGTAGCATTGTTGTGTAGTTCAGTGTAGCTAGGGCTGGGTATTGTTCTTTTTTTTTTTTTTTTTTTTTTTTATTTAATGCTAAATTCGGTAGCTTTTTTTTTTATACTGGTTCCAGAATAATACTTTTTTCGATACCCAAAGTTATTTTTGTGTAATTTAGGATTTAAAGGGTTTGTTGTTGTTATTGTTACTATTGTCAATTTAATAAGTTATTTGAGTGGAATTTGGGCTTTATCATGGTAGACATACTAGACAATGGTCTGATGATGATCAACAGGCACAGGCTACTACCAGTTCCTCTTTAGGACCCTGGGGAGTGAGAGTTTACCTTATGGTGTGTTCACTGGAAGTTGGAACTTGGAGCTCAGATCATCGTAACCTCAAAGTTTAGTGCTCCCAGCTCCAGTCTGACAGACGTACAACAAAACATGTAGCTACTCTTTACATCAGTAGCAGATAGCATGAATTCTATGTCTGGTTAGTGAGATTAATCTGACTTTATGAGTTGGAGATCTGAATTCACTGAGGGTTCTAATTTAAATTTTGACTTGGAACTTGGAAATTCTGACATTCGTGTACAACTGAATGCACCATGAGTCAAAAATTCAAACGCTAGGCTCCCAGTGCTGCTGCAATTTTATCGGCAATGTTGCCTTATGTTGGGGGGATGGATCAGTGTCACTATGATCTGAAGGGGTCCCTAGTGACGTCTGAGAGCATGGTTCAAAGACTCTTGCGCATCGGAATTTGGCACCGAAAGATGATTCATTTTTTCATAACCGATATGATCAGAGCTTTTCAGTCTGTGCGACAAAAGTATTGAAATTCAGTACCCAGCCCTAGTTGTAGTACACATTTTAGATGTGTCTGTCTACGTACGCTAAAATGTACTTGATGTTGAGCAAAAATCTCAAAACTTGAACTTGACATACAGTATATGCATTGTGAAAGTGCCATGTTTGCCATGTTTTGACCCAACAACATGGATACAGAGAGTGTCACAAGACACATGGACTGTCTTGACCCCGACTCAAGCCAAAATTTGCCAAAGACCTTACTTGCTGATAGAGCTGTGGCCTCGGTGCCGAGTTCTCAATCATAGTGTGAATCATGAAGATTAGAGGCTCATTCTCCTTCGTCTAACGGAGCACCAAGGAGAAAGAGGATACAATGGTGTAATAACACAACAGACTGATATCCAGGAGATGGAATGGTTGAAGTTAACCCCCTTTGTTGAACAGCAGAAAACCAGGATAAACACCAATCTGTAAGAGACAGTTTACTGCTCTCTAGCTTAACACTGACAAATACCTACACTTGATATCTGAGATGAGCCTTATCCAAAGCACAAACTGGAAGTTGGGAAAGTATTTATTAAGGGTTTGGAAATGGTAAGATATGTGATTTGGATTAAACAGACTAAAAATGACTAGACTGTGAACATGAATCGAGGTAACTGACTGAGGACAAAAATGAACTTTTAGAAAACCTCTCCAAGAAAACTGTTTGTACTCTGCCACAATCAAACCACTTTTCCAATTAACATCCAAACTGCTAGCCACTTCCTCAAACACAACTTGTCCAAGGCTAGTGTCTCCTTGCAATCACATTCATATTCCATAAAACAGGAAAGTTCTGCCCTAAATAGCACTTTTCTACACCTGCTATGTTCTGCTGACCATTAATATGTGCTTGGAAGTCCTCACCTGGCTGTCCAGGTAAATAAGGTTCCTCTGGAGGTGATGAGAAAGAACATCAGTCTGCAGTAGCCACAGAGGAAGGAGGAGTAGAAGCAGGAAAAGTGACAGGAACGGCAGGAGAGGAAGGAATAAGAGAGTCAACAGTACATTTGAGCAGGAAGGAAGATATGAAAAAGAGAACAGAGGTGAGCACTAAATATTTAATTATCAATCACTGTATAAATTAAACTAAATTACACTAAATTAGGACCTTCACAATCCCAATTACACTCACGAACCACTTTTATTAGGTACACCGTGCTAGTAAAAGGTTGGACCCCTTTGTTCTTCAGAACTGCCTTAATTCTTGGTGTCATACTTTGAACAACTGTTCCTCCACATCCCAAAGGTTCTATTGGATTGAGATCTGGTGACTGTGGAGCTTGGTGACATGGAGCATTATCCTGCAGGAAGTAGCCATCAGAAGATGGTCCACTGTGGTCATAAAGGGATGGACATGGTCAGTAACAATACTCAGGTAGGCTGCAGTGTTTAAACCTGCTCAGTTGGTACTAAAGAAAATATCCTCCACCATTAGACCAGCAGCAGCCTGAACCACTGATACAAGGCAGGATGGATCCATGCTTTCATGGTGTTTACTCCAAACTCTGACCATTTACCATCTGAATGTTCAGCTGAAATGGAGACTGGTCAGACCAGGCAACGTTTCTCCATCTTCTACTGTCCAGTTGTGGTGATCCTGTGTGAAGTGTAGTCTCAGTTTGCTGTTCTTAGCTGACAGCAGTGGCTCCAGGTGTGCTCTTCTTCTGCTGCTCTAGTCCATCTTCTTCAAGGCTCAGTGTTGAGCTTCACACATGATATTCTAGAGATGCACCGATTGCAAAATTCTACACCGATTTCCGGTTTTAAAGGAGGTCTGACCTGCCAAAACCGTTTTTTTCCTATACCGATTTTCTATCTAAGAAATAATTCTAATCATATAATAGACACCATATTTGTTTGGCTTGAGTACCCTTTCTCAAATTTAATACAAGTACCCCTCTCCCAGACAACATTTTTGCTTATATAACTGCAATTAAAACCACAACTAATGGTAGGCTATATGCTATCATAACCCTCCCTTTCAAGAATAAAACCTTCAACAGTGCCTCCTGAGCAGATTTATTTTCAACACTGACCATAACATTCAGTCCACGGCGGAGGGTTGTTGTGGTTGCTGTGACTCTGCTGCATCCCTCCTCTTAGCGGCAGTGTCGTCCTTATATTTGCTAAACAAGTTTGGGTGCTTCTTTTCCAAGTGGTGTATTAGGTTTGTTGTTCCAAATGTCTTAGGTGTTGATCCTCCACGGCTGACTTTTGACTTGCAAGCATTACAAGCAGCGTGTTTTGGGTCGCTCTGGCACACAGTGAAATAAGTCCATATCACCGACATGTTTTCTTCCTGAGTCTTGCTAGTTTTTAGCTGTTTTGCTCTGAGCTGATACGCAGTGCATGACCCGTATGCGCGGTGCATGCGCATGAGGGTCAGTCTGCTCGGGGAAAATCTGCAAATTTCGACAGTGATCGGCCGGTAACCGGTTGGGGCCGAATATAAATTTGATCTGAATATAAAATCGGCTTTTTAAATCGGCGGCCGATTGATCGGTGCATCTCTATGATATTCTGCATTCCTTGGTTGAACCACTTCCTGTTGTCTTTCTATCATCTCCAACCAGTCTGTCCATTCTCCTGTGACCTCTCACATCAACAAGGCTTTTTACTCACTGGATCATTCTCTCTAAACCATAGAGGTGGTTATAATGAAAATCCCAGTAGATCAGCAGTTTCTGAAATACTCAGACCAGCCCTGCCGGCACCAACAACCATTCCACGTTCAAAGTCACTTAAATGCCCTTTCTTCTCCATTCTGATGCTCAGTTTGAACTTCAGCTACTTGTCTTGACCATGTCTACATGACTAAATACATTGAACTGCTGCTATGTGAGCAATTGAACAGGTGTACCTAATAATGTGACCGGTGAGTGTATATAATACTGTAGTTGTCATACAAAGATGAACATATGTTATAGAGAAAAAGACATTTAAAAGGGTTGGCACTTAACAGTGAAAAACTTTTAATAATAATCCCAGGTTTGACCAATGTCAATGTTCTGTCTGATGATAGATTACACAAAGTGGTCACACAAGATGTTTCCAGCATCGCAACACCAGCTGTGGCTGACAATTTTGAATCAAGAAAAGCAGAATGAGGAGGGTCATGCAGCACGGCTGAGGAGAGGCAGCTGTATACTATGGGATGCTGTTCATGACACATGCCATCCATGGAGGGCTGGGAGATACCGTCAGCAGATATTAACAGCCATGAAAAACTAAGGATTATGGAGTATGGTCTGGACGTGCTCTTGAACTGAGTTAAATTGAACATTAACACACTCAAAATCCCAAATGATCTAGGTACAATACAAAAGCTGTTAAGCTGTCACCCGTAATACACACTAAAATCTGCAATATGAATCATGACACAAAACATCAAGCTGTCGATATAAGACACATCTGCTCAAGTTCACATGAAAATAAATACAAGTCAATGATTACATCAAGCTCCAAAGAGACAACAGATGCCATGTTGTGTGATCATCAGCTCCTATCCATCCACAGCTGCACAGAGACCTGCATGGTCAGGAGTTGTGCCCCCATAGCAAAAAAACAAAAAAAAAACAAAAACACATGCAAGGGTGCAAAAAAAAGCCCAGGAATTCCCAACAACATGGAAAACCCACCATCTTGCACGAACATTAATGCTAGAACAATACTCCACGATGAAACTAAATTTAGGAGTTCATACAGCCAAATGGTCCCAAAATACAACATCCCGTGCAATTGGTCAGTCATGTGACTGACATTGGAGTATGGGGTTATGGTCAGTCACATTGCTGGCAATTATTTTGGATTTTCTGGCATGAAAATCAAAACTAGAAATGGTTGTGTGTGAAAATCCCAGTAGACCAGTGGTTTCTGAAATACTCAGACCTTTCCACGTCATAATGTGGCAGAAACGTGACATGTCGCCTTGATCATGCAACGTACCTCTCCTTACAAACAGTAACAATATGGTATTTTAAATGCGTAAATGGAAAAGCACAAACGCGTGCATGCACACAAACATAGTGTATACACTCAGTGCTGACCTTAGCGTTGGGCCCCTCCATACCGAGGGCCATTAGCTGAGCTACTGTGTGTTCGCGCAGGCTGTTGAGCTCCGCCTGCTGCCGGCGGAGCTTGATCAGGAGCAGGGTCAGCTCCTCGGGCTGCACACAGCAACACAGAGGAGAGAAGAGGAGCTGCCATGCTGACAACACCAACAACACCCACCACTGACTGAAGTTACTCTGAAACAGGAACTACTGCGACCACTGATCCACTGTCTGTTAAGTAGAATTCTCGAAAACTCTACAGCTACAGCAGACATGTCAGCCTGAGCCTCACATTTCTTCTTTTAAAATCTTGATTAATTGGTTTGTTCATCTTTATTAAGTTAGGAAATGTCATTAAGATCAGAATCTTTTGCAGAAGAGACCTGGGAAGAAATGATACACACATATATCCAGATACAGCAAATACAGAACAATATCAGCACAAAGTCTTTCAAATGTTTGTTGCTGGTGGTGTACAGTGATTTATCAGATTATGTATGGAAGCAGCTGAACCAAACGAGGGTAAAACTTAAAAGTCTTGAGTATTCTCTGGGTTCATCATTATGTGTTAACCCTTTCACATTCCATGTTGTCATTTGTGTCATGTCTCATCCCACTTTTTGTCCCGTTCATTCATGTTGTCTTGTCATAAAATTGACATTTTATTTTGTAATAACTATGTTCTCTCTTATTTCAGATTACGTCCTGTCTTCCTGTTTACTGGTGATCGTCTGGATCAAACATAAAATAAATCTTTAATAATCCAGTGAGAAAATACTTCACAACAGTTGCCATACAGAGCAGCAAAAGTAAGGAGATTTAAGAGTCTAGTCTCCTCTTGTCCTGTGCGAGTTTGTCTGATCCATGCATCATTCAGCAAGCTTATTCTCAACATGAGAGATCTGTATTTTGTTAGCAGATTGGAGTTTTTCCTCCCAGAGTGCTTTTGACCTCAGATTAGTATTAGCGTTGTGGCATCTCTGTCAGCGTAGTCCCATTTCTAGTGCTTTAGTTTGCAGTTAGGTTTTCCTCCTCACACAATGCATTTTGTTATTTAGTGTAGACTGTTTTTCTTCCTGTCCAGTTACAGTGATTTCTACTTTGTTGGTTTGTGACCTTGTCTTGCCAAGTGCTTTCTGTTTCTTTACACATTGTTATTAAAAATACATTGATTTTGCAACTTTTTCTTGAGATGTGCATTTGGGTTCAACAGTTCTGCACAATTTGGTTCATGTCTAATATTGCAAACATTTATCAACATATTTATATGAATAATAACTCACATGAAGTATGACGTGTAAGAGAGGGGTTTCTCATAGTGGCAAACCCACAAATTATTGTTAAATTATCGTTCAATGCTGCAGTGCTATAGTACCTTTTAGCCTCTTTCTGCTCATCACTCATGTCTTATCCCTTTCTGGTTTTCTTTTGTCTTCCTCTCGTTTCAGAGTGTTTTGCTTCCTGCCCTCCTGTGTCTGGTGATTGTCTGCCCTGCCCCCGGTTTCCATTTCCTCATGTTTAATAGTCCCGTCTTCCCCTTGTCTTGTGTGAGTTTGTCTTGAACCATGTGCTTCATGGCTCTGTGTTCTATGTCCATGTTAATGATAAGTATCTTGATCTTATACCTCAGGAAAAAAAATGGATTTGAACTTTGTAATTAGTGTTTAAAATTTACATTCTTTCTTGTGAGTGATTTTTTGTTGCTACTTTGTATTAATAAGATTAAACTTCATAGAGATACACGTGTGAGTTACACTTAAATGTGCCATATACTGTACATATAGTACATATTATGCTGCTGTAAAGTGTGCAGGATGTGACCTGTGTGTCTCACCAGAGAACACTGGGACTTTGAGTCAGGGATTGAACCATCAACGATTAAAGGTCTGTTCTTCACATGAGTGAATTCTCACAAAATTCTGTTGGCTCGTTGTAGACTTTACTGAAATTGGGGGACAGCAGGTTAAAGAAGGACAAGTGCTGTATTATACTCACCGTCTTGCCTTGCAGGGACTGTGGGGTGATGGACTGAGGAGAGACACCAGCTGTGATGGATCGTCGGTCAGGTGGGTAGCCATACTGTGGAGGAAAGAGATGAGAATAGAGTGAATGTGACAGAAGGATGTTTCTGGAAAACCTTTCCAGGATCCATCAGCAGAGGTGAACAGGCTCCAATCCGTCTGCAAAGCCCTGATGCCCCTCCCTTACTCGTTTATTGAAGGATTATTAATATCTAGTGGCGTGTCCAAAAAGCGCTGAGTCTGAATGGTTCTCAAGATAGTTTAAGGGTGAACACAAAGATTATAGATACACATAGTTTACCCATCACTAGAAACTCTTATTTTTCACTTTATCCATTAATATAAATTCCATACATCCATCCATTTGCTTCCGCTTAAGCAGGGAAGCCCAGACTCCAGAGGGATCCCTCGGTGCTCCCAGGCCAGCTGGGAGACATAGTCTCTCCAGCATGTCCTGGGTCATCCCAAGGGTCTCCTACCAGTGGGACGTGCCCAGTACACCTCACCAGGGAGGCATCCGGGGGGCATCCTTATCAGATGCAGGAGCCACCTCATCTGGCTCCTCTTGATGTGGAGGAGCAGTGGCTCTACTCTGAGCCCCTCCCGGATGACCAAGCTTCTCACCTCTCATCTCTAGGGAAGAGCCCGGACACCCCGTGGAAGAAACTCATTTGTATCCCTGATCTTGTTCTTTCGGTCACGACCCACAGCACATGACCATAGGTGAGGGTAGCAACTTAAATCAACTGGTAAATTGTGAGCTTTGCCTTTCGGCTCAGCTCCCTCTTTACCACAACGGACCGATACAGCGTCCGCATCACTGCGGAATCTGCACCAATCCGCCTGTCGATCTCACGGTCCATTCTCCCCTCACTTGTGAACAAGACCCCGAGATACTTGAACTCCTCCACTTGGGGCAGGATCTCTTCCCCGATCCAGAGAAGGCACGCCACCCTTTTTTGACTGAGGACTGTGGCCTCAGATTTGGAGGTGCTCATTTTCATCCCAACCTCGTCTGCCAGTCCAGGGAATGAGGGAGTCCCCGGAGGGAGCACTCTCCAGCACACCAACAGCACAAACAACAGTCAGGACCCATCCTCCCACCCGAAAGCAGAGGGAGGTTACCCTCTTGTCCACCGGCGTAAACTCCAACGTACAGGCACTGAGCCAGGAGGCAATAAGTATGCCCACACCTGCTCAGTGCCTCACTCCAGAGTGGAGTAGAGTCCAACCACTCTCGAGAGGACTGGTACCAGAGCACAAGCTGTGCGTCGAGGTGAGGCCGACTATATCTAGTCGAAATCTCTCAACCTCACACACCAGCTCGGGCTCACTGCCTGCCAGAGAGGTGACATTTCACATCCCTAGAGCTAGCTTCAGCAGCAGGGGATTGGACCGCCAAGGTCCCTGCCTTCAGCCGTCACCCAACTCGTACTGCACCTGACTCCGTTGGCCCCTCGGAGTGTGGTGAGCCCATGGGAAAGGGGACCCCTGTTGCTTGTGCCCGGCTGGGCCCCATGGGTGCAGGCCCGACCACCAGGCACTCGCCATCGTGCCCCATGTCCAGGCCTGGGTCCAGAGGGGGGCCCCGGTGACCTGCGTCTGGGCCAGGGAAGACGAGGTCTGTAGTAGGCCTTCTGAGGTCTCTTGTTCATTCCACCTCTCATCCTTGAGAGTTTGAGCTGGCCAGAGACAACATCCTGTGTTTACATAGGTGGCTTCACCCTTCAGATCAGCTTTATGTTGTCCTCTAAGGTGGTAAAAATGCCAAATCGGGCCAAAAGGTCCCCCACTGACACTCACATCAATTTACCTCTTAAAATCAGACCCAGGGCCTACAATCAGTCAGTGTGTTTACATGATGACAGTAACTCGATTAAAGCTTTAATCGGACTATCCTATTTTGGGGGGAAACTGCAATTATCCTAATATATATGGCAGTGAATAAGGTGGCGCTGTACCCATTTCAACTTCACCACCGACAACATGACTGTACCCATCTATACCGCTGGACTGTAAAACGCCTGGTAAGGCTATGAAGACATGGAATACACCGTTTGAAAGGTGAAACTGTGAGGATTCATCCACATCTCAAGGTGAGTGGATCAGACTTTTATATCTCACGCGCGACGTTATTGCGCTAACGTAACTAGCATTAGCTAACAGCCATCTCTAGTGGCTTACGATAACGTTGCGCGTGAGATATCAAAGTCCGATCAACTTACTTTGAAATGTGAACGATCGCTATGTTTAGACACGTCTCCAACTGTTTTTATCTTGAACGGTCTCAACCAGCAAATACACTTTATGTCGTTAGCAATAGCAAACCCCTAACCCAGCACAACAGAACCAAGGCAGGAATGTGTTTCCATCCTAGAAATTCAAACAGCATTTCACAATAAGGAAAGAGAAGGGAGAACGAAGTGGAGCTACAGAGTAAAGCAAAATAAAATGGAATAACTTACAGCTAGTAGATTGTAGTAGATACAGGATTTTCTTCACAACTTGGTGAAGCTACATTACGAACGCTGTGAGGCTACGACGGCGCCCGTGTGGCGGCTAAAACTGTACGTGACTCTGACTACTGTGAATGGTGCACTGGAGAGTGACGTCAGTAGCCTCTTTTGCCAGTATCACTACGCATCTGTAAGTAAACAAGCGCATGGTCAGGCGAGAAAGAGCCACTTCCTCTCTCCAGAGAGGGGGCGTGGTCAGACACAGGTCATGAACATTTAAAGGAGCCTGGAGCCTATCCCAGCTGTCTTAGTGCGGAAGGCAGGGTACACCCTGGACAAGTCGCCACCTCATCATAGGTCTTCATATCTACATACCTTGTTTAGTGAAATTTATCATAATCTTCCCTGCTATTGGGGATTTTTATTTGTTTTTTTTCTCATTATCATAATAATTAACAGCAGTTTTATTACTTAAATGAATGTGTGAGTTAAGTCATCAGTTATACGTTCATGCACATGTATTGGAAATATCAAAGAAGTTTGGTTTCATTATCTGCATCGAAAAATAATTTATAATAGCCATGGTGATGTGATACGAGATCTTCATTCTTTAATTCAAAGTTAAGAGATAAGACACATGCAAATTTGGTCATCTCTGCCCCTAGTGACGCCCCGCTGAGATGACTGAAAACTCAGGGACACGGTGTCTCTGGAGTCAGTGCCTTTCTTTTTTCTTTTAGCCTTTTCTTTTTCGTTTCTGGACTCAAGCTTAGTTTTCTCTTTTTTTTCTCTTGCACACAACCCCGCTCTAAGCTTACGCTTTCTCGTTTTATTTCATGTAGTCTTGTTTCAAGTCTTAAGTACCTTCAATAGGATTTATTATGCAAATCATAGTTTTTCTTTTGTTTGAACTTTATCTTCAGCAAGTTCATTTTTTTTAGTCCGCAGCTTATCCTAAAGTGCGGCCCGAACCTTTTCCTGATTTTTGTAAAGTTTACGCACAAACTTTTGCTCACTTTTGTTGTGTTCAGAATAACCTTGGAAATAGTTCCGATCAGCCGACGGAGCTATCATCAGTTTATTCAACCAGCAAAGCCTCAAAGGAGCTTCGATCAGACAATCAAAACTGAAACCAAAGCTGCCGCGTCTTGGCCTTCTGACGCACGCTGCCAGCATCTTGGACCAATCAATCAATCAAAGCCGATATCCCAGACTACCTCTGTGACATTGCCAGCCTCAACATCTCACGCAATCCACAGTTTCGGAGAGCGGGCTCATTGGAACCACGGACGAGTGAGCAGTACACCTGGTGACAGTCTCCTGGAGTCTAATCTGTCCACGTGCACGTAAGCAGCAGCACAAACAACATGGCTTGGCTTTGGGTTGAAGTCTCATAAATTTTTTCTGTTCCTATTTTTCCTTACCAGTCTAAATTAAACCAGAATCATTTCATTATCTTTTATAACTACCATCACCATCGTCATTAATTTTATTTTCTTTATAACCCCACTTACTTCTTTTGTTAATTCAAACTCTGTTTTATTATGCTCATCATTTAATCACATTTATCAGAATTTTCCATCATCTTTACATCATTACTTACCTCCGGATCAATGAATCTACTAATCAATTTGACGGAGGTGGTGCCCCGAAATTTAACGATCGCTTTATAAATTTGACCAAAGTGTAGTAACGCTACAAGGTCCAACGCTATTCATCTTCATAAGGGGTCTGAGCCGTGCTTTGTCTGGTCCCACACCTAGGACCTGTTTGCCCTGGGTGACCCTACCATTGGTAGGTTCAATAGTTTATCCATTACTATGATTTCATTATTTTCATGGTTTATCTGTTATTATAAACTCATTATTTCAATAGTTTATCCATCACTATAACTCCTATTTTTCATTTTATCTATCACTATAAATTCCTTATTTCAGGAGTTTAACCATTACTATAAACTCATTATTGAAATAATTTAACCATCACTATAAAGACATAATTTCAATAGTTTATCTGTTATTATAAATATTTTTTTCAGTAATTTATCCATCACTATAAACTCATTGTTTACATAGTTTATCTGTTCTGATAAAGTCATTATTTGAGTAATTTATCCATCACTATAAACTCATGCATGTTTACATAGTTGTTTCTGTTATGTCTGTCAGGTCAAGTTATGTTTATTATTTCAATCTTGTCATTTGGTCTTGTCATTTCCTGTTTTATTATGAAATTGACTGTCTCCACTCCCTGTCTGCCCTCCTGTTTCCCACATCTGGTGATTGTCTACCCCCGCCTCTGATTGTTTCCATCCATTTCCTACCTCTTATCCTCTCATAGGGTCGTGGGGGGCTGGAGTCTATCCCAGCTGTCTTAGGGTGAAAGACAGGGTACACCCTGGACAAGTCTCCAGTTCATCACAGGACACATAGAGACAGACAACCACTCACACTCACATTCACACCTACGGTCATTTTAAATTAACCAATTAACCTAATCCCCATGCATGTTTTTGGATGGTGGGAGGAAGCTGGAGTACCAACTGTTTCCTAATCCCCAGTGTATTTATGTCTGTGTCTCCCACTGTTTTGTGCCCGTACGTCTTGTGTGATCGACCAACCTACCCGCCCGTTCCATGTTAATACCAAGACAGGTTTTTTCCTCATCTGCGTTTGACGTGTATTGAGCTGTTTGTTGATTTGTCACTTTGTTTGTTAGTCTCGTTAGTGTAGTCTAGTCAGTGTAGTCCTCGCCCTGTTAGCTAGTCAGTGCAGTGTTTAGTCTCGTCCTCGCCATTGATGAGCGTCCTCAGTTAAGATTGTTTAGTTTTCGTTGTATTTCCTTACCGTTTTAGTTTTGAGTTCACCCTTTTGCGGTCATTCCTTCTTGTTTCCTCTAGAGAGTGCCCTTGTTTCATTGTAGTCAGGTTAGTCATAGAGTTTTCAGCTAATTGTGTGATAGTTTGTTTTGTTTGATAGTGAACTTTTTCATCGCCTTAGTGCCAGTGTGTTTATTTTCTGTGGTTTAGTTCGTTTTACAGCCCTCTATAGAGGTGATTTTGAGTTGGACAGGTTTGAGTGTAAAATCCTCCCCATGGTGTTTATTTGCCTTTTTGTAAATAAATCCTTTTCTTTTGATACTTTGTCATTTGGGTTCAGTGTCTAAGCCACGTTATAACAGTTTCAACAGTTTATCCATTAGTATTAACTCATTATTTCAATAATTTATGTATTATCATATACTCATTATTTCAACAGTTTATTTATTCATATAAACATCATTTATTCAGTAATTAATTCATTCATTAATGTATTGTCTAACAATCCTGACATGAGACCATAATGTACATTATTGTCGTTGAGATTTATGAAACATGAGTATGAGAAGGATATTCATTATATTATTGTTTTTTTTACAGTACATTTATATTTCTCAAATATTATCTTGTCATCCCACTAATGTGCAAAGTTTAGCTGAATGTAGTCACTCCCTGAAGCGCCTTTCTGAAGAGACAGTTGAATCATCAGTACTCATTAGGCACATGGTTTTGTTCATTTGAGACAGGCACCGACACAATATACTGTATTTAAAACAGTCCACTTTGCTCCACATGAGTCAAACAAGCTTCGGAGGTTCTCAATCAAAAGGCTAAATTAAAAAAAAAAGTGACGGCACGCATAGTGATGACTGTAACGAAAAGTATACATGATTTGGAATTAATTAGCTCATACAAAGAGAACCATTGTAATGGCCTGAATGTGTGCCCCGTCAGAGAGGAATATTATTAAAATGAGAAGGTAACACAGAGTAATGGAAGCAGTCAGCCATAGCTTCATCCTGCCGTCTCTTTGTTAGCAAACACAGAACAGTGACTGGACAACATTAATGTTACTGTAATTAAATTCTGCAGCAACAATGGCGGCTGTGGCTCAGTGGTAGAGCGTGTCGTTTAGTGATCGGAAAATCACTGGTTCGAATCCCGGCTCCCCCGAGGCGCATGTCGAAGTGTCCTTGAGCAAGATACTGAACCCCAAATTGCTCCTGATGAGCTGTTGGCGCCTTGCATGGCAGCCACTGGCATCAGTGTATGAATGTGTGTGTGAATGGGTGAATGGGAAATGTAGTGTAAAAGCGCTTTGAGCTGTAAAAGCGCTATACAAATGCAACACCATTTACCATTTAAAATGAATTCATTGCAAAGAAGCAGGACATTGGTAAAACTATAATATGCAGGAAACATCTAAGAAACTATGGGCCACTAACAGTGTGGGCTGGTGTCTGTATACTTATCTTGTCTTCTTTTTTGGGAGTGCAGCTTGTACTGGCCATCAAATTCTGTCTCATACAAGTCCCTCTTTAAGTCTGCCAGACACACAAAGCGTTGTGTGTTTTTTTTCTATACATGTGCTGAGCTACAGAGGGCAGGAAGAAGCTGTTGTTCGGCTGCGTTCATTCAAAATCCAGCAACTAGACGCCTCCCTGCAGGATTATCAGAAAACAATGTCTTATTGCTCTCTGTCTCTCCCCCTCACTTATTAAGCCAAGGAGAAATGCAACAACTGTGATGTATTATACCTGTAAAATAAAAAGTAGGGCTGTTGGAGTTAACATGTTAACTTCTACAACATCATACCGTAATGTATATCATAACTCAGGATCACACATGCTGATAAAATTAAATTAGCCATCTTTTCTGAAACTGTCCAAGCTTTTCCTGGAATTCAGCAAACAAATAACCCACGAAAGAGCACCATTTAAGTATTAATTTGCAAAGTGAAATGGATGAAAAGGAAATTTTGGGGCTGTCAAAATTAGTATGTCTCTGGCACAGCATTTTGGGCCGTTGCACAAATTAGTATATTAATGCTGATTTAAACCCAGACGGCCCTAAAAAAAAAAAAAAAAAAAAAAAAAAAAAAAAATCCAACTGCTCTGTAGAATGATTAACTGTTTGATTATTTGGTGATATACACCACTAAAGCACAGTATGAAGTAAAATGAAATGGTATAGGATTTCTGTGTTTTAATCTCATTGTATCATTCTTACAAATAATTATAATCTGACTAGCAAACCAGTTTAATTGTGCGTGTGACTTGTTCTTGCTCTAAGAACCCTTATGGGTGAAAATGTACAGTTGCAGTGCAGCTTAAGGAATTAGAAACAAGTGTCGGTACAGTATCAGTGTCAGTAAAGATAATAACTGACAATAACCTGTGAGACAAACATCTGAGGTGTCACTGTAGCAGCCTGGGATGGGGGACAGGACCTGGGCTTTGACTTGTGACAGGAGGACTGACTCATGGACTGACTGCAAACTAGTCTATTATGTATGCTGAAATCAGAGTGAACTGTGGACTGTCCAGATCAAGGAGGATTGTTCCATATCTGATACAACAATTCTTGCAGTTACATTTTTTTACAGTATTTGCAGTGTTTGGGTGAAAATATTTGTATTTTTGTCTATTTGCATGTGTTTTCTTAATTTATAGTGCTTTGAGCTTTCAGGGACACCATGGATTTTGGTTATAGATGAATGTGGCTAAAGTGAGAGCACATATCAACCCCATAGCGAAATCTTTTCACTTGCTAACGGTAAGCTATAGAAGTGATCTGAAGGCTCTTCACAAAGGTGATTTGTAAGCTCTGGCCACAATCTTAGTTTATAATGTTTGAAAACTCTATTATCACAATTAATCAACTGATGCACTTGTTTATTGATGCTACTGGTTATTATATTTCTATATAGGCCTTTATTGTAATGTTGCTCTGCTTTGCTGTTGGAAAACTGTAAATTCCACTGTTCGTAGGAGGCATAAAGGAGTATCTTATTAAAATAAATCCAAAGTGGCAGAAATGACAGAACAACCCACACAACACCAAGATGCATGGCTTTGGACACACAGGCCATGCAGTCCATGGTTGGTGGCTCAGTAAACATGAAGATGCTAACTATAGAGACAACAGCAAATGCAAGGATTTTAAAATAACGGCGTTATTTGGAGCAGCTATCAGTTTCAGCAGTATTTTTTGTATTTTTGCCTGTTATTGGTTCATAGTTTGGACTGGATGGCTGCAGTTGTAAAGGTGAAGGTGGTCAGGTTCTACCCATTACTAGGGGTGTCCCGATCCGATAGTGATATCAGATATTGGTTCAATATCACCAAAACAAGACTATCAGATAATATCAGTCTGCATCTAAAATCTCTGGTAACATCACTCTGATGACTCCAGTCCGGCTCTTCTATCTAGCAGCAGAGCGCAGTGATCACAGGAGGAGTCGGCCCTGAGGCAGCATGTTTAGTTAGTCTGAAAAAGACGTTGAAGCTGAGAGCATTCAGTTCTTATTGATTCTTTTCAATTGTAGAATATGTTGAAGTTAAACTAGTGGTTATTTTGTACTTTAAAAATATCTATTTTTTGTATGTATTGGATATTGGATTTATTTTTTCAGTAATATCACTTGATCAAGCTTTTTCTAAAATCCCATACTACAAAATAAAATCTATATGATTTGTGCTGATATTGCTGATACAGATCAATATCTGTATCAGCCAGTACTCAAGGCTGCAATATCAGTATTGCATCAGAAGTGAAAAAGTAAGAAAACCTTAAACGGTTGTTGGAAATAATAACGTGACCCACCAATTACTTTCTATTTACTTGTTATTTGAGTTAAGGGTACAATGGCCTCTACCTTGGCGAGGTGCGTCCGGTTCCTGTGGTCCTGCATCACATCCCCTCTGAAGACGGGTGAGGACACCTCAGAGTGGGAGCTGCTGGGGTTATGAGCGACCTGTTGGCGAGGTGGGGAGAAGGTGCTGTAGAGAGCCAGGGATCCATGAGACGGTGACGTGGGGATGGATTGTGCCACGACGTGTTCAGAGATGTTACCCATGGTCTTTGTGCTGGGCAGAGTGCCATAGTGACCCACAGCTGGAAGCACAAGAGCAGGGCAGTGGAATAATATGCTTTTTCTGTGATGAGCATTTGTGTGACAAAATAGAGAGGAGAAACAATGTGATAAAAGGATGTAAGTCAAAAAAATGACATGAGATATTATGTTATTATGGGACACTTACCTGAAAAATGTACAGTACCTATTTTTTTTTTACTTGAAAGTTTTTTCAAGCTGACCATAAATGTGAATGTGAGTGTCAGTAGTTGTCTGTCTCTATTGGTGCTTTTACCCTACACAGTAACGGCACGGTACGGCCCAGTTTTGTTGCTTTTCCATTACAACTGAGTACCACCTCAGCGAGGTCGTAATACGGCAGCGTGAAACTGCTATTGAAATGTATTTGTTGCTCACTCTGTGACTTTTTGTCACACACAAAGCGAAAGAAAAGAGACAGAGAAGACTCCAGGAAGTGTAAAAACAGTGAAGCAATTGCCGGATTTAAAAATGGCGGTGTCGAGTTGTGTTTGGTTTTTACAGTCCAGTCAGACGTCCCGCATCATATGACGCTTCCAGTGATGACACTCGTTGGCCAATCAGTGGAAGGCAGTCGGATGACGTCGTGTTTTAGTATCGCCTCGGCTCGCTTGGAACCAGGGCTGAGGAGGTACAAAAAAGTACCAAGTACCAGGTACCAGGTACTAGTAGAAAAGCGCCACAACCGTGTAGAGGCGTGCCGTACTGTACTGTACCGCGCCTGTGGAAAAGAGCCATCTGTGTCCTATGATGACCTGGAGACTTGTCCAGGGTGTACCCTGCCTTTCACCCTAAGACAGCTAGTATAGGCTCCAGCGATCGCGACCCTATGAGGATAAGCGGTAGAAAATGGATGGATGGATGGATTTGCTTTGTCACGTCAAGGATGTTAAAAATATCAGAGGGGTGACAGACTAGATACCTGGCCTTCTGGGTGAACTCAAGAAGAGAATTTCAACTTGAAATCTAACCTGTCATTGGTCTATCTGCAGGACAGGAAGTGGTACTTTATCTGTGTCTGGTCTGTGGTATGTGTACCTGTTGGCTGAGCCAGACTTTGCCTGGAGAAGGCCTGCCTCTGCTGCCATTCGTACAGCTGCCACATGGTGTCGTCCCTCATCGACCGCCTCTTCTCCGCTGTGGTGACGGTGGTGGTGGAGGCCGGACGGAGGGCCCGGTCGTACACAGAGCCCGCCACGCTGCAGATGCTGTCGGGCCTCATTATGCTGTTGCGGGGCAGCGTACGATATCCCTCTGGGTAGCGGGGCACAATCTGAGCACGATGGCTGGGCATGTTCCTGGGTAAGGTCTGGTAGGACGTAACACTGACGAGAAAACAGACACACCGATGAGTGAGTGCTGTCTGATCACCACATGATTTAAAGGAAAAACTAAAAAGCAGAAGGTCTGATACTGCACAAAAATTATCCTGACTCTCACCAGCTGAATGTAGTTTTGCCTAGCTCCACTAGAGCTCCACACATCCATCTGGACTCGCACTCAATGGGAAGGACTTCAAGAGAGCAAAAAATGACTGAGCCAATCAGGATCTCCGGACGGGATTTTCATAGATGTGATGTAACGAAGAAGTGACTGTCGCTTTCGTCAGGGTCACGGGTTGGTTTCAATGTGAGTGGTTGAAGTACACATCATTAAAGATGATTGACAAGTGGATTTTTGATAAGGCCCTGCCTTATGAAATACATCTGAAATGGAGCTATCCCAGATGAATGTGTGGAGCTCGGCGGAACCACATTCAGCTGGCGAGAGTCAGGTTAAATCAGAGGCTGCAGATGTATCAATCCACATGTCCTGCAGGGAATTAATGACCTGCAGGAAAACCTTTTCATGGAATAAACAGATACTGTAAGGATGACTAAATGCTGACTAATTAATCACCTCCCCTGCTTTTGAGTTATTGTCTGATGATTTTTATGCATATCTTGGCAGAGACAGTGTTAAATTAAGTTTTAAACATGAGTCCATTAGTGCTGCACATTTGCTCCAAGTATTAAATTGCTCTTGTTGACAAAATGACCAGATTGTCAGCAGACTGACTTGTGCCAGTAAACCTCTCACCTCTCAGTGTCCCCTCACCTGTGCACCGTACACTCTGCATTTGTTACCAAGTTAACATACAAACCATGGTCCAGAAAATATTAAGCTGTCGGAGAGCTGTTGAACTGGTTGTTGCACCACCACAAAGTGGATTGTCATTTTCAGTGCACTGCAATAGACTATATAGCAGCAGTAAGTGATAGTGTGGGCTCTATAGCAACAGTTAGTGACAGTGTGGGCTCTGAAGTAGCAGTTAGTGACAGTGTGGGCTCTATGTTAGCAGTTAGTGACAGTGTGAGCTCTACAGCAGCAGTTAGTGACAGTGTGGGCTCTATAGCAACAGTTAGTGACAGTGTGGGCTCTGAAGTAGCAGTTAGTGACAGTGTGGGCTCTATGTTAGCAGTTAGTGACAGTGTGGGCTCTACAGCAGCAGTTAGTGACAGTGTGGGCTCTACAGCAGCAGTTAGTGACAGTGTGGGCTCTATAGCAACAGTTAGTGACAGTGTGGGCTCTGAAGTAGCAGTTAGTGACAGTGTGGGCTCTATGTTAGCAGTTAGTGACAGTGTGAGCTCTACAGCAGCAGTTAGTGACAGTGTGGGCTCTATAGCAACAGTTAGTGACAGTGTGGGCTCTGAAGTAGCAGTTAGTGACAGTGTGGGCTCTACAGCAGCAGTTAGTGACAGTGTGGGCTCTATAGCAACAGTTAGTGACAGTGTGGGCTCGACAGCAGCAGTTAGTGACAGTGTGGGCTCAGTGTTAGCAGTTAGTGACAGTGTGGGCTCGACAGCAGCAGTTAGTGACAGTGTGGGCTCTATGTTAGCAGTTAGTGACAGTGTGGGCACTATAGCAGCATCGAGTGACAGTGTGGGCTCTTTCATAGTAGCAGTTAGATATAGTGTGGGCTCTTTCGTAGCAGCAGTTAGTGACAGTGTGGGCTCTACAGCAGCAGTTAGTGACAGTGTGGGCTCTATAGCAGCAGTTAGTGACAGTGTGGGCTCTTTCGTAGTAGCAGTTAGTGACAGTGTGGGCTCGATGTTAGCAGTTAGTGACAGTGTGGGCTCTGCAGCAGTTAGTGACAGTGTGGGCTCTGCAGCAGTTAGTGACAGTGTGGGTTCCACAGTAGCAGTTAGTGACAGTGTGGGCTCTATGTTAGCAGTTAGTGACAGTGTGAGCTCTATGTTAGCAGTTAGTGACAGTGTGGGCTCTACAGCAGCAGTTAGTGACAGTGTGGGCTCTCTAATAGCAGTTAGTGACAGTGTGGGTTCTATAGTAGCAGTTAGTGACAATGTGGGCACTATAGCAGCATCGAGTGGCAGTGTGGGCTCTTTCATAGTAGCAGTTAGATATAGTGTGGGCTCTTTCGTAGTAGCAGTTAGTGACAGTGTGGGCTCTATAGCAGCAGTTAGTGACAGTGTGGGCTCTTTCGAAGTAGCAGGTAGTGACATTGTGGGCTCTACAGCAGCAGTTAGTGACAGTGTGGGCTCTACAGCAGCAGTTAGTGACAGTGTGGGCTCTACAGCAGCAGTTAGTGACAGTGTGGGCTCTTTCGAAGTAGCAGGTAGTGACATTGTGGGCTCTACAGCAGCAGTTAGTGACAGTGTGGGCTCTACAGCAGCAGTTAGTGACAGTGTGGGCTCTACAGCAGCAGTTAGTGACAGTGTGGGCTCTATAGCAGCAGTTAGTGACAGTGTGGGCTCTATGTTAACAGTTAGTGACAGTGTGGGCTCTTTTGAAGTAGCAGTTTGTGACAGTGTGGGCACTATAGCAGCAGTTTGTGACAGTGTGGGCACTATAGCAGCAATTAATGACAGTGTGGGCTCTACAGCAGCAGTTAGTGACAGTGTGGGCTCTTTTGAAGTAGCAGTTTGTGACAGTGTGGGCACTATAGCAGCAGTTAGTGACAGTGTGGGCTCTACAGCAGCAGTTAGTGACAGTGTGGGCTCTTTTGAAGTAGCAGTTAGTGACATTGTGGGCTCTACAGCAGCAGTTAGTGATAGTGTGGTGGACACTATAACAGCAGTTAGGGACAGTGTGGGTTCTACAGTAGCAGTTAGTGACAGTGTGGGCTCTGCAGCAGTTAGTGACAGTGTGGGCTCTACAGTAGCAGTTAGTGACAGTGTGGGCTCTACGGTAGCAGTTATGGTGCTTTTCCACTACACAGTAACAGCACGGCACGGTACGGCCCAGTTTTGTTGCTTTTCCATTACAACTGAGTACCTCCACGGCGTGGGCGGGGTCGTCATACAGCAGCGCAAAACTGCCGCAACTTCATTTGCATGCGACAGAAAACTGGGAAGAAGAAGAACAACAACAACACAAACAATGGAGGACAAGGAAGCGGTCATGTATTTGTTGCTCACTCTGTGACTTTTTGTCACGCACAAAGCGAAAGAAAAGAGACAGAGAAGACTCCAGGGAGTGTAAAAATAGTGAAGCAGTTGCCGGTTTTAAAAGTGGTGGAGTCGAGTTGTTTTTGGCTTTTACAGTCCAATCGGACGTCCCGCATCCAATGACGCTTCAATGACAACACTCGTTGGCCAATCAGCGGAAGGCAGTTGGCTGACGTTGCGTTTTAGTATTGCTTCGGCTCGCTTGGAACCAGGGCTGAGGAGGTACGGAAAAAGTACCTAGTACCAGGTACTAGTGGAAAAGCGCAACAACCGTGTCGAGCCCTACCATACCGTACTGCGCCTGTGGAAAAGCGTCATTAGTGACAGTATGGGCTCTACAGTAGCAGTTAGTGACAGTGTGGGCTCTACGGTCGCAGTTAGTGATGGTAGCAGTTAGTGACAGTGTGGGCTCTACGGTAGCAGTTATTGATGGTAGCAGTTAGTGACACTGTGGGCTCTATGGTAGCAGTTATTGATGGTAGCAGTTAGTGACAGTGTGAGCTCTATGGTAGCAGTTATTGATGGTAGCAGTTAGTGACAGTGTGAGCTCTATGGTAGCAGTTATTGATGGTCGCAGTTAGTGACAGTGTGAGCTCTATGGTAGCAGTTACTGATGGTAGCAGTTAGTGACAGTGTGAGCTCTATGGTAGCAGTTATTGATGGTAGCAGTTAGTGACAGTGTGAGCTCTATGGTAGCAGTTATTGACAGTGTGAGCTCTATGGTAGCAGTTATTGATGGTAGCAGTTAGTGACAGTGTGAGCTCTATGGTAGCAGTTATTGATGGTAGCAGTTAGTGACAGTGTGAGCTCTATGGTAGCAGTTATTGATGGTAGCAGTTAGTGACAGTGTGAGCTCTATGGTAGCAGTTACTGATGGTAGCAGTTAGTGACAGTGTGGGCTCTATGGTAGCAGTTATTGATGGTCGCAGTTAGTGACAGTGTGAGCTCTATGGTAGCAGTTATTGATGGTAGCAGTTAGTGACAGTGTGAGCTCTATGGTAGCAGTTATTGATGGTAGCAGTTAGTGACAGTGTGAGCTCTATGGTAGCAGTTATTGATGGTAGCAGTTAGTGACAGTGTGAGCTCTATGGTAGCAGTTAGTGACAGACAGTCCAGTGCCTCGGAGCCAGTACGGAGTCCCTATCAAAATAAAATAAAAAAGTTTCACGGAGCCACCTGGTACCGCTTAGCTAGTCTGGTGCTGGCAGGGAGCCACTGTGATTCTTTATTGATGCGATAACTTGATTAGTTTTGGAGTGGCAGTGATTTACAGCTGATGAATCGTTAAGAAGAGGTTCTATTGAGTGACAGTGTCTGGTTTATTTTTTTTTTAAAAAGAAATGAAACAAATGAACATGAACTAGTTCATTTTAAGGACTGTGAACTTAATTTTTAAAAAAAAAAAAAAAGTGAACTATGAACGTGAACTAGTTCATTTTCACGTGTGAGGTGAACTTTGAGCTAGTTCTTTTCAAGTATGAACTGGCACAACACTGAGTCGTAGAGATTGTTTTCTTCTCTTGTTACACAAGCCAGGCATCAACTGATAAACATGCAAATTAAGTGAATAAATGAATGAATGTGTTTTTCTTAAAGCCAGTCAGTGACTCATGAATCTTGCGGCAGGAGACATGATTAGGACACAACATGTTTGTTGTGATTTATATGAAGGAAGGTATTTGCACAATCAAGACAACAAACAGCAGCTGACATTTAATGTGTGGGTTTGATTGATATTTAAGCTTCATTCAGGGCCATGTCACAGCCACTCATACATTTGAATTTGTTGACTATGCTTTGTTAATACAGTGTGGAATACTACGATGAAGGCATCCACACATTCTACATAGACACCAGTACCTGCTGTTATCCAGCAGCCAGCAAATCAGTGCCTTTAATCAGGGTGCAGTGAATAGGAACGGCTTCATTATCGGCATGTGTATGCCTTGGCATGTATAGTTTGCTTGACTGGGTTTAATTATCAAACTACTTTTAACAGAATTCTGCATCACTTTCTCTCTTACCGTTAACCATTGCAACCACCAGCAGCTCGTCATGAAATGGATGCATTGATTCAGGCTTTGTTCTTCTCATTTAACCTTTGAATTCATCAGGGACCCAAGCTAATACCCTCACCCTCCTAGGTTTTCAGCTGTTCATGGGGTTGAAATTGAAATGGTTATGTCTTATAAGTATTTAGGAATTTTGATTGATGAGAACCTGTCTTTTAAATTGCACATCGATAAACTGGTTTCTAAGCTGAAACTGAAATTGGGTTTCTTTTATAAAAATAAACATGTGTTTGCAAGTCCAAAAACATTTGATCACCTCAACCTTTTTTCCCGTTTGGGACTATGTAGACTTGCTTTTTATGAATGCTCCTGATCAGTTATTAAAGAAACTGGATGCTGTATACCATTGTGCTTTGCGTTTTATTACTAGTTGCAGCTACAAACTGCTTGTTGTCCTTTGTGCTGCCTTCTTGGCCAGGTTACTCTTGGTTTTAAATCTCAATGAGTTTTTTATCTGGTTAATATATATATATACACACGCATATATATATATATATATATATATATATATATATATATATATATATATATATATGTATATATATATATATATATATATATATATATATATATATATATATATATATCCGCTTCAACAATCCAGCCACAAAGACAAGAGAGGTATGTATCAACTCGTTTAAGATCAGGGAAGAACATATTTCAGTATGGAATAACAGTGGCACGTTTCTTTAATTAATAACTGCTGACACATGCAGAGTGTGGATGTATTTTGAAAAAAATGCCAAACAGTGCTGTAAGACTACAAGCACATGAATTCTATTTCATAACATGATCATAATATCTGATGACACTGTACTGTGGTCTGACAACAGTGGAATACTGTAAACTGTCGAATAATGAAGTGACTAAACTTTGGATTTACAGCACTGTCAAAGTAGCGTTAAGTGTGCGTAATCACCCAAACACTGACGCCAACGACAAAAGCTCCAGGATTTCTGACTACTACAGATTAGACTACACCACTGGTACTTCTACGGTGCTCACTTTGAATAACATGACTGTTGGCAGAAGCAGGAGTCATTGGACTAATTGCTAATAAGAGAAAGTGCTGATAGAGATGACAAATGTCTCAGCAGCACGCCACTCATTCTGCTCTCATTACAGTTTCATTTCCATGGCTTATTCATGGCAGCAGAAGAGGAGAGGAGAATCAATCCTCTGTATGTTTGTGCCAGCTAAACACCAGCTAAACTCCAGCTAAATGCTAGCTAAACGCCAGCTAAACTCCAGCTAAACGCCAGCTAACCTCCAGCTAAACACCAGCTAAATGCCAGTTTAATGCCAGCTTAACGCCAGCTAAAAACCAGCAAAACATCAGCTAAACACCAGCTAAATGCCAGCTAAAAACCAGCTAAATGCCAGCTAAACGTCAGCGAAACACCAGCTAAATGCTAGCTAAACGTCAGCTAAACACCAGCTAAATGCCAGCTAAACTCCAGCTAAACGCTAGCTAACCTCCAGCTAAACACCAGCTAAATGCCAGTTTAATGCCAGCTTAACGCCAGCTAAAAACCAGCAAAACATCAGCTAAACACCAGCTAAATGCCAGCTAAATGTCAGCTAAACGTCAGCGAAACACCAGCTAAATGCCAGCTAAATGTCAGCTAAACACCAGCTAAATGCCAGCTAAACACCAGCTAAATGTCAGCTATATGCCAGGTAAATGCCAGCTAAAACCAGCTAAATGCCAGCTAAACACCAGCTAAATGCCAGCTAAACGCCAGCTAAACGCAAGCTAAATGCCAGCTAAATGCCAGGTAAATGCAAGCTAAATGCCAGCTAAAACCAGCTAAATGCCAGCTAAAAACCAGCAAAATGCCAGCTAAAAATCAGCTAAATGCCAGCTAAAACCAGCTAAACACCAGCTAAATGCCAGGTAAATGCCAGCTAAAACCAGCTAAACGCCAGCTAAACACCAGCTAAATGCCAGTTAAACACCAGCTAAACGCCAGCTAAACACCAGCTAAATGCCAGCTAAAAATCAGCTAAATGCCAGTTAAAAACCAACTAAATGTCAGCTAAACACCAGCTAAATGCCAGCTTAAAACCAGCTAAATGCCAGCTAAACGCCAGCTAAAAACCAGCTAAATGCCAGCTAAAAACCAGCTAAATGCCAGCTAAAAATCAGCTAAATATCAGATAAATGGCAGCTAAAAACCAGCTAAAAACCAGCTAAATGCCAGCTAAAAACCAGCTAAATGCCAGCTAAAAAACAGCAAAATGCCAGCTAAAAACCAGCAAAATGCCAGCTAAACACCCAGCTAAAAAACAGCTGAATGCCAGGTAAATGCCAGCTAAATGCCAGGTAAACGTCAGCTATACACCAGCTAAATGTCAGCTGAACGTCAGCTAAACACCAGCTAAATGCCAGCTACAAACCAGCAAAATGCCAGCTAAACGCCAGCTAAAAAACAGCTAAACACCAGCTAAATGCCAGCTAAAAATCAGCTAAATGCCAGTTAAAAACCAGCTAAATGCCAGCTAAACACGAGCTAAAAACCAGCTAAATGCCAGCTAAAAACCAGAAACATGCCAGCTAAAAATCAGCTAAATACCATCTAAACAGCAGCTAAAAACTAGCTAAATGCCAGCTAAAAACCAGCAAAATGCCAGCTAAAAATCAGCTAAATGAAAGCTAAACACCCAGCTAAAAACCAGCAAAATGCCAGCTAAACACCTGCTAAATGCCAGCTAAAAACCAGCTAAATGCCAGCTAAAACCAGCTAAATGCCAGCTAAACACCAGCTAAATGCCAGCTATATGCCAGCTAAATGCTAGCTAAACGCCAGCTAAATACCAGCTAAATGCCAGCTAAATACCAGGTAAATGCCAGCTAAATGCCAGCTAAATGCCAGCTAAAACCAGATAAACGCCAGCTAAACACCAGCTAAATGCCAGCTAAACACCAGCTAAACGCCAGCTAAACACCAGCTAAATGCCAGCTAAAAACCAACTAAATGCCAGCTAAATGTCAGCTAAACACCAGCTAAATGCCAGCTAAAAACCAGCTAAATGCCAGCTAAATGCCAGCTAAAAACCAGCTAAATGCCAGCTAAAAATCAGCTAAATACCAGCTAAACGGCAGCTAAAAACCAGCTAAATGCCAGCTAAACGCCAGCTAAAAACCAGCTAAATGCCAGCTAAAAACCAGCTAAACACCAGCTAAATGCCGGGTAAATGCCAGCTAAAAACCAGCTAAATGCCAGCTAAAAAACAGCAAAATGCCAGCTAAAAACCAGCAAAATGCCAGCTAAACACCCAGCTAAAAAACAGCTAAATGCCAGGTAAATGCCAGCTAAATGCCAGGTAAACGTCAGCTATACACCAGCTAAATGTCAGCTGAACGTCAGCTAAACACCAGCTAAATGCCAGCTACAAACCAGCAAAATGCCAGCTAAACGCCAGCTAAAAAACAGCTAAACACCAGCTAAATGCCAGCTAAAAATCAGCTAAATGCCAGTTAAAAACCAGCTAAATGCCAGCTAAACACGAGCTAAAAACCAGCTAAATGCCAGCTAAAAACCAGAAACATGCCAGCTAAAAATCAGCTAAATACCATCTAAACAGCAGCTAAAAACTAGCTAAATGCCAGCTAAAAACCAGCTAAATGCCAGCTAAAAATCAGCTAAATGCCAGCTAAACACCCAGCTAAAAACCAGCAAAATGCCAGCTAAACACCTGCTAAACACCAGCTAAATGCCAGCTAAAAATCAGCTAAATGCCAGCTAAAACCAGCTAAATGCCAGCTAAAACCAGCTAAATGCCAGCTAAACACCAGCTAAATGCCAGCTATATGCCAGCTAAATGCTAGCTAAACGCCAGCTAAATACCAGCTAAATGCCAGCTAAATACCAGGTAAATGCCAGCTAAAACCAGATAAACGCCAGCTAAACACCAGCTAAATGTCAGCTAAACACCAGCTAAACGCCAGCTAAACACCAGCTAAATGTCAGCTAAACACCAGCTAAATGCCAGCTAAAAACCAACTAAATGCCAGCTAAATGCCAGCTAAATGCCAGCTAAAAATCAGCTAAATACCAGCTAAACGGCAGCTAAAAACCAGCTAAATGCCAGCTAAACGCCAGCTAAACGCCAGCTAAAAACCAGCTAAATGCCAGCTAAAAACCAGCTAAACACCAGCTAAATGCCGGGTAAATGCCAGCTAAAACCAGATAAACGCCAGCTAAACACCAGCTAAATGCCAGCTAAACACCAGCTAAACGCCAGCTAAAAATCAGCTAAATGCCAGCTAAAAACCAACTAAATGCCAGCTAAATGTCAGCTAAACACCAGCTAAATGCCAGCTAAAAACCAGCTAAATGCCAGCTAAATGCCAGCTAAAAACCAGCTAAATGCCAGCTAAACACCAGCTAAAAACCAGCTAAATGCCAGCTAAATGCCAGCTAAAACCAGCTAAATGCCAGCTAAACACCAGCTAAACGCAAGCTAAATGCCAGCTAAATGCCAGCTAAATACCAGGTAAATGCCAGCTAAATGCCAGCTAAAACCAGCTAAATGCCAGCTAAAAACCAGCTAAATGCCAACTAAAAATCAGCTAAATGCCAGCTAAAACCAGCTAAACACCAGCTAAATGCCAGCTAAATGCCAAGTAAATGCCAGCTAAATGCCAGCTAAAACCAGCTAAATGCCAGATAAATGCCAGGTAAATGCCAGCTAAAACCAGCTAAACACCAGCTAAATGCCAGCTAAATGCCAGCTAAACGCCAGCTAAATGCCAACTAAACACCAGCTAAATGCCAGCTAAAACCAGCTAAATGCCAGCTAAACGCCAGCAAAACATCAGCTAAACACCAGCTAAATGCCAGCTAAAAACCAGCTAAATGCCAGCTAAACGTCAGCGAAACACCAGCTAAATGCCAGCTAAACGTCAGCTAAACACCAGCTAAATGCCAGCTAAACTCCAGCTAAACGCTAGCTAACCTCCAGCTAAACACCAGCTAAATGCCAGTTTAATGCCAGCTTAACGCCAGCTAAAAACCAGCAAAACATCAGCTAAACACCAGCTAAATGCCAGCTAAATGCCAGCTAAACGTCAGCGAAACACCAGCTAAATGCCAGCTAAACGTCAGCTAAACACCAGCTAAATGCCAGCTAAACATCAGCTAAACACCAGCTAAATGCCAGCTAAACACCAGCTAAATGTCAGCTATATGCCAGGTAAATGCCAGCTAAAACCAGCTAAATGCCAGCTAAACACCAGCTAAATGCCAGCTAAACGCCAGCTAAACGCAAGCTAAATGCCAGCTAAACGCCAGGTAAATGCCAGGTAAATGCCAGCTAAAACCAGCTAAATGCCAGCTAAAAACCAGCAAAATGCCAGCTAAAAACCAGCTAAATGCCAGCTAAACACCAGCTAAAAACCAGCTAAATGCCAGCTAAATGCCAGCTAAAACCAGCTAAATGCCAGCTAAACACCAGCTAAACGCAAGCTAAATGCCAGCTAAATACCAGGTAAATGCCAGCTAAATGCCAGCTAAAACCAGCTAAATGCCAGCTAAAAACCAGCTAAATGCCAACTAAAAATCAGCTAAATGCCAGCTAAAACCAGCTAAACACCAGCTAAATGCCAGCTAAATGCCAAGTAAATGCCAGCTAAATGCCAGCTAAAACCAGCTAAATGCCAGATAAATGCCAGGTAAATGCCAGCTAAAACCAGCTAAACACCAGCTAAATGCCAGCTAAATGCCAGCTAAACGCCAACTAAACACCAGCTAAATGCCAGCTAAAACCAGCTAAATGCCAGCTAAATGCCAGCAAAACATCAGCTAAACACCAGCTAAATGCCAGCTAAAAACCAGCTAAATGCCAGCTAAACGTCAGCGAAACACCAGCTAAATGCCAGCTAAACGTCAGCTAAACACCAGCTAAATGCCAGCTAAACTCCAGCTAAACGCTAGCTAACCTCCAGCTAAACACCAGCTAAATGCCAGTTTAATGCCAGCTTAACGCCAGCTAAAAACCAGCAAAACATCAGCTAAACACCAGCTAAATGCCAGCTAAACGTCAGCGAAACACCAGCTAAATGCCAGCTAAACGTCAGCTAAACACCAGCTAAATGCCAGCTAAACATCAGCTAAACACCAGCTAAATGCCAGCTAAACACCAGCTAAATGTCAGCTATATGCCAGGTAAATGCCAGCTAAAACCAGCTAAATGCCAGCTAAACACCAGCTAAACGTCAGCTAAACACCAGCTAAATGCCAGCTAAACGTCAGCTAAACACCAGCTAAATGCCAGCTAAACACCAGCTAAATGTCAGCTATATGCCAGGTAAATGCCAGCTAAAACCAGCTAAATGCCAGCTAAACACCAGCTAAATGCCAGCTAAACGCCAGCTAAACGCAAGCTAAATGCCAGCTAAACGCCAGGTAAATGCCAGGTAAATGCCAGCTAAAACCAGCTAAATGCCAGCTAAAAACCAGCAAAATGCCAGCTAAAAATCAGCTAAATGCCAGCTAAAACCAGCTAAACACCAGCTAAATGCCAGGTAAATGCCAGCTAAAACCAGCTAAACACCAGCTAAACACCAGCTAAATGCCAGCTAAACACCAGCTAAACGCCAGCTAAACACCAGCTAAATGCCAGCTAAAAATCAGCTAAATGCCAGTTAAAAACCAACTAAATGTCAGCTAAACACCAGCTAAATGCCAGCTTAAAACCAGCTAAATGCCAGCTAAAAACCAGCAAAATGCCAGCTAAAAATCAGCTAAATGCCAGCTAAAACCAGCTAAATGCCAGGTAAATGCCAGCTAAAACCAGCTAAACGCCAGCTAAACACCAGCTAAATGCCAGCTAAACACCAGCTAAACGCCAGCTAAACACCAGCTAAATGCCAGCTAAAAATCAGCTAAATGCCAGTTAAAAACCAACTAAATGTCAGCTAAACACCAGCTAAATGCCAGCTTAAAACCAGCTAAATGCCAGCTAAACGCCAGCTAAAAACCAGCTAAATGCCAGCTAAATGCCAGCTAAAAATCAGCTAAAAACCAGCTAAATGCCAGCTAAATGCCAGCTAAAAACAGCTAAATGCCAGCTAAACACCAGCTAAACGCAAGCTAAATGCCAGCTAAATGCCAGCTAAATACCAGGTAAATGCCAGCTAAATGCCAGCTAAAACCAGCTAAATGCCAGCTTAAAACCAGCTAAATGCCAGCTAAAACCAGCTAAAAACCAGCTAAATGCCAGCTAAAAACCAGCTAAATGCCAGCTAAAAATCAGCTAAAAACCAGCTAAATGCCAGCTGAATGCCAGCTAAAACCAGCTAAATGCCAGCTAAATGCCAGCTAAAACCAGCTAAATGCCAGCTAAACACCAGCTAAACGCAAGCTAAATGCCAGCTAAATGCCAGCTAAATACCAGGTAAATGCCAGCTAAATGCCAGCTAAAACCAGCTAAATGCCAGCTAAAAACCAGCTAAATGCCAACTAAAACCAGCTAAATGCCAGCTAAACGTCAGCAAAACATCAGCTAAACACCAGCTAAATGCCAGCTAAAAACCAGCTAAAAACCAGCTAAATGCCAGCTAAAAACCAGCTAAATGCCAGCTAAAAACCAGCTAAATGCCAGCTAAACACCAGCTAAAAACCAGCTAAATGCCAGCTAAAAACCAGCTAAATGCCAGCTAAAAACCAGCTAAATGCCAGCTAAACACCAGCTAAAAACCAGCTAAATGCCAGCTAAATGCCAGCTAAAACCAGCTAAATGCCAGCTAAACACCAGCTAAACGCAAGCTAAATGCCAGCTAAATGCCAGCTAAATACCAGGTAAATGCCAGCTAAATGCCAGCTAAAACCAGCTAAATGCCAACTAAAAATCAGCTAAATGCCAGCTAAAAACCAGCTAAATGCCAACTAAAAATCAGCTAAATGCCAGCTAAAACCAGCTAAACACCAGCTAAATGCCAGCTAAATGCCAAGTAAATGCCAGCTAAATGCCAGCTAAAACCAGCTAAATGCCAGATAAATGCCAGGTAAATGCCAGCTAAAACCAGCTAAACACCAGCTAAATGCCAGCTAAACGCCAGCTAAATGCCAGCTAAACGCCAGCTAAATGCCAACTAAACACCAGCTAAATGCCAGCTAAAACCAGCTAAATGCCAGCTAAACGCCAGCTAAACACCATCTAAATGCCAGCTAAACACCAGCTAAATGCCAGCTAAACGCCACATAAACACTGACTTTCCTAACTGAGATACATGTTGTGGCACAAAGAGTTTTCATTCCAAGTCCAAGCCAGGATGGATGAAGATACACTGAAAATGAGGAATGGCAGAGATGAATAAAAGGTGTTGAAACTGGTGCTGTGGAAGTGCTGAAAACACATTTCTGTTTGAGTTTGATTACAATTAATCCTGTCAGGCAACAGGACCTTTGCAGTCATTAAACTGGACTATAATGAAGGATTCTAATCAATCTGCTCAAAAACTCACACATGTACAGGGGCGGAGCTTCACGGGGGCTGGAGGGGGCGGCACCCCCCTGGCCCGAGCCCTAGAGGGGCCCGGATAGGAGGTAGGACTTGAGAAAGCCGAGTCTCTACCACGGCCCAGGGGAGCTGGAGGAGGCGGGCTAGTCCATGACTTGTGCCCAGAGAAGCCTGGAGTAGGGGCACAGTCCGTTACACTAAGCTGCATGTCAGTGAGAGCTTTTTTTCACACCCCTCCCCCAGATCGGGATGAAGCAGTCGTCAGCTCGATGTGCCTTTGTTGTTATGTGTGAACACCTCAAAGACCCCAGACAGAAGCTCGCCAACGTCTAACCTGCTAAGTATCCGTCAGTCGAGTCGCGCCGACATAAAAAGAGCTCCAGCCAATCACAGCAGACATGGTTGAAAGGAGCAGCAGCAACAACATCGATAACCACAACTTTTCTCTTTTTTTTCTTTCACTACATGGTAGCTTACAAACATCCAGGAGGGCTGCTTTCTGCTCCATGTCCATATTTACAATGAAAAACTCACTGTTGACTGTGCTCCAGCCTCCTCTCACTAATTCCTGGTAAATAAATAAGCTGTTATTTTCTAGTGTTCAAATGGTCGCGTTTACAGTGATCACTGAAACGGCTGAAATCTATCTTCAAAGATAGCAGGAGAGGCTTTGTTCTAGTGTTTGGAAGACAGTATATCCATATATTCATTAATATTGTCATTCTTATTTACAGTGAAATACAGAAAAAACGCCAGGGACACTGTATCCTACAAGTTTAATAAATGATGTTCTTCAGTAAACTTTATGGAAAAATAAAAACCTCAGAGCCGTTTCAGTGATCGCTATAAATAGCGATCATTTGCGCATTTAGAAAATAACGAGCGGCTCATTTATTAAGCAGGAAATAGTGAGAGGACGCTGACTGGACAGTAGTGCTGCAGTCTGACACGTCTGCTAAATACAGAGTCTTGTCGTGTGAACACCACAAGATGGTGGTGTTGGAGGAGATGACACAGTCGTTCTCCATGGTGCCGAAGATTGGAAGCCCCGCTATTGCGTACATGCAAACTGTATGTTGTAAAATGATGTTATCATGAGCTTTATTATTTGGGTTAAGGGCCGGTCATTTTGCCCCGTCCCCGGCCCGGCTCTAATTTGTTGCGCTAGTGCGCATATATATGTGATATTACCACATGACTTGCTGTGTACGATGTGAAATACATCTAGTAAAGCCAAACTGACTATAGCCACGTTTACATGATGTTTTTTAATTCTGAATTAATTGTTGGAATGAAATAGTTTGGAATTAAAATATTCTCCTTCGAGTTTACATGGAAATAATAATTCCGAATTGAGGTTTACATGGAGAAAGAAACTGTAAACAAAGGGCTATATGAAAAAAGTAAAACACCAGTAGTTTACTCAATTGCACTAATAAGTTTTACTTTTGAGATGCCCTTTTTTTGCTTCAGTGAATTTCTCTCTCAAATTCTTATTTTTGTTTGATTATTTTGACACAAATCTGATTCCATATGTATTTACCTTGTTCTGGTCTTGTTTGAGAGTAGAGGCCACTTTCACCAAAATCACCACTTTATACCGTCTCTTTATGTCCTTACTACAAATCCCAGAAGCCCCAAAATTACTCACAGGCTGCAGGAGACCGCAATCGTTTATATATATATATATATATATATATATATATATATATATATATATATATATATATATATATATATATAGATATATATATATAGATATATATAGATATATATAATAAATGGGTCGGTTTTTCTTAGACCTACTGCACTGTTGCTATTATTTTTCTGTTTGAGTAATATCACTTGATCAAGCCTTCTATGACATTCCATACTACAATAAGTAAAAAAAAGTATGAATGATTCGTGATAATGTTGTATCAGGTCCACAATATTGGTATTGTATTGTATCATATCGAAAAGGCATCAGAAAATGATGTATTTTTTCTGAGGCTGTTTAGTGTCTGACAGAGGGTTTTCTGAGACCTTATGCCTTTTCATTTAAGGTCTGATGCTGCAGCCTGACACCTGAGGATGTCCTAAAATGTACACCGTACAGAAGTGAAAAAGTCAGGATGCTCCTTAGTAAAAACAAGTGATTGATGTTGCAAAAGTAATCCACAAAACGTGAATCTCAAACATGGTCTCCTGGTTAAATGTCCAGTGACTGTTGGACTTGTCCACTTCCCACCTCTTTTTCACTTTTCATACTGTGCCACTAGCTCTTACTTAAGTATTAATACACACATTGCACTTGATATGAGACACATGGAGTACAAATAACGCGGAAATGTGATTGGGCTGAACAGATTATAAAACAGTGTCAGACTGAATGATGAACTGATCAGGCTGTGTGCCAATGGTGGGGCAACATCTAAAGATACAGAACCTAGAAAGTTCTAGAAATTCCTGAAAAGAGAGTATGGCTAAAACAACTTTATTAAAGCAATTATTTTGACAATGCAAACCTCAAGTGGTTCCAAAAATAGTGGTGATTCTCACCTCCTGGTGTCATCGTCCAGTCCTCTTGTCCTGTGGGTGCGGACCCAGTGTTCCAGCTGCTGCATGGAGTTGGTCCTGGACAGGCTCCTATCTGGCTCCTGGACGGGAGCAAGGGACTTTCCTGGACCCATGGCCAGGCTGGTGTCTACTTCTGCCAGGCTGCAGTTCCCCGTCTGATCCTCGGCCGTGGACCCTGACCCGTTGACCTGCACAGGGTTTTGAACGCTGAGGTTGGCTTGGCTCTGGCGAGATGCAGACACAGCGGCCACGATAGCGGCAGCTTGAGCCGGCTGCAGCTTGATGCTGCTGATTTTAGTCAGAGCTCTCTCTGCACTTGTGTCCCTCTGAAAGCCATATTTATCCCCACCACGGACTGTAGCATACTTCCCTGCATCTCTGAGGGTGGCATATTTATCGCCCTCTCGGAGTGTGCTGTATTTCTTCACTTCCTTCAGAGTTCCGTATTTGTCCACAATTTGAATGGTACCATATTTATTCTCCCTCATTACACCATACCTCTCTGTCTCCTTTAAGGACAGCTGTCTCTTCACCTCCTTCTGGGGAACATATTTCTGGTCATCTTTCTGTGGCGTGTGCCTGTCGCCTGTGTTTTGCACTGCATATTTTTCTCCATCCTTCTTGAGCAGGTACTTCTCTCCATCTTTACATGGAGCAAACTTCTCTGTCTGCATCACAGTGCACTTTTTGTCCTCTTTCTGAACAGCATACTCTCCGTCTTTCTGCAGCAACGATTTCTGCCCGTCTTTTCGCAGCATGTACTTCTCTCCATCCTTGTGGACGAGATACCGCTCTCCGTCCGTCTGAAGCATGTAGCTCACTCCGTCTTTCTTCAGGGAGTACCTCTCGCCATCTCTCTCTAAGGTGTAGTACTCGTGCTCCTTCTGGCGGTGTTTCTCCAAGTCTTTTGGCCGTTTGTCTTCAGCTCTAGACAGGGAGTGCTGTCGCACAGGCTCACGGTTGCGTTCATTGTTTTGGATCTCAGGCCTTGTCAGGACTCTGTGGTTTAGTAAGTTGTTCAGCTCCTGAGGTGTCCTCTGATCCACTTTCAACTTGTCCAGTCTGAAAAACACCAAAGAGAAGGATGTGATAAAATGTAGATTTTTCTAAGAGATTGCAAAGTCCTGTGCAATGTCCCTCTAAATTGTTCACGTGTCTGAGCAAACACAAACTCCCTCAGAATTCCTTGGACCACTATGAGCAACATCAGATCTACACGATGTGACCACACCAGGATCAGACCTGTCTAAAACCTGAGAGCATAACAAGTTACATGGCTGATTAAAAGAATCAAATTACAGCAGTATTTTTTAGAATACTGAAGTGATTTGGCCCACTTGTTTTTCATGAGCTGTGTAAGTTGTATGTCTGGGTGAGGGTACTGCTGTGTTCACCATTCAAAGATCAAATTTTGTTCACATTAAAACATTCACATTTTGCACCATGATGTGCTGTAGCACCAGCATGTGATAAATGTCAGTAACTCTGTAACTCTTTGTCTGTAAATATATAATCAGACAGTTTTATTAGCATTTCTGCTACTCATAATCTAGTAACAGCATTTGATAATTAATATTCATGAATGAAAATTCTTAATAAATGGCACTAGAATAAGCACCAAGGCCTGCTTGTTTCACCATGATAAGTGGCTGGCTGCATTTACTCTCTTAACTCTGCCGAACTGTTAGCTTTATGCTAACCGGCAGCACGTAAACATAATGCTCTGTTAATGACATTTGATTGGCTGTGTAGGTCAATATGTGTAAACCATATTATATCATTGGCCAGACAGTATTAGTCATTGATTTATCTGTCGTCACCACTTGTTGTCACCTGTCACCAATGTGATGTGTTTATTTGACACATCAGTTTGGTCAGTATGTTCGGTGCTGCATAGAGAAAGCGGCAGTATTGCATGATTTAGAGGGAACACTGATCCGGTGGTTTTCACCCTTCCTTTGTGGCGTCTCTGTTCTCTGCCAGAGACAGGATAGTCAGCTTTTATGGCTAACATCACATTCACACTCAACACTTTCAACACACTGTACAGAGCAGTGTGTACATAGGAGAAGTGACAATATTTTCTTCCATCCATGCAAACCATTGTATTTGGAAGTTTGTTTTCTGTACTTTAGTACGATTGACTATTAAACACAAATAAATGAAAAAGGAGCTATACATACTACACTGGGGACAACATGTGTGAATCCAATAGGATGACACACAGTCAACAGCAGAGCAAATCAGAAAGTACTTTTTTAGGTTTTTCAGAAGCATGGAACATGATTAAAATGGGATTGGGATGTTTTGTTTATTCTTATCAAAGTGGCATCAACTCTGAGTAATTTTGTACCTTTTGTACCTTGTTTCTAGCTGTAATTAATATGAGCCTCCATTACTATGTACTGGATTGTGTTTGTTTAAAGTGTTGCTTGTGCCTTGCTCAGATGATCCGCTGTGGTGACCCTTGACGGGAGCATCTGAAAGACTAAGAAGAGCATTCATGCTTTCAAGTGTGAAACTTTCATGCTGCAGTCTTGGCCAGGACTCCCTTGGAAAAGCTTCCGGGTCTCAGTGGGACTATACTGGATAAATAAAGGCTAAATAAAATAAATATGTTTCTTTGCAAACATTATACAGTATGTGTCTTTGGGCGTGTCCTTGTGGTGAGTACCGACCTTCTGACTGGTTCAGTGTGGACAAGGGCAGCATCCGTCATGACTTTCATCCAGGACTCCATCTCTTTGGCTGTGTCAGTGCAGAAATAATACGTGCGCATGTTGGGATGAGTGGCCTGGCAGTGCAGGGAGAGAGGGGAGACATGTAAGATGAATGGGAGGCAACCTTGAGGTACCAGCAGGGAGTCTTTCCATCATTCCTGTCCATGTTGGTGTATCTGCATATGTATTTCAAGTGTGAAAGGCTCCTCTGTGTATTTTGACATACAGAGCTTAAAATGAATGAAATGAATCCAGAAGAACAAACAACCACTAAAATATATTATTCTGTTCAGGAATGACAGCAAATAACTGAAGACTTTAACATCTCAGTCAATAAATAATAAGAATGTGTTTTGATATTTTTTCTGCTTTTTTTTTTATAAAACAGTAAATTTGAAAAAAAAAATCCTGGATAAAAGGTGTCATTTTGATTAAAGAGTTTGCACATACTGGTGGATTAACCAATATAGAAACAAAACTATTCTGGTGATCAGCAACACTGTTAATTTAGGGCAGCACTTGACACTGGGTGGTAAAAATGCATGAATAAGAATGACACTGAGATGCCTGACTAACTTCCAGCAAATCCATCTGCATGACATGTACTTCTGCCTCTGCCAGCCGTCAGGCTCACGGCAGCAGTCCAGCTTTTAGACCGCTGAGTGTCCACAGAAAGCGTTGGCAGGGCAGACCAGCTGGGCAACACCTTTTTGAAAAGTTCATTTTCACCTCAAAGCGCTCAGAGTGGCTGCACAAAAAAGTTGGATGCTCAGAGCGCTCTGAAAAAAACATGCTGTCTACAGCGCATCCTCTCTATCCAGCTGTATCCACTCTCTCCTCATGGTGCTGAGAAAACAAACACTACATGGACACTCACAGATAATTTGTGGACCTGTTTCAATCTTCACAACATAATGCAGACTACCCACAGTGAGCCAAAAGATGTGCATGCTACTGAAAATAGCTATGACATTCTTAAGTACGGCACAATTTAAACAACATCAGTTGTTTTGACTATTGATTACCATAAAAAGCATCTTACAGGCCCAGTGTTTGGAACAGTGTGGACACATGATTATCGGCATTGATGACATGAGGTAAAGGCTGAAGGATGTGAGGAGAAAAAACAGATGATCAAAACACAATTCAATCTGCTATCATCGGCTGCTGGTTTATTTTCGTATGCACAAAGTGTAAAATGTTACAGCAGTCAAATAATAATATGGAAAACCTACTAAAAAAGATGAAGGAGCAATTAAAACCTGGTTTTGTGGGTTTGTGAATTTTCATCCGTCCTGCAGACTTCATTTTTTTGGTATTGGAATCAGAATCAGCTTTATTGACCAGGTATGTGTACACACAGAGGAATTTGACTTTTTAGCACTCTCTCAGAACAACATAAAACACAAAAGGAACAGCCAGCAGCATACAAGGTAAAGAAATAATGAAATACGAGGGGAAAAAAAGGGTCCTGGTGGTGGGGGTTCCTGAAAGCAGTTAAAGAGGGGAAGGAGCAAACTGAAACAAAGCATCAAAGCCAAAGGGATTTATTACAAAAAAAAACAAAGGATCACTTGATGAAAAAAGCAGCTATGACTGAACTTTAATAAAAATCACTTCACAAGGAAGGAGTCTATGCAACTATCTAAACTAGAAGATCAGGTATTCACACTGAAGGTGGAAATGACAAAACTGAAAATTTCTCATAAGAGGAAACATTACAAAATCTAAACTACGGCTACAAAGTAACAACCAAAATGTGACGAACAAAGTAGCAACCAAAATGGTGCTTGACAGAGTATCAACACAAAATCTGAGAAAGTATCAAAGAAAATGGTGAGAATAACCACTGAACAAAAACTTGACCTGGGCAATGACAAAACATGGTGAAGTCTAGAAAGGATGGGAAGGCAAGAAAAGTAAATTTAATGAAAGCAAAAGAAAGGAAAGGGAAGAGAAAAAAGGAAAGGACAGAAAAGGAGATGAAATTAAAGATAAGGAAAGGAAAAGAATGACAGGGCAGGAGAGGACAGGACAGAACACCGCATGGCATGGATGACCATGAACCATGAACAGGTGGAAACAAAGGCAAGGGCAAAGTCAGATGGTCACATCGGTGGTGTAGTGGTTAGCACTGTCGCCTCACAGCAAGAAGGTAACGGGTTCGATCATGTTCTCCTCATGTCTGTGTGGGTTCTCTCTGGTACTCCGGCTTCCTCCCACCATCCAAAAACATGCATGGGGATTAGGTTAATTGGTTAATTTAAATTGACCGTAGGTGTGAATGTGAGTGTGAGTGGTTGTCTGTCTCTATGTGTCCTGTGATGAGCTGGAGACTTGTCCAGGGTGTACCCTGCCTTTCACCCTAAGACAGCTGGGAGGGGGTAGTAAATGGATGGATGGACAAACAAAGACAGGAAGTAAAGGAAGACCAAAAACAAGAAGACAAGACTTCAAAATAAAACAGGAACTGACAGGATAACATGAAGACGAGACAGGAAATAAGTTACGCTTAACAAATGACAGGACATGACAGACATGTCCTAGCTCAACTTAACATAACTTAAGTCTGTGTGTAATATAGTAACATACTGCAATAGAGTGAAGAACTACATAGTTATTAGTGTACAGATGTCTCTGTATACAGGTGTGCATGTACAGTATGGTATATGGATTCCAGACTCCAGACGTTACTTTAGGACGTTATTAACACAGGGACTGTTCTATGCACTCTGTGGCTCGTGGTAAGTGTTAGTATTAGTGTTAGTATCGTAGTAGTATATTTAGTACTGAATATGTTATTTCAACTGAAATGTCATGTAGTCAAAACTGTAGTGAAATTGGATGATTTTTGACCAGTAGGATTCCCGACAGAACAGCAGGAACCACTTAAAAAATGTGCCATGTGTACACCCTGTACAGATACACTGTACAGATAGATAACTATTCTTATTCTGATTTAGGAGACAAAAATAAATTAAAAATAGATTCATCATCAACACCATTAATTAGACAGCCGAAGTGACCTTTGAGATGGTGATTTACCTTGAAGGCATATTTCTTGCTGATGTGATCATCCACAGACAACATGGAGATGTGAAAGCTCGGCAGCAGGATACTTCCCAGGATGTTGTCCTCTTTCTCATCTGCACCAAGAAGAAAAATAGTCATATGTGATCATGTTAATGTGGGACATCTACATTGAAACATCCACACACTGAAGTAAGTGGAGTGTGGATGTGGCTCAGGTTCAGTGGACGTACAGTGTGATCAGGAAGGATCGATCAGTATCAGAAGAGGCTGTGGATCATTAAAGGGCTTGGACTGGTAACACACAACCCTGTCTGTATGTTTACAAATTTCAAAGACCATCACTAACCAGCAGAAAACACTTCATAACAAACACAATAAAGAATACAGAGAAGCAAAATGTAAAGATAGATTGCAGCATGTGATTGGAGAATAGCTTTGACTCTGGGGTGATCTTAAAACAAAGGAAAGTTTAGACAGGAGTGATGTTGCTGTAGGCAGCTAAAGTTTGTTACTAACGTTATTCATTCATTGGCTACTTTTTGGGCCTTTACTGTTCATTACAACCACATAATTCAGCTTTGTCGCTTTGTAGTAATGCAAATTTTCACAACCAACAGAACAATAAAACACATTGGTAGGGCTTTGTATCGTAAAAAATTTTTGATACGAAATCAATTTCGGTACTTTTGATACTGGTTCTGGAACAATACTTTTTTCGATACTGGATAAAACAATGATTTCAGCTCAATAGGTTATTTTTGTATTATTTGGGCTTCATCATGGTAGACATACTAGTCAATGGCCTGATGATGGCTGCTACAAGTTCCTCACTCTTGGGGAGTGAGAGTTTGTCTTATGGTGTGTTCACTTGAAGTCAGAACTTCTGACTCGGAGCTTGGAAATTCCGCCATTGATGTACAAATTGAACGCACCATGAGACACTTGGGTATTGAAATTTGGCAGCAAAAAATGATTCATTTTTTGATACCCAACAGGATCCAAGCTTTTTGGTCGGTGCGACAAAAGTATCAAAGTATGGTACTCAGCTGTAGATGATGGACTTGGCTACATTTTGTTTCTTATCCTTCAGTTCAGAGACACCAGAAAACACCTCTGCTCTTTGACGATGTTCTAAAGAATCCAATCAGCAAGGAGGGTGACACATCAGGGACTCCTGAGCGAGTCATCCACTAATTGGATGATCCCAATTCCTCCAGTCCACATGTCAAAGTGTCTTTGGACAAGTCACTGAAACTCAAACCACTCCTGAAGGCTGAGCCGTCAGTGTGTGAAGGAGTGTTTAGATCAGATCCTGATGAGCAGGTTGGCTCCTTGAATGACAGCCTCTGTTATCACATAGTGTAAAGACCTTAGAGTGGTCTGGAGACTGGAAAGGTCCATGTACCATTTCTATAAAGAAGGAAGAAACCCTCAGTGGAAGTTACACCAACTGTACTCCAGACTAGGGGTGGGAAGCTCTTGGCACCTCACGATTCGATTCGATTCTTAACCCATTATTGATGAAAAAAAAACCAAAAAAAAAAACTGTACGTTTCCATGCATGATTTTTTTTTCAAAAAAATATGTTTGTACAAATCTAGTTTGCAAATCAGATGAATTACCTCCTCTAATATTTTGCCAAATGCCATCACACTTTAAAATAAGACTCTTTCCTGATACTATATCACAACATACTGTTCATCTTAAAGCCTATCCCAGCTGTCTTAGGGCGGAGGGCAGATTCTGCATTGTTCTAGAGAGAATGTGTGAAGAGTAATCAACTACGAGAACACTGAGCTCTGCCATGTGGTAGATGTGTCGTGAAGACTGACTAACAGACAACTATGAAAAAACTACGAGCGAGGCCTGACAGACCACGGCGGGTAAATGCTATGAGCTGTGTGTAGTACACGAACACTTCTTTCCTTGCTCTCCTGGATCCTTGTCTTTCATATTTCAGAAACGAAAAGAGATGTGAAACAGCCATGAAAACATTAGAGTCAACTCATCTAACCAAGTAAATATTTGCAAAAACCTTGAAAAGCCAGTCTGAGCCGATTCATGTCAGGATGGTAATGACGGCATCGTTCTGTTGCCAGCATGATGCTGCTTTGATGGAAGCTTACGGGCTACAAAGTGAAGGAAGCACAATGCATGCAGGAACACGTCTGCAGCACCAGCCACAGCAAAAAACCACAGAGCCTCCAGCCAGCGCTGCTGTTTGCTTTACCAAGGCTGCACAGTGAGTCCTGGAGCTCCTCTGGCTCCATCGTGCTGCTGAATTATTGAAATACAAAACACACACACACAGAAAATGAGCAGGAAAGAGAGGGAATGAGTAAGCCGACATGCAGAGAGGTGTTGTAGGTGTACACTGCAGAGTGAGTGGGTGTTTTCATTTCAGAAAAACTCACACTGCACAGCTCTTCACCAAGCTCACTAAAGTTTAAGGAAACATTAAGGTCTAACCTGTCCATTCAGATCCTGACCTACGTACAGGAATACTGTGACTGTGATAGTCTGATTAGTGCAGTGGATGTTGAAAACATGCCTGTTCAGAAGAGGCTGAACACTTTCTGGAGGAACACCCACACAGCTTCACACTCTGAACTGAACTTTCTTTGGTCTGAAGCGACACTCCTGATATGATGAAATACACTCTGGTTCACAGGACAAGACACAATAAGGGCAAAGTTCACCATTAGCTAAGGTAGGAAACTGCCTGGGGTCCCAAACTGCTGTATTTATGATGATACTGAGATATGAAAAACATTGAATTATGTTCCTGTTCTTACTTATTGTACCCCAAAGCACTTACAATATATGCAATTCAACAGGAAGTCATATCCATCCATCTATCCAGTCATATGCATAGTTTTAATATTTTTCTTAAATGTACTAAAGTAAATATTATTACTATTATTATTATTATTCTGCTGTTTCATTACTGGGCTGGCACGGTGGTGTAGTGGTTAGCACAGTTGCCTCACAGCAAGAAGGTACCGGGTTCGAATCCCGGGGCCTTTCTGTGTGGAGTTTGCATGTTCTCCTCATGTCTGTGTGGGTTCTCTCTGGTACTCTGGCTTCCTCCCACCATCCAAAAACATGCATGGGGATTAGGTTAATTGGTTAATTTAAATTGACTGTAGGTGTGAATGTGAGTGTGAGTGGTTGTCTGTCTCTATGTGTCCTGTGATGAACTGGAGACTTGTCCAGGGTGTACCCTGCCTTTCACCCTAAGACAGCTGGGATAGGCTCCAGCCCCCCGTGACCCTATGTAAGGATAAGAGGTAGAAAATGGATGGATGGATGTTTCATTACTGTTCAATAAAATCAATAAAAGTATTCTATTCTCTTCTGTGTATTTTTAATTAGGAGAAAAAAAAGTCATACTATATTTACAAAAAATAACTGTCACTGCAGTTCAATTCTTTTTATCTGTTGTTTCCACACAAAAAATGTCCGAATCAAATCTAGGTTCATGTGTAAACAAAAAGACTGCTAAACTGATGAAGAGAAACGAGATGAAAAAGAGGGAGAAAGGAGAGAAGACAATGGAGAGCGATGTGGAGGAGTCGACAGAGGAGAGGAAGAAAGGGAAGAGGAGGCACCAGAACAACAAGTGACAGAGAGGTGGAGGAGGCTGCTCCACAGCTGCTCCTCCATCCTTTCCTTTACCAACAGGGCGGCACAGTGGCTCAGTGACTTGCAGCGCAGCCAATGAGGAGAGCGTATTCTTCTGTACAAACCATCGCTCGTGGTCACACTGTAGCCCATTTCAGTCAAGTGGAGATGAGAGGGCTGCAGGTCCAGAAGCAGACCTCTAAAGAGTGCATCAGTAAAAAAATATGTTCATGCTTACGTGTGGAATTTACAGTAGCTGTACTTTTCTTAATTCCTTTATAATAAAAAAAAAATAAGAGAGGTTTTGATTCAGGACATCGGTTTAGAAAGACAGAAAGAGCTCAGTGTCACTGCACTGCTATGTCTGTGTGTGTTGTGTGTGTGTTGGACAGGCAGAATAGTTGGTTCATGCATTGATGAATAGCATTTATGGTTTCTCCTTCAGAATGACACCTACGCTGCCTGCCTTGTTCCTGCTGCTGCCGTTTAGAGCATAGCCAAGCTTTAGCTAGAGCCTGAGTGTGTGTGTGACATCTAGCTTTATCACGAGCATTGCAAAGAAAGCAGGTTATACTGTATGTGTATATTTAACTGGTCAGCTAGATTAAAATGTGTGTGTGTTATTTTAGAGTGGCAGGAAAACAACAAGCGTCTGTGCAGAAGCAGCCATCAAACAATGACGACCTGTCACCAACATGCATCTAAACCCAAATCAAACTAAAACACCTGTGCGTTCACCTGTCAAAGAGACTATGAAAGACCAGACAGTGTTTTTTGGTTTGTTTGAGTCCTTCCACTGAGAGCTCTGAAAGCTTATTTCCAAGGACAGAAAGAGGCACAAAGTTGAATACACTTCAGGAAAAAATAGGATCACAAAATCCTCCAGGGAACTTATTCCTCAGCATCTCTTTTACCACACGTTTTTACTTTTCCACAGCTGCCTTTACAAAACTCTTTGAGCGCCATTGATGTATTAATGTGTCATTTAAAATCCAACGCTTGAGTGCCATAAACGTATATATATATATATAGACTGTATATATATATATATATATATACTGTATATATATATATATATATATATATATATATATATATATATATATATATATATATGCTTCAACATGAGCGTTTGATACAGATGAAAAATACTTATAGAGCACTATGTGACAATTTACATTTGCACAATATTTTGGTGACAAAAACAAAATAGCAATCTTTTTTGATAGGACACACATGCCACGTTTGTGTGCTTTTTATGGCTGTAATCTGCAATCTGGTTGTGGCCGATCTTTCATCTGGCTCTGCTTGCCACCAGGTAGGTTGAGCTGTCGTAAAAAACTATCTGTGCGCATGTGCTGGTGAAACAACATGATTGGCTGATAACTTTGCTGGTTCGGCTGTAACAACGCAGTGACTGAGTGGCTGTTTGTGAAAGGAGGTGGGACAGGCGCCATCTTTGCCATTTACAGATCTCTCCATTCAAAATGATCTGAGTGGTCTGTCTCTACAATATAGAACGTCTCTGGTACCGCTCAGTTCTACCGGAGACACTCTGCTAATGTGCTTTCTCCCTTCCGACATCCTCGATTTTGAGTTTGATGGTCAAGGATATCGTTTTGAACCGGAATACACAGACAAGGAGCTCAGAGCTACCAAGTGGAAGTTTACGCGTTGTGAGGTATCTGAAAAAAATAGAGAATTTACAAAATGCCCAATAAAACACGAAAGAAGCTGTATTTCGCTTTAATATTTAATATGGAACATCAGTGAACATCAGTAATCACTAAAACAAACGTTTAGGGGTTGTTTTGGACAGGTTTGCATTGGCCCAGAGCTACCCGGCACAGCTAAACGAGCCCAAATAACCGAGACAGGACCAATCTTCAAAATCTCTGTCAACCACTCTTTTGTATCCTAATCAACCTAGAAAGAGGGCTCAAAGTGTAAAATACTGGAATATGCCTTTAACTTGTCCTTGGGGTAAGATAGTTCTTTAAAGTAATTGTATACTCAACAACGAAACGGCCCCAAACTACCTATAAAAGGTGTTAAATATGAGTAAGCATTTGGTTTATCACATCCTTTCAACAAATGCACAAAAAGAATACTTTCTAGAGATTAAATGTATTCAAAAAAGCCGTATTGGAGTTAACGGAGGACCATAGTATGGCCTGCGTGTGGATAGGTCAGCCTCTTTGAGCCACCTGCGCACTGTTTGAGCACTGATACGGGGTTGGTGACGTCCAGGTGTCTCAGCAGCAGTAAAGGTGGCAGGAAGTGTCCAGTCTCTGATATAGTGAAGATGGATATGGTGATCCTGAAGGCTGGTCGTCACACGTAGTCTGCTGCTGCATGGATGATCTGAAGCGTTGTTTGTGGCATGGAATCTGGTTCTGAGACGACTAATTGTTGATTCATGAACGTTCATTGCCTTTGCAACATCTCACGCACTCATGTCGGCATTCAGCATTCCAACAGTACGTTCACGTTGGATTTGCGTCAGTCGCGGCGTCATTACAAAAGCACTCAGAGAAAAGTATTTTTTCCCATTTTATGCAGGTTGGGTAGACAAACAAAAGGGTCGACCACACCTCCATTAATCTGGCCATCAGAATACAGTGTCACAACACACACACTGCATTTTTGCCACGTTACCATTCATGTACAACCTTTTGTCCAAACAAGCATTTTCACACAAACGGCAACAACTAGAATTCACTTTATGAAACTTGCGTTTCTTTTGTTGTTGAGTGTATTAACCCTTTAAGTCCTGAGCCTATTTTGGCCGTTTTTTTTTTCATACTTTTGATTTTGTCTCTATATCCATCCATCCATTATCTACCGCTTATCCTCATAGGGTCGTGGGGGGCTGGAGTCTATCCCAGCTGTCTTAGGGTGAAAGACAGGGTACACCCTGGACAAGTCTCCACCTCATCACAGGACACATTTGTCTCTATACACCACATAAAAATGTTTAATATGCCCATGCTTGGTATCTTTTTTTCAGCACAACTTCATCTATAAGAAGAGATAATTATTATTTCAGTACAACCTACTCCATTAACGTTTGGGCCAAAAAATAATCAAATTCAAATTGAGTAAAAAAAAAAGTGTATCTGTTACAATAAAAACCACAAACATGCTCAATCAACTGTTTTGGAACTTGAAAAAACTACATATAGGTGGCTAATATGAATATGTAAAATATGTAAAATTGAAATAAAGTAATACTATGTACAAATATTTACAAGAAAAAATCTGATCACGCTGGTGTGATCATAGGCCCCACAGGGTTAAGTATTTTGGTACTTCTTCCACGCTCATTAAGTTGTATTGTCCTACTCTGGTAATAATGGAACTATGAGTTCATTTGAACACAGTGAGTGAATTACTCTATTTGATTCTTATCCTCCATGCTCACAACAAATTCAAATTCTGCAAACACCTCCCAACCTGAGTGACAGAAGGTGCTGAGAATTAAGTGACAGAACAAGCGGGGGAAAATGGAAAAAGCAGGTGGTTATTATCTGAAAGCCGAGCATGTCATTGTCCTTCCTGAGGACAACTCCTCTCTCTCAGCTCTGGTTGGCTAAGCCAATAAACATCCAATTTTCCCTTGGGTTTGTCATGAAAGAGGCTGCTGATTGCACTCTGGGAGCAGCTAATTTGTCAGTGTATGGAGATGGAAAACTCGTTCTCAAGGGTTTAGGAGAGATGAAGAAAGTGTCAGATGAGCTTAAGTTAGTGGTAAATTCATGGTGCTGCAGCATGGGCATCACAACTGGGGCTGGAAAACTACTTTTTATTCGCAAGGACACAAAACCTCTTGAGCCTTGACTTTTTTCTGTTAATCTGCTCTTGATTAAGTGATTTAAACAGTGTGATAGTCATACACTGTCTGCTTCTTACAACAATGCCTGTCCTACAGGACAGGTTTTCAACAGATGTTCGATTCACACATAACGACATGTCATGATAAATTCAGGAGTTTTCGTCCTGTAGTGTGTGGTCAGCAATGATCTGGCCTAAAGAGCTCATCACACACTAACAGACTTCCTGATGGCAGGAATGCCATTATTGATTGGTGATGTTTGTCTCCTTATTCTGGGGGACAGATCAGTGTCACTATGAATCTGAAGGGGACATGTCCATAGAGACATCTGAGAGCATGAATGTAAGCAATCTGAATTCATCAATCAGGAATTCATTTACGAGGCAACGGACAAAGGCACCACATTGTGCTAGTCACTGTCAAAAGTAACAACCTTACTGCCCAACACTGGTCTTTAGCCACGAACAACAAGATATCCAATCATAAACACTGAACATGTGAAATATTTGCGATTTGAAATTGTGAAGCTATCTCACACCACGGGAATATCTGGTGAGCATTGCTGCACCGCATACAAAATACATTCTCCTCCACTGTGTGGGCTGAAATCTCTATGGAATGTCTCAAAGTCAAGGAATGGCTGGACACCACGTTGAAAAACGGAAATATTTTTTTAATTATCTTCTAAATCGTTTTCTTTCAGCAGAGCTTCTTTTGAACAATTGGCCTTGAACCACTTGTATAAACATTTCTGTGGCTAAAACAAATAATTTAGCGAAACAAATTTTGACAGATTTTAAATTTTCATTCGTTCATTTCATTTTTCATTTTATTTCCTGTCTTTTCTTGTGTTTTGAAGGTCACAACCATAGTTCAAATAGTTTAAAATAAATTTCATTCTTGTAATAATCATTTCTTTTTCCATTATATTTCTTACTTTTTACTGACTAAATATTCATTGTGATTTTTATTACTTATACTTATATACTATTTAATTGCCGTTGTTTGTTGCTTCTTCTTACTGTTACTTGTTTTATGCTGCTATCTTATTCTATTCTGTGTGTAAAGTATGTATTGATACCACAGTGTCAATATAAACATTTGAAATTATGCACTAATGAACTATATATAATGTAATAAGATCAATGGAAGCGAGTGTGTCTTTAGACAGCAGTGCTGATGTATTGGCAGATAGATTCACTGATGTTTAGCCTTATATATGGTATCATTATGGTGTTTTTTTATGTAATATTCTTATGAACATTTATGCACCCAGGTTGTTATGTCAAGCCAGTCTTGTTAAGTTAAGTGTATTTTTTTATGTCGTGTTTATTATTTATTGTCCAGTGGTGTTTTATTTTGAAGATAACTGTCTCTCCTCTCATTTCAGCCATGTCACTTCCTGCCCTCCTGTTTACCATGTCTGCTTGATTGTCTGCTCCGCCCCTTTGCAGTGCTGGTAATAACGGCGTTAGAGTATAACGGCGTTACTTTTTTCAGTAACGGGTAATCTAACTCATTACTTTTTCTATCGTTACAACTCCATTACCGTTACCAACTCACTGTTACTGCGTGTTACTGAAGCTACTCATTGAAGCTGTCATCCGACTTGACTCACACAGACACAGGAGCTGCAAATGTGTGTGTTTTTTTTCCCTTTAGTGAGGGGGGAGGAGAGGGGTGAGATAACCGCCTAAGTAAAGCTGCTTTCACACCGAATGTGTGCCGAGAGAAACCCATTCACTGTGTATGTGGTTGACCTGCGCAAAGGTGCAGTGGTGAGCTCCATGCAAAGGTGCAGCCGCAGGGGTGGAGTTTGCACTCTTATAATATAATAATAATATAATATAATATTTCAACGTGGGTGCAGTGCTTGTGGGCAGCACGTGGGCGGATGTTTACACACAAACCCAGCACATAGCAGCACACACACACAAACTATCAGAGATGGTGAGTCCAGAGTCACAGGGAAGGACGGCGTTTTCGAGGTGGAAATACAGGCACTACTTTAACCTTGGAAAAAAAAACAAAAACAAAAAAAAAACTCATTGAGGTAAAAATGTACATGTTGTGTACATTCTGTCCCAAAAGCAAAAAGTTTGTCCACATCTGGTGTAAGCAACTCCAATTTAATGAAGCCCACACTTCTACTAAACTAGTGGCCAAATTTAAACTGTTTACTTTTCTGATGAAGAAAAGACTTGAAGTACAGTTGTGGTCTGTTGAGGTGTAATAAATATTGAAACCTCTGTGCAGGTAGGCTACCTGACTTTGCTGTTCTCTTCTATGCACCTGGCTTGTGAAACCTGCTCTGAAAAAAATCCCAATTCTCAGTTACTTTTTGGGAGAAGTAAGTAATTACTTTTTCAAAGTAACGTGCCCATCAGTTTGTATTGTTCCTTTGATCATACTGTACAACCCACCAGTCAAGTCGAGTGTCAGTCTAGTCCGTGCCTTTGCTGTGAGTCAGAGAGTTTGTTATTTTGCCACTTTGTTGTTAGCATCAGTGTGTCAGTGTAGTGAGAGTGAGCGTAGTCAGCATCTTGTTTGTTACTTTGCGTATTTTTGCCTCCTCACTCTGTGAATGATTTTTCTAGATTTAGTTAGTTTTCCTTTTTTCTTCTCATTAGAGTGGTTTTCTGTTTATTAGTCAGCATTATTTTTTGTACAGTTAGTTTAATATTCTTTCTGGTGAAGTGTCTTTTGTTTTTTCAGTCAGGTTTACTCACAATAGATTCCTCCCCTCTTAGAGAAGTGTCCTTGTTTAGTTATAATCCTTCTTAGTGAAGCGTTTTGAGTTCAGTTAATAGTCAGATGTGTGTCAGGTCAGTCGTTTTTTTCCTTCCTTGTGAAGCATTTTGTTTTATAGTAAGTGATTTTGTGTTCTGTAAATAAAAACATGTATTGTTATTTGGGGGCGGCAGTAGCTCAGTCTGTAGTGACTTGGGCTGGGAATCGGAGGGTCGCCAGTTCAAGTCCAGGTCGGACCATGTGTGGAGTGTGGACTGGTAGCTGGAGAGATGCCCGTTCTTCCTCCTGGGCACTGCCGAGGTGCCCTTGAGCAAGGCACCAAACCCCCAACTGCTCTTCTTCTATTTGATACTTTGGTTCTGACTTGTGCTTTTGGGTTCTGCCACCCTGAGTTCCTTAACACAGTTGACATTCATCATGCGTGTGCAGTGTGTCATTTACACAGTGGAACGCTCATACAAGTCCACAGTATGATGGAGGTGACTGAAGGGTATTCTTCTAAAAGGTATTCCCTCACCTGGTGTTTAGATGATGGTTGAAAGCACTAACTTAATTTAAACTCGACGAAGTGGTCTGATCCACAAAATAGTGAATGTGATTAAATTGTCCTTGAGCAAAACATGGACCTGCTTTTGATTTGACAATTAAACCACTTCAATTTAATTATGTGTGTGTGTGTGTCCTCACCACGGTAGTAGAACAGGCACATGTCGGACAGAACAAACCACCTCTTCTTCCACAACTTCATGCCTGTGCTGTCCTGTGGGGTCAAAGGTCATGATGGGGTTATTCCAGAAATACATACACACACACACACACACACACCCAACAGCTCCTCTTCTTTGATCTCCCTTCTCTTTCCTCCTCTTGAAACTCTCACTCTCTCCCTCCAGCTGCATCTATTAACCAGCTTCTAGCTCCCCCTCTGCGACAAAATGTGCTGTTTTATCGCTTCATAATGCAGAGATGAATTTGCCTCTGTGGTGCTTGGGGTGAAGGCATGTGATTTGTTCTCTGGGCTGAAAGAATAAGGGTTTCTCCTGAGGGGCTGAGGGTCTTCACAGAACCATTCTCTTATTTGGAAGGAGAATATTCTAAGGGTAGTTTAAAGCATGGATGTTAAAAGCTCCTCACATCACATATGCACATGTAAAAACTGTGATTACAATCCATGATTGTTGTGGGTTGCACAGCACAGCATCAATCCTGGTCCTGTAGGAGCCTCATTAGGAACCCTGGTACACCTTTTCCACCAAAAGGAACCTGGTGCTAGTTCAGTGCTCGTGTTAGTGCTGGTGCTTAGTTGGTTCAACTTTGCGTTCCTCCTGAGCACCGGTCGCTTTTCCATTGGCAAGGAGCCCAGTCAGAGCCACGTCATTATGTCACTGCAAAACATCAGTCCATCACAGCATTCACTTTCACCTGGCCACTGTTTTAGTAATGGTGCAAAATCAAATAAGTCTCAATGCTGGTGCTAACAGATGTCTGCTCCTGGCCTTGCAATAAATCCAGAGCCAAAAAAAACAAACTGTTACTGGCTGCCCGTCTTCCTTAATCACTTCGAGTGGTGACTTCTTTTGAGAGCAGATTGTATCAAGGCTGCGAGACGGAGGTCATCTATTACCTGGGCACAGCCACAATCACAGTACTGGTGGAACACCATTGTTCTGGATTGTTTCCGTGTGTCCCAGGAGTCAATTTAATACATTTGATCGAACCAGGCAGTATTTACTCCTGTCTTGAAGGTCACTTGCTCCAAGCCTCCGACATAATCGGTGCTTAGCTCTGGACCAGCAAAGACTTGGTGCTTGTCTGGCCCCAGTTTTAAGCACCAGGGGCTGGTGCTTAGGCTGTGGAAACACAAAGAACTGGTGCTAAGTCAGGCTCTGGCTGTGAACCAGCCCTGGAAGCACCCTGGCGGAAAAGGGGTATGGATGGTTTACCTTGCGATAACCTCCTGGGTGGGTTCTTGTTAGCATCCTAAGAAATGTTCTGGACAGAACGTATCATGGGGGTTCTGGGTGGAACCTTGCATAGATTCTATGTACAAACCTTTATGTTGGGTTCTTGGTAGAGCCCCAAGACAGTGTTTCAGCGGGAAACTTCTAGAAAAGGTTCCAAGAATAAATAACAAAAAGAAGAAACTTGCAACGAGTGGGTAGAAGGATGAGAGAGAGAGAGAGAGAGAGAGAGAGAGAGCAAGCTGAGCCTCGAGCTGGGTTAGATAAGGTCCAGTCTATCCGTCCAGCAGCAACAGGATCCTCAGGTTCCAAAGGCATGTAGTCGTCAGCTGCTCAACAAATATTCGAGCACAAGTACCCTTTACTGCCTGTTCCACGTCACACTAGTGATGATTTGTTCAGCCCAAACAAGTTGTAACCTTCTATTGGCTTAGATCGCTTGAAACCGTGATTGAGGTGGTACCCAAAAAAGCACCAGGACCCACTGCCATCCACAGCTTTTGTTATCAGAGGATGGAACCTGCCAACATCACTGTGGTTACAAACAGAGGTTGTGGTATTATAACTGTAGCTACTGGACATAGTGGGTAATTCTATCTATCAATCTATTCTCCTCCAGTTATGGACATTTCTGAACATTCATCCACTGCATGAACACAGCCAGCCAATCAGGATGTGCCTCCCCTGGGTGGATCATCTTGCTGTGTCTCAGAGAACCACAGTGGGAGTGGGTTTTGGTGTTGGTTGGTGAACAGATCCACCTTTGCTCCTCAGACACCACAGGCTCTCCGCCATCACTCAACAAGGCAGAGGACCAAACTCTGCTGTCTGTTGCTGTAGGCATCATCCACACATGCCTCCCGCATATCAGTGGCCTGAAGTACAGGGGAATCAAGAACAATGCCTGCCGCTCGAGGAGGCTGACGCTCCGGTCCATCAGGGAATAAGAGCAAAGTCCAGTCTTTTCCCATGTATGGAGGAGCTGCTGCAAAAGTGGAGAAAGTAATCCACACTTTTCATGAGCTTGCTGAGTATTCTCGTATCGACCTACTGCCTCCTTCTCTGGAGTGGAATGGGATGAAGCATCACCCTTGGTTCTGGCCAGACTCAAAAAGACGACATGGAGAGCCTGGGAGGTGGGGAGGAATATGCTCCGTTTTAATGAAAAACATTCTTTACATTTTCAGCAGCAGTTTTGCAGAGGTTACTTTCCATCATATTAATCAATGACGGTGGGGTGGGAGGGTGAGACTGGGCAGGGAAAAGCCAACACAAACCAGTTTTTGCAGCAATCGAAGCTTTGTACTCTCGGACCAGCTGGGTGACAGTGGAAGCGACCCTGCTAATGGGCCCTCATCTACAGTGTCTGCTGGCAGACAAGACATACTGCCAGATGTCTGATAGAGGGGATGAACAATGGTCACCTGACCTGGACAAGCCGGGCTGCAAAACCATGGTGATGATGCCTCACTGGCTTGTACTGGACATCTATAGCATATGGTCATCATGCTTCAGTACGTCAACAGGATGACCAGTGACAGCAGCAGAGAGCTGTTGGCTGGAGCAATGACTCTGGCCCATTCTCACTGGAGTGAAGTATCACACCATAGTGCTGGAAGGAAACCATCTATCACAAACTCAAACACATCCCACACACTTGAACTTCCTGTACCTGTTTGTAAAGCCAGTTGCTCTTGACCACCGGGGCATTGGGGTTCCTCTTGATGGAGTTTGACCTCTTTCCAAAGTTGTGAACTTTTTTGGAAGACCTAGAAGGCTGTTGAAACATGAACACAAAACATGACTAGGTAATAAATGTGGAATGTTTATATCTATATATTCAGAAGGACATACAGAAGAAACGTTCACATTGTACGTATTGAAACACACATTTTGAATAGTCACACAAAGTTCTATAAATCTTGTTGTGCTGTAAAACAATACAGTAGCTATTAAAAGCTAATTTAGCTCATTAAACAACCCCCGATACGTCATGGCTCACTAGTGAAAAATGCAGCACTGCAGCATGTAAGCACATTTTATATCAGAAAGATACAGTGCATTATTTGTGTAAGTTTGAAAAGAAATTACTATTGAACCAGATGAGACTACATGTTGACATTAAAGTGAAGTTTCCTAAAGGTTTTGGTGATTTTCTGGCCTTTCCAAAAAGGTTTCCCAACCTTTTGATTTTATATTAGGAACCAACAACAAAGTTGGTTGACATTACTGACACTACTGTAGATCTTTTTGCCACAGACTGTCCTGTCTCCAAAGAAATTTAAGCACACAACACAATACGTTTAAAGCTTCTTCATTATGTTGGGGACAACATTGTATTTGCTGTTGCACATCCATAGTGTACAGACAGGGTTTACACAGAACACTGCTTAATGTGACACAGTGATTGGCATTAGATATTCCAAGCACATGCATGCTCCTCAGAGGAAAAGCCTTGCTCATTTAGAATGTGGAGATAATATATTCAAAATATCGTGCACATCAAACATGGGCCTTTCAATGTCAAAGTGTTTTTTTGGCATCTGGCGGAAGGGGGCTCTCCTGTACCCTGTGAGTAATTTTGGGGCTTCTGGGACATGTAGTCAGAACATGAAGAGATGCTATAAGCCACAGAGATTGAAGCAGGAAGTGGAGACGTCAGGATCAGAGAACAGCGCAATCAGTTCTAGAAAAAAGTGGTGATTTTGGTGAAAGTGTCCTCTACTTCAGACAAAACAAGAATGGAACAAGGGAAAAACAAATATTTTTTTTCATGATGAAATCGAGAGTTCATGTCTGTGTTTTCAGAGTCATAGTACAAAATATTCTGTGGGTCTTCAAAATTACTCAAAATGGCCAAAAACACTGGTACAAGGCACTTTCTGTTTTATAAAAGAGCTGACACTCAATGAGTTAATTATACAGACTGCAAAACACATCTTTTATCTCTTCAACTGGTTTGACCTTTTTCCTAAAACACACTCTCTCCTATAGGTGTTTGGTCTTCTGTTTGAAACGTCTCATGAATGCTTACTGTACATATACATGGTGTTATACTTTCCTTTAACCTGAGTTAGTCTGACACGAGTTCTGAGTTACGTCAACACAACATGAACATTCGGTGCTGTGTCGACTCAGCATGTTACCATTACACTGTAACTTAGCTTGGAATCAGGGGGAAACAGCTTGCCTGGCTCAGTCTGCTGGTTACAAAATCTGCCTGCCAGTACTTCTTAAGCTCACTAATTAACATGCTAGATCTCACATTGGCTCTGAGCAGTGGCTATGTCGCCAGGAAGTGATGCCTCTCAGCATACTTCAAATAATGTTGAACTATTATTAAACGCAGCAGCACAAGCAATGAAAGGAGAGGGTAAAAGTTTGGTACCCAAGATGAACTGATTTAAGTGATTTCAGTTGAAGTCACAATTAAATGTCTAATTTCCCAGCATCAACACATTTTACACAGCTAGGTACCATACTTTGTAACTTCTTCTGTCTGTGCTGCACTTTTGGTGTTTGCCATAAGTAGAAGGGATTTACTGCAATTACACGCATCAGCTGAAGAGAAATCACATGTCATCACATGGGGTCGTAGAGGACTGTACAGCAGAATACAGTGCACTACGTTAGAGCAAAATATTCAATACTGAACATCCCCATGCTGACGTTTATGATGAAAATAATGTGCTAGCATTCTAGCATTTGCTAAATTGCAAAATATTAATGCAAAAAGATATATTCAGCAGTGGACCGAGCTATAATGACTGAAAAATGTATCACCTTCAGCCTCTGTCTGCTAATGATGCTCATAAATGTAATGTTATATAGATTATGAGTCCTTAACAGAGCTATGCTTAAGATTTAAGGCATGTACGGATGAGACCAACCCGTGTGGATGAAGTGGAGGTGGCAGTCGTGACGGTGGTCGCCGGGCTACCAGGGAAGGTGCTGTAGTCGGAGCCACCTGTGTAGTTTGACGCCTCGCTCATGGTGCTCATGGGACGTTCCTTCTTGTCACTGCCGCTGCCCTGCTCTGACGAAGCCTTAGGAGCCGGCCTAGCACAGGGCGAGAGACATACACAGACAGGGAGAGAGGGAGTCAGTCACACGCTTGACCTCTGTGCTGATGTATGAAAGTAGCACACCATGCTAGAGCTAAGAGATGTGACCATGACTAAGAAAACACTGCACTGCATTTTTGTATTAAATTGTGTAAATTCAGTTAGATAAATAGAAAAAAGTAAATAGAATACAAATAATAAAAATAAAATCCTTCAGCTCAGTGGGCAGAGTGGATGTCCTTCGACCCCAAGTTGTATCTTTGAGTGAGACTTTTAAGCCCCAGGTTGCTTCCTGGGACTGTGCATAGCAGCTTGAAAGGCTAAGCCTAACGGATGGGTTAAATGGAGCAATCCAATTTCACTATGTACATACACAGAGAGAAAGAACTTGACATTATAAGAAATGCAAGATGAAAGCTGGTGTCCTCACAATTATGGTCAGCCATCTAACCGGACGTGGGCATCAGTCCACACTGTGTGTGGTTGTCCTCAGTTCAGTGTTAACACGCACTGCTTTAACAAAGGTGTGGAGGTGTCCTTGGTGAAATGAGTTCATTCTGTAAAAATAACTGTGACGTCACTGTGAGCAGGTATCCTAACAAACTGTGCTACCGAGATGACAGCGAGGAGCCGTTAATGTCAGAGGCTGACAATCCAGCTAGCCAATCAGCCAGCCCCCCATCTCATATTCTCCCTCTTAATGACACACTATCGCTGTCAGGGTCATTAAAGAGAGCAAGGATAAGAACGAGAGGAAGGCTACGGCGGCTGGAACAGGTGCAAGCAGAGAGGGAGGCGATGGGGAGCCTCAGAAACAGAGATAAAGCAAAGGAGAAGGTGAGGGAAGAGAGTGGGCTTCATGAATCACAGCTTTTATCCTGTGGGTGTCACCTCTGATACATGCCCCTCCGTCCAGCCAATTTAAATGGTCTGCCATCTTGGCTTGACAAACTGAACCAGTTCAAAGTTTTTTTGACCATAGTTGAGTAGAAGGACAATAGCTAATGTGAGAAAAAGAAAGTTCAAGGTCCCAGAGTGATTAAAACTCTACAGCCATGTCTCAACACCCAAGGTGAGCAGAATATGAGCAAAGCACGTCAATGAAACTGATTGTCCACGTTGTTATTTTTGGTGACAGCACAAAACACACCAGGTTTTTGATTACTTCTGCACAGAGTGTAGTTTATGGTTTGTAACCATGTGGGGCAGTGCATGGGTATAACTTTTAAACAGCCCAGTAAAAGAACAGAACAACATATTGAAGGATGGGTTGTTTCTTTCAGAGGTTCTAAAACTCTGACAAGAGAGGTTTCAGAAAGCCATGATAAACCCACAGTACACTACCTGCTCAGTAAGGAAAGCTGAACAGACCCAGGAAATACAACAAGCTGCCCATACCTGAAGCACTCGAAACTGCCAAACAGAGACTAACAGCTCTGGCCTCTCAGCTGAAGAGATACACCAAGGAGGTAGAGGCTAGGAGAATAAACAAGATGTTCTCCACTCACCCGGCCAAGGTGTACTCTCAGTGGCAGGAAAGTAACATCAGCCCAGATCCACCAAGAGCTGAGATGGAAAAATACCGGAAGAACATCTGGGAAAGAGAGGCATCACACACCACCAATGCCCAGTGGTTAGTGGACCTGAGAACTGACCACAGCAGCCTCCCAGAACAAGAACCAGTAACCATCTCAATGGCAGATGTCCAAGAAAGAGTGTCAAAGATGAAGAACTGGACAGCCCCGGGCCCCGACATGATCCATACGTACTGGCTTAAGAAGTTGACAGCTCTCCTTGGACGTCTGGCAGCACAGATGAACCAGCTGCTAAGGGATGGGATGGGACCCACCCAGGGTGGCTAACTAAAGACAGGACAGTCCTCATCATGAAGGACCCCCGGAAGGCACCCATCCCATCATAATTACTGGTTTATTACTGCAGATAATTACAAGATCACATTCTGGAGGTTTAACATGAAAACTGTATTTAGCATCAGAAATAGCAAAAAATAACCGATGAGTTGACTCAAACTCCCTAAAAGTCTCAGCATGTGCTACATCCGGCAGGATATTAAAGTGTCATCTAAGCTTCCTGCTATCGGCCCACACCACTAGGTGTTTCAATCTCTCACACACCCACAGTGTGGGTGCAGTCAGTCTATTCAACCTCAACATCTTCACCAGTTGAGCTCAGGATCCATTTATTATGAAATATTTGCTGAATATTTCATAATTATTCACATATCAATTGTGTGCAAGTGAAGTGTCTGCAAGCAGGCTTTAGAAAACAGAGAGCCATTGTTGCCGGAGGCAGTGACAGTGAATTGGCGGCCAATTGACTGCTACTCGCCTCTAGTAACAAAAGCCCTACATCGAAAGCATGGTGACTAACACACACACACACACACACACACACACACACACACACACACACAACAAAAGTCACTGTTTTCCCCTCTTTCAGTCTCTTCTCTCTGTACTGTACTGTCTCATCTTGTCTGCCTTTTCATCTGTCAGTTGCTCTGCCACCTTACTCTTTATTAACATGTACTCATAAAGCCTTCCCTTTGGCTGCTGTATTTACGCTCACTTCAGTGACTTACTGATGAAACGGTTATGTGAGGCAGGCTGTTGCTCTACCATCTACAGCAGGATCAGAGTGAACGGTATTAAACAGAGTTTTTACCCAGATCCTGATGTGCAGTATGGCTTCCCTGCATTTTGAGTGCCAGTGTTTATTTGTTCTGAAAGAGAATGATGTCACTGATGACTCAACTCTTCCTTTTTTGTTCTTTGTTTCTTAGTTTCAGTCAAAGCACATTTCTAATTGTGGAAACAACACACTGGTAAGCATATCATACATATTACTTTTGAAACAATCCAATTAAAAACATAACTCATACACTATATTGCCAAAAGTGTTCACTCACCCATTCAAATAATCAGAATCAGGTGTTCCAATCACTTCCATGGCCACAGGTGGATAAAATGAAGCACCTAGGCATGCAGACTGCTTTTACAAACATTTGTGAAAGAATGGGTCGCTCTCAGGAACTCAGTGAATTCCAGCGTGGAACTGTGATAGGATGCCACCTGTGCAACAAATCCAGTCGTGAAATTTCCTCACTCCTAAATATTCCACAGTCAACTGTCAGCTGTATTATAAGAATGTGGAAGTGTTTGGGAACAACAGCAACTCAGCCATGAAGTGGTAGACCACATAAACTGATGGAGCGTGGTCAGCGGATGCTGAGGCACATAGTGTGAAGAGGTCACCAACTTTCTACAGAGTCAATCACTACAGACCTCCAAACTTCATGTGGCCTTCAGATTAGCTCAAGAACAGTGCACAGAGGGCTTCATGGAATGGGTTTCCATGGCCTGACCTCAACCTGATAGAACACCTTTGGGATGAATTAGAGCAGAGACTGAGAGCCAGGCCTTCTCGTCCAACATCAGTGTGTGACCTCACAAATACACTTCTGGAAGAATGGTCAAAAAGTCCCATAAACACACTCCTAAACCTTGTGGACAGCCTTCCCAGAAGAGTTGAAGCTGTTATAGCTGCAAAGGGTGGACCGACGTCATATTGAACCCTATGGATTAGGAATGGGATGTCACTTAAGTTCATATGAGAGTCAAGGCAGGTGAGTGAATACTTTTGACAATATAGTGTATAATTTTCTGAAAAAATGTACAGGAGAAAAATAAACTCTAGATGCAGTGCAGAACGCTAACAATGTGCTCTTCAGCAACAGATTCTGAGGGCTGGATCAAATAAAACTCATATAAATGAAACATGCAATTTGATATTCATCTGATAAATGGAAAAGATGAGCAGATTGAGTCAGTTTTGAACAACGTGAGACTGCTTTATATTACATATATTTCATAGTAATGGAATTCTCTTTCTTTTGTATTTCTGGATTGCATCATAAAGTAACAGTTCCCAGTAAGAAATGTCAAAGCTTTAGCTGGGACTAAATACGACCCTGTCATTCATCAAGTCTGCAGCCTGACACTTGATTACATTTCATCACTTTAGAGGCAACAGAAGCCACTGCAGGAGGGAAAAAAAAGAGTTTCATTCGATTTGGAAGGCAACAAAAAGCATTAGTTCCTGTTAAATGACACACAGGGTTATTAGTCAGAGAGGAAATGTTATACGCTGGAGACACATGACATACACATTAATCATCCACAATATCATTTCTGCATTTGCATAGCAGCTCATCAAGCAACTTGTACAGAGTTTGAAATCAATTTAGCAAGAGGCAGAAAGAAGATGAGAGAAAATAAAAGAGTTAAAGGGAAAGCTGGGAGAAGCATCCCGTCATTGGGATTATTGTGTCGTTCTTTGCTTTTCATTGTGAGCAAAGTGAATTTTCATGAATTCAGATTTACTGAAATTAACAGAACGTCTTGACTGTTGTCTGACGGAGTCACATGAGACACTTGAAGCAGGAGGACTCCACTAGCCTAGCTCTCTAGTCCTCACAGTAATAAGATCTAATGCCATATGCCATGTTCAATTTCACCATCAATTCATATTTATCCCACTACCACATTACAATAAAATATGCAATGGTGTCACTTATTCGATCCTTTTTATTCTATTTTTATATGCTACATATGTTTTCATTGCTGCTGAATGAAAGTTAAATCTAGTGGTGAGCAGCACACATGAACAGACAGTTTCTGAGTGGTTCATGGGTGCCGCTATATTTAGCAGATACTGTTGAGGCACTAAATACAGAATATACTGTGAAGTTCCATATTTGTGTTTCATTTCCTCAATATTTATCCCTCTTGTACATTCATACTCATATTCACATGTATATAAGACAAATATTATATCTATTTTCATGCTATTTAAGATTTATATGCTTTTTTCATACTCATTTCTTATTTTTATACTTATTTTATTCTTATATACTGAAAAGGGAGAAGTTCCAATTTCGTTGTACAATGGTACAATAACAATAAAGGGCATTCTATTCTATTCTATTCTACTGGGACTGTTTGTTGGCGATGGAGAGCTTTTCCTACCCAACCAGTTAGCCCTTACCCTTGCCTCCTGTAGCGTACTGTCAGACTGAAGACTGTTCTTTGGAAACACTTGAGATGTTGATACTGCTCTTCTCATCTGACTGATCAATCAAGACAACAGCGTTCTTGGATGTGGAGCTTTTTTTTTTTTTTTTAAATTTACTTGATGCTAATGACAGATCGTGCATGTAGCTGGTTTTAGTCAGAGACAATGGTGAAGCTGTGTTGAAAGCAGTCCTTGCAGTGCAGATGGTGGGTATTACCTGCTCAGAGCCTCTGTAGGCTTGTCAGGGTGGACAAGCTTTCCACAATTCATGCTAGAACAGGAACAGAACAAGGGAGGGAGAGACAATGACAAAACCAAATTGTGATTTTTGAAATAAATGATGACAAAAATCATAACACTGAGTTCAGAAACAGGCAAACAAAACAACACATGAATGAATAAAAGTTCTAAGGCAACCCAATAACCAGAAAAAAATGTTGGCATTGGACATTTCTGCAAATCTTGGATATGTTTCACTTCAGCCCCATATCACGCTTGCAGACGTTTGGAAAATATGTTTTGTGTTCAAATAATGACTTTAAACTCAAGTAATAACTGAAACAATGCAACAAAACAACCACAGTTATGTTCAGGAAATAACCGCATGAAGAAGACACTGGTCTCCCTGGTGTGCTGAAATATCCAACAGCAACATTTCCTGGAGGTGAGGTGAGTCGACTAAAATATTTTTGTTAGGAGGGTTTTGTGGTCAAACTCCACCAGTCTACCACTTCCTTCCTCCAGGCAATGGGATTATTCATTTAAAGCCATTCTGTTCCTCCATCAGCTCCCCAGAGCCTCCTTTGATCATTCACAGCCTCTCATTAGCTCAATATCATCGTTTCTGTTTTTCTCTTCATCTTCGCCTCCCCGTCTCAGACTTTCAGTCGTCTGTCTGTTTTTTTTTTATCTTATCTTTCTATCATTTATACAAGACAACTGAAGATATGTTAATAATTCAGTGAGGAGTTAGACAGGAAGGAAAAAAAGACAAAGGGTCACAAGAGCTCAGAGCTCAGTCAGATAAGCTTGACACATCTTTGAAAACTCCCATTAAATTTGTTCTCGGATCTAAAGTGAAGCAGTAGGGGAGAAAAAAAATCTATAATTTCATTCAACAGTTTCAATTAGGACCAAAAAAGGAGCGTTGTGTCGCAGTTAGGGAGATCTACTGGCAGGAATGGAACATCATATTCATAATGATGTTTTCTTCTGTGGATCAACACCTGATCACTAGGAATGGTTGTTTCTGCTTTGAATGAGTTCATATCTGCATAGTGAGTGGGTCCTTTTCATTGAGTCCACCATGCCCTGCCATGTTTCTACAGTAACCCAGAACGGACAAACCAAATACTGGCTTTCCTGAAAGCCAGCATAGCTCTCAAAACGCTGGTGAAACGTACTCCTAAAGTAGTGTTACGCTGATGAAATGATGTTATATTTGTGCCACATTCCTGAGCAAGCAGACAGGTTTTGGGCATAGAAATAGATTATTTGTTCAATAATACTGCTTTCACACTGAAATTAGCGGGTCGACGTGAGATTTTATCACCTGGGTCGACTCGCTCTGCGGCGGCATGCATGGGATCAGGACTTTCAGGGTTTCGGTGGGATTTCCAGAAAATGACGTAGAGCTAATTAACATACAGTATGTGCTTCCATTACAGATGGTGTGGCTATAGATTTGATTTGTTTGATTGACATTGTTCTCTGGGAGATCAACAGGAAGACCTTTCGCACTGCAGGTAGCTGAGCCCATAAATTCCCGGGTCGACTGGAGGGTCAAAATGTCACGACAACCCTTTTGAAAGGGACCAAACACTGGCTTCCTGGAAGCCACCTTAGTTCTCAAGACGCTGGTGAAACTGAGATAATGTGAGCCACAGAGTACTAAATCAGAGGTTCATACTCTCTCTGAGCTGTAAACCTTCTGACTTCTGTTACTCATAAAGTAGTGTTATGCTGAATTGTTATATTTGTGCCACATTCCTGAGCAAGCAAAGGCAGGTTTTTGAGCCTCCACATATAATATTTGATCCAGGGCCGTGCAGAGACCTTTGGAGGGCAGGTGCTTAAAGTTATAAGGGAGCACAAATTTGAAACACCATACAGAAACACACATTGCAATATAACCGGTTGAATGGCAGCAACCTGTCAAGTTTTGGATTAGAAAATAAGGGAAATTTTCCGGTGCCTGGTTCAAGCAGTCCCACCACCCCAGCCAAGCTCCAGTATCCCTTACATTTTAAGACAGATGTACAAGAAAGCTAAAATCACCACTTGTCAACTACTTATAAACTACAATTGGCTTTATGCACAGCGGCACTACTTCCTGAACTTCAGGTGTGCCAGGAAGTATCGCTATCACCTAGTATCACTGTCGAGACACTCTGCGCTGCATCCTACCACCCAGTCCTGGGCCGGATAATCATTTTTTTAAACGCAGGTTAAAATATGGGAGATTTACGGGAAAATACTAATACGGGAGGACGGTGGGAAAGAAGGGTAAAATACATGACTTTCCAGGCCAAAACAGGATACTTGATAGGACTTACAAAAAAAAAAAATCACTTTGACAAAAAGGGAACTTTGGGTATCAAGGGGCGAAGAAAGGGGCAGGTGCTCCAACACCCTCCCAAGTATAATGCTGGTGGGGCTAGTGCATAAAAGACTTAAGGAGGATTCACGATTCCAGAAAGATCTGTATAGGCTCACACGGAAACAACATGGTGGCATTTATGGATTTATCTACTCTGGGAGGTGGTTTCAAAAATTAGAGCATACAGGCTCCTGAAACACTGGTGGATGAAACAACCAAAAAAAAAAAAAAAAAACTTTGGCATTTACTCCTAAATTTGTTTTAACACATTTTGAAGTAGAACAGAACATCCTGTTCTGTTTAAATGTGAAATGTCCAGCTGACTGACAAAACAGAGCTTAATGCAGATTTCAGGTAAATAACCTCAGATTCAAACACACTTTGAGCCACTGAAACATCCTTGGTCATGAAAGTGAGAGAATTCTCTGTGCACACTCAACACTCAAAAGAGGAGATGAGGCAAAGCTTTGGGCTTTGACTCATTTTTTTTTCATTATTTCATTATTTTCATATTCATTTGAAAGTCAGACAGGAAGAAGGGAGTGAGAAAGCTTCAGGGCCCATGTGGCACTAACATGACTTTATCAGTACAGCTCCTGTGTGCCGTGCTGAGGATACTTTCTGACAAGGTTCTGAGCCTCCAGGTACAACACCAGGTTATAGGACTGACATGTCTGACATCTGACGGTATGTGTCACAAAGGTCACACAGAGGTCAGATATTATGAGGGTCAATTACAAACATAAGAAGGACATGAGGAAATGAGGAGAACAGGAGGAGGACAGCAGGCAGGCATTATCAGTCTCCTTTTGTCTCCTTTCATATCCTATCTCCTCTCATTTCCTATGTCCTCTCATCTCCTCTTGTCTCCTCTCATTTCCTATGTCCTCTTGTCTCCTCTCATGTCCTATCTCCTCTCATCTCCTCTCTAGCACAAGTAGCTCACTAGCAGCTCATAATCTGAGAGAATCTTAAAAGGCATTAATGAAATGGGAATTTTGTGATGTTTAAAAGTTTAAAGGCTACAATTTCTTCTGTATGCAATGGTATTATTCCGTCTATTATTTGGCCAGCAGTCTTACAGGTGTTGCTGTTGAACCACTTTAATCAGGATTTCAATGTTTGTTTTAGAGAAAAGACATTTTATAAATTCTACTGAGATTTGGTAATGGCATATTTCACCTGTCAATCTACTTCTTTCCCCTCAAAAATCGAAGGGGAGCTGCCTCCTCTGGTCTGCAGGTCTAATAACATTCATCATGTCTCTAAGTTACTCACACTGAAGTTTAGAGCAAAGATATTTTGCTTTCATCAGTCATCTGCAAGTCAAATGGGGTGTTAGCATGGTGACACTCTCATTATCACCACAGTTAAACAGTTGATGTTACCTGTGACTTTCTCACCCATCCCTGCTCTGAGTGTAGAAATATAAATCATGCACACCTCATTTACACACACACACACACACACACACACCTCAACACAGAGCAGTGTGATGGAGGAGATAATTGGGAAGTGTCAAAGTGATAGAAAGTGTGAAAGTAAAAGATAAAGATAGAGAGAGAGAGAGAGAGAGAGAGAGAGAGACTGCCTCAGAATGTAGTTCTACTGACGGCTTGGATGGTATCTCAGCAGCTCACTCTTACCCCTTTCCACCAACAGGAGCCTGGTGCATGAACTGACCATCAAATATTCTGGTACTGTCACAATTTGTATTTAAACAGTCCTTTTCATCATTTTGTTCTCATCTTGACATCATTTCCTGTTGTTAAAAACTGAACAAAACTGAAGTTATTCTAATTGGCCCTGAAAATGTCAGAAATAAATTATCTAACGACTTACTTATTCTAGATGGCATTGTACCAGCCTCGAGCACCACTGTAAGGAATCTAGGGGTAATTTTTGACCAAGGTATGTCCTTCAACGTCCACATGAAACAAACAACTAGAACAGCTTTGTTCCATCTGCGTAACATTGCAAGAATCAGACATATTCCCTCTCAAAACGATGCAGAAAAATTAGTCCATGCTTTTGTTACTTCTAGGCTGGATTATTGCCATTCCTTATTATCAGGCTGCCCTAATAAGTCTATCAGGACTCTCCAGCTGGTCCAGAACGCTGCAGCACGTGTTCTGACCAGAACCAGGAAAAGAGACCATATTTCTCCGGTGTTAGCCTCTCTGCACTGGCTCCCTGTAAAATCTAGAATAGAACTTAAAATCCTCCTCCTCACCTACAAGGCACTGAATGGTAAGGCACCATCTTATCTTAAAGAGCTGATAGTGCCTTATAATCCTGCCAGAACTCTACGCTCTCAGAATGCAGGACTATTAGCGGTTCCTAGGGTTTATAAAAGTAGAATGGGAGCTAGAGCTTTCAGTTATCAAGCTCCTCTTCTGTGGAACCAACTCCCTCTTTCAGTCCGGGAGGCAGACACCATCCCCTTATTCAAGAGTAGGCTTAAGACTTTCCTTTTTGATAGTGCTTATAGTTAGGACTGATCCAAGGCTGACTCAGGCTGCCTTGGATCAGTCCTGAGTCATGCTGCTATAGCTCTAGACTGCCGGGGGACTTCCTCTGACACACTGAGCTTCTCTTCTTCTTCATTTCAATGCCTCCATTAAGTCATTTTACTAACTCATCTTCTTCCCTGGAGTCCCTGTGCTCTCAGCTCCCAGGTGTCCGTGAGCTGAGGCTACTTGGTGAGAAGGAGGTGGTGTCATCCAGGCTTCATCTGTCATGATGGTGGTGAGATGGAGAAGAGGTGATGCTGCTCAGGTTGTATCTGTTAGAGTAGTGGAGAAGAGGTTGTGTTTACTCTTCCTCCCTTTAACACATGCTGCAGATTAGTTTTGTGCCTCGTAGTCCCTGTGTGTTCTCATCTCACAGGTATCCATGGATCCAGTCTACCTGGTGGAGTAGTGGTTGGACAGACCAGGCTTCATCTTCATCTTCTGGTACTGAGTAACATGGTGATTATGAGGACATCTTGCTGAGGCTTCTCCTGTTTGGTGTGGTGGAGAAGAGGAATTAACAATTAACTGTTGTTATATGTAGTGTTAATGTGTTTTCACTGTTGTTATTCTGTACACATGGCATCTATTGCACGTCTGTCCATCCTGAAGAGGGATCCCTCCTCTGTTGCTCTTCCTGAGGTTTCTTTCGTTTCTTTTTCCCAGTTAAAAGTTTTTTTGGGGGAGTTTTTCCTTAGTCAATGTGAGGGTTGTTTGTAATGGACAGGGGGTGTCATATCCTGTACAGATTGTAAAGTCCTCTGAGGAAAATTGGTAATTTGTGATATTGGGCTATACAAATAAAATTGACTTGACTTTCAGTTGAGAGCCATCAGAGTGTCTCGTCAGACCATTCAAAACCGCTCAAATCAAATCAGCTTGGCCTTTGTAGTAGGTGACCTGTAAGGGTACCTGAACACACCACCACACACAAACGTCATCGTCTGACATGGCCGGGGAGCATTAGCGCTGGACAAGGAACCAGCGGGCCTCAGTGCTGTTCTCTGACGAAAGTCGATTCACACTGAGCAGAAATGATGACTGCCAACGCTGCTGGAGACGTCAAGGAGGACGTTATGCATCAGCCTTTGGAGGTGGTGATGTTACACTCTGGGCAGGTGTGTCTAGTCAATACAGAACTGCCCTACACCTTGTGAACTGTACTGTGACAAGACGACACTACCTGAATAATGTGTTTCTCCATGAGTAACACATCTTCATGGATGACAGTGTCCAGATCACTGAGGTCACACCATCAGGGAACAGCTGCTGGAGGCTGGGGTACCTCAAATGGAGTGGTCTGTACTTTCTCCCATAGAAAACCTATGGGATCAGCTGAGTCATCATGTAGAGGGTCATCACCCCACACCCCAGAACCTCACTGACCTGAGGGCAGCCCTTCAAGAAGAGTGGAATATCATGACTCAGCAGACAATAAGTCAACTTGTGAACAGCGTGAGACGTCACTGTCAAGCTGTAAATGATGCTCAAGGACACATGACAGCTTATTGAGACATTGACATTTTTTGTTGTTTTTTGTTTCAATAAATTATTTGAGATGACGGAAAATACCATTGCATGCTTCTACATAAATGATCTACTTTCATGGTATATCACTGTAGCATGAACTTTTTACATTTTCCAGAAATTTCACTCAAAAGTTGAATATCCCTATACATCCCTAGTTTCAGTTAGCTAGCCTGGGGCTTGCTAAACTCCAATCTACACCTCAGTCTGTGATCCTCCATGACAGAAAATGTGGGTGATGAAGAAGAACTATTGGCTAAAAATAACAGCTTGTCTCTTATTTTGAAATATTTTAGATACAAAAGAGACGATGTACTATGCCACGTCACACACAACATGCAACCATGCAGTGCATTGACAGACACCGCAGTTGAATTTAAATTGTTTAGATTTATGTATTTTAATGATTTATTTGAATTGATTCCAGATTTCTATTTGTTTCAACAATCAAAGGGGCATTTTTGTTTGTTGTAGCAGAAAAGGTTTTATGTGATTTAGATGTCAGATAATTGTTAATATAGAAACAGCATTTTTTAAATAAAACCATGCTGTTTGAATTAAAACTTGCTTTTCTTTTTTCCAGCGTTAAGTTAGTCACTGTCTCTGGTCTATCTTAACAGAAAGAAATTAACACTGTATATTGAAGTCCTTGTTTAGACCTAGTTATATTTCCATTGCAGTTTTCAACAAGTTTTCTCGTACAGACTGTGGACTGTACGTAACACACAGCCATTCTGCTGCACAGTGACACTCTGTTATGTCCTCACAGCTGCATGCACACTCCAGACACTGCCTGGGATTATCATTTTAAAGAGAACAGCCATGGAGCAGTCAGTGCTCACGGCCTGCAGACACCACCACCACTGTTCAAGCCGTCAGACGCTATGCAAAGAGAAGCTGCACACTGAACATTAACCATGAATGGACTTGGATTTGTACAGCGACTCATCTTCTGATGACTCAGTTCAATGTCAGCATTCACACACTTTCAAACACTAACAGAAGGACCTTCAATGAGAAATCAAAACGGCAACCCTGCGACTGATACACAATCCGCTCTACTCCTATTTATATACAATCCTGATGAATCATTTTAAGATCAGCTGAAAAATTGCAAGAATTTACATTTTGCACTGTTGGATCTTAAGAAGGTTCTAAGTAGTGCTTTAAAATGCAAACAACCATTAAACTGAAACAGGCTGTTCATCAGCTGATCAAACGTTTAAGATCCCCAAAACCCCTAAAATAGAAATAAACAATTCAAAAAAGGACTCACTAATTAGCAGCTGCACCATTCCTGTTCATCACCTCAAAAAATTGTTTGATGCTAGCGTTGCCAGGAGGCTAGTGGGAATGTTGCTCCAATTGGTGAAGATGGCTTCACAGAGGGCATCCACTGTCTGGAACTGGTGTCCATTTTTGTAAACTTCCATTGCCATCCAACTCCAAATGTTCTCAGTTGGATTTAGATCAGGGGAACACACAGGATGGTTCAAAAGAGTGATGTTATTTCTCTGGAAGATGTCCTTTGTCAGGCAGATGTTGTGAGCTGCAGCATTGTCCTGTTGAAAAGCCAGTCATTAGCACACAGACGATGGCCTTCAGCCCCCTGCAACATCTCCACATAGCCAGCTGCCGTTTGACGCCTCTGCACAACCTGAAGCTCCATTGTTCCAGTGAAGGAAAAATCCCTCCAGATCATGATGGCGCCCCTTCCACTGTGCTGTGTAGAAAACATCTCAGGTGGGATCTCCTTGTCATGCCAGTAACGTTGGAAGCCATCAGGACCGTCAAGGTTGATTTTTTTTTTTTTACATCAGAGAATGAAACTTTCTTCCACATTTCAATGTCCCATGTTTGGTGCTCTCCTGTAAACTCCAAATGGGCAATTTTGTGCCGCTGAAGGACACGAGGCCTTTGAAGACGTTTTTTCTTCTTAAACCCTTTCTCTCGTAGATGGCGTCTAATGGTTATGGGACTGCAGTTGGCACCAGTGATGAGCTTAATTTGGGTCGAGGATCATCCTGTGTCTTGATGGACAGCCAACTGGATCCTCTGGTTCAAGGCCGGTGAAATTTTTTTGGGTCTGCCACTTGACTTTTTTATTCCGTAACCCTCAGGATCTTTTAAGAAGTTTAAAATGACTGTCTTACTGCGTCCAACCTGATGCAGCTCAACAATCTGACCACGCTCAAAGAGAGAAAGCTTTTTTACCGTTGCCATCAGGAGGTCATGACAGTGTGGATACCTGACAGAAAATGACACTGAATCCACATTTTTGTGAAGATTTAGGCTTTTAAAGGCTGTGGTCTTAAACTTTTGATCAGCTGATGAACAGCCTATTTCAGTTCAATGGTTGTTTGCAATAAATTGCTCAATTTTATACTCAATTTTTTGTCTCACTTCAATTTCTTCTTTTTGCATTTTGAAGCACTACTTAGAACCTTCTTAAGATCCAACTGTGCAAAAACTGTACAGTCATGGTCAAAAGTTTACATACACTTGTAAAGAACATAGTATCATGGCTCTCTTGAGTTTCCAGTTATTTCTACAACTCTGATTTTTCTCTGATATAGTGATTGGAACAAAAACATTCATGAAGTTTGGTTCTTTTATGACTTTATTATGGGTCAACTGAAAATGTGACCAGATCTGCTGGGTCAAAAATATACATACAGCAACATGAACTATCAATTTTGGTGACTTAAAAAGTTGTGTCCATGAAATGAGCTTCAAAGCATGGCCTCTTAACTTCTTGTGAGTGATCATGAGTAACTACAGCTGGTGACTTTTTGTGACACAGAAGTATCTGTTCCAATCACTCTATGAGAGAAAAATCAGAGTTGTTGAAATAACTGGAAATTCAAGAGAGCCATGACATTATGTTCTTTACAAGATATATGTAAACTTTTGACCGCGACTGTAAGTTCTTGCAATTTTTCAACTGGTCTTAAAATTTTGATCAGGAGTGTATTATGATTTTTTCATTACTTGAGTTATTTCTTGTTGTATTCATCCCCTTAACAGATCATGGTATCATTCTGGAGCTTCTTAATCTGCTTAATTCACAGAAAGTGGTTGTATATCTGCTTCACTGTATCGCCTTAAGTTTGCCATAATTAATGTAGAATCTTAAATTATTTAGTCTTTAAGAGGTTGATGCATTAATAATGTAACATAATTCATGCACTTCTATTTCTGTTGTTTTAAGCTTATCAAGTTAACATTCAGTACATTATATTGATTTCATTTGATTGTTGTACAGAAAAAAATGATGGATAATGTGCATGAGCTAAAAGTTCTATGGTGCAGTCTAATTCATACCCCCAAGCTTTTTATAATAATCTAAAATTTAGATTATAGTCCTTCGTTTCAAACTGTGTGTGTGTGTGAGAATGGGTTAATGTGACATATGCAGGCCACCAATCATAAGCTTTATCGATTCCACCTTATGTGCCGTGGTGTCTTTGAGCAAGATACCTAAACCCAAACTGCTCCCAGTGCTGTGTACTGGTGAATGAATAGCACTGATACCCTCCCACCATCAGTGTACTGTATGAATGTGTGTGTGAGTGTGTGAATGTGATATGCAGTGTAAAGGAGAGCTGGAAAGGAGCTCGAGGTAGACAAGTACAGTCCATTTACCACCCTTATTAACCAAACTAAAACATCAGCAACCAGCTTCTGCAAACCTCAGATATTGATGCTTCTGATCCCAAATACATATAATTAATCATTTTCATATCAGATAACAACTTACTGTAAAAATTAGGGCTGTTGAAGTAAAGTGCTAACACGATTACTCAGTGTTAACGTGTTAGCTAAATTGCACGACGACAACTGTACTTGGACAAACTGCCAGAGACATGTTCATGTTGACAGCACTAATCACACTAATAAACAATGCTCTTTATTTGTTTGTACAGGACAAGTTAGGACAGTTTCACAAAAAGATGGTGAATCTAATTTTATCAGCATGTTTGATCGTTAGTTACTGCGTTGGACTGTGTTGTTAGTTTCCTTCATTTTTTCTTCAGAGTTCTGCTTCATGACCTGTCAACACGTCTCTGGCAACGCATTTCAGGCAGTTTGTCCAAGTAGAGTACGGTCGAGGAATTTAGCATGTTAGCTCAGATTAATTGCTAGTAAAAATATCAAAAAAAGGCAGACATATTTCATACTGTACGTATCCCTGGTTTACTGAAAATGGCAACATTTGCTCCTGGTGATGATCTGAACTGAGACACACTGAGTAAGTATTCAGGGTCTGTAAAGATCAACACCCCTGTATTCACATGCACTAGCATATCTGCTCAGACAGCTGGTTTAATGAATGACTGAATGAATGAATGAATCCATCTGTGCAAGTTCAAATCAGTGAATTTAGAAGCACACAGTGTTGTGTGGGAGCGTCAGTGTGCAGAGAGACTTACTGTTCATTTACAACAAAGATGCAGTTGTCTTGGGAGGGGACGCCTGACACCGGGTGCTTACACGTCACCTTTCGCTCATTGTGACTGCAGGAAGACAGAGTCAGAAACAGAAAGAGAACATGAGAGAACATTAAATCATTGCAACCACAATATCACCACAACACTTAGAGTGTGACACGAACAGAAAGCTGGCAGGAAGGCAAAATTCATGCACCATAAAATATAAAACTTTTCTATCAGCTCTGCATCCTGAAATAACAACACAAGAAGAAAACAACTGAACAAAAGGTAAATGGGTTTCCATAGAGACACACCTGGAGCAATGGGTGATGCTAAACTTCAGCATCGTGTCCTGTTGTTGTGATCTTAAGAGTATAAAAGTGACTGTTGTAGTTCCTTCCAAAATAAAAGAACAGAGCACAAGAAGCAATACAGGGCATGTAGTCCAGTCCACTGTACGTAGTTCAGACTGTGAGAGTGACCAGAGCAGCTCGCTCGCTCTCTCTCTCTCTCTCTCTCTCTCTCTCTCTAATGTTCGACCAAAGCGTCTCTTTCTGTGATCAGAGCTTTAACTCCAGAGGAGAATCCCCTAAAGGACTGTCTCTGTTTACATTGTGGTTTACATAGTTATTTATGTGCAAAAATGTCAAAAAGTGTAAATTATGACATAAATGTTCACTGCTCTAATCTCTCTTGGTTCTCTCTGGTTGTCTCTTTTGGTTCTCTCTGGTTCTCTCTTGGTTCTCTCTTGGTTCTCTCTTAGTTCTCTCTGGTTCTCTCTTAGTTCTCTCTTGGTTCTCTCTTGGTTCTCTCTTGTTCTCTCTTAGTTCTCTCTTAGTTCTCTCTTGGTTCTCTCTTGGTTCTCTCTTGTTCTCTCTTAGTTCTCTCTTAGTTCTCTCTGGTTCTCTCTTAGTTCTCTCTTGGTTCTCTCTTGGTTCTCTCTTGTTCTCTCTTAGTTCTCTCTTAGTTCTCTCTTGGTTCTCTCTTGGTTCTCTCTTGTTCTCTCTTAGTTCTCTCTGGTTCTCTCTTGGTTCTCTCTTGGTTCTCTCTTGTTCTCTCTTAGTTCTCTCTGGTTCTCTCTTGGTTCTCTCTTAGTTCTCTCTGGTTCTCTCTTGGTTCTCTCTTAGTTCTCTCTCTGGTTCTCTCTGGTTCTCTCTTGGTTCTCTCTGGTTGTCTCTGGTTCTCTCTTAGTTCTCTCTGGTTGTCTCTTAGTTCTCTCTGGTTCTCTCTGGTTCTCTCTTTTGGTTCTCTCTTAGTTCTCTCTGGTTGTCTCTTAGTTCTCTCTGGTTCTCTCTTTTGGTTCTCTCTTAGTTCTCTCTGGTTGTCTCTGGTTCTCTCTTTTGGTTGTCTCTGGTTCTCTCTTTTGGTTCTCTCTGGTTCTCTCTTTTGGTTCTCTCTGGTTGTCTCTGGTTCTCTCTTAGTTCTCTCTGGTTGTCTCTGGTTCTCTCTTAGTTCTCTCTGGTTGTCTCTGGTTCTCTCTTAGTTCTCTCTGGTTGTCTCTGGTTCTCTCTTTTGGTTGTCTCTGGTTCTCTCTTAGTTCTCTCTGGTTGTCTCTGGTTCTCTCTTTTGGTTGTCTCTGGTTCTCTCTTTTGGTTCTCTCTAGTTGTCTCTGGTTCTCTCTTAGTTCTCTCTGGTTGTCTCTGGTTCTCTCTTTTGGTTCTCTCTGGTTCTCTCTTAGTTCTCTCTGGTTGTCTCTGGTTCTCTCTTTTGGTTCTCTCTTACCCCTTTCACATCAAAAGGAACCTGGTGCTAGTTCAGTGCTGGTGTCAGTGCTGGTTCTTAGTTGGTTCAACTTGCGTTCCTCTTTAGCACCGGTCGCTTTTCCACTGGCAAGGAGCCCAGTCAGAGCCACGTCATCACGTCATTGCAAAATGTCAGTACGTCACTGCATTTTCATTTTCACCCGGTAAAGCTTGTGTGGTGCGATATCAAAACAAGGCTTTGCAAAAAAATCCAGAGCTGACAAAACTAACTGTACAGCGTTATATTTGTGCCACATTGAGCAAAGACAGATTTTGAGTGAGAAAATGCACGAGCAGGAGAAACACTGAGACTCAGTGGTGATTGACGCACATGCAAAAATAAATTTACTAAGCACAGAATATATTTCTCTGCTCAGATCTGCATTTGTTCGCTCAAAATCTGTCTTTGTTCACTCAGGAATGTGGCATAAATATAACGGCATATATAACTGTTACTAAAAGCTTTGAGTGGCAGCTCCGTTTAAGAACAGATTGTGTCGCAGTTGCCAGCAGACGGAGGTCGTATATTGCCTGGGCACATCCACGATCACGGTACTGATGGGACACCATTGTTCTGGATTTCAGCGAGCAACAGTTCTGTGTGTCCCGGGAGTGCTTTCAATACATTTGATTTGGGACCGAACCAGGAAGTATTTAAGGCTGGAATATACTTCTCCGACTACGTAATATGTTATCCGACTCCGTAGCTACAGAGACCCCTCGAGCCCTCGCACTTCTCCGTCATGATGCGTGTTGTGCAGCCCTGCCGTGAAATGAACCCCCTCAGAAAGTGAGGCAATTCGCCTTAATATCACAGATAAAAGCAGGGGAAAATACTATTTTATGATTTAATTATTTGTGAGGGAGACAGAAAAGAAGAACACTGGTTGCTTTCAGTCTTTAAAGCTCCTCTAAAGAGAGAAAATAACAGATATTCTTCTCAGATAATAGTGAACGCAAACCAACAACTTTCGGTATGTTCTGTGGAAATATACCCCAGCCATAATTACTAAATGAATTAAATGGATTATTTGAGCAGGTTGAATGTGTTTGATTTGCCTTTCACAAGGATAATCGATACTTTAGTTCCTGTCCTGTCTGCGCTGCTGCAGAGATGACCTGTCTGTCTGTTTCTGTGTATGGAGAAGGGCTGCATTTCACAGCAGGGTGCAGCTAGAGGACCAATCACAGCCCTTGTTGTCTTCATCTTCCCTTGACAGATTGACAGACAGTTAAAAAATATTTCATGTGCCTGGAGAGGACGGAGAGGCTCTCCGGCAACGCAGAGGGCTCTCCGTCTCTATGTATAGCAATTTACGGAGTACTATAAATTGACCTTTACTCCGGTCTTGTTGGTCGCAGTAACCCCGCCCCAAGCCCCTGACGTAATCAGTGCTTTGCTCTGGATGAGCAAAGACTTGATGTTTGCCTGGCCCCAGTTTTAAGCACCAGGGGTCAGTGCTTAGGCTGTGGAAACTAGGGCTGAGTGATAAAACGACAGTGATATATATCGCGATAGACACGTCATCAATAGCAATGAAAAATACGCTTGATATAACGGTCGATAATTTCACAGAACTTCACTGCAAGAAACTAATCTGACTCTCGTCAGCTGGATGTCGTTCCGCCTAGCTCCACACATCTGAACTCACACTGGATGGGAAGGACTTCAAGGGAGCAAAAAAATGACTGAGCCAATCAGGATCGCTGGGCGGGATTTTCATAGATGTCACATGACGTGGCGTGACTGTCAGCTGTTTGGTGAAGTGAGTGGTTGAAGTATCGTGTCATTAAAGATGACGGACAAGTGGTTTATCCAATCACATGCAAACGAAGCAAGGTTGGTTGCATGAACAAACTCACTCGTTCCCTGCAGTAACATGTGACGCTACTGTGATTGGCTGTCAGCGAACACGTGACAGTTTCTGTTCGGTTGCACCAGCTCATCACCAAATGCAGTGTGCAGTGAGAAAAGGAAGTGAGTGCATCAGAGAGCGATGAAACTGTGGACAAAAAAAAGGAAAGTTCAGCTCATCAGTAAGTCCGTCCTGACTCACTGTGCTGTTCACACTACAGGCGTGTCTGACTGCTGCACTGCTGTCCAGTCAGCCTCCTCTCGTTGATTCCTGGTTAATAAACGAGCCGCTCGTTGTTTCCTAGTGTTTACAGTGATCACTGAAACAGCTCTGAGGCTCTTAGGCAGACCACCATAGTCTCACACAACATTTATGCACCTTTTGTTAAGCATTTCTTTAATGTTTATTTTTGCACCTTAATGTGAAGAGATAATTAAGTATCCACTGTAATTTTAATTTTCATTAAGCTTAAAGTGTACATTTGAGGGTTTTTCATGTTTGCGATGACATTTCTTTTCCCTGTTTGTACAGATTGATACCTCAGGAAGGTTAAGGTTACAATAAAAGGGTTTAATGTAAGATTTTTTTTCCCATGTCCTTTTTTAAATAGGTTATGAAAAAAATAAATAATTATCGATATCGACTGATATGAAACATTTATATGGTGATACAGTTTTTAGCCATATCACCCAGCCCTAGTGGAAACACAAGGAACTGGTGCTCAGTCAGCCCTGGAAGCACCCCGCTGGAAAAGGGGTATCTGGTTCTCTCTTGGTTTTTTCTTTGGTTCTCTGTCGGTTCTTTCTTATTCTCTCTTGGTTCTGTCTGGTTCTCTCTTGGTTCTCTCTGTGGTTCTCCAGCTTCCTCCCTCAGTCCACAGACAGTCAGCTCACATTAACTGGTGACTCTAAACTGGTTCTAGGTCTGAATGGTTTCTGTCTCTATGTGTTGGTGCTCTGATGGTCTCTGATCTGTCCAGGGTGAATGATGCTGGATCAGCAGCTGTTGCCAGATGAATGAATGAATGAATGAATGAATAAACAGTCAAAGTATAATAACAGTAACTATAACAATGGCACACTCCAGACTATGTCTTATACCGTCTTTCTTTAATCACTCAGATGTTCCTCCCTTCCCCTCCATACTGTTTGATTATTAGTGAGTCAGAGTCTCTCTCTTCTATCTTGCTTCATTTAATTGTCTCTTTCATACCGTTTCTGTTCACTGTTTAATCTTCATTTGATGATTAACTCAATTTAATTTAATTTCAATTGTGCTTGTTTCCTTCCTCACTGCTTTACTTCTCTTTCCTGTATTGTCTCCCTCATTTTCTTCCTCTGCTAAGATCTTTTATTTATTGGCTGTAAAAACAACGATAATGAAGTTGGAAGGAAAGTTTGAAACATTCACAGACACAGAGAGCCTCGCTAGTATTTATAGAGCCAGCTGTTGTGACAGCTCAGCCAGTGATACCAAACATACATGGCCACTCCTCTAACTGTGAATCATGACAGAACGTTTTCATAGAGCACATTCACTTATGGTCTTTATTAAATATCAACAAGCATTAATCTTGCTGTGTCTCCTTATTGTTTCTGTATTGCAGGGAATATACCATAATTTGGCATACTACTTCAACTCTGTGCTATACAATTTACAGATAAAAAATGGTAGTATAGTTAAGATAAAAAAGATAATAACTGTATTGGAAAAATATAGGATAATCATTTGTTTGTCCACTGTTCTTTAGCTTCTATTTCTTATTCTGCCTCATCTGTTTTGTTATTATATCCCACCATAACCAACTGCACAGCATTTGCATCACTTTTGATGCTTCCCACAAACTGAACTGTGGTTTTTCAAAGAATGGAGTGGTCCACCTCTCTGTTCATTGGTCACGCACAAGGTTTTATCAAGCTGACACCTTCCTGCTCTACTGGTACAAAACAAAGGTACAAGCTAGGAAAAAGTTTTTACATGCATCTGGTAAGTCCTTTGTATCCACAATAAAGGCTCAATGTTGAACCTACATAATGTGTGAGACCAAGTCAAATCAAATCAAAAGCCTTTACTGTCATTATATGACGGCATACAACGAAATTAGGAGTCAACAGTGTATTGATATTTCATTAAGTTAATGGAATTGAAAGGTTTATTTTTTAGGGTGAGATGGATTTTGTGTTGGTGTCTCACCAATATAAAATGAAATTCATTCCCATAGATCCCTCTAAATGTTTCACATTCACAGCACACTTTCTTTAAGCAAAGCAAATTTGAAGAATACACAAGGCCTTCTCTGATCCAGAGTGATTTACAGTGACATGAACAACAGAATATGCTACAATGATAATCCTTATCAACATGAACAAAGGAATTACAACTGGCACAGAGCTGGCATTTAAATAAACATCTCTTAGTACCCACTGTGTACACATGACACAGCACCAGGTGTCATGCTGGAAGACAATCACACACACCTGCACAATTTACACACACACACGCACACACACACCATCTTACACTGAATAACAGTACAATAATCAATGCATTCCCTCCAAATGTCAGCTACTGTTTAATGTCATTAGTCCTTAGTGTGGATGAACGTGCTTTGCTTTAAAGGCCATGTGAAACAGCAGCGCTGTGGTCAGATGGCTGTGTGTGTGTGTGTGTGTGTGTGTGTGTGTGTGTGGGCGTGTGTGTGTGTGTGTCCTCCCTGCAGAGAGGCTGCCATTCACCATCTCTCCTCTGGCCAGGCCACTAACCTTTCAGAAAGGCCACCAGCTCTGACGGCCCTGCCCTCACTCTTTCTCCATTTATTTCCTTCCTCACTCTGTCTCTTGGTTTTCTCTTTCACTGTTCTTACTGACCCCTCCTCAACCTTCTCCCTCTTATTTCCTCCTTCACCTTTTCAGTGAGGTCTCTCTCTTTCTGCCACTCATCCAGCTATTTCTTTACATACCCTCCGACCTTTCAACTCCCCTTTTCTCACTGCTTCCTCCTGCTCCCTCTGCAGTAACCCTTCCTTTGTACTGGCCACAGGTCAATGACCTTTCAGTAGAGAGACAATCAGTCACGTGCTGCATGCTAATCCTAAAACATAAAGCTTTACATTATAAAGCTAGGGTTGATAATTCTGACAAAACACCAAGAGTACACTCTTTTTAAAAAGCATCTAAAAACCAGCCCTGTGTTGCCAAATCTGGTCCAATGACAGTATCCAGCTGTCCCTCCAGGCCTCCCTCCAAAGACACACCTTCAACATTATCATTATGAATAGATATAATAACAGGACTGCTGTTAAGCTCTGCTAATGCACAATGAGTGCAGGTAGGTAGGTAGGTAGGTAGGGAGATAAGTAGGTAGGTAGACAGGTAGGTAGGTATTTAGACAGGGAGGTAGGTAGATAGGTAGGTAGGTAGGTAGGTAAGTAGGTATGTAGACAGAGAGGTGGGTGGGTAGGTAGGTAGACAGAGAGGTGGGTGGGTAGGTAGGTAGACAGAGAGGTAGGTAGATAGGTAGGTAGGTAGGTAGACAGAAAGGTAGGTAGGTGAGTAGGTAGGTAGACAGAAAGGTAGATAGGTAGGTAGGTAGGTAGACAGAAAGGTAGGTAGGTGGGTAGGTAGGTAGACAGAAAGGTAGGTAGGTAGGTGGGTAGGTAGGTAGACAGAAAGGTAGGTAGGTGGGTAGGTAGGTAGACAGAAAGGTAGGTAGGTGAGTAGGTAGGTAGACAGAAAGGTAGGTAGGTGGGTAGGTAGGTAGACAGAAAGGTAGGTAGGTGGGTAGGTAGGTAGACAGAAAGGTAGGTAGGTAGGTGGGTAGGTAGGTAGACAGAAAGGTAGGTAGGTAGGTAGGTTGGTAGGTAGACAGGTAGACAAACATCTGCATTTTCTGGGTGCAAAATCATCAATAAGGTCATCATATGACAACTGCTGTGCCACTTTGGAATTGATTCCAGTGAAGAGTTTTTGTGTCACTGATGATGTCTGTAACAGAGCCATATGTGGCTACAGTTCCTGCAGATGATTTTTACCTAGAAAAGACAAAACATCTCTAGAGCAGCTGTTTGTGGTGGCAGCTCAAGAAGGTTCATCATCTCCTGGACCACTTATTCTCTGTGCGTACTGTCCTCACGGGACATGCGTCCCGAGCTCAAAAAGTGTCCCTCCATGGAGGATGAGGCCCTGCATACAGGAATAGGGAGGAACGGCCCTGAACAGTACAAAGTTAAGAGCATGACTGTTTATTTATAGTCTTCATGAGACATTATTGGGTGATCATTTTCTTTATCGTTTTCTTTAACTAATGCCAGACAGCAATGCCCTGAGAATTACTTCATATACAGCAAATGGGATTATTCAACATAATTATTAGTTTTTGGATGATTACTTTACATAGCCATTTAATGCCTTTACACTTCTGTACCTACATGATGTGGTGCCTTGTTATTTATACATGCAGAGAATATATTAATATGCATAATTATCTTTAGTATTATCTAATAACTAGACCAGCCCTCAACATAATGATGGCCCTGTCTGAGGCATACAGTAGTACTGCTAATACACTGGTACCTCAACAGTGATACACAACAGTAACTTTGTTCTTACCTTCTTCTATGCAAATATATAAGATAATCATTTGTTAGTTCCACGAACAGAGAACGTTGTAATACTACAGCAGCAAAGTGTAATAAATATTTAATATTTTAAAACCAGAATCAAGGACTGGAGTTCAATGCATTGATGGCATTGATGTCAGCAGTGAAAGGGCTCTGCTCCACTCATTTTTCAGATTCATACTTGAATTTGGGTTTGTACTAAAACATGTTTATGTGCTCTAATGTTCAAAAACCAGTATTTTTCTCATACCGTCAGCTGAAATGTCTCTGTATTCTCCCTCTGTCTGATTGGCTGGCATGAAAAGTGGGCGAGGCTGCAGGCGACATAGGAGGGGGAGATAAATATGACTGACTTGCTGAACCCTGTTTTCTGACTGGAAGTGACTGCGACTGATTTCACAGTGTGTGGGTTGATAAAAATTCCAGAAAAAGTGAATTTTTCAAGAAGTATGGGACTATAGGCAGCAGGTGATTAGCTCAGCATGCTGTAAAAAGGGGAAACAGCTAGCCTGTTAAAAGATAATGTCGCCACTACTGTAATTAGCACTTTGATTAAGCTTAGCTGCAAGTAGCTGTGTTGTCTTGTATGAAGCTCTAAGCAGCAGATGTAGTCCTACTAAAGTGTGTTTCTTTTGCCACACAGAACACATCACTCATATTGCTGTCACATCCTGCATTAGCTCCCATGCTGCTCTCAGAAGCTGACTGATGGGCTTGTGATGAAGGTCCCAGCTGAGTGTTATCAGCCAGGAGAGATTTCATCCAGAGACAATCTGAGAAGACCATGTCTGACCTTCTGTCCTCATATCCTCTCCTACTATCATCATCATCAGCATCATCTTCAGAGTAAGCTGCAGACAGCCTCAACACCCAAAATGTTTCAAAAGACCAGCCTCCTCCTCCTCCTGGTCTTCAGCCAGAGAAAACACAGTCTTTTTTAATTTTGCACACTTTAAGCATTTAGCAGATGAGTAACTTCCACTGAGGACCCCCAGACCTACTGTACCATTAACTATCCATTACAAAGGGGGATGTGATGGATGCTTATGTCAGGGGCACATAATCACACATATTATGTTATGCAGCATTTTCACATGTTAAATTGAAAAACATTGTATTCATTGCCATTATAAAGGTGAAAGTAAACTGGAGATACAGTAGCAGCTCGTATTTGTCTCAAAGATCATCCAGCATCATGAAGTGCTTTAATTGGGACTCTTATTATATTTTCGTATTGAATATATCATTTTGATTCATTATTATTAATTTTGGTAATCAGCAGCAGTGGTAGCAAAGCTCTGTATATGGTGTTGGGCAGCACAGTGGTGCAGTGGTTAGCACTGTTGCCTCACAGCAAGAAGGTACCGGGTTCCCACCATCCAAAAACATGCATGGGGAAGGTTAACTAGCTATTCTAAATTGTGTAGGTGTGAATGTGAGTGTGACTGGTTGTCTGTCTCTATAGCTCCTTGGGATGTTGCTGCATTTTGACCCAGGTCAAATGACCCTCCAATTGACCCGGGAATTTACTGGTTCGGCTCCAGGGCTGCAGAGTGGCTCACGCTGATCTCAAAACAGAGCACAGTTTTGGTCCACTCCCATAAGATCAGTCTTCCTGTTGATCTCCCAGAGAACGATCTCTGAAGGACAGAGATTTTTTTCAAGACGTGAGGTCTGCTCAGTATCTGAGGGAGGAAAAACAGCTCTCACAGAGGGAGGTCAGACCTGTGACTGCTGGCAGAATGAAAGCACCCTAATGCTGACCCAGGGCAGGTCAACCCATGGTAAAAAAAAAAATCCCAGTAATCAACCCAGTAATTTCAGTGTAAAAGCGGTGAAAGTGGTATAAATGACCCACTAATGAACTAGCAAGTTGTGCAGGACGTACCCTGCCTTTCACCCTATGACAGCTGGGATAGGCTCCAGCCTCCTGACCCTATGTAGGATAAGCGGTTGATAATGGATGGATGGATGGATGTATAGAGTGTTGTTTTGGGATTGATTATGGTATCTGTAAAAAAAATGTGTTCCAAAAAGAAAGAGATACTAGGATTCACAGTGAAAACAGCAGCACTAGATGATACTGTCTAAAGGCTTCAAGGAGTCTTTAGTATTCAGTGCAGTAAAGTAAAAAAGGAGACGTGTTAATTACAATGGCAAATGGGTAAGGCCTTGAGGTGGGACTTCTTGATCTTTCACCTGTACAGAAAGATGACTGTATGACCCTGATGAGGTTATGATCCCACTATGACCTCTTTTGGGGTCAAGACAAATATGACTAGCAATTAAATAAAAAAAAAAAAATACTTAATTCAGCCAGAATTTGGGGCCTGTTTTAAACCATTTCTTTTGGGGAGTTTTTCCTCAGTCGATGTGAGGGTTGTTTGTAAAGGACAGAGGGTCTCATATCCTGTACAGATTGATAAGCCCTCTAAGGCAAATCTGTGTTATTGGCCTATAAAATAAAAATGACTTTACATTATGACTCCAAGTAGGATTGTGCAACTTGGGAGTTTGTTTACAACCTGTCTGACTTCCTTCTCCTTTCTCTGTTTATAGTAGTCATACCCAGGATTTATACTGCATTTGACATATCGATGTGTAAAAATGCTGCATGCAGCTTGATTCCACCTGGGAGCAAGAAAAAAAGGGACATCAAGACAAGATGCACTCCTAGGATGTGGATCTATACATTATGTACTGCATGCATCCACTTGCACATATAGGGCACTGGCTGCTGTGCTGATGCACAAATGAGAAGTGACACAGACAGGTCAAACTCAGAGCTATGCATCACCAAAATGAGCTTTTTTCACACAATTTGCATTGAAGTCTAGTTTCAAAGAGAGAGCAAAAATAAGTAGTTTGCTGTTGGTCAGGCTCTGTTCACGGTGTTCACATCAAAACTCCAGTCAATTCCCATCAGCTTGTTTACCAAAAACTTGGCAACCACCACCTTCAGGGACAGTTTCACAGAGACACAGCAAACACTGTACACATTATTTAGTTGCAGTGATGGAGACACTTTTCTATGGCAAAGCTTTGTCTGTCTTCCACAGTATCCATCAGCTGAAATATGACCATGCTTCACTCCCTGTCCTCACTGTCATTAGGACTATGCTGAAGCTGTCCACACAGATGATCCATCAGCTGAGCTGCTGCTGCAGCACTTGAACTGCCAGCTGGAGATGATACAGTCCTGGGTCTGAAGAGTTAACACAGAAATGTACAGTAGGTTTACTGTATGTGTACGTCTGTTAGGGCAGGGAATCACATATTGTCTAATAGACAAATACATTTTTGTTTTTCTACACCTAACAGACAAAAACATGCACCAAACTGACACAAAATGGACAGTATTTATACTATATTGTAATGTAAGGGATCGATGCTAGATATTAGATGTTAGATAGACAAACACATAGATCGATACATCGATAGATAGATCAATAGATCAATATATTTACAGAAAGATAGACAGATAGATAGATAGATGAGGGAATTTTCAAGCCCAATATTACCTCCTTTTTTAAGACAGAATATTAATTGTGAATATTATCCCCAATAGATAGATACTAGTTTGAGATTGTTTACATCTAGCATAACTATTGAAAATAAAAAAATCACCTAAAAGAAAGAAAAATGAACAACTATGCTGCATATTTTACCTTCATACTGTACACATCCCTTCAGAAAATCACACGAGTGAAAAATTCAAATTCAAAAATTCATCATCAGTTACAAAAAGAACAATGTGCAGAGATAACCAAACATCTGGACGTGATTATGTTGTTCTGTCTGATCACAAGCAGCAGGGACGGTGGGTCCAGCAGCACTAATGACACTAGCTGCTCTGAATCAACAGCACACAAAGCTCAGAGGCACAGTAAAGGAGCTCATTTTATTTTGCTCATATTTTGAAAGAAAGCCTTGGCAACAGCATGTGTGAATCTTGCATCACAGGCTACACTGCCAATAAATAACCTCTCAGCATATGCCACACTGTACGGTGTATTTCTCAGCCTCTGCGTTCCAGGAAAATATGCACACCACACATGGAAAAAGACACAACGGCATTAAAGTCCACAGCTTGTTGACTCACCAGAGGGATTGTAGCAGGAGTTAAGGAGGCAGGCGGAGCAGACAGAGCAGGAGGAGGACGATGCCTCTTCCATGGGCTCGCTCTGAGTGAAGGCAGCGCCGCTTGTGCGAGCTTTGCTTAACAGCCCTCCCTCCCTGCCTCCCTTCCTCTCTCCTGCTCTGCCTGCAGCGCCACTGTGCTGCTGCTATCACACCGATGTGTCGACGTAGAGTGATATCCTGCAAGAAAACCCCACGAGGCCGCTCTGTGGAGGCAGTAGAGCTGAGCAGCCGTCTCTATTAGGATGTCACAAAGACACACAGGGTTTGTTGATTTCTCTATATGTCTACTAGCTAACATTAGCAATTAAGCCATAGACAAACACAGCCTATAGCACATTCAACACAAAAGTATACCTTAAGGCTGACTGTTTGAGTATATACTGTAGTATTAGCCAATGCAGCCCCTTAACATAAATGATGCAGTTTTACCTGACACACAACTGTTGCTATGCCTGCTATCCCAGGCTTAGCCACTGGAGGTCAATGCCTAACCTTAATAATTGAAGTTCAACACCTAACCTTAATAATTGGAGGTCAATGCCTAACCTAAACAATGGCAGGCCAATACATTACCTTAACAATTGAAAGTCAATTGTCTTTACAATGGAGGTTAACGCTTAACCTTAATGATTGAAGGTCAATGCCTAACCTTAACTATTGGAGGCCAATACATAACCTTAAGAACTAGAGGTCAGTGCCTAAATTAAACGATTAGAGGTCAATGCCTAACCTTTACAATGGAGGTTAATGTCTAACCTAACCACTGAAGGTCAATAACTAGGATAACTTTGGTATTTATCAACTTGGACCTGACTGACAGGTCCATCCATCCATCCATCCATTATCTACCGCTTATCCTCTCATAGGGTCGCAGGGGGGCTGGAGCCTATCCCAGCTGTCTTAGGGTGAAAGGCAGGGTACACCCTGGACAAGTCTCCAGTTCATCCCAGGGCACATAGAGACAGACAACCATTCACACCTACGGTCAATTTAAATTAACCAATTAACCTAATCGCCATGCATGTTTTTGGATGGTGGGAGGAAGCCAGAGTACCAGAGAGAACCCACACAGACATGAGGAGAACATGCAAACTCCACACAGAAAGGCCCCGGGCCTGGGATTCGAACCCGGTACCTTCTTGCTGTGAGGCGACAGTGCTCTATAGACTAAAAGTCCTTGTTTTTGCTGCTGACAGGCTCTATTATTAGACTTGTCTGACAACATTATGGAAAGGACCCTGCAGAGAAATTAAACCTTCTCCTTACCGCTTGGTTTATCATTGCCACCGAAGTCATCTGTGGAGCTCGGCAGAATGTCATTCAGCTTGTGAGAGTCAGGTTACAGTTTTCCAGCCTCTCGGATCTGATCCTCTACTAGAGCAATCAGCGGGGAGACGATAATAACGACGGGGTCCTGCACTCGTCCCATTACCTTGACCACTAGTGGAGCATTTTGACAAATGAAGCTCTTGCTAATCCCAGTCGGGAAAAGAGCAAAAACATCCTTGCCACCAATAAATGCTTTCAAAACTGTTCTCTGTTCATCTTTTAAAGAATCAATATGGGATAGATTTGACAACATAGTTGAAGTAGCAGAATCAATGTCGACGCATGATTCCTCGCTGCGAGCCGCCACTGTTGTCTGAATCAAACAGTTGCTTCTCCGCTACATCACAAATATGAAAATCACGCCCGGCGATCCTGATTGGCTCAGTCTTTTTTTGCTCCCTTGAAGTCCCTCCCATCGGATGAGAGTCCAGATGAATGTGTGGAGCTCAGTGGAACGCCATGTGGAGCTAAGTGGAACTACAGTCAGCTGGTGTGAGTCAGGTTACCATATTTAGCTGCTTTCAACAAATTTGATATGACAGTATGAGATTTATGAGCGATACCCACAATTACAAATGGTATCAAGCAAGAAAAAAGGGTAACTGGGGTAACAGTGGTACTGTTATACAGGTCAAGGAGTCACTAAAGTCACATTAAGTGATAATTACAAGCAGCTAAGAGATAAGTTCTCCTGTCCTCTGTGTAACATCATCACAACTCATTTCCATACAGAGGCAGCTGCAGAGATTCTGTTCACTGTTGAAGTGGAAACCAGCTGTGAATTTTTCTATGTACTTTTCTGGGAGAAGAATATTCTTTGATACCATTTCTCTCGTTTGGTGCATAAGTGCCTTCACTCATTTCTGTAGTGGAAAATCGTTTTTCGGCTGTGAAATGAACATCTAGCCATGTGATTCTTCAGCTATAGCGAGCACCCTTTGTGCTGTCACTTAGCTATTTTCAGAACAGATGTCGTAGGTGTGAAGCTCTTCCAATTCAGAGATCTACCATTAAACATGCTTGCTCTGAGCTGAAACATTAAAACAAGGACAACAAGGAAAAGAGGTAACCTACTGCCTCGACACAAACTGTTAGATCACAGAGAATGAGGGATGAACATTAACATTCTTTGAAGTGACTTTTGTCAGCGCGCCTTACTGTCTGATGCAGTTTCAAAGGCATACAATTCAGAGGAAACTCTGGGGGTGATCAAAGTGATCCCGTCTGAAGAACAGTTATATCATCACATTCTGCTGACTCGCTACAAGCGTTTATTGGAGGGTCTCCAGCTTGGGATCCACTGTTTTAGAGAAACCCAAAAATGTGCCCACTTCCATCAGACACATTCACACCAGAGTTAGCTTGGGCTCTGACCCTATTTATGTTTATTCATAGACATTTTGAAGCCTTAAGCTGTGCTTGCATGTTGTCAGCTCCTATATGAAGTTATTTTGATTTGACGCAAAGTTTATTGTGAGGGAATTCTCATCCAAACCATTGAAAACATTTCAAATGTCCATCAGATGGCGTGGTCCACTGAGGTGTTCTGGGTTCTGAGAATAAATGCATTACTAGATTCAGAGGGCTGAAATGTGACTATTTTCATGTGCTATAGTACAGAAATATAACATCCTGACATTTAAAGCAAATAATGCCAGCTTGAGATCAAGAGTAATAAAATAAAATACATAACCTGGTCAAATATCATTCAATGGCCACAGTTCACAGTTTTAGGTTCAGTAGTATCTTCTTGAACTTGTTACCCGAGACTGGACCCACTTGTTTTTTAAAATGGCATGTTTAGTAGTTAGGACTTGTTTTGATTCAAACAACTTCATTTGTGACTAGTACAGTGAATGAAACTATGCCAGTTCAGTGTGCAGGGAGAAGGGCACCAAAAGCCCAAACAGGGTGAAAACAGTGACATTCAAACATATCTTCTTCTTCTTTACTCAAAAACCAGCCTAAGTTGAAACCCTTTCCATGGCTCACCCATCCCTCCTTATGAGGCTCAGAGGCCTGATACAGTCTAGCACCACCCACTGGATAATCCCATTGCCAAAATAATCAATTAAGTAAATAATGACAAATAAATTGGCCAAAGAATACAATATGAAATACAAATAGAATAAACAAATAAACAACACTTACCCTGCACCCAAAAAAGGCTTACAATGATAAAAATCTCATTTAACTGAATTGTAAACAAAACACCCCTGTCAAGTGGTACATCCGGAACCATTAAACTAGCAGTGGTACAGCTGCTCAGTTTCCCCATAGAGAACCAGGAAGTGATTTAATAACAATAATAATAATAATAATAGTGCATCATACTTATATAGCACTTTTCCTGACACCCAAAGTTGCCTTACAGTATAGGTACATCATTCATTCACACTTGGGGATGTGTAGCCACAGCTGCCCCGGGGCAGACTGACGGAAACGTGACAAGCCCTCTGAGGCAAATTTGTAATTTGTGATATACAAATAAAATTGACTTGACTTGAGGGTTATGTGTCTTGCCCAAGGACACAACTACAGATGGCCTGGGGGAGCGCCGATCTTCCGATCATTGAACGACCTGCTCTACCACCTGAGCCACTGGTGGTGAGGGAATGTCCTGAAAGTTTTTAACCACCAAACAGCCAGTGTGAGTGTTTGTGTTTCCAGGTACCAGATAAGATGAAAATGACCACACGTTTGAGGGAAGACGGCAGCATGTGAATATGTAAACATTTGTTGGCTAGAAAATGCTGGTAGGCCTTTCCCTGTAGCTTAACAGCAAAGTTCAGAGATACAGAACCAAGCCTGGGTTTCGATGAAATATTGTGGGTGGCTGCTTCACATGTCTGGCTGTCTACCTTCTTTTTCCCTATCCTTTATATCTGTGGAAATTACAGCAAGAGTGAGAATAGTTGGTGGGTTTCTGCAACATTTCTGCAGACTACCGAGGCTGGTATAATGTATGTACCAGTCCACTGTAGGAGAAAGAGCAGGCAAACACTTAGAGAGTTAGAGAGGTACTGTACACTGCACTGATCAGTGACCAAAATAGTCTGATATTTGGGACAACTAATGCTATTTTCCTCTGGTACTTCAAGATGGCGGTAAAAGGCATGCTCTCAATGAAAGTTGCACTCAAGGCTCAGGGGTTAGTAGAACGTTATGAATTTGGGCCTTTTGAATGAAGACTGTGCACTTAGGCTACAGTGGATGGAGTACATGTGGCGCATTAAGAATGAAAGGCCAGAGCCACTGTTCAACAGTGGCAGGAAATGGCCAGTAAAGGGGACATGGAGAGTGAAAACACATTAGCTGTCATACTGCTGTTTGAATGGAATGTGTGTGTGTGTGCGTGCATCTGTGTGTGTGTGCGTGTGTGAGAGACAGACAAGGCCAAGGCAAATTCTCACATACACAGATGCAAACACAGGTCAGCCCTACAAGATTTAAAGGTTTTTGAAATTATATACAGTGCAGAATACTGTAAAGATGCAGTATAGTGCAAAACCAACAACAATACACAAAAAACCTACAAATAATAAGGAGCATAGTCAAAAGTCAACATCAGCTTTATTGTCAATTTCACAATATGAGCAGTACATACAGTGAGATCGAAATGCTGTTTCCTATTACTAAGCTAAACTAAACATAACAGACAGAACACAATAATAAATAAACAGCAAGAATATGCAAACATACTGTAAGTAAACTGTAGCCACCAAGTAAGTTTCAAAGTGAAACATCTTTTTTCATTCTATTGATACAGAGTTTCATAGAATAAAACAAAATAGAATAGAATAGAGGTTTCTACACAAAGTATCACCTGAGAAAGTAGTTGGCTGTCCAAGTAGCACCTATGCATAGTTCACTCAGGATTCCTAATATCATAATTTAGTGTTAACATCTGTCAGCCCCATCCACAAATACATATACAAAGAGGCCACACTAGAACTAGCAAACTCTTCAACGCAATTCTTATATAACGCAAGGGGCATTATTAACATAACTATCATTATTAACTCTTTGAGTGCCACTGACGTATTTTGACGTCATTTAAAAGCCGACCCTAATAATATGTCAAAGTGTTTTTTTGGCAGTGGGTCGCTGATCGTGGTCTCCCGCAACCTGTGAGTATTTTTGGGGCATCTGGGATTTGTAGTCGGAGCATAAAGAGACGGTATACACCACAGTAGAGCTGTGCCATATTACAATATATGCATTAAAAACACAACAAAGTCAATGTAAAATAAAATTGGATACAACTACTTTGTATACAAAAAAAATGTTTACTACCACTCATGGCTTTTGAAACTATGGAGCCACATTTTTCAGCTCAAACAATAAATTAACGTGGCAGACGGTACTAGGGATGGCGAAAACTAAAAATATTTTTGACCAGCCACCGAGCCTCATCAGCCGGTTAATACCGGTTAATCGCTAAGTATAAAATATGCTATTTGAAATAACAGTGATTTGGAGCCGTGTCTGCAGTTTCATAACTCTGCTTACCTCTCTGCCACTCTGCCTCAGGTCTCTCTCACACACTCTGCCCTGGTGCCGTCACTTATTTTTAAATCCCCTACAGCGTGAAACATGGAGTCCCACAAACGCTGCGCTGAGGAGCTTATAAGTGGAGGACATTTGGCTCCATAGTTTGGAAATTGTTAGGGTGAGATAGGGTGGAAAATAAAGGCATTCGTCTGGTGTTAGAAGCTCGTTTGAAACACTGCCGTGGCTCATTTATGAAAATGACAGCTCCGAAGAGACGCCGCTTGTTTTGTTTGAGGAGACAGCAGTGCTGCTGATAATAATAAAGCAAGACATCATTACCTTATCTGTTACCACTGAGGATCCTGAAATGTAGAATTTCTTAATTTGAGCCCATTTTATGTGGAATATTGCCTAATAGTCTGCAGGAACAGATTGGGAGTTTGCCTTATGGTGTGTTCACTGGAAGTCAGAACTTGGAGCACAGATTAATGTAAGCTCAAAGTTTAGTGCTGCCAGCGCTTCCAGCCTTACAACAAAACATGTAGCAGATAGCATGAATTCTTTGTCTGGTTGGTGAGATTAATCCAACTTTCTGAGGTGGAGATCCGACTTCACGGGACTTCTGATTTAAGTTCTGACTCAGAGCATGGAAATTCCAACATTCACATACAAGTGAATGCACCAAACACAAACTCCGGGCTCGCATGCTGCTGCAGTGACTTTAATCCTGTTATTATTATTTTTACATAACATTTCTGTGTTTAACAGCTGTTTGTGCATGGGTAAATGATATGATCAATATCAGGCACGCCTCTGATCAGGAGCCCCTCCACTCATTCATCTCCTCTCCACACACAAACCATAAGCGCTCCAGTGCACGCCTCCACAAGAAAACAAGTGTTTTCATTTGAGTCGTGCTGTCAGCTCTCAGGGGAAATAGATAGGTGCGGTACGCTGTTTCCGCCGCAACTACAGACCAATAAAAGAGTCTGACTTGCCGTGTATGGATGCACAGTGTGAGCAGTCAGGTGGCATCAGAGCATCGGGCCGTATAGTGTGAGCATGTGAATCATGAGCTGCGAACTCACTTTTTTTAACCGACAACTGACAATTACAACAGTTAACGCTGATACGGTCAACCACCGGTCAAACGGTTACCAGTTAACATCCCTAGATGGTACCAATCCCTGTTTGTGCATGTGTGATTCGTTAGGACATTGTTTGAAAGCTTTCAATGAGTTCTTTTGGTGATTTGAGCTCAACTGGTCAAGGCTTTAAAAACCTGGAGGAAAAATGCAAGCTGTCACAGACGGTCACCATGCCACGCTTAGCAGCAAACATGAGGGAGCAGGCCATTGGTATGCTGAGATCCAGAATGACCGAAGTGAGGGTAGCCAGGCATTTTGGCGTCCACAGATGCACTATCTCACGCCTGCAGGCACGTTATGCACAGACATAATGTGCAGCTTATGGACTGGCCGCCTTATTCCCCGGATATGAATCCGACTGAACATCTTTGGGACAATCTGGATCGCCGTGTACGGCGTCATATTCCACTGCCGGTGACGGTTGCTGATCTCCGTACTGCACTCTTGGAAGAGTGGGAAGCGATTCCAGTGGTCGAAATCAACGCGCTCATCATGTCTATGTCACGACGATCACACAAGATACTGACATTTGTAATCCATGTCCATTCATTTTTCTATTGTTGCTTTTGTTCATTCATGTTCAGTATCATACCAAGTGAAGTCGCCCAATAAATTATGAAAATTCAAATTAATATAAAAAAAAATACAATGTTGCGTTTTTAATGCCTCTTAGTGTAAATATCGTAGTGCAGTCTCTGTGATTCGGTGAACGAATGTTTTGAACGGCTCTTTTTAATGAACTGTTCGTACAAATTCAGTTCAGTCAAAAGGACTGTTTTGACCATCACTAATGACTGCTGGATAATCTTAATGTATCATGTGAGTTCAAAACATGTATTGGATGAAGCATAGACATAATAGTATGATGGCTACTGTAACCACAGCAACGCTACTGTTTTGTGGTAGCATGTTTACGTCACCCATAAGGACAGGTTTGCGGCAGTTGCAGCTTGAGAGTAAAAAAAATAGTTGCAGCTCGGGAGTAAACAGAGGGAAGCAGCATGGAGGATGTTGTTTGGTGTGTGAATGATTTATTAAAACACATCATAACTAGCAGCCAAACTGCACAGTAAAATACAGCACAAACAAATCTGGACTTCCATTCGCTCTCAAAGTAGGCCTTCAGAATAAAAGCATAGAAGGGATTACACCGCAGAGGAGACGGAGGAGAGCGCAATGGAAAGTAAAAACACATCAGAAAAAATACTATATCAGGATATATATCATTATTGGGACATAAAGTTGACTATACCGGGATATAGAATTTGGTCCATATCACACGGCCCTACACCACGAATATCAAAGCAGGAAGTGGAGATGACCATAATTAGAGAGCAAAATGGACGGATTCTGGACAAAAAGTGGTGTTCCCCTCTTTTCAGTCAGCTATAGGTCTAGACTGCCAGGGGACTTCCTCTGACACACTGAGCTTCTCTTCTTCTTCTTCATTTCGATGCCTCCATTAAGTCATTTTACTAACTCATCTTCTTCCCCGGAGTACCTGTGCTCTCAGCTCCCAGGTGTCCGTGAGCTGAGGCTACTTGTTGAGAAGGAGGTGGTGTCATCCAGGCTTCGTCTGTCCTGATGGTGGTGAGATGGAGGAGAGGCGATGCTGCTCAGGTTGTATCTGTTAGAGTAGTGGAAAAGAGGATGTGTTTACTCTTCCTCCCTTTAACACATGCTGCAGATTAGTTTTGTGCCTCATAGTCCCTGTGCGTTCTCATCTCACAGGTATCCATGGATCCAGTCTACCTGGTGGAGTAGTGGTTATGCAGACCAGTCAGGCTTCATCTTCTGGTTCTGAGTGACGTGGTGGTGATGAGGTCATCTTGCGGAGGCTTCTTCTGGTTGGTGTGGTGGAGAGGAGGACGTGCTGCCCAGGCTTCTTCTGGTTGGTGTGGTGGAGAGGAAGACGTGCTTCTCATCCATTGCTGATAGCTTGATGATGCTCTTCATCCCCTTGGACACTCTCATACAATTCTATATATATATACACTGTATATTAGCTGTTGTCATACTGAGTTGGACATTTTCATACAATTTTATATGTAGTGTTAATGTGCTTTCATTGTCAATCTGTACACATGGCATCTATTGCACGTCTGTCCATCCTGGAAGAGGGATTCCTCCTCTGTTGCTCTTCCTGAGGTTTCTTCTGTTTCTTTTTCCCTGTTAAAAGTTTTTTTTGGGGGAGTTTTTCCTTAGTCGATGCGAGGGTCATTTGTAAAGGACAGAGGGTGTCATATCCTGTACAGATTGTAAAGCCCAATGGGGCAAATTCATAATTTGTGATATTGGGCTATACAAATAAACTTGACTTGACTTGAACAAGTTATGAGTAAGAAAATAATAAGAGTGGTGATGCTAACATCAACACCACTATCTATGCACCCAAGAATGGAATACTCAAAGCTCTTTTCCATTATACATCACATTCACCCATTCACACACTGATGGCAGAAGCTGCCATGTAAGGCGCTCACCACAACCCATCAGGAGCAGTTAGGGGTTCAGTGTCTTGCTCAGGGACACCTCGACATGAACACTCCGGTTACAAGGCCACTCTACCCACTGAGCCATGCCACCCCATGACTGAATGACGATGAATCTGTTGGTTTAAAGCTGGTGCAGTAATTTAGCATTGCACAGACATAAAGAGTCACATTTAAAAAAAGATCAATATTGTTAAGGCAGATCATTGGCAGAAAAAAAGCAGTATTCCATCACCACTGCAGAGACAGTGGGAGGCCCAGTGGTTCATGTATGAGCAGATAAATATCAAGCCACTGTTCCATCACATCTTACAATACAGTGTGAGCTGGTAGCGACTGACGGCTAATTAGCAGCTAATAGCTTCATTCTAGATACATACAGCTGTGTGAGCAATCAACAACCTCTGTCTTTGTGTTGCATGGCAACAAGGAAGACTGTACAAAAGAACTGTCCTGGGGATGACGTGAGCTGGTCTGAGAGCAGCAGTTTGGCAGCTGCACACAGGAAGAGAGGAGAGGAGAGGAGGGAGAAGATGCCATTCCTGCAGTGTCTCAAAATGAATCTCTGGGCCATGCTGGTGACGCTGAAGTCAGAACATTATGCTGAACGTTAATCAGATAACATTTGTGTTTAATGCAGGAATTCAATAACAGTTAACACAAGTAATAATGTTAGTTACTAGTGTTGTTACTTCATGTCCTGCATAACAGGAGGACAGGATCTGCTGTCTGTCCTCCTTTTATTACAATAAGGAGCTTTACTTTGAAATGATCTGCTGTCTGTCCTCCTTTTATTACAATAAGAAGCTTTCATTTGAAATGATCTGCTATCTGTCCTCCTTTTATTACAATAAGGAGCTTTACTTTGAAATGATCTGCTGTCTGTCCTCCTTTTATTACAATAAGAAGCTTTAATTTGAAATGATCTGCTATCTGTCCTCCTTTTATTACAATAAGGAGCTTTATTTTGAAATTATCTGCTGTCTGTCTTTTTACTACAATAAGGAGCTTTATTTTGAAATTATCTGCTGTCTGTCTTTTTACTACAATAAGGAGCTTTACTTTGAGATGATCTGCTGTCTTCCTTTTATTACAATAAGGAGCTTTACTTTGAAATTATCTGCTGTATGTCCTCGCTTTATTACAATAGGGAGCTTTACTTTGAAATGATCTGCTGTCTGTTCTTCTTTTACTACAATAAGGAGTTTTACTTTGAAATGATCTGGTGTCTGTACTCTTTTTATTATAATAGGGCGCTTTACTTTGAAATGATCTGGTGTCTGTACTCTTTTTATTACAATCAGGAGCTTTACTTTGAAATTATTTGGCGCTTGAGTTTTTGTGCATCTCAGATGGTGTTACAGAGTAATCCAATAGTAACGTATCTTGTAGTGTAACTGATTAGTTTTAGCAGTGAGTCATTCAGTACACTAAGGCGGCACTTTTTCACCTAAACTCCCCCAAGAATTAACGCATCAAGAACAAGAACAAGGACTCACTTTCCGCAACAACCACCATGAACCCTAACTCTTAACACTCTTATGATTTATTGAGTTTTAATTCATGCATGAAAAAAAACAAAAACACAGCTCACTGTTCGACAAACAAGGACCTCAGCAGCTGTGTGTATGATGAGTGGAGGAACTGTGTGATGCTGTTCTACAGCCTGTAACTCTAACTGGAGATGGACCGTTCCAATATGCTGGATAAATGACATCACTGATGCTGCCCTTATGACTGATCCAGAGTATCGTATTTGTTTTGAAGCAAAGTATTGGCAAATCCATTGTAAAATCAAATGTTTCCATTGTAGGCACATCCAGTCCAACAGAAATAACTGCTCTCGTGAGACCTTGTATCTATAGAGTTTTAACTTAGGTAAAAGAGATCAATGCTGTGTATTATGAAAAATTAGATGAAATTCAAACCAAACCAAACCAAAGCCTTTATTGTCATCAGATGACAGTGCATACAACGAAATTAGGAATTAGGAAAATTAATTGATACTTTGACAGCAATTGGGTCTGGATTTTTTTCCTGACCTTGCCCAAGTAGACATACCATTTCCTATGCATAGCAAAGTATACACGTTCTCTATACTCGGGGTTAAAGCCATAGACTGTAGATAAATAGCTGGAGAGAATGCAAGTTTAAGTTACGTCCGTATGGGCGTCACTGAACAGACCTCAGTGTTGCCCACTGGTTAAAGCACCACGAGGTGTCACAAAGTGCCCATGTAAAACAATTCAACTGTAATTTCCTCATCTGCTCTATGTTTTCAGAATACATACTAACAATCTGCTAGTAAAGACATAAATTATGCATTCTTTATGCTATAAATGATCTGATTCTGATAAAAATAAATATATGCATACATGCATGAACAAACCCTTTTTTCTCTCCACCCCGTATTTGTCACACTTTTATCGTTTTGCTCCCTTTATGCTCTCCTCCCTCCTCTCTTGCAGTATTCTCCTCCTCTCCTCACTGTGTTTGTGTGTGTTTGCGTGTGTTTGTGTGTTTCCCAGCATGCCCCACATATCCAGCTTCTTCTCTCCAGTAGCATCCTGGGAGGTTAGTGTCAAAGCCGAGGCAGCAGTATTTTTAAACTTGCCTTCTACCCAGAGAGCGATGATCTGAGGCACCGACAGGTTGCAGATACCTCCCACCTCTATGAGCTCTACAAGCGGCAAATTAATTTCACATTTATGTGATGTAGACAAAATAAAAAAAAAAAAATTAAAACGCCTGTCATCACTATCAAGTAGTCTTTAGTCTTAAAAAGCAGAGTGGAGCTAACTTGGCAATTTAGGTCATTTTACCTCATTACACACAGTGTAAATTGTTGTTTTTGCTGCACACGTTCCCCTCAGAGACAGATATACAGCCTCTGGGCCTTTAATCAGCAGGCTCCACTTTTCAGAGGGAAACTGGAAAAACGGGATAAATATAGTGTCAATTTGCAGTAATTATTGTCAAAACTGGGAACCGCATCTTTTGCCTGAGTAGTTTTGTGCATATTTAAAGCGCATTGTTCTGTGCTGTGACCATTTTCCCTGACTCCATTTTACATTCACACATTTCTGTTTGCTTTAGGCATGCACCAGTCTGATACTGGTATTGGTACTGGCACCGATATTGAAAAAAAATGAGTCAGTGACAATGGGCCAATCTATAGTGGCAGATCAATTCAGCGCAATTCTATGCTGTGCACTGTGTGATGTCATGCGTTAGTGACACACTGTTTTTCAATGGAGCAAACTAAGTTTTGTTTTATAGGGCTGTCAAAATTAGCGCGTTAACTTGGCATCATGTGCGACGGAAACCCTACTTGGACAAACTGCTCAAAATGTGTTACCAGAGACATGCTGGCAGGTCATGAAGCAGAACCTCATGCAAAAAAATCAAGGAAACTAACAACACAGTCATAACTAACGATCAAACATGCTGATAAAATTAGATTAACCATCTTTTCTGAATCTGTCCAAGCTTCTCCTGTAATTCAGCAAACAAATAATCCACCAAAGCGCATCATTAAAGTATTAATTTGTAACATGAAATGGATGAAAAGGAAATGAGAAAGAGACATTCTTTTCATAAACAGAGCGCTTATCAGAGTGAATGTAGTGTCACTCTGATTTGAGCAGCTTATATACACTGAACAAAACTTCCAACACAACACTGCCATGATTGACAAATTTTGGGCACATAAAGCCAAACAATGAATTTGAGTTCTAACACAGGAAATATCACATGAAATCTCAAAGGATTTGCTTTTGTTTGCTGTGTGCCTCCATGTTGTTCCACTTGACTGCACATCCTTAGAATTTGTCACTGCTGATGAAACTGAGCAGATCTTAATCACTAATCCTTTTAAAACCTGGTCAATAAGCAGCCATACCAATGGTGATCTTTAGTACTCATTTGTTCGTCCATGGCACGACTACATCAAAATCAGAGAGAAAGGGCCATTGGTATGCTGACAGCTGGAATGGCACAGAGACGTGTTGCCAGGGCCTTGGGTGTTCATGTGTCGACCATTTCACGTCTATGGAATCGGTATAATGAGACAGGGCACACTAACGACCGACCACGAGCTCCCAGGCTACGTGTCACCACCCCTCAGCAGGACCGCCATATTCATCTTCAACATCTGAGAGATCGTTTCCTGCCAGCTAGAGTGACTGCAGCACAGACCAGAGGTCGACATCAGAACAGAATCGGCGACCAAACAGTACGCAACCGCCTGACGTCCACGCCGTGGTCTGCTGTTGACTCCAGCACGTCACCATGTCCGTCTGCAATGGACAAGAGCGCTATTACACTGTATTCAAATTAAAACTTCATATCTGATACGTGTTGTTAGCATGTCACTTGAATTTGGTACAATATGCATAAACCATGGGAGTGTTGTGTTGGAAGTTTTGGTCAAGGAAATTCTTTCACAACAGTTGCCATACATAGTGGTAAAAGTAAGGACAAAAAAATATTAAAAAGATTTAATATTAAAAGAATTTAAGGACTATTTAAAAAAGTAAAGAAGGACTTCCTGTGGCATTCTGTTCCTCGCCTTTTGCCAATCAAAATTGGCACATCTCTGGCAAAATATTTCGGGCAGTTTGTCCAAGAAGATAAGTAGTAAATAAGCAATTCAGTACATTTATATCTATTTATTGTTTAAAAAATAGGAAATTAATGTTTAAGTCAAATCTGATGTTGCCTTGAATAAAAGAATAATCCCAGTCTTTCCCACACAATGAGACATAGATTGTCAGGTAACTCAGAGCTGCTTTTCTGTATCGGTGTCAGATGAGTATCAGTCAATACTAAAGCTCACATATCGGTCTCAGAAGTGAAATAATTGGATTGGCACATCCCTAATTTGCTTATTAATCTTATACTTTAACCAATAACAGAAGAGTTTACAGCAGATGATCCACATCAATCGTGGTAAATGGACTCTTATATAAACTCATATTGTGCCATTGTAGTCATACGCTCAAAGCACTTTTACGCTACATGTAACATTCACCCATTCATGGTTCCCACAAATGGCAGGAGATGGCCATCAGAAAGTGCACTTTCATTCACCAAGGCACAGCACTGGGAGCCATTTGGGATTAACAACCCTCTGACTAGTGAAACCTGTGTGAACCTAGCTCACACATGGCATTAGTATCTATTACTGGTAGTAACATCTTCTTTTGTTAAGCCCTAGTATTCTGAGGAGAAGGTAAAATGACTGATTTCATATGGCAGCTTCCAACATTAATACTAGCATGTGCACTAGGGCTGACCCAAAAAACTCTAAGCTTCGATCGATGGCACGGAATTCAAATAAAAAAAAGAAAAGAAAATTCAAAGCTTCGGCCTTTTTTTCTGTGGTTTCAGTTTCACTCACTACCTACACACAAGAGCAAACATGTCCAAGAAGTGATCAGATTATTTGAAATGCACAAAGGTATTTGGAGAAAAGGCCACAAAGTTATATGTTAAAGTGTTATATGTGTTCATGTTTATAGTGTTCTTCAGCTCACGTACATGATGCGTTGCTATGCTAGCGACGACTTAAGCACCGGGGTTAATGAGCCGCAGTGAGCAGTGTTGGTGCAGGGGGTTACGTTCAGTTGTGCGTGATTGAAAATGTAAGTAGTTACTTTTACGGCCATAGATCGATAGTAGTGTCTGTGTTGTTGTACATGTGGCATCGCTGTTTGAAGTGTCAGCGCTAACCTAGCTTCCCCGGCTAATTAGCTAGCATGGCTCGTACTGGCTGCTCCTTCACAGTCAGTTTCTCGCAAGTCGTGACAGCCATCCAGCCACGATCAGGGAAGTCAACGCCCGTTAAAATGTGCCACATTACTGTTACTGTGTGCGGTGATTGTATGTGCCGTTATGATCAGGGATTTGGCCGCAAGCTAACGGCAGCTTCGCTCCTACAGCACAGACCCTTTCAGAATAAAAGCGCCGTGCCGGCACAGTTACTGGCAGTGTTTACTATCATGTTTCCGGTTTGTTTATTTATTGTATTTTTGCAACGATTAGCTGTCGAAGCTTCGAATATAATTTGTTTGGAGCTCCGAAGCTTCAAATGTCAAAAAGGAGATGGAAGGTCAGCCCTAATGTGCACCGATGCTTCGATGACGTAGCTAACCAAATGTGTGACTCGAATAAAAAGTAGAGCACTCCAGCTGGTATTTGTGAAGCATTCTGCTCGTCTCCTGGGGTTACTGGGAATTCATTTCCACATGAGTGAAGAGCTCAGCATCGTTGTGTTGTTTTCCACCTCATGCCTGTCACATGATGCACCCAGTCACATGGGCTCTTTGAAAGTTGAACACAAACACACACATGGTGAATATTACTGATGTTATGGGGACATTACATTGACACTTCCTGGAGACTTTCCCCAACCATAAGCACTACTTGCATAATCCTAACCCTAACCAAAAACTAACATGAACCTAACCTCAAACCTTCACCTAGTATTCACCCTAAAATTTAATAGTTTACATTATGGGGACATGAATTTTGTCCCCAGAGGGAAGGCGAGTCCCCACAATGTCTCTATAACATCAGGAAAACACACTCACACACACAAACAAGGGCAACCACAGGCTGGAGCACTGTGATGTGAAGTGACACATGTTAGATGGATGGCAGAATGGAGGGGCAGTCCACGTCCTTCAGTCTGACATAAAATCTAGTGCTTCACCTACCTCTGGGCCACACATACACATAAACCTGTACAGTACTTCTATCTTTGTGAGGACACTCGTTGACATAATGCATCCCCTTACACTAACTTTAACAATCCCAACAAATGCCTGAGCTGACTTTACTCTGCTCAGCCTGCCTATGGGGGTCTCTCCCAAGGTGAGGACCAAGGTGTAAAACTCAAACTGGTCCTCATAAAGATAGCTGTGCAAGAATGAACAAGTCAAATGACAAAGGCCATCTCTAATCCTGCTAAGAAAATGAAGGTTGACTGACAGAATTTTTTCACTTAATATGCAAAGACATATTTAAGTGTGCACAAATATGCATGAACTTTAGGTCACTAGTTACTATCAGACCGACGTTGACCTTGCAGGCAGCTACAGGCTCAAAGTCATGTTAGGATAACATGAAAATTGCATGAAACTTGCACTGAAGTGTTGTCTTACTGTGTTGTGAGAAATAACAATCAACACTGACTTGAAAGTAATTCCTTCATGCTGTGTCCATTTGGCAACTGAGGAACATTCATAAAATACAGGATAACACAACCCATCATTAGTCTGTTTTTAATTCTGCTTTTCCTCGGGGCTATTATAATATGTCATCATCACATTTTATATGCTGAGCCATATATCTTACCTGTTGTGTTAGGTTATATGTGACATTACACTAGCTTGTGTGGTGTTGCTTTATCTCTTCTTATATAATTTATAATTACAAAAGTCAAAACCCAGAATGCTTTGGCACTGATAAAAATGCATGCATACTATAGAACAATAACCATAACACATATGTGGTAGTGTAAAATGTTAATGTCATTCCCAGCAAGTAGAAACATGACCACAGCTTGGTCTGATTACTGTAATCTGCAGCCATGAATTACTCCAAATCATCTGGTGAGTAGCTCTCTGCTCACATTCAGACATTTATTAGCATTTGATTTGGAGAAAGGACCTGAAATTTCTAACAGTAATGAATGAACATATATTGTTGTTCGCGGTGTTCTTGGAAGAACAGCGTTGTTACTGGGTTTCTATACAGCCTGTGCTCCAGCCTGTTCATTCTTCATCTACCAGCCCTTTTCTGCTTCCCTGAGGTAATGCATAGCTAATTATGACACTATATTGGCTGGATCTTCATTAAACCTCTGCAGTGGAGGGGAGGACAGAGGGATGAGGTAATGAATGATAAGCACTGAGTATGTGCTGACTTCAATCAGAAACTGAGAGATTATGGTGCTTCACGGTTATGATGATGTTGCTGGCAGCTATTAGACGGGACATAGCATCATTTGTGGAATAATAGAGCAGCATGTAACATGCTAAGTGGCACCATGGTGGGGCCCTTTGGATCTATTTCTTATGTCACTCAGCACTTGCAATGTCTGGATAAGGCACATAACACATTTTGGGCACTTTGTCCAAGCAGAGTTTCTGTTGTGCATGCCACCAAGTTAATATTATAATAAAAAACTAAAATGACAAACCTTTGTTCGCTCCATTGTGAAAACAAATTGAATCTCCGCACGGTGCGTCGCCAGCGCGTGATGTCACCCACTGTTTTCTTCAATATCAGCACCGGTACCAATATTGGATCGGTGCATTCCTGGTGAACATGTACTTAATTAATTCTGTAGGAGCGGGAGGTGAGAATGATATTCACACTCAGTCAATTGACAGTCAAGCTGGAGGCGTTGGACCTAGCTGAGCTGTACAGCAATGAAAACTCAATATGAAGAGAGCTAGATAGACAAGCCAGAGAGAGAGGGCCACATGATGTCAGAGGAAGCGTGAAGATTCTCTCTAACCATGTCACTGAGGTGAATTTGCCAACAGCCGCTCTGCTTCTGGCTGAACGAGCTTTCAGTGGACGTATTCTACAGTCCACACTAGTTCTGAGAGCAGGATGAGTATTAGAACACAATCCTCTAGGTTCACGACAAGCTCAAATCACCATTTGTAGACAATAAAAGCTTTACGCTCATGTTATCAGATTACATCTGTGTGGAAGGCAGTGATTAACCAATTAAGTAATCACATTACACTTACTAATCAAAAGGAAAACCGAAAAAAACAATCAACATCTCTTTTTTCATCTCCTCTTTCTCCTTTTTTTTTCTTTTTCTTTTTGATCATGATTTTGACTTTAGAGCTGGAGTTCATGGACAAGGAGACGAACAAAGATGGAGGAGCTGTTAACAAAATATGAGCATGACTGAGAATTTGTTGCTCTAAAGGAACCAGAATGAGACGGTAAAAAGGTAAGAAGACTTTTACTGTGAAGGGTTGTTTGGACATTACTTAAAATCTTCAGAGTATCCAAATTAAACATGTGCTAAGATCATTTTTTAACCAACGTTCATTGAAGATGGCTAGTCACTCAATAATATAGTGTAGCCTACATGACGAGGACATACTTCCATATTATTATGATCATATTTCCATAGTTTTTTACAATGGGAGTGGTGGCTGGCTTCTGCAGACCACAGCTAAGGGAGCTCACATATTCTTAACTAAGAGAGTCAGCCTGATGTATGACATCATTATCGTCCTGAGGTGAAATGCACACAGAAGTTGACTTCTCCTCTCCTGCTTTGCTTTGCATTTTCAAACCACTGACCTTTTAGTCAAAATTTAGCACATCCCATCCAGTGGATCATACCAACCTACAAACCTAGAACAGACTAAGTAAAAGAGAGAAAGTCAAGTGCCAACATGTGCCAACTAAAATGTGATGTCACAAATTAATGTGACAGGTTTCTGCTCTACCAAGAGACAGTGACCCACACTATCTGCCACAAAAACTGAATTTCTGTTGCTTGACAGCTGAATTGTTATGACCAAAAATGTGAAATGTGCTGAAACTTTGATTTGATTAATGCACGCCTGCATCTTAACACAATATTACAGTCAGCAGCTCTATCAAATGTTCTGTCAGATCAGAAATCTGTGAAACCATTTCCAGTGTTCCAGAGAGCTCTCTAGTGTTGGCATTAGAAACAAATAAGCTGCATGTTACTCGTCAGTCCTAGGGGTGTGCCATCTAAGGCACCTCACGATTTGATCTGATTACAATTCAGGGTGCTACGATTCGATTATTGAACGATTATCACAATACTGATGATCATCACGGTTATTACGATTATCACCACTTTCAATGCATCTTTCCCCCCATTCAGGATTTAGTTTTTCCTCACTTTGTGGCTACTTCATTCTTATAAACAAGGTATATTTGTCAGTATTCATTGATTAAAGTAGTTTTTATATCAAATCACCTAATGATCCAACAGGAACCACGGACTCACTCATAAAGTGTGCCGTTACCGTGACATATGATTCTGTAGCAAGTGAAGTCCACACATCAAACGCGCTGTCCTGCATGCTTTCTTCAGTGATTCCAGCACTTTAGTTTTGGTCATGTTGTACAGATCAGGAACAGCTTTACAGGCAAAACACTTTCATTTCAGGAGTTTGTACCTGGGCTCCAGTGTCCGCACCAGTGCACGAAAGCCCTGGTTGTTAATGACAGCATATGGACGTAAATCGTCAGTGATAAAGGTTGCTATGGATGACGAGATTCACTTCGCCCTTTTAGAGCAGTGGAGAATCCTTCTTCTATTGTTCGCTGGTTAGCAGCAACAACCAGCAGATTCTTCTCCTCTAACCCGGGGTGGAAACGCGAGAGGTGCTGTCGCAAGTTCGTCCGGGCAGCAGGCATGTCTTTTACTTTCATTCTGCGAGCAGCAGTAGTGTTCCTGTCATTTAGTTATTATGGAAAATAATAGTTTTTGAACATTAATGAATCGTAATCAAATCGTCACGTGTCCCATCATGATTAATCTAATAATCAATATATTCGCACACCCCTAGTCAATACAATAAATGTACAAATACAATTTCAGGGTTTCAGATGAAAGCATCAGATCTCTGCTGTGGCGCACAGCACACCGTGTCCTGCAGCTTCTGTACAACAGATGACTATGAGGCAGATCAGATGCTTCCAGAGCTTATCATGACCATGGAAGAGAGCCAACTGGACCTCAAGCTACTCCACTTCACTCTCTTGTTGCTCTGATGCACTTCAAGTTAAATGTTGGTGATGGAATGGGGCTAGCTACAGCAGCTAACGTTAGAGTCAGCATCATATCTGGGGTCCAGTTAACTTTGTGTCATTAATGTTAGCCTCTCAGACACTCTCTGCATGGACAGGTTTTTGTTTAGGAGGAACACTGTGGAAAAATAGAGCACAGCAATGTGGATAACTATCACTAGAACTCCAGAAACTCTTTTACCGCTCATATTTCATAGGTCTGTGTACCATTTCCATGCAGAGCAAGTGACATCCACCTGGTCTAACCAACCTCTAGTGGTGAAATGTCTCATCTTGGGGCAGTGCTGTAGACGTGACACTATGCAGGGACATCACTGTTGTGTGTGAGATCAGTGAAACAAAACAAAATGATGTTTACACCGTGCTGGTGGTTGGGGATGCATCGTCCTTATAGAAGTGCACAGGATTTGTAAATGGAACCGAAATGAAATGCATGGCCAGTGTGAGTATGATAGGGAGATGAGCTATCTGCATCTGAAACACTGTGCTCTGCCTGCCACAAGCACTCCCACTTCAGGCTGTTGTTGTCATGGTTACCCATCTCCAGTCCACACATACTATGTCTGTACACACACATACATACATGCCCCAAGCACGCACACACACAAAGAAAGTGGTATATACTGCAGTGATGGAGGGATAGTGGAGAAAAGACAGACCGCCAGGAAAAATCCACTCAATCATCCATCCCCTCTTTCCTCCATCAAGCCAACCTCACACGCATGTACACACACACACACACACACACACACACACACACAAACAAGTGATGGGGAACCTTGGGACAGTTGAGATGCAGCATGACATTCAGAGGCTTCAACCAGCTCCAGCTCATAACTAATGCAATAAATAAACCAAGAAGAATATCCCTTTAGTTACAGGCCGAGGCCACAAGCTTCAAACACACAAACAGCAGCAGCATATTGCTACACACTCGAACAGGACACCAGCAGCCCCTGCTGGACAACAGAAGCATTCAGACACATTCAAAGTAAAAGTCTTACCTGGCGAGGAGGAGCGATGCAGTTGTAGAGCAGATGACATGGAATCAGAAGACAGAGAGACAAACTGTTAGCTGCTATGCTATGTGGAGCATACTGATGCATAATGAACAGTGGCAATATGACAGTATGCACACAGACACCCTGGAGATCTGGTTAGAGAAAAAAAAATCTATCAAATAAGAAGTCACAATGTGGAGCCCTGAAGATGTCTCACATGCAGCTGGAATAAGCTCATCACAACCAACCTAAAGTCACTGTGAGTATGTGAAAACTGGCCCTGGTGCAGTAGAGTACATGGGTTCATCATGATCTTGTCACTGTCCAATAGAACATGGTGTTGTACTGAACACCGTATTAAAAGGCTCTGGAAATGTGCCAGATCTGCATTTAAAACCTCCCCCCCAAGCAGCTCTCACACTGAGGAGCAGTAGAGCTTTGTCCCCCTCTTGTGGCCACTCACTGCATCACAACACAACCACTACCAATCAACACAGGATGAATGAGACGTCCAAGAGTTCCCAAATATTTCAACGCACGTGTAACATTTAAAAACAGAGATGTCGTCACCAAAGACTACTACTAAACTACAGGAGAAGATGGTCAAATCATACTTTAATTATGTGTAAAAGAATCAAATGGGCTAAAACTTAAATTCAGAAATTCTTTTTCACCATGACAGAGTAAAGAGTCCCTTCACAGTCATCTTATGGTCTCTGCGGTCCAGTTTGGCAACCATTAATTCAGACTTGACCTGAATATAGTTTCTGAAGTTTAAAAACAGCTGGAGGTGAAGTGCTGTAGAAAACAAAAAGTCCACTGACGGCATCTGAACACAAGGGAACAGAGCTCAGAGTGAGGAATAACAGCACAGAAGCTGTTTGTTGTCAGCACAATGAGGTATGACCAGTGTCATAAAAGACCAGCATCACAGCCCATGTGCTCGATTCTCATCGAGCTGACTCCAGCTCTGTAAGCTCATCACTGAAACACTCCTGTCTGGCTAACAAATGAAGTATGTTTTTGTATGAACTCATTTCTTTCAATGATAATTAGACAACTCTAATCAAGCAGAGCTGAATCCCAGCCCACTGTGACTGTGTAAGCATGGAGAATGACCTTTTTAACTCTTTGAGTACCATCGACGAATATATATACGTCAAAGTGTTTTTTCAGCAGCTGGCACAAGAGGGCGCTCTCACACAGCCTGTGAATAATATTGAGGCTTCTGGGATTTGTAGTTGGAGCATAAAGAATTGGTATACACCACAGAAATCAGAGCAGGAAGTGGAGACGATCGAGATTAGAGAGCAAAACAGAATCTGGACAAAAAGTGGTGATTTTGGTTAAAGTGTCCTCTACTCTACCTCTGATAAAACAAGAATGGAACAAGATAAAAACAAACATTTTTTTCATGATGAAACAGAGTCTCTTCTTTCATTGGAACATAGGAAGGGTTTTGGGAAGACTTCTAGTCATCACTGTGTGGTTATCAACACTGCAGGGAGTTTTTGATCTGGCCAGGAAGTAGTAGCCCTGGCCTGCCCATACTTCCTGTGATGCTGCACAAAATTTTGTGACAAAGTCAGTCTGGTTAAGCTGCCTTTCTCTTTGATTTCAGATTCCCCAGGAATGGGGACCAATGAAAATCTAGCATTTCTAACGGCTCACTTGAGGTGTGTTTAAGGCAATGACACACTAGTTCTTTGGATCAAGCAGTTTTTGTCACTACGGTCTGGTCTGATTGGTTGAAGCTTCGTTCAGTAGCACACAGAGGCATTTGATAGACGCGGGTTAAGCCCACAGTCTGAGAACTCACTTTACAAGACAGCTTGGCCAGACTACACTCACAGAGCTTTGTAGTCACGATAGCCAGGCTAAGGAAGTAGTTCTTACACAACATTACTGCTGGGTGTGATTAGAGGTGCAACATGGTGCACTGCAGTGACACACTGCTTTACAGACTGGCTTACTAAAAAGAAAAGAACTCATTCTGCACTAGAAAGTTGGTGCAAAGACACTTGACAGATAGAGCACATATTGAAGCTCCTCAGCTTCCCATAGCTGAGAGGGTACAAGCTTCTGTGGCAAACATAACGCAGAAGCACGTCCATGATGTCCCTGCCTCTCCTGGCCACGCTTTGATCCCAGCTAAGAGATTCAGGTGCTTTTCCACTCTTGTCTTCTTTAAATTATGGGCTATAATGAAGGCGCTATGCTCGGCTGCATCACATGACACACTCACAGGCTCCTCCTTTCTACACCCTCCTCTCTTTGGCCTGAACACTCCCACCAAAGATCTTTATTTCACACTCTTAAGAGACTTTGGTGTCTTGACGCTTCTCCCCTCCATCCGTTTGCTTTCATCCTTTACTTACATACAAACACTTACATTAAAATATGGAAATAAAACTGCAGTGATACATCAGCAGCACACATAACGTCCAATCATGGTGAGAGAGTGCTGCAACTCTCCCACTGTGTACTCATACTACTTCTCAACATGTGCAATACTTCTCTACCTTTACTCCACTAGCTGCTTTATTGTGTTATTTGCTGTATATTGTTGACTTTCCATCTGGTGTGCTGCTTATTTATGCATGTATAAACCTTTCACTGACGTATATCACATAAGAGTTTGGTTATTTACCTTGTTGAGACATTTTTTTTTCTCATTATTCTACTTGTTTACTGATGTCACTGCTTCTCATTTCTATAAAGGCCCTAAATTTCTAAGTTTACCTGTTGACAGGGTTGTGAAATACAGCATTATCTTCTGTTAAAGAGAACCTGTGCAGAATGGAAACTTCTGTGATGCAAACTGAGGAAGCTAATGTGCATGTCACTGAGGGTAAAGGACACTGACTTATAATATATATATATATATATATATATATATATATATATATTTATATATGTATATGGTGTGTGTATATATATATATATATATATATAGGTATATGTATATATGTATATACGTATATACATATGTGTATACGTATGTACATACACGTATATACATACATTCATGGCTGTCAATGTTAACGCTTTAACGCTAGTGATTAATCTGGAAAATGTAACGCGTTACTTTTTTAACGCAAATTCAGGTTGACGTAACTTCCTCCCAGCACGGTAATTTACCTGCACGGCGAATGACGGACAACATGGAGACATCTCCCGGTTTGCTTAATGGCATGTTTCATTTTAAAATGCTTCCAGGTGGAACTTTAGATAAAAACAAAGTTGTCTGCACATATTGCAGTGATGAACTGTCTTTCCACCAGGAAAGGATCAAGCCGCGCTCGTCAAACGACATTGGCAGAGTGCAGCCAAGGCAAGTCTATTAACAGAGCGTCAACAGCTAAGCTAACTAATGCAATCGCTAAATGGATCGCCACAGACTGCAGACCCATCAGCATTGTGGAAGACCAGGGGCTTCAAGACGTTTTCCAGATTGCCACAGGCGACCCGTCGTACAAGCCACCATCAAGAGGGACTATTGTCACAAGAATTCATGAACTCTATGGCAATGAAAAGGCAATGAAAGCAGGACATATAGCACAAGCTACATTTATTGCACTGACTGGTGACCACTGGACATCAGTAAGTAACCAAAACTACCTCGGGGTAACGGCACACCTAATCAATGACAACTGGCAACTGCACTCCTTCACTTTAGGTGTGTTGAAAACAGAAGAGAGACATTTTGCTGAAGCATGCGCTGGTCAGTTCCTTGAAGTCGCTAAGGAGTGGAAGATAACAGACAAAGTCACCACTATAGGAACAGATAGCGCTCGCAATATGATTGCCACGGCGAGGAGTCTACCGTTCGAGCACATGCCCTGTGTGGCGCATATTATACAGAGGATAATCACAGTGTCTCTCCGTGATAGCGGGTTTGACGGTGTTTTAGCCAAGTGCCGTAAAATAGTGGGGCATTGCAAACAGCCCTGCAAACACTGCTGAATATGAGAGGCTGACAAAGTTGGAGGAACTGCTGGAGCCATGCAGGTAGGGTGATTTCCATGTGCTCATTTTATTTTTTGACAAACACAAGTAATATAGTCACTTTGTTAAATTATTTATTTTAGAGTTATCCCCTTGTCATTTAAATGAAATGTAGTCATTCTGTTGGTGTTGTGTGTTGTAGGTATGTCACCGAGCTTCTGGGTGGTGATAAATATGTGTCCTGCTCTGTGGTGCTGCCCGCACTCTGCCACCTCGTACGTACGATGGAGGTCTCAGATGTCGATCCGGCCTATATAGTGCGCTTCAAGGCTGCATTCACAGAGGACCTCAGCAGACGGAAGGAAAACACAAACTTGCCACGGCTCAAGGTAGCAACAGCACTAGATCCCAGATTCAAGGACCTCAGGTGTCTGCCCAGATCTGAGAGGGAAGAAGTCTGGCAAAAGCTGAGTGAGATGCTGACAAAAAGAAAACCTACATCACAGCCATCCAGAGAGGAAGTAGAACCAGAGCCACCAAAGAAGAAGATGGCCCTCCTTCTCTTGGGGTCAGAGTCGGACTCTGATGATGAGGCACTGGCTACAGACAAAACTGTTGACAGGTATAGAGCAGAGCCCAGTGTCAGCATAGAGACATGTCCACTACAGTGGTGGTCAGCACACACAGGTGCCCATGGTAAGCTGGCCCACATTGCACAGAAGTACTTGGCTACACCTGCCTCCACAGTGCCATGTGAGAGACTGTTTTCTTTGGCAGGCCACATTGTGCGGAAGAAGAGGTCAGCTCTGTCATCTGAAAATGTCAACAAGCTAGTCTGCCTGAGTAACTGGTTAAAAGAAAAGTAGACTGGTTGAATGCAGTTATTTCACAAAAGTTCACACTGTTCTAAGTAATCTTAGTGAAATAAGAGTGTGCAAATGGACTGTTCACATTGTCTCTTCAAAGACACTAGTCTGGCATTCTGTTTCTTAAATAGGCCTACTCACTGTAGTATTTACAGGGATTTACAGGGAAGCTATTTACATTCACTTTGAAGCCAATGTGACTGCTACTGTTCTTTAAGTGGTTGTCTGTTAATCAGGTCTTATTATGGATGTCATGGGTAATGGCAAGCACTATCTGAGACTGAACCAGTCAGTTTGGATGATTTCAGAATCTCTAAGATGAGATGTTATGTTTACATTATTTACTTACAATAAAGTAAAAAAAAAACAAACTTCTACTAAGATTGTCAAACATTTCTTAATTCCAGAATCACGTGCATGTATTTGTTTTATCTCACCCCCAAAATACAAGCAAATATCAGTAAATTTAAACGTGATTAATCATGATTAATCACAGCTCATTATTGTGATTAACTTGATTATTTTTTTTAATCGATTAACAGCCCTAATATATATATATATATATATATATATATATATATATATATATATATATATACGTATACACGTATACGTATATATACATGTATATACGTATATATGTATATGCATATATACAGTCATGGAAAAAATTATTAGACCACCCTTGTTTTCTTCAATTTCTTGTTAACTTTAATGCCTGGCTCAACTAAAGGTACATTTATTTGGACAATTATAATGATAACAACAAAAATAGCTCATGAGAGTTTAATTTAAGAACTAAGGATTATTCATTTTCCATGGTTTTCTTGATAATAACCAAAATTACTTAAATTCTTACATCAATAGCTATGGCATTGTACCGCCAAAAACACTACTTTTAAGCATTCCATGTTTTCTTTTCTGTTTGCTTTAAACACATGATACACACAAGAGTTAATACTTGATTGCATAACCATTGTTTTTGATGACTGCAGCCATGCGTCTTGGCATGCTCTCCACCAGCTTCTGACATTGTTCTGCTGTCACAGCAGCCCATTCCTGTTGGACAAATTCAAACAAATTTTCTTTGTTTTTGGGCTTGTGGTTCTCCATTTTGAGTTTGATGATTTTCCACAGGTTTTCAATTGGATTAAGATCTGGTGATTGAGCAGGCCAAGGCATGGTGCGAATGTTGTGGTTCTCCATCCAGGCTTTAACTGACCTTGCCGTGTGGCAAGGGCATTGTCTTGTTGGAAAATCCAGTCATTGAGGCAGGAAAGAGTTTTCCAGCTGATGGAAGAAGACTGTTTTCAAGGGTAGTCCTGTACTTGACCTGGTTCATTCGGCCTTCACACAATTGCATTTGCCCTGTTCCACTCAGACTGAAACAACCCCAGATCATGACTGATCCACCCCCATGTTTTACTGTAGGGGCAAGACAGTCTGGGTTGTAAGCTTCTCCAGGCTTCCTCCTAACCAGTAAGTTGGCTGGAGTGGGCATCAATTCAAAATTGGATTCATCACTGAAGAGAACCTTAGCCCAATCATCAACAGTCCAATCCTTGTGGTCTCGAGCAAAGAGTAACCGGGCCTTCCTCTGCCTTTCATTGATGAAGGGCTTCTTGCGTGCTCTGTGTGACTTCAAACCAGCTTCAACAAGTCGGTTTCGAACTGTCCTTGCCGAGCAAGTCACATTTCTCGACAGTGCCCACTCATTTTTAAGGTCCCTGGAGGTCTGGACGGCGATTCCTGACACAGGAGCGGATGAGTGCACGGTCATCTCGTGGGGTAGAAAGACGCGTTTCCTGCCACGGCCAGGTAGCAATTTGGTAGTGCCATGTTCAGCTTGTTTTTTTGTTGGAATGAGCGGCTGTCTTGGAGATCTTCATTTTTTTCACTACCTGTCTCTCACTCATGCCAATTTCCAGCAGTGCCAAGATGGCTGCCTTTGTTGCTTCACATAATTCTTTTGTTTTAGGCATTATGTGAGAGCTGACAACTTCTGAGTTGTGCTACGGCTTGAATGTAAGCAGGAAACCACTCTAGGCCTTTGCATGTGCAGTGCTGCTTGTGACATGAAATGGCCTCTTATATACCCTGGGAATCAATTAAGCTTAAGAATGTCAAATAGGACATAAAGTATGATGTGACCAGCTGCATTTTTGTTGTGTTCATTGTATTATACGTTTAGTGGTACCAGATATTAGAATGAACAAGAAATTGAAGAAAACAAGGGTGGTCTAATAATTTTTTCCATGACTGTATATATGTATACACGTATATATATATATATATATATATATATATATATATATATGTATATACATATACGTGTATACATATATATATATAAAATATTTATCACATGCATTTTGGGTTATTTTGCCATTTTATTTGTCTGCGGTTTGCAGAAATATCCACTGCCAACATTTCTGCTGACTGGGTTGAAAAAATCTGGAAGAAGTCTGGAACCAGGCTAAAGCTTATTTAGAAGATATAATGACAGGGAAAAGTAGAATAAAGAATAATCACCGCTGTGAACAACAATCTCAGTTTACAGACCCACTTACTGATTCCACGTCCACCAGTGCTTCAGTTCATGGGTCAGTGTTGCCAAGTTACCAAGCTGCCTTGCTTGTGCTGGTGTGATACCTCTGTTTCCGATCTCAGAAATGACTTTGATGAGAACTATGTTATCACAGTGGAAAGAAACGACAACTGAAGAGCTACACAAGTAAGATCCAAGGTGTAATGAAAAGGAGTGATCATTTAAACCTGAATAAATAAACAGGAACACGTTGTTTCTCCTCATTATCCTGATGCTCTGTTTGCTCTCTAGCAGTGCAACATAACACTGTCACCACAACAAACGCCTGAGCATTCATTACATCTGCTGAATAAAGCAGTTCACATTCTGACATGTACTTATACAAAATAAATGGTTCGGTGATATTATTCCCACTCAAAATGACAAACCTATAATGCTGTTGTGTCATGCAGGCGAGGAAGATGAGCAAAGTCAAAGCAAAGTCAGCAATACGCCCCAATAGACATCCAAACTTAATGGTACACATGCTGTAAACCAAGGGTCTCATTTATCCAGAGACAGTTCCCCTGTTTATATGTATATGATTATATATATATACTCTTATATATATATATATATATATATATATATATATATATATATATATATATATATATACACCTCTTTGGACGAGAGCTGCCTAAGTGGCAGTGATCCAAAATGTTTCTTGTCCAAAATGTTTTGGGAAATCTTTTTTGTCAATATAACTTATCGAAGTTGTTTTTAGAATAGCTTCTTAGTGCCTTAGAGTTGAAACTGAAGCATTCAGTAGATATTAAACACAGAGCGTGTGGTCCTCCACTCTTACGGTACAGCTAGTAACAACCTCAGGCCTGAGATATTTACATACTGTATGTCTGTGGTGTGTGTGGGACTAAATTATATAGAACACACAAAGTAGAGGGATGGATGTAAAAGTGGGTGGATGGTTAAGTATTGTGTATTTACTCTGTAGGAAAATCTGAAGAAATGATGACAGAAAAGGAGGAGAGGGAGGTTTGCTGCAGTCAAAAGATCTCAGCTTTTGAAATTCATTTTATTTTTTATTTGGTAGTATTAAAAATGTCCAGCATTAAACACACATCAGTGAACACATATTAAACACACACATGTCCCTGCTGCAAAATGAAGAACACTTCAGACAGCCAAACCTCTTCCTGGCTTTGGAAAAGTCACCATGCTGGCAGAAATACAGCAATTACTACTAATACTATTATATATGATAACTACTACTGTAGGCTTGTAATGGTTCAGTTTGTTACGTTTTCTGTTTTGAAAGCTGCATGCAGTATATCAGCTGATAAAAATAGAGATATTGGAAGCTGCTTTCCTTTATGACCTTTATGCTACTCAGGACGTTGCTGCCGTGGAGCTGAGGTCTCATGTGCTAGAATTCAACTACTAGCAGGTAAATGAACACCTGAGTAGGGACACGTTATGTCCATACGTATTCCCCTTATTTTCATCACTCTCTTTAATGCTCAGTTGATACCTGGTTAACAATAACTAGGGCTGTCAAGTTAACAAGATTAATATATTTGTGCGACGGTAACTCTACTTGGACAAACTGTCTGAAATGCGCTGGCAGAGACGTGCTAATTTTGTCAGCCCTAATACATTTACATTACTGTGGTGGATTATTTGTTTGCTGAATTACAGGAGAAGCTTGGACAGATTCAGAAAAGATGGTTAATCTTATTGATATCAGTATATTTGATCTTTAGTTATGACTGTGTTGTTAGTTTCCTTGATTTTTTGAATGGAGTTCTGCTTCATGACCTCTCAGCACATCTCTGGTAACACATTTCAGACAGTTTGTCCAGGTAGAGTTACTGTAATGCAAGTTAACGTGTTCATGGTGATTAATTACATTAATGTGTTAGCACCGATTAATCAAGTTAACGCTGATCAATCACGTTAACAGCGCAAATAACAACATAACAATGACTTGACCTGTGTTAATTCTGGACATATATATGTAGAAGAAAAATCTCACAGTGCAGATGAGGAAGGATGGATGGATGGATCCCACAATGCACCCGAGCAGTTGGGGGTAAGGAGCCTTGCTCAAGGGCACATCGGCAGTGTGACTGGTCCAATGACTGGCAGTCCACATTGTACCTGGTCCATGTGGGACTTGAACTGATGGACTGAGCTACGCCTGGTGCAATGCTGCCAGCCTTGAATATGACACTGGCTGCTAGATACTGACACCACTGGAGTTCACTGCTCCCCACCAAAATAGAGCACCTTATAAGACACAATGCATACATGTAGTAAGGCTGTATGCATGAAGACCCTGGAGCATGGGACAGCAGGGTTCAACAGAGCCGGACTAACAGCTCCTTTTCCACTGACAGTCTGATATACTGTGTGATGGGCTCCACTCTCCACTGAGCTCTGCCCTCACCGTGCTGTCAGTGGCTTAATACATGTGGTCATGGCTACAGCGAGGCCAAATGTAGGGAAATTCAACATTACATATCAAAGCTGTGGTGTGTCACAGTGGAGTGTATCACTCCTCTGCTGCTGCAGCAGCCTCACATCTTAGCTCAATACACCCAGGACCATACCGCATTTATGTAGGAATACGCCCCTTAATGAATTTCCTTACACACTGCCAGTAAAATAGATTCAACTGTGCTTGTGAAGTTTAACACATTGTGCACCATGATGACAAGCTGAACATATTACCAACACTTTCAACATTTTCTAATTAGAAGCCTCTCTATGCTGCTGTCTTCAGACGGTTCACTATCTTCTCATCTCTATGGCAACACGGTTAGGACTTTGTTTCAAGGTTATATGGAACGCAGCAGCCTCTTAAGTTATACAGACAGTTTCACTATGCTGCATGCACATAGATGCTGCGTGATATGAGCAAAACATGCAATAACATTGTTGAATACTGCACTGGAAAAAACGCATCATTTCTTTGTGGAGCTTTGACGTTTTTTCAAGCTGAACTCTGATCAATGGATGTCTCATGGACTGGTTTCATGCTGTTTGACCTAACGCTAGCAGTTAGCTTTTGCTAACGTTAGCGCTTTGGAACTCTGTATAGAGAATGTGAACATGACGTCATGTCGCTGTGCATTTTGGGTGTCAGCGCCATCTTGGATGGAATGTGAACGTAAACCAAAGCGATCATGCGATCACTGTAACAGCTTTTAACACAGCAGTACTGCCCGTCCATGGCTGCTTCAAAGTTTCTTCACTGAGATACTTCAGAGAAAGTGAGCCAAAGTACCGCAGACCTCCTGAATATGGAACTAGTGCACAAATACACACTCAGTGCTCACAATCACAATCCAAATAGGTCAAGTTGTACTCTGATGATGAGTCAGTTGAAACTGTGAGTGAAACTGACTGCAGATGTGAGTAAATGTAACTATGTAACTGTAACTATTATGTGTGTAAGTGCTGTGTTTATGAAAAAAGAACGTCTCTTTCACGTCTCATTTTCATCCATTTCATGTTACAATTTGACACTTTAACGATGCTCTTTGGTGGATTATTTGTTTGCCGAATTACAGTAAAAGTTTGGACAGATTAAAAAAAAAGGTTCATCTAATTTTATCAGCATTTTTGATACGTCGGTACGGCTGCATTTTTAGTTTCCTTGATTTTTTTTAATGGAGTTCTGCTTCATGACCCGCTTTAATCGGTTTCGTTGTTCCATATTTCAGAAACAGCAGTAAATATAATATAATTTAATAATATAATTTGGACAGGTTCGGCGGGTCGGATTAAAAAGCCCGTAGTTTGAATGTGATAACATTGTGTAGTGGACAGTGAATTAACTGACTGCTGACTGACATAAGTGATGAGATTAAATAAATCCTGGAACATAGCCTGGTCTGGAGCAGGCTAGCTCCTCAGAATAAATCTCCATGGTAACTTATACCATAACATATAATATAATATAATATAAATATCTATAAATATATACATAATATATATATCTGTCCTCTATCCTGCTTTTGAGCAACCGAATCACAGATAAATTGAGCCAGAATAACCAAGATAGCCCGGCTTAATCCCTTATCCTAGTTTTGTGCAACGGGCTGGGTGGGATTGTTTACGTACACAATCCTTCCAAGATGGCGTCCACGATCCCACAATGCATAGCGGTATGACCTTCACATTCTCTATAGATCTTTGTAGTTGTGGTGTAGGTAGTGTTGGTCAGTAAAGTGTTACTAGTTACTAGTGATGCGTTATTGTAATGCCGTTACTTTGACAGTAACTAATACTTTTTAAACAAATTAACTAAGTTACCGTTCAATATGGTGCAATTCATAGTAGCACTGATCTGCTTCATTATTTAGTGATGGAGGACAAAATTTAAAGCACAGATGTCTCATAACCCGGACAAATAAAACCAATATTTAAAACAAATGACTGAATTATTGCTGCAAACACAACATGAATACACATCTGGATGTCAATAAGAGCATTCTGAGCACTGTTCAAACTCCACTCTGCACATACAGACAGCCCAATGTAGGTTGCTTGTATCTGTATATAACATGCTCCACATCCTGCACAGGCCCTGCATCCCCCATCATCATCTCCCCAAGTTATCCAGAAATTACTGTAAACACTTCTACCAACAGGGGTTGAACAGTTCATTGTACATAATGTTACCACAGCCAGACCTGGCAGCTCTTCCACTACATTTTCTGCAAAAAAGGAATTCTTTATTACAGCGATCACTTATTACATCACTAGAGGATGACGTCCTAAACAAAGAGCATGCTTTTGACAAGTGGTTTAATATTTCATGACAGTGTGGATGAAGTGGAAGAGATTCCCTCTTTGTAGTGTTGAAGGGCTTTGGAGCGAGCGAGCCTCGCAGCGCTGTCATAGTCATTCCTCCACCGGAGTGAGACTGAGATTTCCATCAAGCTGTGAATTAAACATGTGTGTGCCACAGGGTGGAGAGACAGAGGCAGAGAGGCAGACTGAAGCTCGAGTTTCAGAACTTTGGAAACACTGCAGACAGAAAACGTCAGCTAGAATTTCCATTATATTAGTCTGACATGTGGGCAGAAGTCTGCCCTGGCTGCATATTCCAACGATGAAAAGTGATGATACTTAAAGAGCATGCTTTGAGAGTGGTAGCGAACTAGAACCTAAAGAATTTGTTGACCTTTGACCCCAAGATGTCAAATCAAAATAGGTTTTACGGGTTCCAATGGGTTTATGTTCTCTTTACAATTTTATGCTAAGCACATGTGACTGTTTTTTTATTATTATTTATTTCCTCTTCATTTTTTATGTTCTGAACTAAACAGCTGTGGATTTGCATTAAGTGGGTATGAGTGGAAGGCTGAGACTTTTCCAGACCTTATGAGTCTATTTGTATTCATGCCTAGGGATGCTCCATATTGGCTTTTTTGCCGATATCCAATATTGTTGTCTCTTCATTTACGATTCTGATACTGAACTGAACTGATACTGATGTGTGTGGCTTTTTACACCTAAACTGTATCTCCTGTTATGGAATTAACACAGTATGACTCATTTTATCATGACGCTCTACTGGATGATTCATAAATGAAACATGACTCCAAATGGAAATATTCTCTGTGCTAAATAAGACACCAACTTCAACTGGAGTGATGGAAATCTAAGTGCATTATTTTATTGACTGGGAAACTGAATGGCCATATTAAATATATTCTAATAATTTGTTATGTTCTTATAGTTTTGTATATTGTTTTGCACTATATTTCATTTTTGCACTATTCTGCACTGAATATACTTTTATAATCTTCTTAAATCTTTTAAATCTCCTTACTTTTTCCTGCTCTTTATGGCAAGTGTAGTGATAGAATTTCCTTCAGGATGAATAAAGTTCTATCTTTTCATTTCTTATCTCATAACTGGCCATGACGTGGCCAATACTCCAATCATTAAATTATAAACTGGGCTCAATCCACCCTAATCTTTCCAATGACTCAAAAAATAGTGCAAATAAAACTCATGTCCTCATGTGTGATGGAACATTTACCATCAGTAGGACACACTGGAGATAATTCAAACCAGAGACATGATGACAAGCTAGCTTCCACTTGTTGTTCTTGTTGTTGTAATATGTCATGAGAGTGTGCCAGTAAGCAGCAGTTGAACATCAGTTACAAAAACCTGATACCGATATTTCCCAATAATACTGTGCACTTTTATGTTTATAAGATCGGCCCTCCAATCTTATTGGCCAATATAAACGTAAAAATGTCCTATTATTTGTGTATATTCTTAGTTGTAGTATTTACACTTTAATTTCACAACATTCTTAATAACTGTGTTCCATTCACTGTTCTATTCCATGGTTCTTTAACTTTGATTTCTTATTCTGCCTCATCTGCTCTGTTAACACCTCAGTTATTATTTACACTCACAAGTTTCCATAGCAGCAGTCCACCATGAGCAGGCCATGCCACAGACTGCCTTATTCTGTTTAGTAGTTATGCATAGATTTAGTTATACTTATGTTGTTTGCTTGTTTTTTTTCTTTGGTAAATAGAGGTGTGTAATTTGTCATTTCGCACCGTGTACCTGTATGCAGAAATGACAATAAAGACCTTGACTTCACCACATCTGCCTGGAATTAAGAGTAGTAGAATAACACCAAACAGTGCTGGCAATTATAAAGATAAATCTCTTATAGTTGACAAATTAAGATTTCACAATACACATGGTCATAGCCCCCAAAACTGTAGCTAAGGCTCATATAAAGTTGGAAGAATTGAACAATGCCGTCCATATTTTCCTTTAGCCATTACCACAAGAAAAACTCTAACTCTTTCAAATAAACAAGTGGGATTTTCTGTGATGTAACTCATTCTGGTAATTTCTCCCTCAGGCACAATGACAACCCATCTCACCACTACTGCAGACCAGAGGGTCAAAGGTCACTGACAACCAGCTCTCCATCCCTGATCCTTTCTGCACAAGTATATTTGATTGTAGTGTAGTTATGTTGAGTGACTTTTGTTTGTTTAGTTTGAGTAGTTTTCCTCCTTCTAAAGAGTTCTAGTTTAGTTCAGATTTGCACTTTCTTTCATGCTTTTTGAGACCTCTCTTCAACCTCACTTTCTGCCGTTCTTTCATTGATACTATATCTCTTTGCTTCTTTTCAATTTCTATCCTTTTATTCTTTTTTTCTCATCACACTGTTGCGATCACACCACATCTGTCCCTCAAGTTTTTCTCTCTCTGTATCATAATCTCATCTCTGAGTGGCTCCTCTTGAGGCTGGGAACCAGAAGAAAAACAGAACGTAGTCCAAAAAGGAGGGAGGACCAGTTATCCTGTTACACCCCTGACCTGCAGCAGCCCAGATGGAGGAGAAGATAAATACACGTGTTTGTCTGTGAGGCTGACGTCACTGAGTTAGTGTGAGGACACACACACCCTCAGTCTACGTCCACACAGTGCTCTGGAGTCAGGGTCACATGGAGGAGAATATCTGAAAGAGTCCAGAAGTGTTTTGGAATGGAAGACGAGCCATTCCTTGGCAGAGATGGTACTAATCCAAACGGCCACAGATGGAAAAGTCAATAATCATGTTTCATATGTTTATTTTTTTCTGCTGATAAAGTAATATCTGCAGGATCGCTGTGGTCAGTCCATGCTAAGAGAAAACAACACTGCAGAGCTCTGAAACTGATCTGAAATGATGGCAGCCAGCTGATGTTTGTCTTTTTTATCCTCCTCTCTGAGACCAGGCGCCAAAACTCTGGTGCAGTCTCATCCACAACACCTGGCCTTTAGCTCGGGGCGAAACATTTCCTCAAGGACAGTCTGTGGACGGATGATATGGGAGTTCAAGGCTGATAAACAGTCAGCAACACATACCAAACAACTGTGTGCTGCCTTTACTCACAGTCCAAACATACTCTGTCTCTGACTCCTTACACCAATATCTTCAACGCATGGTGCAGTTATAGCAGGGGTGAGCAAACCTTTTGACTCGTGGGCGACAGTGGGTTCTAAAATTTGATGGAGATGCTCTTTAGTGGATTATTTGTTTGCTGAATTACAGGAGAGGCTCGGACAGACTCAGAGAAGATGGTTAATCTAATTTTATCAGCGTGTTTGATCGTAAGTTATGACTGTGTTGTTAGCTTCCTTGATTTCTGAATGGAGTTCTGCTTCATGACCTGCTTTAATCTTTAGTTGTTACACATTTCAGGCAGTTTGTTCAATTAGACTTACCGTTGAGCATGCCACCATGGAACATGTTAATGCAGCGGCAGCCCTAAATATAATATAAATGAATTTAATAATATAATTTGGAGTTCAGCAGGTCAGATTAAAAAGGCTAACAGGCTGCATATGACCCGCGGACCGTAGTTTGCCCATGTCTGAGTTATTTCCTAGCCAAGCAGTAGTAAAAACAAAAAGACAAAGTTCTCGGTCAGCAAAACACCATGTCACCATGGTGGTGTGAGCAAGTTTTGAGAAGATTTTTTGATTGATTTGATTATTGAAAAAAATTCTAGATCGAGTATCAGTGACAATGGGCCCGATCCATAGGGGTAGATCTATTCAGTGTAATTCTATGCTGTGTGCTGTGAGTGACGTCATGTACTGGCGACGCACTGCACAGTGGCTAACATTTGTTAACAAAGTGGAGCGAGCAAAGTTTGGTTTTATTTTTTATAGGGCTGCCAAAAGAAGCGAGTTTACAACAGCGATTCATGTTGAATGCACTGTCTCTTTCTGATCTGTGTCTCATTTAGTGTCTAAATGGTGTTTGTACTTGTGGCTTGTATTTTAGAGTTTAACAACAACGAGTTAACAACAACGAGTTTACAACAGCGATTCATGTTGAATGCACTGTCTCTTTCTGATCTGTGCCTCATTTAGTGTCTAAATGGTGTTTGTACTTGTGGCTTGAATTTTAGAGCAGACTTTTTACATTTTGTATGTATTTGCTATAACAAGTGTTATTATTTTTTTTTCTTCAATTTCATTTAACATCACCTGTGGATGACTGTAAAATGGATATACAGCCAGGCAGTGGAAAAGAAACACTGTATTCAAATGCCTTTAGTCTATCGTTACTGAAAAAAATCAAATAAAAATCAAGTTAAAAAAAAAAATAAGCGAGTTACCTCAGCGGCATGCGCGACAGTTACTGTGCTGGGACAAACTGCCGAAATGCATTGCCAGAGATGTGCTGACAGGTCATGAAGCAGAACTCCATTCAAAAAAATCAAGGAAACTAAAAACACAGTCGTAACTAACATGTTGATAAAATTAGATTAACCATCTTTTCTGTATCTGTCCATGCTTCTCCTGAAATTTGGTAAACAATCCACCAAAGAGCATCATTAAAGGGATACGCCACCCCCAGGCCAAATTCAGTGTCTCCCCACAGTCCCAAGACCTAAATAAGTGTGTGAAAGCATTTTCCTGGCCACCCAGCCATTGTCCGAATCTATCAGAGCTGACCGCAGGTTGGTTCCACGGCATAACTACATTCCTATGACCCCACAGAAATATTTCGGCCAAAGTGAATAAATGTACTCGATTTTCCCCCCAATTACTTTCCGTGTACTGCACATTTACTTCTAGTGAATGGCGGTGCAGATCACAACGCAAAGGGCTTGTCTTGTTCATTTTCTTTTGGGAACTATTTTTCGGTGCAGAAAAACACAGCCGACGCACACCACGGAACGTCATTGGGAAACCCCCAAACCCCCCACTTCCCCCCAGTTCTGTTGAGTGATGGCAATTAGTGGTGCCAAAAGCAGGTAGTCTAAAGGGGGAAAGCTTAGGCCCAAGTGCTGTGCTGCTGACAGTTACAACCTAAGTTATTTTTTGTCATCCAAAACAGAATGTCCTAAAACATTATTACGTTGGCATTCAAGGTGAATTTGTTCGATTTTCTGCTTTGTAGCTCATCTAGCTTTAGAGACGCCACCACCAAAAAAAGAAACGGGTTATTAGAAGTTATTTCACAACCATAAGTAGTGTGCCAAAAAGGTACCAGGTTTGATTCCCGGCCCGGGGCCTTTCTGTGTGGAGTTTGCATGTTCTCCCCGTGTCTGTGTGGGTTCTCTCTGGTACTCCGGCTTCCTCCCACCATCCAAAAACATGCATGGGGATTAGGTTAATTGGTTAATTTAAATTGACCGTAGGTGTGAATGTGAGTGTGAGTGGTTGTCTGTCTCTATGTGTCCTGTGATGAACTGGACACTTGTCCAGGGTGTACCCTGCCTTTCACCCTAAGACAGCTGTGATAGGCTCCAGCCGCCCCCCCCTTCAGTAGCCTATGAACACAGTCGTTGCATAATTCTATAAGTTGTTCTATAAGTAGCCTAAGCTAAATAAATAAGCAATAAGCATGCAACAAACAATGCAATAATGTAGATATTGTATTATTATTATTTATCTTGAGTGCAAGAAATTATTTATTTGTTTTTATCTGGACTTTTTGCTCATAAATGCACAATATCCCAATAATGTAGGAAGAAATCATTTCTTTGCTCTTATCTGGATTTTGTTTTTGCTGTTTAATGCACAAGACCCCAATAATGTAGAGATTGTGTTATTTATTTTGAGAGCATGAAATTGTTACGTCTTTGTTTTGAAAAAGGAAAGCATAGTGTGGCTGTGTGTGTACAAGTAACCTATCTATTAGGGGCTGGGGGGTGGGGGGTTGCACTGGTATAAAGTCCCTGCCAAAGCTGAGACCAAACCTACGCCCTTGGGGGTGATGGAACATCTGTGGGTGTCCCAGTGTAATCAGACTGTTAAGCTGTCCTCCCAGAGCAGAACCCCTCCCTCTTCCCAGGCTGAGCAAAGTAGCCTCAACATCCCATGAAGCCTGGAGTTATATCTAGAGGGAAAGCTTTATCCATGTTCCTTCACAAACAGGTGTTGTGGTGTTTGAGGCATGCTGTTGTCCCCTTACTTTAAATACAAACTGGAAAAAATCCTGCTATTAGCGCTGGGGCTATTAGTCAGTGTAATCGAATACGCAACTGCATTGACCCAAAAAAACACGCGTTGTTGTGTCACATGATAATTACTTAGGCAATGGCTACTCTGGTGTTTGTTTGTCCCAACATCAGCATCAGTGTTACGTGCAACGGGAAACGTGTCTGTTATGCCGTGAAAAGAGACAGCAGCTGTTAGCTGGATGGTGATGAATTAATGTGTGAAGCGATCGTGATCATGGCGATGTCATCACAACAAACGGCAGTATGGTGTCACGACAACACATTTGGTGTGCTGATGTTTGCATCTGTTATTGTCGTCCACCTGCACCCGGCAGCGCTGGCAGCTGCTCAACAATGGCGAACAGCTACCGTCCTGGAGATGTGGTGAGCAGAGAACAGCAGACACAGTGTTTACTTCAATCACGGCTCTTCTTCTCGGAAGTTTGAAGCATTGTTGAAACTTTTAGTAGTGCAGAAAATACCTGAATTAGGACCAACAGTATGTGTACCAGTGGTGGTTTGAGGTCTAAAAAAGATGAAGTTAAATGAAGCTAAATGCATTGTTATATTAATCAGGCATTAAAAAATAATTGTTAGCATAATCAATAAATCAGTCAATATATTAGTGGACTAATCAAAAAAATAATCATTAGATTAATCAATAAAAAAATAATGGTAAGGTGCAGCCCTAATAATAAAATAATAATAAAATGCAATAATATCACTTTCTGACAATCACTGTTTTGCACTTGCTGAGCATGCAGCAAAACCCTGTGGTCACAGTAAATAAAACTGATCCAAACTTCCTGTCCAAAGAGACCCCGTTTGTCTTCATTTACTCGACAATGCTTGACCTATATCAGAAAAGAGGATATCACTCAGAGTTATAATTAGAAAGACAGAAGGAGGGCATGTGAATTTCACTGCTTCTGTTCTCTTCTCACACACAAAAAAATATTAAATTGAAATTTCCCTGCCAAAGTCTGTCGACACTGAGAAAAAAGGTGAGACAACAGAGGAAACACACAAGAGCACAAAACAATTCACTGTCTGCTCACACACTGTGCTGAGTGGGAGGACGCACGCACACACACACACACATACACTCCTGTTGTTTCTCAGCAAGCTTCGCCTCTGCTCACTGTACTGTACATTGACATGTTGATGCTCACTGCTGTTCCTACCATAGGAATATCATGTCAATGGTTTCTTAGTGCTCCCAGTTCTTCCAGCCTTATAGACTTACAACAAAACATGTAGCTACTGTTCACGTCAGTAGCAGATAGCATGAATTTTATGTCTGGTTGGTGAGACTAATCTAAGACATTCAGAGGTGGAGATCTGACTTCACGGGAAGTTCACATTTAAACTTTGACTTGGAGCTTGGAAATTTGGACATTCATGTACAACTGAAAGAAGGTACCGGGTTTGAATCCTGAGCCCGGGGTCTTTCTGTGTGGAGTTTGCATGTTCTCCTCATGTCTGTGTGGGTTCTCTCTGGTACTCCGGCTTCCTCCCACCATCCAAAAACATGCATGGGGATTAGGTTAATTGGTTAATTTAAATTGACCATAGGTGTGAATGTGAGTGTGAGTGGTTGTCTGTCTATGTGTCCTGCAATGAGGTGGAGACTTGTCCAGGGTGTACCCTGTCTTTCACCCTAAGACAGCTGGGATAGACTCCAGCCCCCCCGCGACCCTATGAGGATAAGAGGTAGATAATGGATGGATGTACAACTGAATGCACCATGCTGCAATGACATTAATCCTCCGTTTTCCCAGCAATGTTTGTCTTTGTCTTTGTCTTTTTGTTGGGAGAGTTGGGGGGAGGGATCAGTGTCACTATGAATCTGAAGGGGACACGTCCCCTCCGTCCATAGAGACATCTGAGAACATGGTTCACAGACACTTGGGTATCAGAATTTCGCACCAAAATCTGATTCATTTTTTGATACCAGATAGGACCGTAGCTTTTTGGTAGCCAGCCCTATCGGAGTAAGTTTTATTTATTTCATTACACCATGTCCCCTAAACATTAAAACATCATGGACACTAATGAGTACAGCATAGAGCAGTGGAAACGTGGCTTTACTATGAAGTTTGTATCTTTAATTGTTGAAATAAAATCCACAATGACTGGCTAGTTGTTTTGGTAGCGGCTTAACTAGCAAGTCCATACTGTGTACAGGGGATCACGGGTTGAAACGGTGCTTGTCTGCTCTGCTTTCCTGCTATTGGATATCAAAATATTAATCATACTTCGGTGCCAAGTGTCTGTGAGTCATGCTCTCAAAAGGCTCTAGGGATGGGAGACAATGATCAGTCCCCCCACTTGCCAGTAAAACAGAGGATTAATGTCATTGCAGCAGCATTGGGAGGCTGGCGTTTGAGTGTTTAGCTTCATGGAGCGTTCCAGTTGTAAACAGATGTCGAAATTTCCAAGATCCAAGTCAGAATTTAAATCAGAAGTTGGATCTCCAGCTCAGAAAGTCAGATTAATCTCATCAACCAGACATAGAATTCATACTATCTGCTACTGACGCTGAAACAGCTCCATGTTTTGTTGCACGTCTGTAAGGCTGGAAGAGCTGGGAGCACTAAACTTTGATGATACGATGATCTGAGCTCCAAGTTCTTTCATTGAACACACCATAAGGTAAACTCTCAATCCTCAGAGTCCTAAAGAGGAACTGGCAGTATCCTGTGCCTATTGATCATTCAGACCATAGTCTAGTATGTCTACCATGATAAAGCCCAAACTACACAAAACAACTTACTGAGCTGAAATCATCTCCTGGCACACAGGAGAGGCTGCAATCTGCAACTAAAAATACATGGGTCCAAAATTAATGTTCTGTCTATCTCCATACAAGATATCTTACATTTCAGGACCTGAGGCGCTACATTACCATGCTAGCATTAAAGGGACACTATGGAATTTTTTAAGTATTTTATTACCTCAAATCAACGTCTTCATTCATAAATAGATCCTCATTGGTGTAAAATAACATATGCCAACAATCTGTCTTATCCTCCTGGGTGAAGAATCAGTTATGTGTCTTTACATAGAGCAGGTCGCTCATAAGGAGGCTTCCATGTCTTTCCGGTCTATCAAAAACTACGAACTGCCGAGAGGGACATAAAGCACTACCTGCTAGTACCCAGAGGACAAAATGCATTTCCTCGTTTTGAGATTCACTTTTCACAGAGAAGCAAGGTGGAGATGTCGGTTTTATTTACCCGGCACTGAACTAAAACCTGCACTGCACTTTTGGTCATAATACAAGACCATACTTATGTCGGGCCGAATCCTTGTCGCCAAAAAAAAGCGCAAAAAAATGACTGGAGCTCCGGGCCGGGGATCCACGGTGAGTGGCCGCCCGGGAGTGCCCCATGCCCGTCCATGGCCGACCGGTGCTTGCCGGGAAGTCCTCTGGACCGGAGGAGGGCTGTGGAGGTCCAGGGAAAAATGACTGGAGCTCCGCGCCGAGGGCTGGGGATCCGCGGTGATAGTGGCCGCCCGGGAGTTGACCCATTCCGCTTACCGTAATTCCAACCGTGTTACAATGCATGCAAAGTCAAATTTAACAACTAGATGGGAGAAAAAAATTACATAGTGTTCGTTTAATGACTGCATGCTACCTTGTTATAGAGCTCTCAAACAATGCGTAATGGGATGTAACAGTGGGTGCTGATGAGCAGAGTTGGTTATTGATTTGACTTTTCTGTCATTTTGATTGCATGTTATTTTGTTTCTGTCAAGTTTGAGGCATGTTTTATGATGCTGTGCCACAGAGCAGTCATTCCACCAACATTAAAATTCACAGGTTGTACAATGAACTGGAAACAATTTGTTTCAAGGTGAATGAGAGGGGACGGAGAATGAGACAACTAGTGACTGAATGTTGTATTACAGAGCCTCACAAATGTATTAAAGGACCAGTTCTATTGGTCCCAAAAGATCCTCCAGCATCATTTCATTCCTTTTGTTTCTTTTTCACTGAGAGAACACATTTTTTTCTGTTCAGGAGTGACAGGAAATAACTGGAATTTAACATCTCAATCAAAAAATAATAATAATGTGCTTTGATATTTATTCTGCTTTTTTGTAAAACAGTAATTTGAAAATTCCTGGATAACAACAATAATTATATTTATTATTAAAAATACAATCTTTATTAACTCATTGAGTTCCAGCCCTTTGATAAATCGAAAGTGCCTTGTGCCAGCCTTTTTGGCCATTTTGAGTCATCTTTCATGACCCACAGAATATTTTGTATTAAGTCTCTGAAATCACTGAATAGCTCAAATGAAAGAAGAGACTCTCTTCATGAATCATGAAAAAATGTTTGTTTTTACCTTGATCCATTCTTGTTTAATCAGAGGTAGAGGACACTTTCAACAAAATCACCACTTTTTGTCCAGATTCTCTTCTGCTCTCTAATCTCATACCGCCTCTTTATGATCCGACTACAAATCCCAGAAGCCCCAGTATTACTCATAGGCTGTGTGAGAGCGCCCTCTTGTGCCAGCTGCCAAAAAAATACTTTGACGTAAATACACGTCTATGGCACTCGAAGAGTTAAAGAGCTTGCATATACAGGTGGATTAACCATTACAGAGACATTAAAAATGTTTTGGTAATCAGCAATACTGTTTATCTCGGGCAGCGGTGGTAAACACCTGACACGGGGTAGTGCGATGATTCATTTGTGAAGCATTGTGAACATGGATAATACTGTCAATAGCATTTTTAACCACACAACAGCCAAGTTACTCATAGAGTTAATGCTAAGTGACAGCTGTCATTTAAACTGGTACACTGGAAAAAACTGAGTCAACCACCAATACGACCAAACCATTTGTCACATGAACACCACAGCATCTTGTAGTAAGACTGTCTGGCCAACATCCTTCATTTAGAGGCTATAAAGGCCACTCAGTAGGAGAACGAATGTGACATGAATTTTAAAAAAGAAAATAATAGAAAACAGCAGTGTTGCCACTATTTGTTTCCCAGCATGCACCATGTACTGAGGACCTGGGCAGAAACCCATTACAGTCCAACAACAGAAGACCTGCAGCCCCTGCTAGAAAACAAAACGGGAAGCAATCAGAAACATTCAAAGTAAAAGTCTTACCTGGTGAGGAGGAGTGATGTAGATGGACATGGAATCAGAAGACAGAGAGACAAGCTGTTAGCTGCCATACTACATAGAGCAGACATACTGACCAGCAGACATATGGACATTATTTTACAACATTAATTAAATTTCTGTGATGAGGTTCTCCAAACTGAATGACAAATTGTGAGCGTTTTTGCCGTTCCTACTGATGCCACCTCCTGTCTGTCATGTGACTCTCGTCTTGAAGGATGTAGCATTCCCAAGACAGACTCTCATTTTCTGACTTTTTGACTCTCCGTCCCTCAAAGGTCAGCGCTGTCACGACGGTTCTGCTATTGATCAATGGGACAAATTCACATGGCATAGTTCCCCAGACCTCTGGAGTCTTGTGTGGGGTGCATTTGGTCCTGGGAGCTCGAATTGATTTTGTTCAGAAATATTGTCCTTGTTAATGCCAAAGGAGACCATCATGTTTGTCATGGAGACATGCAAGGACAATCTGCTGTGAGCATCAAGTCTGGCTAATGATGACTGATGCACTCTGTAATTTACCTTCTCCACTATTCATTCCACTTCAGAGCAGATGAAGCACTTTGTCCTCACTTCTTTTTGTTATGCAAGACTTTAAAAGCATGAATAGCTGCAGGCTGCCAGACCTGAACATCCATCTTCCTTACCCATGAATCCAGAACTATGAGGTGGTACTTGAACCACCAGTGTTGGGGGTAATGTATAGCGAAATAGCATATTACTGTAATAAGGTTACATGTGTGTAACTCAGCAATGAAAAATGTTACTGTTGTTGGCTTAATTAAGAGATCAAATCACAGTTAGATTTAAAGCGCACTGAGAGAAATTTTGAATTTATCATAAAGGCTGTTAATGCACTAATTTGCGTGGTGGTAATTCTACTTGGACAAACTGCCCAAAATGCACTGGCAGAGACGTGCTAATTTTACAGCCTTAATATATATAAACTGCTAAAATCAGAGCGACACCAGTGTTATTGCAGTATTATCACAATGAGGAGCTTTACTTTGAAATGATCTGCTGTCTGTCCTCCTTTTAGTACAATAAGGAGCTTTACTTTGAAATGATCTGGTGTCAGTCCCCCTTTTATTACAATAAGGAGCTTTACTTTGAAATGATCTGGTGTCTGTCCTCCTTTTATTAAAGTAAGGAGCTTTACTTTGAAATGATCTGCTGTCTGTCCACCTTGTATTACAATAAGGAGCTTTACTTTGAAATGATCTGCTGTCTGTCCTCCTTTTATTAAAATAAGGAGCTTTACTTTGAAATGATCTGGTGTCTGTCCTCCTTTTATTACAATAAGGAGCTTTACTTTGAAATGATCTGGTGTCTGTCCTCCTTTTATTACAATAAGGAGCTTTACTTTGAAATGATCTGGTGTCTGTCCTCCTTTTATTAAAATAAGGAGCTTTACTTTGAAATGATCTGGTGTCTGTCCTCCTTTTATTACAATAAGGAGCTTTACTTTGAAATGATCTGGTGTCTGTCTTCCTTTTATTACAATAAGGAGCTTTACTTTGAAATTATCTGGTGTCTGTCCTCCTTTTATTACAATAAGGAGCTTTACTTTGAAATTATCTAGTGTCTGTCCTCCTTTTATTACAATAAGGAGCTTTACTTTGAAATGATCTGCGGTCTGTCCTCCTTTTATTACAATAAGGAGCTTTACTTTGAAATGATCTGCGGTCTGTCCTCCTTTTGTTAAAATAAGGAGCTTACTTTGAAATTATCTGGTGTCTGTCCTCCTTTTGTTAAAATAAGGAGCTTTACTTTGAAATGATCTGGTGTCTGTCCTCCTTTCGTTAAAATAAGGAGCTTTACTTTGAAATGATCTGGTGTCTGTCCTCCTTTCGTTACAATAAGGAGCTTTACTTTGAAATGATCTGGTGTCTGTCCTCCTTTCGTTACAATAAGGAGCTTTACTTTGAAATGATCTGCGGTCTGTCCTCCTTTCGTTACAATAAGGAGCTTTACTTTGAAATGATCTGCGGTCTGTCCTCCTTTCGTTACAATAAGGAGCTTACTTTGAAATGATCTGGTGTCTGTCCTCCTTTCGTTAAAATAAGGAGCTTTACTTTGAAATGATCTGCGGTCTGTCCTCCTTTCGTTACAATAAGGAGCTTTACTTTGAAATGATCTGCGGTCTGTCCTCCTTTCGTTACAATAAGGAGCTTTACTTTGAAATGATCTGCGGTCTGTCCTCCTTTCGTTACAATAAGGAGCTTTACTTTGAAATGATCTGCGGTCTGTCCTCCTTTCATTACAATAAGGAGCTTACTTTGAAATTATCTGGTGTCTGTCCTCCTTTTATTACAATAAGGAGCTTTACTTTGAAATGATCTGGTGTCTGTCCTCCTTTTATTACAATAAGGAGCTTTACTTTGAAATGATCTGCGGTCTGTCCTCCTTTTATTACAATAAGGAGCTTTACTTTGAAATGATCTGGTGTCTGTCCTCCTTTTATTACAATAAGGAGCTTACTTTGAAATTATCTGGTGTCTGTCCTCCTTTTATTACAATAAGGAGCTTTACTTTGAAATGATCTGGTGTCTGTCCTCCTTTTATTACAATAAGGAGCTTTACTTTGAAATGATCTGCGGTCTGTCCTCCTTTTATTACAATAAGGAGCTTTACTTTGAAATTATATGCGGTCTGTCCTCCTTTTATTACAATAAGGAGCTTACTTTGAAATTATCTGGTGTCTGTCCTCCTTTTATTACAATAAGGAGCTTTACTTTGAAATGATCTGCGGTCTGTCCTCCTTTTATTACAATAAGGAGCTTTACTTTGAAATGATCTGCGGTCTGTCCTCCTTTTATTACAATAAGGAGCTTACTTTGAAATGATCTGGTGTCTGTCCTCCTTTTATTACAATAAGGAGCTTTACTTTGAAATGATCTGGTGTCTGTCCTCCTTTCATTAAAATAAGGAGCTTTACTTTGAAATGATCTGGTGTCTGTCCTCCTTTCATTACAATAAGGAGCTTTACTTTGAAATGATCTGGTGTCTGTCCTCCTTTCATTACAATAAGGAGCTTTACTTTGAAATGATCTGCGGTCTGTCCTCCTTTCATTACAATAAAGAGCATTACTTTGAAATTATCTGGTGTCTGTCCTCCTTTCATTAAAATAAAGAGCATTACTTTGAAATGATCTGGTGTCTGTCCTTCTTTCATTACAATAAGGAGCTTTACTTTGAAATTATCTGGTGTCTGTCCTCCTTTTATTACAATAAGGAGCTTACTTTGAAATTATCTGGTGTCTGTCCTCCTTTTATTACAATAAGGAGCTTTACTTTGAAATGATCTGGTGTCTGTCCTCCTTTTATTACAATAAGGAGCTTTACTTTGAAATGATCTGGTGTCTGTCCTCCTTTTATTACAATAAGGAGCTTTACTTTGAAATGATCTGCTGTCTGTCCTCCTTTTATTACAATAAGGAGCTTTACTTTGAAATGATCTGCGGTCTGTCCTCCTTTTATTACAATAAGGAGCTTACTTTGAAATGATCTGGTGTCTGTCCTCCTTTTATTAAAATAAGGAGCTTTACTTTGAAATTATCTGGTGTCTGTCCTCCTTTTATTACAGTAAGGAGCTTTACTTTGAAATTATCTGGTGTTTTATTACAATAAGGAGCTTACTCTGAAATTATCTGGTGTCTGTCCTCCTTTTATTAAAATAAGGAGCTTTACTTTGAAATTATCTGGTGTCTGTCCTCCTTTTATTAAAATAAGGAGCTTTACTTTGAAATTATCTGGTGTCTGTCCTCCTTTTATTACAGTAAGGAGCTTTACTTTGAAATTATCTGGTGTTTTATTACAATAAGGAGCTTACTTTGAAATTATCTGGTGTCTGTCCTCCTTTTATTAAAATAAGGAGCTTTACTTTGAAATTATCTGGTGTCGGTCCTCCTTTTATTACAGTAAGGAGCTTTACTTTGAAATTATCTGGTGTCGGTCCCCCTTTTATTACAGTAAGGAGCTTTACTTTGAAATGATCTGGTGTCTGTCCTCCTTTTATTAAAGTAAGGAGCTTTACTTTGAAATGATCTGCTGTCTGTCCACCTTGTATTACAATAAGGAGCTTTACTTTGAAATGTTCTGCTGTCTGTCCACCTTTTATTACAATAAGGAGCTTTACTTTGAAATGATCTGCTGTCTGTCCTCCTTTTATTAAAATAAGGAGCTTTACTTTGAAATTATCTGGTGTCTGTCCTCCTTTTATTACAATAAGGAGCTTTACTTTGAAATTATCTGGTGTCTGTCCTCCTTTTATTAAAATAAGGAGCTTTACTTTGAAATTATCTGGTGTCTGTCCTCCTTTTATTACAATAAGGAGCTTTACTTTGAAATGATCTGCGGTCTGTCCTCCTTTTATTACAATAAGGAGCTTTACTTTGAAATGATCTGCGGTCTGTCCTCCTTTTATTACAATAAGGAGCTTTACTTTGAAATGATCTGCGGTCTGTCCTCCTTTTATTACAATAAGGAGCATTTTAAATGATTCGGCAGGTGAGTTCTTGTGCATCTCATTTAGTAAAGTGAGCCATGACTTGTTTTGGAGTTAACTACACTACCTTTACTGTGCGTCTGTACCGTTAGAATACAGCAGGCTGACTACAGCTGTCTCATCACAGTCACATCTCGAAGCACTGCAAGACTGACAGCTGCACGGCTCCAAATGACGTTATCAGCCTTTTAATTGGCTTCTAGCGAGCTCATCAAGATTATATACTACGAAATCTTGGCTGATCTGTAATTTAGCAGTGGATGAATGTGACAACGTCAGTCTGAATAAGTTTACTCAGTTTGGAACATATCATCCTTACAAATCTTCAACACTCACTCTGACACCCCTTCCTCATGTATTACCATGGCAACACGCACACACACACACACACACACAAACTCAACAGGCTCTTTTGGCTTCCAGTAGAGGAAGAGGCAGAGCAATCAAACTGCATTCAGAGCCAAAAAGCTTTTTCCTGTAATTATCCCCTTGAATTTCAGCCAGAGGTCTGACACATCTACTGTGTGTGTGTGTGTGTGTGTGTGTGTGTGTGTGTGTGTGCGCATGCACGCTCCTCAGCAGGCTGTCTCTCTCAAGTCATGCTGATGAGACAAGAGAGCAGCTGAGTGCTGGGACCTGCTGCTGTGTTCGCCTTAGTTAATGTGGGCACACACACACACACACACACACCTCAATAAGAGACAGTACATGCCACCATGCAGCTGTGCAGAGCTGAACTCTGACTGTGTGTCATGGCTTAGAGAGAGTGAGTCAGTTTGGGGTTCATGTCATTTCTGCCTCTGAAATAAAACAGGTGGATGGAGTTGAGATATTGCAATTTACCAAGATGGTTAGAGCTGCAAATATAACCAAAATTCACCGTAATGGCGATATCAACGCATGTGATATACATACATCTTACATACATAAGACAGTCTGAACTGTGATAAATGGTATTCAGTGTGCCAGGTGTTGAATGTCAATACTACTGTCCTAAAGGCCACCCCCATGCTAGTGACTGAGACAGTGAAGAGCAAGGAAATGAAGTGAAGATAACGGTTGTGATGCTGAAGGAAATATTTTAAATTATTTTGGAGACAAGAGAGATGACCTGTATGAGAGACATTGCAATGAGATTTAAATTATAAATACCAGGTATAAATTAGAAATATACGAAGAAGGAAGGAAATTATTTCACAAAAGTTGCCATACACAGTAGGAAAAAGTAAGGAGATTTAAAAGATTCAAAAAATATATACAATGCAGTATTGTGCAAAACCAACAATATAACAACATACAAAAAAATGTACAAAAACTGTAAAAGCATAAGTATGCGAGTATACTGTAAGCTGCCAAGTAAGAGTTGATTTGTTTTTTGTAATATCTATATAACTTGACTCACATTTTATTTCAACAATCCTATTAGTAAGGGACATTTTTGTTTTGAGTAGCAGGGGGGCATTAAGATGTGAGATAACTGTCAATAGCAGCTGTAGCTCAGATTTGTTTTAGGATATTTTTTTTTAATTGAAATGATTCTTTTTTCCAGTGTCTTAATAAGATACTCACTGTCTAAGGTCTATGTTAACAGATAGACCTGAAGACAGAATACTGAAGGATTTGATTATTTATCACAAGCCCTGTAATTACAGCATCACTGCAGGATTCAGCAATGTTATCATGTTTGCCTAATACTGTGCAGCACTATATCAGTGTTGGGCAGTAACTTCGTTACCAGTAACGCCGTTACTAACGCTGTTACTAACGCCATTACTTTTGACAGTAACTAATACTCTAACGCATTACATTTAAAATAAATAAACACAGTTACCGTTACAATATGGTGCGTTTGTCCGTTACTTGGTAAATGATTTCCTGATTGATGAATTCAGATTGCTTTCATTCATGCTCTCAGATGGCATTAGGGACGAGGGGACATGTCCTCCTCAGATTCATAGAGACACCAGAGACTATATCGAGACATTGATCCGTCCCCCACTTTCCCAGCATAAGGCGACAAACACCGCTGGTAAAACAGAGCATTAATATCACTGTAGCATCGTTGCGAGCGCCATGTTTGAGTGATCTAACCCACGGTGTGTTCACTTGCACTCGAATGTCAGAATTTCCAACTTCAAGTGAAAATTTAAAGAAGAACCCCCCGTGAAGTCGGATCTCCAACTCAGAAAGCTGGATTAATCAACCTAACATAGAATTCAGTAGAAAACAGTAGCTCCATGTTTTGTTGTACATCTGTAAGGCTGGAAGAACTAAACTTTGAGGTTATGATGATCTGACTTCCAGTGAACACACCATAAGGGAACCTCACTCCCCATGGTCCTATGAGTATCTAAAAAGTTACTTTTAACAGTAACATGTTACTTTTTGATGTAATTAATCAGTAAAGTAATTGAGTTACTTTTGAATGAAGTAACTAGAAACTGTAACTAGTTCCTATTTTTCAGTAACTAGCACAACTCTGGACAATATTAGTGTCTACTTATCAGTTTCAGATTGTTAATAGAAAATATAATACAGTATACACCCTCAATAATTGAGTACATATCAGAAAAAAACTGTCCCTGTTACCTGACAGCAGTTCATGAGACGCATGTGTCCTCCTGTGTCTTTCTCTACAGTGATTCCTGCTGGCTGCAAACTCCAGGGAGGACATCCATTCCACAGTTTGCAGCAGGCAGCTAGCAGGTTAGCACTGAGCAGCACTGGAGCTAGCCAACTTTTCTACCCAACGTTCCATGGCTCTCAAGTGAGACTCACTTCATTTTAACCCTTCCATCTCTCATCTGCCACACCTGCTATTTCTCATGCATTCAAATTTATTCTGTAACTCCGACCAAGTTACCCCTCTGTATGTGCAGTGGGACGAGTAGCAAGATGCTCTGGGCATCGCAGAGCTCACCGGGCGCTTGGTAGGCTCCAACCAATCAGAAAACAACATACTGCTACAAATCAGCCAATCAGAAAACAGCACTGCTGTATCTGGGTAAGATACAGGTGATCTGTTACTGAAAAAAGGATGACTACTACACGACACGATGGGAGTGCTTTATTACGTGAGCGCAGTAAATGATTTCCTCATCTGATTTAGTAGCCTACTGAATCATGAAATTACTGAATAGAGGAATATCAGTTTTTCAGTTTGACAAGACCCCATGTGAACTTTAGCCAACACAATCCTTTTTTTCAGCAGCTTCACCACACACTTATGTCGATATTAAGGGTGTGACGAGATGAAATCGTGATGATATTTCTTCTTTTGTTTAGCAAGCACAGGGCAGAAAGAAACCTATGAGACAATCCAAGCTTCTATTAGTGACCTGTGGGTGACAGTAACAGAAACTGAGAAGAAGGCGGCAAAGGATAGCAGAAACTACAGCACTAAAGTTAAGTTGGTTTCACACTGAATGAGAAAAGGCACAGCGGTCTGCACCAAGGAGAGATGCAAGGAGCTACAAAGAAAGGAGGAAAAGCATATGGATGGAGGAAAGGCTGACTCTTGCCATATAGCAGTTTGGTGAGCTGTGGGACACGAGAGTGTAGCTCTTGAAAGAGCTGAAACTCTCCCACATCCTGCTTCCCCTCAAAGTGGAAGGTACCCAAACTCTTCTTCTTGCGAATCTCCTCCTCTTCTTCATCAGCATAAATAAAGCCAGGGCTTTCCACTCGATCCGTAGCCTAGCAACGTGGTCATGGTGTGCACTACCCCGCACAGCGTGCCGCACTTTCTGCGTTCGCTGTGAAACCAGCTTTAGAAAGATAGTGTCAGATTTGAACTTCCTTGATCAATACGTCAAATACAGTAGGATCTAAAGATGCAAACGATTGATTTCTACTTTGGTGGTGAGACACATGATGAGCTACAACCGTATTTTCACCGAAATGATGCGTCCCTGGTGCTCCACGGAAAACATTGCTCCTAATGAACATCGGCCATTGAGGAGACAGAGCAGGGACCGTCTACAAAGTGCAACACTAGAAGGAAAAGCTCACCTCATGTTGCTCAAAGTAAAAGTCATTTAATGTGATTTGTATGCATTATTGTTTGATTTTTATGGAAATCATATTCAATAACTTATACATTATGAACTGCAACATCAAATACAACGCACCTCAAAAAAAGTGACTTAATGTCTTTTTTTGGAATTATTTAAGAGGTAGAAGTAAATAAACTCTTGAAAGCGATATCGTCTCGTCCTGTTCTCGTGAACCCAATATCGCGTATCGTCTCGTCAGCTGAGTGTATCGGCACACCCCTAGTCCCATAATATTTTTTTAAAGTGTCATTACCCAAGGCGAGAGGATGTGAGACGACGTGAGGAGAGGATGGGTGATGTAAAGAAGAGAAGGGGGATAAACCCTCTGCATGCAGAGCTTTCAGCTCCTAAATCTGCTGCTTAACGAGGCAATACAAGGTTCACTGGACTGCTTTACTGCCATTTGTAAACATGACAAGAAATAAGGTGACATCACCACAGACTAAATGGATCCTGAAGTGCTGCTACAGCATAAATTATCACTACATTTCAGCAGTGTACTGTATGGATCAGGACACGAGTTACCTGAAGAGGTGAATCAGGTTTACAGCGTTGATCATGTTTTCATTTTCCGTTTTAGCCACGTCGTTCTATATTACACTAATAATTTTGATTGTTCGCTCTTTGAGTGCCATATACATATTTTGACGTCATTTAAAATCTGACGCTCGAGTGCCATCAACGATCGAACTCTCCCACAGCCTGTGAGTAATGTTGCAGCTTCTGGGATTTGTAGTTAAAGCATAAAGAGACAGTATACACCACAGAGATCAAAACAGGAAGTGGAGATGATTGAAATTAGAGAGCCAAACAGAATCTGGACAAAAAGTGGTGATTTTGGTGAAAGTGTCCTCTACTCTACCTCTGATAAAACAAGAATGAAACAAGGTAAAAACAAACATTTTTTTCATGATGAAATAGAGAGACTCTTCTTTCATTTGAGCTATTCACTGTTTTCAGAGTCATAGTACAAAATATTCTGTGGGTCTAGAAATATGACTCAAAATGGGTAAATATTAAAAAAAAAAAAAAAACCTTCACATTTTCTCCCTTCTGGTTTCTTCCAAAACCATAAATTCACACAAATGCACACAAATAGACATTTGTGCATGATATCCTGTTGAAAACAAATGTATAGGCCTTATAAAGCCATCCAAGACGCACACACACACACACACACACACACACACGCAGAGATCAATAGAAATACCTCTCTCAGTTCACACTCCAGGCTGCAGGCCTGTGTAGCCGCTCTGCTCTTTAATGAGCACTAATTAGACAGCAGTAAAACATCAGTTGACGGCCAGAAAAAGAGAGAAATCCTGCAGGCACTGGGACCAGAGTGGATGTTGTTGAGAGCTGTTAAATGGCAGGCTTTCATTCTAAACCAGTGCAGGGACAGAGGAGGAGTCTGCTGTTTGCTGCTCAACGACTGTGAGGACAAAACACACTGAGAGCTAACAGAAAACAAAGACCGGCCCAGTGGTTTCACTTGCATGTCATATCGTGAAAGTGTCACCATGTCCAACATCCCAGACAGGTATTTCAAGAGCGTACCGCAGCAGTGACCCACACTGACTCTACCACCACACCCACCAGTCCAGACACTGCTCCTCAATCCATTTCTCTCGATGGCAGCCTCCATCCCCACGTTTTTTGCACATCTCTGCACACTTATCGTTTCCATTCATCCAGATAACAGCCATAATGCACTCTATTGTCTTTATCTTATCTCATGTTCAGAGATTTTGTTATTTATTCTTATATCTGCACCATATTATATGTCATGCACCAATATACCAAGTTAAATTCCTTGTATGGGATGGAAAATGGGATGTTTGTACAGGTGCTGCCACTAACAGAGCCTGCAACCAAAGCAGTTCTGTACAGTGTCTCTAGAGAAACTATATTCCATATCAAACAAGCTGTAAAACTCTGTATTTGCTATATATTAACATCCTCTGTTAGCAACACAACCCAATATGATCTGGAGGCTACTGGTGACCCAGAACTTTATCCAGCTTTATATCTCTGTCAACTTTACTGCTGAAGAAGAAGATTTTTACTGGTCATTGCCTGCTAGGGCTGTGCAATATGGATAAAACTCTATATCTCTGTATATCAAAGTTTATATCTCGATAACGATATATACCAAGAGGCATTAAAAACGCAACAAAGTCAGTGTAAAATAAAATTGGATACAACTACTTTGTATCCAAAAGAATGTTTTGTTTCCTACTACTCGTGGCTATTGAAACTATGGAGCCACATTTTTCAGCTCAAACAATAAATTAACGTGGCAGACGGTACCAATCCCTGTTTTTGCATGTGTGATTCGTTAGGACATTGTTTGAAAGCTTTCAATGAGTTCTTTTGATGATTTGAGCTCAACTGGTCAAGGCTTTAAAAACCTGGAGGAAAAATGCAAGCTGTCACAGACAGTCACCATGCCACGCTTAGCAGCAAACATGAGGGAGCAGGCCATTGGTACGCTGAGATCCAGAATGACTGAAGAGAGGGTAGCCAGGCATTTTGGCGTCCACAGATGCACTATCTCACGCCTGCAGGCACGTTATGCACAGACATAATGTGCAGGTTATGGACTGGCCGTCTTATTCCCCGGATATGAATCCGATTGAACACCTTTGGGACAATCTGGATCGCCGTGTACGGCGTCGTATTCCACTGCCGGTGATGGTTGCTGATCTCCGTACTGCACTCTTGGAAGAGTGGGAAGCGATTCCAGTGGGCGAAATCAACGCGCTCATCATGTCTATGCCACGACGATCACACAAGATACTGACATTTGTAATCCATGTCCATTCATTTTTCTATTGTTGCTTTTGTTCATTCATGTTCAGTCTCATACCAAGTGAAGTCACCCAATAAATTATCAAAATTCAAATTAATATCGAAAAAAATACAATGTTGCATTTTTAATGCCTCTTAGTGTATATTCAGATTTTTTCTGATGTGTTTTTAATTTCCATTGCGCTTTCCTCTGTCTCCTCTACGGCGTAATCCCTTATATGCTTTTATTCTGAAGGCTTACTTTGAGAGCGACCGGAAGTCCGGCTATGTTTGCGCTGTATTTTATTATAAAGTTTGGCTGCTAATAAATATGTGTTTTTAGCGATAATAAATAATTCACATGCAACACGACGTCCTCCATGCTGCTTTACCTCTGTTTACTCCTGAGCTTAGAACTGCCACAAATCTGTCCTTATGGGTGACGTAAACATGCTACCACAAAGCAGTAGCGTTGCTGTGGTTACGGTAGCCGTCATACTATTATGTCTATGCTTCATACAATACACCTTTTTAACTCACATGATACATTTGGATTATCCAGCCGTCATTCTGACGTTGAGTTGTCCTTACATGGCGTATCTAAACCACAACCAGAGTAATGTTTAAGTTAGCGTAGCAACAGAGCTAACTAAGTAGCTCCATGTTAAAATTACGATTTAAACAACAGAGGCTTATATTGTATGGCAGACACTTTTATACCACATTGCGATATATATCCTAATATAGCACAGCTCTATTGCCTCCTTTTCTTCTTTTATAATTTACTTCATTTATTTCATTATTTTCTTTATCAATTGATCTGATTTTTTAAATCACCAAATCATTTGTGCTTTACATTGCTATTTTTTTATATTTTTGTGCCGATCAGCAAATTGCTTCAGCTTCATCACAATTATTACATTATTATCATTATTATTATTATTCATATTATCAAATTAAAATGTGTTCAGACTGAGCCAAAGCAAATTGTATAGGTGGTGCATTTCCATTATACATTATCAAGTATGTTTAAAGACAAGAAAGAACAGGAGGCAAAGATGGGTCCATGCAATTTGAAAATATTTGTACTTTTGAGTGGAAAAGCTGTTCTTATTCTGAGTTATAAAAATAAGGAAAGGATGAACTGAAGATGATCTGAGGTCAGATAAGTCTATTATATTTACATTACCAGGTCCAAACAAATCTGTAAAAGTCAAACACCAACTGCATCAATCCAACCAAACAACAAAGATATCTTAGAAATTCTGTCAGCAATCACTAACTTCACATCATGCACTAAAAAAAGACCTGGATGGAAACCACATCAGTTGTTTCAGTTTAGCTCTGGATTGTCCATGTTCGTGTTGAGTCTCATAACTCTGAGAGTCCTCGTTTGACGGCCAATCGTCGTCACTGGACTCGATGCTGGACTGCTCTCATCAAGTCGGTGCTCCTGGTCTTGTTGTGTCAGTCCAATTCAGATACCAACATTTGAATTTACATACAAGTTGGTCTAATGCAGAAAAAATGAGTCAATCAGACACAGACAGTTCAAGAAACACTTTTGCTCTAGATGTTAGTGTTCTGCAGAAACCAAAGGAACGACAGAATTGCCAGAAAACACGTCCTGTGCAGCAGAAATGGATTGAGGTTTTCCCACCATGGATCCTCCAGTCCTGTTAAAGGCTTACATGTTAACTATGTTCTTGTTCCTCTTCCCCTCTGGTTTCCTGGTTTTGAGCTTTCGTGACGATTGGGATGGCTGACTGTTCTGCTTTCAGGCAGCTGCCAGAGCTCAAGCGTTTTGTTTCTGTCCACCTGTCTGCCTGACTCTCTCCCTCCATGTAAGGCTGTGAGTCTGTGTAAGCTTTAACAGACTGCATCGACAGCAAAATAGACGACAAGCAGCAAAAGACGAGCCCCAGATAACGAGACTACAGATGTTCAGCTCCACTCACTCCACCCTGCAGTCAGTGAAACCCAGAGGACGGGTTTGTTCCACAGTTGGACTGTGACGCTGTGAGCCAAACAAACTAGAGTGGTGGTTTTCTAGTTTGAGCTCACCATTTCTACTAAAGTGTATGTGTTTAGAGAGGAAGTTTGGGCAGGATACAGCACAAATCAGAGGTTATTACATGTTCTTATCAACAAAAATGAACATCTCTGCAGGCCTGATAAAATAAAGCCTTCAGGAAAAATAGGAGCTTTGAAGTAAATTTTGAAACAGGAAGGCTCATTTAGAAAGTTTGTTTGATGTGGTCTATCAGGACTTGAGCTTGATCTTAACTTGATTTGTATACAAGGCCTTTCCTGACTGGACTGCTGCAGACTACGCTCATCTCAGCTCCACTTTGCCCTGGTTCAGGCAAAAAAAAATAAAAAAAAAACAAAAAAAAACAACAGCCTATTTCAGTTTAATGGTTGTTTGCGATAAATTGCTTTCTCAATTTTTTTTTGTCTCACTTCCATTTCTTCTGTTTGCATTTTTTCAAGCACTACTTAGAACCTTCTTAAGATCCAACAGTGCAAAAAATGTAAATTCTTGCAATTTTTCAACTGGTCTTAAAATTTTGATCAGGAGTGTATTAGAATGCCCTGTGATGAACTGGAGACTTTCAACCTAAGACAGCTGGGATAGGCTCCAGCCCCCCCGCGACCCTAAGAGGATAAACAGTAGAAAATGGATGGATGGATGGAGAGTATTAGAACTCTCAAGGAGCTTGTTGAAAATCTTTTGACATAAATTAATGGCTTATATAACCAACAGCAAGAAGGTACAGGGTTCTATTCCTGACCTGGGGCCTTTCTGTGTGGAGTTTGCATGTTCTCCTCATGTCTGTGTGGGTTCTCTCTGGTACTCTGGCTTCCTCCCACCATCCAAAAACATGCATGGGGATTAGGTTAATTGGTTAATTTAAATTGACCGTAGGTGTGAATGTGAGTGTGAGTGGTTGTCTGTCTCTATGTGTCCTGTGATGAACTGGACACTTGTCCAGGGTGTACCCTGCCTTTCACCCTAAGACAGCTGGGATAGGCTAAGGATAAGCGGTAGATAATGGATGGATGGATGGATGGATGACCAATAGCGTCACAACCAATATAAAAACTTTGTCATATTATCTAATAAAAGTTAATGTACTTTACAGACATTCTGCCAGTGTTGAAAAAGATTTCACCAGCTCACATGGAAACATTTAGATCTCCACTGGATTCCCATGCAGCGTGGAGGACAAGGTGAACCACTGGGATCACTGAGACAGGTATTTATGTAAATGGGATGTTTCTTCAGGTGCTGACAGCAACCAGCATTGTCCTGTGCAATGCCCCTGGCAATACTACATCCCACACAGAACAAGCAATACACTTTTAATATTGAATATATACCACGAAACCTCAGCAATACAACCCAAAATTCTACTGAAGTTCATTACTGCTTAAACTGTGATTAGAGGCTACTGGAGACCCAGACCTTTGTCAAGCCATACCTCTGGCAACTGTACTGCTAATGAAAGAACAAATGTCATGGATGTCATTCCATGACCCCCTGTGGTTGGAACAAGATCACAGATAAAAGCAGCCGAAATGAGTTTCCTGCGCAGGGTGTCCGGGCTCTCCCTTAAAGATAGGGTGAGAAGCTCAGTCATCCAGGAGGGACTCAGAGTAGAGCCACTGCTCCTCCACATCAACAGGAGCCACATGAGGTGGCTCAGGCATCTGGTTAGGATGCCTCCTGGACGCCTCTCTGGGGAGGTGTGCCGCATGTCCCACCGGCAGGAGACCCCGAGGACGACCCAGGACACACTGGAGAGACTATGTCTTCCGGCTGGCCTGGGAACACCTCAGGATCCCCCCATAAGAGCTCTCACCCGGCTGGTGAGAGGGAAGTCTGGACTTCCCTGCTTAAGCTGCTGCACCCGCAACCCGATCCCGGATAAGTGGAAGATAGATAGATAGATAGATAGGTAGATAGATAGATAGATAGATAGATAGGTAGATAGATAGATAGATAGATAGATAGGTAGATAAATAGATAGATAGACAGATAGATAGATAGATAAGTAGATAGATAGATAGATAGATAGATAGGTAGATAGATAAATAGATAGATAGACAGATAGATAGATAGATAAGTAGATAGATAGATAGATAGGCAGATAGATAAATAGATAGATAGATAGATAGATAGGTAGATAGATAGATAGATAGATAGGCAGATAGATAAATAGATAGATAGACAGATAGATAGATAGATAAGTAGATAGATAGATAGATAGGCAGATAGATAAATAGATAGATAGATAGATAGATAGATAGGTAGATAGATAGATAGATAGGCAGATAGATAAATAGATAGATAGACAGATAGACTTTTAACAAACTTTATTTATGAGACATTCTGACAATACTTTAAGACATTTTACATATTAATTGATAAAATAATTAAATTACTACAAACTTGCACACACACACACACAACCAGTCATTCACAAATTCAGCACCAAGGAGCCATCCTCCCCCAGTGAACACAGGACCTGCCTGACAGCCCACACATCCCTGAATTCCTCCAAATTGCAAGTCAGTTTATAAAAGGTGTATTCAACTCTGAGTCGAGCTGCTACCAAACCCTTCAGACAAGGAACCGGATCAGTCCAGCCCACCCCCAGCACTTTGTTTTTCCGACTTTTCCAGATTGCCAGTTTTGCACTTGCAAAGATGAAGTTGATCAGCACCAGAGTTTTCTTTTTCTTGGGAGTGTATTTGGGACCAAAGACAAAGAAGGGATAAGAGAAACCCTCTCCCAAACCCCCCACCCACTCCTGCAGTGTTCTGAAAAGCCCAGCCAGTCTGGGACAGGACAGCACCAGGTGCTCTGTGGTCTCTCTCTGTGAGCAGAAAGGACATCCCTCCCCAGTGCTTGGATCAAGGTGAGCTCTGTATCTGTTCGTAGCTATTACTCCATGTATAATCCTCCACTGGAGATCAGCCACACGCTTCTCCACAGGAGGCTTATACAGGACCCTCCAGCTGCCATTAGGGAAAAGCCTGAGCCAAAAGCCTCAGTCCACCCGGACGCCCTGACTCCGGTGAGGGAGCGCAGGTTCAGCACCTTCACGCAGCTCAGGTAGAGCTGTTTTCCGTGCAGGAGCTCAAAGTCCCCAGTACTGGACTCCTCAGAGACAGCAACAGTCCACTCTCCTCCCTCCAGTCACCCACCGCAGGACTCACGCTCAGAGCCGGGAAGATGTAACCATGGCCGTCCGTCCAACGCTGAGCCAGACCCGACTCTGAACAAAGATCCTGAGGGGCCCTGACAGAGACTGCCACACCTCCTTCACCAGGTTTTGCAGCACTCTGGTAGATCTTAAGCCAGTCAGTTCAGCCAGTCTCTGGACAGGTGTTCTTATGAGGTGTCCGAGCTTCGTGATTCCTGCTTGGATGAAAGCACTTCTCAGGGTGACGGACGACAGCAAGGTGGTACTCAGAAGACCGTTGTTGAAAAGTGGCTCTTCCAACAGCCACATCCGGGCTTTGGGTCAGATGTTCGTGTGACAACTAGAGTCCTCCAGGCATCAAAAACAGAGCTGTAAAAGATGACAGTCCAGTGAGGCTCAGAGCAGGGGGCTTCAACAGAAAAAGCTGCTTGTCCAGTCCCAGCCCCCCAGCCCTCCGGAGCAGCAGCCGAGCTACAGCCGACCAGCTGAGAGACGGTCTGTACAGCAGCCGCTGAGCTGCCTGAAGTCTGAAAGCAGCAGTCCTGGAGACGATGTCAATCAGGCCCTGCCCCCCCTCTGCCACAGGAAGGTACAGGACAGATGCGCGAAGCCAGTGATGACCCGACCAGAAGAAATCCACCAGGAGCTGCTGCAGATGTTTCATCAGTCCAGATGGAGGGTTCAGCACTTGGAGCCTGTGCCACAGAGATGAGGCCACCAGGTTGTTGACAATCAGAGCTCTTCCCCTGTAAGACATCTGAGGTAGCAACCATTTCCATTTAGATAACTTGGCTTTTACCTTGTCCAGCACTCCCTCCCAGTTCTTAGCCATTATGTCCTCACTGCCCAAATACACTCCCAAGACCTTTAGCCCTCTGTTCCCCCACCTGAGGCCACCAGGAAGACTGGGAGTGTTTATTGCACTCCAGTTGCCAACTAAACAAGCCTCACTTTTCTCCCAGTTAATTTTAGCTGACGCAGCCTTCTGATAAAGATCCAGGCAGTGCTTTAGTTGCTGGATGTCTTCCTGACCCTGCACAAAAACATTCACATCATCGGCATAAGCTGACACCACTAAAGCCTGGCTCCAACCTGATTCAGGTAGACATAACCCCCTTAAATGCTTCCTAAGTCTATAAAGAAGAGGCTCAATGGCCACACTGTACAGTTGTCCAGAGAGAGGACAGCCCTGCCTGATGCCTCTGCTAACTGGAACAGGACTGCTTAGCCCACCACCCACTTTCACAACACAACATGCACCACTGTACAACAACCTCACCCAAGACAGGAAATGCTCCCCAACACCAAAAGCCTGCAAGGTGGAAAATAAAAAGGAGTGATCGACACGATCAAAGGCTTTCTCCTGGTCAATGGAAATTATTCCAGTCTTTAAGTTGTACAGTTTGCACACATCAAAAGTGTCCCGCATTAAAAACAAATTGTCCAGTATGGACCTGTCAGGGATACAGTAAGACTGATCAGCACCAATAATGAGATCCAAAAAAACCTTCAGTCTGTTAGCTAAAACCTTCGACAGTATTTTATAGTCTGTACATAAAAGAGCTACGGGTCTCCAGTTTTTCAGCAGAGTCAGGTCCCCCTTCTTCGGCAGGAGCGATATCACCGCTCGCCTGCAGGAGGCCGGAAGAGTTCCCCTCAGGAAAGACTCCTGAAACACACCTAGCAGGTCAGGTCCCAAAGTACTCCAGAAATGTTTAAGGAAGTCTGCTGGTAAACCGTCCATACCGGGGGCCTTTCCTGAGGCCATCTGTGTCACTGCAGAAGTCAGCTCTTCCATGGTGATGGGGCAGCCCAGGGAATCCTGCTCTACTGGGCTCAGCTGAGGAAGGTCCTGGAGAAGCTCAGATGTTGCCTCCACATCACAATGTTCAGCTCTGAATAGCTCAGAGTAGAAAGCCACGGCATGCCTCCTCATCTCAGTGGGGTCTGAGGTTAACCCCCCATCAGGCAGACGCAGACACACCATCTGTTTTCTCTGGCCTTTGGACTTCTCCAAGTTGAAGAAAAAGGACGTTGGGGCATCAATGTCTCTGATGGTGGTGAAGCGGGCTCGGACCAAGGCTCCTTTGGCTTTCTCCAGGAGGAAAGAGTTCAGCTGATGCTTTTTAGAGAGCAACTGTTCAGGGTTCTCCACGGACACGCACTCCAGCTCCCTGATCTCTGCCTCCAGCTGCTCCATGGCCCTCCGGACTTCTGCAGCGGACTGGGCGGAATATTGTTGGCAGAAAACCCTTATCTGACCCTTTCCAACCTCCCACCACTGACTAAGAGAAGGAAAATCCTCTTTCCTGGACCTCCACTCTGCCCAAAACAGTTTAAAATTATTACAAAAAATAAAATCATTTAAAAGTTTTGTATTAAAATGCCAGAATGACCTGGACTTTCCTGGAGAAGCTAAAACCATTTCTAATAAAACCAGGTGATGGTCAGTGAAACCAACTGGCTGTATCTGACTCTCAGCTGCACGAGTAATAAAAGATGAGGAAATGTAAAACCGAACTAGTCTTGCTGCACTGACCATGCCGTCAGAGACTCTCACCCAGGTGTACTGTTGGGTGGAGGGGTGTTTTAACCTCCAGATGTCTACGAGGTTTGCCTCTGCGACCATCTGGGCCAGGAAAGAGGATGACTGAGATTGAAGCTCCTGTCCTGTCCTGTCCAAAGTGCCATCAGTGCAGCAGTTCCAGTCCCCACCCAGTATAACGCATTCACCCTGACTGCTGCTCCCTAAACTGTCTTTTAATAAATTAAATAGAACTAAACGTTCAGAGTTTTGATTGGGTGCATAAATATTAAATAAATTAAAAACAAACCCCAGGATTTCTACTTTAACCATCAAGGCTCTGCCCGCCATGATCTCAGACATGGATAAAATTGTGACAGGTAAGGACGGGGAGAATAAAACCGCCACTCCAGCACTAAGGTTTGACCCGTGGCTGAGGGCATACTGACCCCCCCACCACATACCCCAGTCTGTTTCATTAACCCTATCACTGTGTGTTTCTTGCAAAAAAACTACATCTATTTTTTTCTGTTTAACAATTTCAAACACCAATGCTCTTTTCTGTGGGCTTCTACCCCCATTTATATTTAAAGACCCAACTCTTAAAGGTTGCATATGAGAAGACACAAAAAAGAGCAGGACAGACAGAAAAAAACAGAAGAGAAAAAACACCCGGTGATACACAATCATTTTTGAATTATTTAGAAACTTTACGTTTTTTCAATACCTTTTTCCCTTTAAGAATTTTCCTCACATTCGCAACATGCTTTTGGAGACGGTACCTTTTTTTATCACACAGTAGGTCCTTACCTACAACCTTCTGCAGAGTATCAACAGACTTCACAAATTTCTGCATGTCAGGAAAATAGTCTGTGACCTCCACTGACCTGCCAAAAGAGTCATCGAGGAAGTCTGTCACCTCCTCCAAAGAATACAGATCTGTGCTCAGTGACACACTGTCTGCTACAGACACAGAATCTGAGTCAACATCATTATCAGAGAAAATCACCGTCTGCTGACTGCGACCTGGAGCAGCCTGAGATCCAGCCTGCAGCTTCTGCTCCGTGTCTACAGCCTCTACCTGCATCGGCTCCCCAGCAGCCCCCACCTGCTCAGTAGGGCACTCAGACACAATATTCACACGCACACTTTCAACCACTTTCTCCGCGCTAGACTCGGAAACACTCTGCCGTGCGAACCCCGGAGGGCGCACCAGCAGCAACCGCCACCGCCCAGACGCACGGAGCCAGCGGCAGACACCGCCGAGCGCGCGGGACCGGCAACCGCCGCCGAGTCCCCAGAGCCGGCACCAGCCAACTCCGATGAACCAGCAGCAGCCACCGGGCCCGCGGGACCGGGCGGCCGCCAACCGCCCGGCCCCACCGCTCACCTCCCGCTATCACCCCGGCCCCACCGCTCACCTGCCCGCTATCACCCCCGGCCCCACCGCTCACCTCCCCGCTGTCACCCCCCGCCCCACCGCTCACCACCCCGCTGTCACCCCCCCCCCACCGCACACCAGCCCGCTATCACCCCGGCCCCACCGCTCACCTGCCCGCTATCACCCCGGCCCCACCGCTCACCTGCCCGCTGTCACCCCCGGCCGGTCTTACGGTTTGCTGTCTGTGTGGACATGCAACACGTTTGTGGCCCACGTCTCCACACTCAAAACACTTAATGCTTCCCGAGCTAGCATAAACCATGTAAAACCCTTCTTCGTGTTTGACACGGAAGGACACGTCCAGTGTTTGAGACGGAGAGTCCAAAAACATGAAAACCTGCCTTCGCAGAGACTGAACATGTTTTAGCTTAGCGTCCTTACACCCCAAAGCAACAGTACGAAAACCACTGGCAAACTTACCGAAACGCCTGAGCTCCTTCTCCAGGGCTTCATTCTGAATGAATGGAGGGACGCCTGATACTGTGATCCGTGTTGACGGCACAGCCAGAGGAGACACTTGGATGAACTCCTCATCGAGGATTAATCCATTCTCAATTAGTGCAGTAACAAAGCTCTGATGTTTGGAAAAACACGACCACAGCTTTGTTCATGCGGGAAGCATAGGAGATGTTCCGTGACTCCACCTGGTCTCCCACAGCCAGCAGGACCTGCTCCACGGTGGAGGCCGGCGGTGGCACCAGCCTCACACCGTGGCTCAGGGAAGCCGGCGGTGGTGGCGTCCCTGAGGACGCCATCCTCACCACGAGGCACCAAAAACACACAAAACCCACCAAAAAACACCAAAAAACGTTAAACCAAAAGTATCACCAAATAATCCAAACAATGATCATACAAAAGAGTGATTAGAAAAGAAAAAGAAAACAAAGTTTGAACACCTTCTACCGCTCTACCTCAACACACCTCCACCAGATAGATAGATAGATAGATAAGATAGATAGGCAGATAGATAAATAGATAGATAGATAGATAGATAGGTAGATAGATAGATAGATAGATAGGCAGATAGATAAATAGATAGATAGACAGATAGATAGATAGATAAGTAGATAGATAGATAGGTAGGTAAGTAGATGGGTAGACAGATAGATAGATAGATAAGTAGAAAGGTAGGTAGATAGATAGATAGATAGATAAGTAGATATGTAGGTAGATAGATAGATAGATAGATAGACAGGTAGATAGATAGATAGATAGATAGACAGATAGATAGGCAGATAGATAGCTAGATAAGTAGATAGATAGGTAGGTAAGTAGATAGGTAGATAGATAGGCAGATAGATAAATAGATAGATAGATAGATAGGTAGGTAAGTAGATAGGTAGATAGATAGATAGATGGATGGATGGATGGATGGTCATTTCATGATGAAGGCATAGGGTGGGGTAAGTGACGATGCTCCTTTCATTTGGTTTTAGAGTTTTTCTCAGATTCAGAGCTTTTTTTCTGACAAACTACTGATTATAATAATCATGTTCATTTTGTTGCAAAGTATACCAAAGAACCTGATTATTTTTGTGTTTTAAATTCAATCTTTTGGCCTGTAGTGTACATGGTAAATGGACTGTACTTGTATAGCACCAACTAACTCTTCCAACCACTCAAAGCACTTTTACATACAAGTTAAATTCACCCATTCATACACCAATGGTGGGCTTTACTCCAGAGTGAAGAACAAATTGTGTCACATTCACACATCACATTCATAATTTAAGGTTAGGTATCTTAAATGACATCATGGCACATGGACCGCTAGAGGCAGGAATTGAACCACCAACCTTCCCATTGGTGGATAAGCTGCTCTACCGCTGAGCCAAAGACACCAAAAATATGTGATCTACTGCTATTTAACTAGAGGAGGTGCAGGTGAAGCCTCGAGTCCAATTACTGTCTAATTTAGTTGTCCTCATTCTGTGTGAGGTCATTTAGTTTTAGAACTCAACCTTGCAGTTAGTTTCCCAGTGAAAAACGGCAGAATAGCTGCAGTTAAAAATTCTGTTCACCTCTTGATACAGAAAGTTTTCAAAGTCATCCACAACTTGAACATCCACTGTTTTAATGTTCAACTTACACATGAATAATCCTTTCATCCTGATCCTCATTATGATGATTGTCGCCTCACAGCAAGAAGGTACAGTGTTCAATTCCCGGCCCGGGGCCTTTCTGTGTGGAGTTTGCATGTTCTCCTCATGTCTGTGTGGGTTCTCTCTGGTACTCCGGCTTCCTCCCACCATCCAAAAACATGCATGGGGATTAGGTTAATTGGTTAATTTAAATTGTCCGTAGGTGTGAATGTGAGTGTGAGTGGTTGTCTGTCTCTATGTGTCCTGTGATGAACTGGACACTTGTCCAGGGTGTCCCCTGCCGTTTGAAAAAGGATGGATGGACTTGTGAGGAAGCTGGAAAGCACTAGAGCTCATCTTTCCTATTTTCCTCACAATATTTCAAGGAATTGAAAAGGTTATTGGTCTGGCACTGGTGGTTTAGCATATTATCTCAGTCATAAATGTATCTGTTATTCTAATTCATATTTTGAAGATTAATTCATTAGTTCATTGGGTCATAAAATTATGTTCCTAATTATGTATGGCAACTGTTGTGAAGAATTTTCTTCGGCATTAATAAAGTTATAGCTTATCTTATAATAAGATTTGTTTTTTTATTTTTTAAATACTGCAAGAACAGTTTATACATTCGTAACATTTTAGGTCATGAACCAGGTTTCATCTTTTGTCTTTCAGACTGAAGATGAGTTTCACAGAATCATAATGGTGTATTTCCAATTAACATTCATGTGCAAGTTGTACGAATACTCACATCTGTGAATAACCTTCCAAGGACCCGGGCCGTGCTTTGAATGTTTCCGATCCCATGAAACTCAGATTTGAAATTCACATTTCAAGCCCTCCAAAAGCTCTTCGTTAAGCTGGATTCTTCTAAGTGAACTGTCTCCAGGATGAGCTCCTGGCTTCAGAGAAGGGCCTCTTGGTGAATAGTTTGGTCACTGTCAGAACTGTCACATGGTTACCACTGATACATTGTGAAATGCTGGAGTTTCATTGTCATACTATTTTAAAGTGGTTGTTCAGAAATAAAGCTCCTAAAAAAATAAAACTTCTACAATCATGGCAAAAACAACAGTACTGTATTTTGTTCCACAAATACATATTGTAGCAGCATGCTTGGTAAACTAAGTGACATCTAATATTATTGAACAGATATTAGTACTATGATAATACAATGATTAGTGCTATGATACCAATTATTAGAGTAATTTAAACATCATATTTCAATTTCAATTTCACAAAGATTTTGAATAAATGTAACTCACTTTCCCACAGATATGTAATAAATTGAAATTGATTTTGGTCGTATCATGGGAAACCATTTTCATAAAACTGATTTGAATTTTCTGAATATTTTTGAATTGCTATTAGTAATCTCTTTATTTCCTTAAAACTTTTGTTTAATGTAGTTAATTTATTTAATAGATTTTAATTAAAATGGTAATAGTAAATTGATTCAATTGTTTTATGTGTCACTTTGTTGCTGCAATTTCTGAATCAAACCCGAGTCACAATTTTTTAGTGTAAATTGAAAACTCACAAAGCTTCCAGTCATGAAACATAAAAAGACACACACACTCTGTGAAGAGCTCAACAAAACAGAAAAATCCATGTTGATGTTATGTTGGGAAGCCCTACTAACCACATTTGGCCATCATGCTTCACTCCACAAACACACTGCCTTTCTTCCTGTTTCTGAGGATTTATACCACAAAGCCCTCCATGTCTAATGTGAACCTTTGTGACGACAGCACTGTTCAACATTGTCAGTTTGAACTATTACATACTTATTGAGGGCTGGTGCCGAAGTTCGATTCTTTTGTAACACCCACCAAAAAGCTATTAGGTAAAAATGAATCATCTTTTGGTGCCAAATTCTGATACCCAAGTGTCTGTGAGCCATGCTCTCAGACTCAGTCTCTATGGACGAGGGGACATGTCCCCTTCAGATTCATAGAGACACTGATCCGTCCCCCCACCTTCCCAGCATAAGGAGACAAACACTGCTGGTAAAACAGAGCATTAATGTCACTGCAGCAGCATTGGGAGACCAGTGTTTGTGTTTTGACTCATGGTACGTTCCAATTGTAAACGAATGTCAGAATTTCCAAGTTCCAAATGTCAGAATTTAAATCTGAAGCCCCGTGAAGACAGATCTCCAACTCAGAAAGTCAGATTAATCTCACTAACCAGACATAGAATTCATGCTATCTACTACTGATGTAAACAGTAGCTACATTTTTTGTTGTACGTCTGTAAGGCTGGAAGAGCTGGGAGCACTAAACTTTGAGGATACGTTGATCAGAGCTCCAAGTTCTGACTTCCAGTGAACACACCATAAGGTAAACTCTCACTCCCCAGGGTCCTAAAGAGGAACTGGTAGTAGCCTGTGCCTGTTGATCATCATCATCAGACCATTGTCTAGTATGTCTACCATGATAAAAAAATAACTTAGTGCGTTGACATCATAAAATAACAATAACAATAATAATAATAATAAATTAATATTGATGATAAACATGATTAAAGGTCAAATTACATAAAAATAACTTTTTGAGGTATCAAAGAAAGTATCATTCTAGAACTGAACAAACAAAGGATCAAAACATTTTGAACAATATCCAGCCCTACACATATCTAATGTCTGCACTATTGTGATGAGCAGTCCATTTCCAAACAAGAAAACAGCCAAGTCATTTTCACTCAGGCTGGCTCACTGACATCATAATGGCCATGTTTGAGTTCCCAATAACTCCAGCTTGGGTCCAAATGAGGGGTCATGAGACCAAACCCTATTTCCTTCTTTCCTTCATTCATTACTCTTGTCCTGGAAGTCAGTGTTCATGGCTATGTGGGATAAAGGCGGGAGAGGCCATGTGCATGAACAATACAAACACTTTGTATGTTTGTGTGCAGTGGCCAACAGAAGCATATGTCTGACAACCAGACACAGGAAGAAATCCTAGCAGAATGACTGCTTGTCCTGTCTGCTTGGTTTACACACCGTGTACATTCTGTAGGAGCTAAAACTTTGCAGTCCTCAGATCCAGTTGACCTTCTGATTCCAACAAACTATCACACTGATAATGTCAGAAATTCATTGAAAAAAAACCATTAAAAAAGAAACCTGTAGATAACATCATGTGTCTCTCAAGACCAGAGTGAACTGAAGTGTAACAAAGCAGCTCACACCTTCCCAACAGCAACGAGGTAATCTGATATCTGAGATCGACACCTTGCCAAATTTGAAGACAGAAAAAAACTGACAATTCTAAAAATTGAGCTTCCAAAATAGTTTAAACAAATGCTCTGGGATGCTGAAGGCATGTGGGTTGGTGAAATGCCAGCAACACTTCCTCCTTTGGCAATATTTATGTGTTCAGCCATACATGCCTGAACCAGAGGAACCAGATCCAATCTCAGAGTGTCCAGAAAATCCTGGCCACAGAAACGGCGAAAAAATGGTCTAACGCCAATATGCAGCACTATTTAGTGTATATTCTATTCAAAAGTTATCTGAGCTTTATTACATATATATATATATATATATATGTATATATATATATATATATATATATATGTATATATATATAGACGTGTATATATATATATATACATATATATATACTGTATATATATGTATGTGTGGTTACCACAGCATCAGCAATCATCCTCGGGGACTATGAATTTGCCAGTGTGTTGGTGATACGGTCAGTAATTCTTGAGATACTTGTTCTGGTGTTGTTTTGAACTCACTTCATCCTTTTCTCTGTTAATCAATGTGAGGGTCACACTGTGAAGGACAATGTCTCTGAGGCAAATTTGTAATTTATGATACTGCGCTATATAAATAAAATTGACTTGCTGCAAGACGCATATAAATCATCGAGTATGAATGTTGTTGGTGTCACCCAAAGACTTCTGTTCCCTCTAATGAGCTCATCTTAATCAGTTTGTATACTTGCAAGTATGTAAGTCACATTGTTATAGATGTTTCTTTTGAAATGTAAAACTCTTTAATGCATCCATATGTCAGTTAAGAACCAGGCGCCAAATAGAAGACGTGAAAAAAATTATCATTATTTATTTGACATTAACAATCTATTTTAAAATATGTAGGTCGGTCACTTCCCGTACCGTACCGGAGAGCCGATCTGAGCTGCCAAGCGGATGTCGACGCTGCCGCTCTGCAGCTGATAGGCTGCTGAGCGGATGTTAACGCTGCCGCTGATTTAGACGCATTTTGCACAAGCACAGGCCTACACCAGAAAACTAGTCATGATAATAAACAGTAACTGACTGCAAGGAAAACTCTAACCGGGAATTTGTCTGTTTAATTTGTAATATGTATATACTTCGGGATGAATAATCTTATATTATCTTATGTAAGATAGTAAAATCAGAGTGACACCACATTAGCTCTAATAAGCTCTGTGTTTATGAAAAGAACGTCTCTTTCTCTTTTCCTTTTCATCCATTTCACGTTACAAATGAATACTTTAATGATGTTCTTTGGTGGACTGTTTGCCAAATTTCAGGAGAAGCACATACAGATTCAGAAAAGATGGTTAATCTCATTTTATCAACATGTTTGATTATTAGTTCTAACTGCATGAGTGGTTTCTTTGATTTTTTGTCCCAGTAGATTTACCGTCTCGCATGCTGCCAAGTTAACACACTGCTTTTGACAGCCCTATAAAAAAAAAATTTCACAAAACGTTGCTCGCTCTACTTGGTAAACAAATGTGAGCCTCCGCGCAGCAAGTCGCCTGTACATGACGTCACTCACAGAGCACAGCATAGAATTGCACTGAATAGATCTGCCCCTATGGATCGGGCCCATTGTCACCGATAGCCAATCTAGAATCTTCTTCGATATTGGCACCGATATCAATACCAATATCTGATCGGTACATCCCTAAACTTAGCTATATCAAGATGTGAAATTTTGTCCATATCGCACAGCTCCAGCAACAGATGTATTTACATGGCTGTTTACCATGGGATTTGTTACTAGCTGCTACTGAGCATGTGCAAGCCGGAGCCTAAACTCTCAGTCACTTCCTGTGGGAACTCAGGATTTAAATGCCTCAATCAAAACAGGGCTAGTCTGTGCAGCTGGTGAGCAGATCATCCATCCATCCATTAACTACCACTTATCCTCACATAGGGTCTTTGGGGGGGCTGGAGTCTATCCCAGCTGTCTCAGGGTGAAAGGCAGGGTACACCCTGGACAAGTCTCCAGTTCATCACAGGACACATAGAGACAGACAACCACTCACACTCACATTCACACCTACGGACAATTTAAATTAACCAATTAACCTAATCCCCATGCATGTTTTTGGATGGTGGGAGGAAGCCGGAGTACCAGAGAGAACCCACGCAGACATGAGGAGAACATGCAAACTCCACACTGAAAGGCCCCGGGCCCAGGATTCGGACCCGGTACCTTCTTGCTGTCTTGCAGTGCTAACCGCTACACCACCGTGTCACCCTCTGAGCTGATCATGACCTGCTTTAATCTTCTTTTCCACTTCATTTGCTGAATCCATCCTTCTGGTTATCAGCGCAGTTTAGCTTTTACCACCTGCTGCCACATGATTCTAATCCCAGTGCCGTCCTCTAAAACAGAGCACTGAACACACACTGCCCCACTATGGACGCCACTCACAGCCCAGATTACAACACTCATTTTTAAAATGCCAGTACTAATAAAGCAGGGTGTCATATTACTTTCAACAGCAGGGTATTGCCATATCTTTCTAGAATCTGTATACCGTGCAACACTAGTTGATTGGAGACTGTCTGTTCCAGAATTCATGACATCTCATCCAGTATTTAACAGGATATTTCACTCTGGATGACAGAATCATGGCAGTGTCAGTTAGTCTTGCTCGTCTCCGTACCACTATCAGAGCAGTAGCCCTTTCCTTACTGAGAAAGACAGCAAGCTTCAAAAAGGAACACATCATGCTACAAAAATGTGACAAAATAAAAGCAGCCCTCCCACAATCAAGTCTGCAATTTCCCTCCCAGCATGCATCACATCTGAGCACATGGGCAGAAACCCATTATAATTCCAAAAACAAATGTCTTACCTGGTGGGGAGGTGTGATGCAGTCATACAGCACATGCAAAGAGAAGAGACAGAAAGAGAATCTTTTAGCAGAAATACTGAACAGGGCGAAGCATTCTTACAAACATTCAACATAGGGCTGCACGTTAAACGCGGTATATGTGGGAGACGGTAGAAAATTTGGCCCACGGTAGAGATTTACACAGTACCGTCGATGGCGTCATCGCACCTGCCTCAGAGTGAGACTGGCTGCAAGCACAGAGACAGAGTTCTTTTGTAACTCTCTGACTTTTGAGGTATCCTGCCGTCTCCTCCACTTGTTAAGTCGCGCTGTCTGACGGAGCAGCTGGACTGAACCATTTTACATAGATAGAGAGGGGGAGGGCATTGAGAAATGTTTCCACAACAGTGAAACACTGACAAATGGGGGGGGGGGGGGCACACGTTAATACACACAGAAGGAAAACCGGACATTATCATCAATTAATAAAAAACCCCCAGACGCCCTGGACGTTATGTAAAAACAGGACGTTTGGTCAGCCTATCATATGTTCTACTGTGTGCTGCTGCACGGTTTGTGTTGAATATAGTCATTTCTTTAACAATTGAAATGATCGTACTCACGATGCTAATTTATGTTAGCCCGTCTATGCCGTTTCTATTAAGTGTTAGCATTAAGCTTGCGGACTTTGTGTAGGGCTAATACTGAAGGCAGTACTGAAGTGTTAACAGTGTGAAGTTACTTTATGTTTTCTACAATTACAGATTTGCACAATACATTTTGTTGAAGTATTATTCTTGACTTTTATGTCATTTAATAGTTTAAAAACAACTTCCTAAAAATATAGCACGTGGTAAAAATGATTTTACCACGTGCTATAGATACAGTCGGCAAGCAAGGGAACGCCCACAAAACGTCACATCCGATTTGCACCGAGGGGGAAAACAAACCAGTTTGCTCCGGAGCTGCTGTTTGCCCTTTTGCACAACAAATAAGATAAAAAAAATCAATATCTAAAGTTTTATATTTTGCCAAACTGAAGCACAGAGCCTAGGAGAAGAACCCGGTGGTGTGAGTTTGGCCACCTGTGGGATCCAAAATTTAAACGTGTACATTCAATACAGATATGACAACGTTATTCCACAATAACAGTGTTTCTTAGTTAACATGGATGTTCAATTACTGGTTTTAATAGAAGTTAACTAACTACTACTTTATGCGGACTACACTGCCTCGTTACAAAAGCTAACGAGTAGACCTATAAAAAATCACAGCTATGTTAACAATACTGGTGGTAGCCTCCGAGCTTTCTGCAGTTAAAATTGATTTCATTATCTCCCCTTCTATCCCCTTCTTATTTCATACATTATCAACATTGTAAAAAAATTCTGAAGTTCTTTTCTTCTTCAACAGGTGAAGCAGGGCTTCAACAGGGCTGGTCTGTTGCATTCAGGGGATCTCGAATTTAATATTCATAATTCTTAACTGAATCCTGACAGTTTACAATGGGAACAAGATTCAAACTCATTTTATTTATTTGAAGCAGCATCACAAAAAACTGAGTGATATCACTTGATCATGCCTTTTCTGACATTCCATACTACCAAATAAGAAACAAAAGTATGTATGATATTGTATCCGATCAATATGGGTATTGATTCTCAGAGCTGCAATATTGGTATTGTATCTGAAGTGAAAAATAATGTGTGCAAACAAATGATTTTCACTTTACCCAGTCTTTAACTAAGAAGATTAATTCACTAATCAACACCTGTGATAGGTTTTTTTTTCCCCACTTTGATTATCATTGAAGAAGAAGAATTCCTTTATTAGTCCCCCTCAGTGAGGGAAATTTCAGTTTACACTCTGTTAGTATTTTTTATTTTCAGTTGCACATTACACAAAAGTTATCAAACACACATGCACTAGAGGAGAGGGGTCAGAGTGAGGGGGCTGCCCCATATCCAGGCGCCCCGAGCAGTTGGGGGTTCGGTGCCTTGCTCAAGTGCACCTCAGCAGGGCGTCCCATCCCTTCAGGGAGCAGTGGGCTGCCATGTGAGGCGCCATGTGAGGGTTCAATGTCTTGCTCAGGGACATTTAGACCACAGACTGCAAGAGTGGGGATCGAACCTGTGACCCTGCGGTTCAGAGACGACCACTCTACCGACTGAGCTACAGCCACCCCCGAAAAAATATTACAAACTTTTATTTGTGTGCCTCCTGTAGCGACCGTAAGAGGTAATTGTAATGTGCATTTGAAAATGTGGAACTATTCCTTTTACCGTACTTTTCTTTCAAATCCAAAATCCCTCCCTGCTTTTGGTCAGGTAAATTTTGGCATGTTTATCACTTTATGTTCTCTGGAGCAGGAGTGGTACGATCATTTCATTTCCCTCCCAAAGACCCACAGCTTGAATGAATGTGAGCTAATGGGTGGGTGCCTGCTATATGACAATCCCAAGAGCTTCTTCAGTGTTCTGTCGAGGCCTGGCTCTCTGTGTACTTGAGAGAGGATGTTTGGCAAAGAAGAGGTCCGACAGAGCCAAGGCTGTCTTCACGCGCTGTAAACAGTCAACCAAGAACACACTCACCACAATAAGCAGAAATTCCTGCACCACCAACCGTCTACACAGTGATGGACAAACTTGCCTCAATACACACAACAGCCCAGCAGATTAATGTACAAAGACGTCATGAGCAGAGCACATGCTCCTCTGAATGGGTGTAATATCCAGAGGCTCTGCTGCTGCTTTGGACAGGAAACACCCCACTCTTCCCTTTTAAAACGTCCTCCTTTCATCCTCCTTTCCTCTTCATTCAGCCTCTCCTGAGAGAGGGAGAGCTACTGCTTTCCTGCACATCTCTTCTCGCCCAGCTTCAAAATCTTCCGTGCTTCATCTTCTCACTTGTGTCTCCTCTCCTCTTATGTCCTCCTCAGAGATGATTAAGAATATTCCCTATCCTCTAATGTCTACTTAACGCACCCATCAGCTTCTCCCTCACTCCCATCTCTTCCCTTTCTTATCTTATATTACAATTCTAAGTCTAATAGGGAAAATGAAACCAGTTTGTACTCTACAATTCAAGAAAATGTGTTCTCAAATGTGAATAATTGAATAGAGTAAAACACTGCATTGCACTGTTCCAGAAAACTTGGATTTGGAGGAGGGAAACTGACTTAAAAATATTGTTAATATTGGTAAAGGAGAGACAAAGACATGCTAATGTTGACTGCTGATCATGAGTCAAGTCCTACAGTTCCCATAATGCAACTCAATAACATCTTTCATTAGACCATTCCTATTTGGTAAACTGGGATTAGAGGCCTCGGGACTAGAGGCTACAGGGCTACGGCTACAGAACTAGAGGCTACGAGACTGTAGGCTGCAAGACTAGAGGCTTCAGGAACAGAGGCTATGGAACTAGACGCTACGAGACTAAAGCCTTTGGGACTAGAGGCTACGAGACTAGAGCCTTTGGGACTAGAGGCTACGAGACTAGAGCCTTTGGGACTAGAGGCTACGAGACTAGTGGCTATGGGACTAGAGGTTATGAGACTAGAGGCTATGGGACCAGAGACCACGGGACTAGAGGTTACAAGATTAGAGGCTTCAGGAATAGAGGCTATGGAACTACAGGCTATAGCTCTAAATGTTACATGACTAGAGGCTATGGGACCTGAAGTTATGAGACAAGAGGCTACAGCTCTAAAGGTTACAGGACTAGAGGCAATGGGACCTGAAGCTATGACAATAGAGGCTACAGCTCTAAAGGTTACAGGACTAGAGGCAATGGGACCTGAAACTATGAGACTAGAGGCTACAGCTCTAACGGTTACAGGACTAGAGGCAATGGGACCTGAAACTATGAGACTAGAGGCTACAGCTCTAAAGGTTTCAGGACTAGAGGCTATGGGACCTGAAGCTATGAGACTAGAGGCTACAGCTCTAAAGGTTTCAGGACTAGAGGCTATGGGACCTGAAGCTATGAGACTAGAGGCTACAGCTCTAAAGGTTTCAGGACTAGAGGCTATGGGACCTGAAGCTATGAGAATAGAGGCTACAGCTCTAAAAGTTACATGACTAGAGGCTATGGGACCTGAAGCTATGAGACTAGAGGCTACAGCTCTAAAGGTTTCAGGACTAGAGGCTATGGGACCTGAAGCTATGAGACTAGAGGCTACAGCTCTAAAGGTTTCAGGACTAGAGGCTATGGGACCTGAAGCTATGAGACTAGAGGCTACAGCTCTAAAGGTTTCAGGACTAGAGGCTATGGGACCTGAAGCTATGAGACTAGAGGCTACAGCTCTAAAGGTTTCAGGACTAGAGGCTATGGGACCTGAAGCTATGAGACTAGAGGCTACAGCTCTAAAGGTTTCAGGACTAGAGGCTATGGGACCTGAAGCTATGAGACTAGAGGCTACAGCTCTAAAGGTTTCAGGACTAGAGGCTATGGGACCTGAAGCTATGAGACTAGAGGCTACAGCTCTAAAGGTTTCAGGACTAGAGGCTATGGGACCTGAAGCTATGAGACTAGAGGCCATGGGACAGCTGCTGAGGTCCATAACCTCCTAACCCTCCTCTCCAGACATCAACCTTTCACCTCTCCACCAGCAGCTCTTCTCCTCTCCATCACTATTGTGTCGCTGCCCACTCACAGCTTTACCATCTTACATAAAGTCATTAGTACAGGTGGTTCATTTACTCTGTGGACAATGTTTAGATTCTCTCTCTGCTTCTCTTCATTCCACTGTTTGGCAGCCTACTCACAGATTTACTCTCTCTTATCAGCAAAAGGCGGCCTTTCACAATATTTAGACACCCACGCATGAGCCCGGCTTGAGAGGAATATGGAGTACCGACGTTTGAACACAACGATCATGGAGGAGGAGGATATGGAACTGGTTACAATAGGGAGACATGGGATTCACTGACAGTGATGAGGAGGCAGAGCTAGAGGAGGAGAGGCCACAGACACTAAGCTGACAGAGAGGAACACTATCAGGCCCATTTCTACCGCTTCCTTCCCTACAACAACTCCTTTTCTTCGCTTCCTTTTGTTCCTCATCCTCTCATTATTGCTTCTACACACCTGCTATGGAAAAAAACATGGAGACTTCTGGGTAACGGGAACTGCTCTATGTGACATGAAGCTGTTGAAGTATAGTCTAAATTGTAATACACAGGTCAGGCATATCATTATGACCTCCTGTCTAATGTCGTGTTGGTTCCCCTGTCTGACCTCTGACCCCTGAAGGTTTATTCTGTGCTATGTGACTCCTTTCTATCTTCAGCAGCATTAACTTCTCTGCTCTGTTGGATCAGATCACTAGGACCAGCTTTCACTCTCCACCTACATCAGTGATACTTGTCCTCTCATGACCCTGTCTCTGGTTCACCTCTGGTCCTTCCTTGGACCACTTTTGATAGATCCTGACCACTGCAGACCAGGAACAGACCACCAGAGCTGCAGTTGTAGAGATGCTCTGATCCAGTCCTCTAGACATCACTGTTTGCTTCTTGGTGTCAAACACCTGAAAAATCCTGATGCTGGAACATTTTTCTTGCTTCTAACATCAACTCTGACGACTAAATGTTCATTTGATGCCTTACATATACCAGGAGCCATGATGAGGAGATGAACACTTTACCTGGCAGTAGTGATAGTCTTAGGTCTGATCGGCGATATGATGGCAGGGAATTGTTCTGGAGTGACACTTTGTAAATAACAAATTCAATAATTAGCGATCTAGCTGGCATCCGAAGCAACTGAAGCGCACTTTGATCAGCGGATGTCTGTGGCTCACAGCAGTTACTCAACCTTTTTTCTTGCCAGACATTTTCACACATCATAGCAGGAAAAGCTGTCGTGGCTTTCCACTTGGCTCACTGGAGGTCCTTACTGGGACGCTTCATGGAGAGCCATCATTAACGTCATTAATTCCACCTGCTCCAAGAACATGATGATAAAGCTCTATTCAGAAAGCAGAAGTGAAGGACAAAAAGTGTCCTCGCTTGGAAGTTACAGAAGAGAGATGGTGAAGTGGGTCATGGTCAAGTCTGAGAGTCTTGTTGTGTCTCAGGTTGTCGTCTGGCTGATAAGACCAGTTCAGAGCAAAGATTCACAACAATACGTTTTAGAAGTTTCAGGGAAAAGTAGTGATTTTCTTGACAGTTGGACAGCCTCAGGTCAATTGATCAACTTTTTGTTTGTTTAAAATTCTATTATTTTGCATTTCAACAGTTTCATCTGAAAGAAGGAAACAACAAGGAAAGAGCTTATTCCATCAATTTTTTGCATTTTTTCAGATTACACTGTTCTACATTGAGAAATGTGCAAAACATACAATACACTATAATAAAGTGCATAACAAAAAAATACTGCATAGCGCCATTATATTTGAGAGTTCATTCTGAGGTCTGTGGAGACGTGAAGTGCTTCCATGATATTTTAATTCCATTTTATACAAGGTGCATATTACAACTGATGTCTCCATTGAGCCATCTGAGAGGCTTTCAAATTAAAACCAACCATTCAGTAGTCATTCTGATGACTGCAGCAGGAAGCAGGAAGCTGCTTGTAAGGGTGAGACAAAATAGCAGAATGAGAATGAGAATTATGATTAACACTTCTTCCATAATCTCCTTTCTCTCTGTTAACACTCACATTTGTAACTAATAACTATCTGTAAGTCAATAAATGGATATGTACTGTATGTGTGCATGGACCCTGACAAATGATGAAGTATGCTGAAACGTGTAATAAACAAGCACAGGCTGATTTTGGGGCTAATTTCTGGTGTTTTATTCAACATGTTATGCTATGCATCATATTCCTGGCAGTCTTTTCTATGCATTTGTTCCACTGGTCAGCGGTTTGTTGCTGCTCACACAAAAAGTCACCTGAGGATTAAGCTGTACAAAACACGTCTTTCTCAAAGAGGAAGACACTTCAACTCTCATAGCAGATATGTGTATGTTATAACGAAGAAAACATAACATCTCACAGCGTATTCAGGTGTGTGTGTCAGCATGTTGAATACAAACAATAGGCCAGCACTGCTGCATTGAGATCTCCTGCCAAGTGTGGGCTGAATATTTGCAGAGACACTGACATGTTTCAAACCACTGACATCTTTTCTGTTCTAGATATGTTCCAACAGCTTTACTATGCTTACTCCCACCATAGATTCATACACATGAACACACTGCACGACAATAACACACGGTCTTTAGTCCTGGTAGTCTGAACACACAAGGCAGAACACACAACAACACTCCACATGCCACTGCTAATGGATTAGCACACTTGATTGTTGGTTCTTTAAGACAAACCCAAAGGCAAGCCAACAAAGTCAGCACAGAGTTTCGATCTGATACGAGGCTCTCTGGGACTTCCTGGAAAGCTATAACTTTCCTAAACAAATGACATCAGTGGCTCTTCGAGCTCTGAGGTATTTCCATAGGCTAACCAAACATTAAACTGATAGCTGCAGATATGTTGGACTTCTACTGTCTCAGTTACTGATAAGGCAGACAATAAGACCAAATGTGTGTATGTGTTCGGCTAATTTGAAAGTAATTAATGGGTTAATATGGGACCAAAGAAGGTTACATGCAGTTTATTATCAGAGTAATCCTTTCTGGACAAACACTAAGCAATTCAGCAGAGCATAGCTTTCTAAATACTGCATCTTTCAGGAAAAGACCAACACAGTAAAACATTGCAGCTCTCTGGAGATTGGACAGATATATGTAGGCAATTGGTGACTGGCTGAGTACTGGTTGGAAAACTGCCCAAAACGCCCGACAGTACTGATGGACTGACAAGACTACGAGAAAAGCTAACAGTTCTGTGAGTACTGCGTCAAGCTAATTACTAATAACAATATTTGTTAATAGCAAACTATCAATGATCAGAAAAAAAACTATGGCAACTGGTGATACGTTCAGGATTCATCCTCTTGGCACCATGAACCCCTTTGGAATACATTACACAGCAATCTAACCAATAGTTGTTGAGATATTTCTAAAGCCAACTTGCTAATGTGGCTACAAAAAGGTGGCTAATGGTCTGGGGCTATGGGGTTAGAACATAACAGTATTAAAGCTGAGAGCAGTAGTCTTTTCCCCACCCACATGTCTATTGACTTTTAAGTTGGATGCATGAAAAAACAAACTGGTCCCTGAGGAGGATTGTTATATGTGCAGATGTACTGTTAGAGCAAGAGAGTTTTGTGCATATTAATGAGCTGTTTAATAAATCTGTGGATGCTAATGAGTACACTGATTAGCAGCATTGTTTTTTCATCACGTTGGAGTGCTGAGTGACAGTTCCCGCTGTGCACTACAAAACAAAGGCAGAGCTACTATAAAACTGCTGCACTGGGTAAAACTTCTTTATCAAGCAGGAAAGCTTTGAGAAGGATGTAGAAGACAGGGCAGGGTAGCTGGCACTACTGTAACAAGATAATTACCAAGACATAATAACATTTGGAGGTAACATTCACCCCATGTACACATCATCATGTTTGACAGGCCTGCAATAGGCCTGCTTTATATTGTGATGCAGGGTTCAATGTTAATGGTTGCCCAATTACCATTGGCAAGTGGTTCATGGTGTCAGGCAAGTTCAAACCTTGGGGCACTTGGCCAACATGACAAGTAAAAATTTTGATAACAAGATCATTAGTGAGTTCTACAATGGACTTGCACCGACTGTGATGGTAGGACCATAACAATAGAGATGCACTAATTGCAAAATTCTTGGCCGATACCGATTTCCGGTTTTAAAGGAGGTCTGACCTGCCAAAACCGTTTTTTCTGATACCGATTTTCTATCTAAGAAATAATTCTAATCATATAATAGACACCATATTTGTTTGGCTTGAGTACCCTTTCTCAAATTTAATACAAGTACCCCTCTCCCAGACAACATTTTTGCTTATATAACTGCAATTAAAACCACAACTAATGGTAGGCTATATGCTATCATAACCCTCCCTTTCAAGAATAAAACCTTCAACAGTGCCTCCTGAGCAGATTTATTTTCAACACTGACCATAACATTCAGTCCACGGCGGAGGGTTGTTGTGGTTGCTGTGACTCTGCTGCATCCCTCCTCTTAGCGGCAGTGTCGTCCTTATATTTGCTAAACAAGTTTGGGTGCTTCTTTTCCAAGTGGCGTATTAAGTTTGTTGTTCAAAATGTCTTAGGTGTTGATCCTCCACGGCTGACTTTTGACTTGCAAGCATTACAAGCAGCGTGTTTTGGGTCGCTCTGGCACACAGTGAAATAAGTCCATATCACCGACATGTTTTCTTCCTGAGTCTTGCTAGTTTTTAGCTGTTTTGCTCTGAGCTGATACGCAGCGCGTGACCCGCATGCGCATGCACCGCGCATGTGGGTCAGTTTGCTCTGGGAAAATCTGCAAATTTCGACAGTTGCCGACAATTGGCTTTTTAAATCGGCAGCTGATTGATCGGTGTATCTCTACATAACAACAAGGAGTGGAGTGGCATGCAGGGGCAAGCGGCACCGTGGTGCAGTGGTTAGCACTGACACCTCACAGCAAGAAAGGTGTGGAGTTTGTATGTTCTCCTCATGTCTGTGTGGGTTCTCTCTGGTACTCTGGCTTCCTCCCACCATCCAAAAACATGCATGGGGATTAGGTTAATTGGTTAATTTAAATAGTCCGTAGGTGTGAATGTGAGTGTGAGTGGTTGTCTGTCTCTATGTGTCCTGTGATGAACTGGAGACTTGTCCAGGGTGTACCCTGTCTTTCACCCTAAGACAGCTGGGATAGACTGCAGCCCCCCACCCCACCCTATGAGAGGATAAGTGGTAGATAATGGATGGATGGAATACAGGGGCAAAAGAAACCAACTCGCAATTACAAAATAAAAGTCTATTTCACAATAAGAGTCTCTGTTTTAAATTCACAACAACCATGTTGCAGAAATTGTTGCCAATTTTACGACTTTGAAGACAACTGAAGCTCCAAATATCAAACTCCATGAACCTATTTTACCCCATGTACAAGACATTATGGTCTTGTCTTCTGCTCGGGATGGGAAGACCTGATTTTTGTAGCTTATCATGTAGACAACTTTGTTTTTTTTAAGTGAGATAGAACAGAGAGAATAACAGGATGTGTTTCTCAGAGTGATTTAGATTAATTCTCACAGCTCAAACAATAACACAAAGGAATACAATGTGTTTACTTTATATGCCATTCAAACTTGCCACAGAACAGGAGCCCAGTGAAATATTTTCACAGAGGTAGATTTTAAATTTACTTGCCCGACATGGCAAGTGCTTAAAATGGTTAAAGTCGAGCCCTGTGACCACCAACAATAGCCTTCAGTGGAAATCATGACCAGCCTTTGTATTAGCCCATCACAGACACAACAGGCTTGTTTTGTCCACATAATGAAGCAAACTCTCTGGAGATCAGTCAGTAAGACATTCACTGGCTTATCTTTGCCCTTGTTCACAGACTCATCTGTCAAGTCCAGTATGTGGTGCAGAAACCTGCAGGTCCTTGCACTTTGTCACAAAGGTTGTCCTTGTTAAAATTATTTATACAAGGTGACAGAAGTCATCTATTCCCAGTGGCAGGGGAAGAGCAGAGAAGCTCTCTCTCTCTGTAATAAATCAGGCTGGATGGGACTGTGACACACTTATCTGTACAGAGATGAGAGATGACAGGATTTGAAATGCTCTGTCTTAGATCATGAATGGATTAGCGTGCTTTACATGTGCAGTAGTGAATATCATAGCAAGGAACACAGTGGGTGTTAATGTACTGGAGCACTGAGCTCCAAGTGTCTGCACTTCTGACTGATGATGAAACCTCATTTGAATGACCTCACTTCACTGTGTGTGTGCGTAGCAAGTTAAAGGTGAACTCGATGTAATGAGCACATGAGTGGTGCCTGTCATGCTAAGCTACCTCATAGCAGCACCTAAATATTTTAACAGCACACTGCTCTGCTTACTGGTGCGTCACGTTTTGAATCCACTTGTTAAATAAACCACAACTGTTACAGGAAGAACAAACACAAAACACAGAAATATGACTGAAATTCATTATGGACCCAGGGTCCGAGGTTAAGGGCAACTTGGTTAAGGGTACTTGCCTCATCTAAATTCTAAGAGGTTCTTCTTTTCGCTGTGTGACATACTTTCACTCATGACTTATATTTTTACTAAAATCCATTTCCTGATGACTGCATACGACACAACACAACACTTCTTTCTTCAGAAAGCAGTATTTATTGCTAGTTACACCCTCCATGCCCTGTCTGAACAGGTGAGCCACCTGTTTAACACCTGATCACCAGAAAAAAAATGGCATTTAGGGTGGGAGCGGCCTCTACTCTACCTCTGATAAAACAAGAATGGAACAAGATAAAAACAAACATTTTTTTTCATGATGAAATAGAGAGTCTCTTCTTTCATTTGAGCTATTCAGTACTCTAGACAAAATATTCTGTGGGTCTTGAAATATGACTCAAAATGGACAAAAAACGCTGGCACAAGGCACTTTCTGTTACAAAAATCGGCTGGTACTCAAACAGTTAACCATTCATCACCAGCTGTAAGTCACTGCCACTCCAAAACTAAGCAAATTATTATACCAAGAATTACCGTGGCACTGACCGGGCTCCGCAGCACTGGACAAGGTTCATAAAACTCTGCCTCCACCGTGCATCTGGCCCCTCCAAAGACAGAAACAAGTGAGGAAATACACAACTGTCTCTGCAGGGCCTGCTGACCCACCAGTCATGTTTCCATGCCCCATTCAGGTAACTGTTAATGTTGGAACCTGGGAAGATGGAATAAATAACTGCCAACTCAGTTAGTGGTCAGTGGTGCCGGGTACTGGCAGGGCACTGTCAACAGGTACAGACAGTGGGTACCTTCAGCAGGTACCTTCAGTAGGTACCATCAGTGGGTACAGATATTGGAGAGTCGCTGCCGGCCGTATTTGCCCTGCAGCAACATCCTAACATCCTGTGCACTGCACTGGGATGGCATTTTGACATTGGAAATAAAAGAGAACATAGCAGATTTTGAGTTGCATTGAACACACAGCTGAGCTGAAGTAGTGTAATTCTTCTATGATATAATGCTTTAATCAACAACATATACCATCGTCACTAATCTGACATCCACTTAAAATTTGCAAACAGAAGAACAACATACATGTATGCTTTCAGACAGGGCAACAGTGGCTGCGGCAGCACGGTGCAACTCTGTTACCATGGCTACAATCTGACCCTGTTAACATACAGTAGAGCTGCTCTCTTTTTTATTCTTCATGCTGATTGCATCACTTTTTATATGAAAAGATAAACTAGCTGCAGTGTGCACAGTTTGCCCAGAGGCACTGTGTTCTCACCCCTCTGTGACGTAAGGCCATTGGCCCTGTCTTCACATGTTCCTGTCCACAGGAAACCAGCTCCCATCAGGCCATGATTCATACTAGGGCTGCACAACATGTCTAAAATTCACTTTCATGGCAAAATCAACCTGTGTGACATACATAATTGTAAGTCAAGTAGCATCAAAACAGTCCAGCAGACATCCATTGATCAGAGTTTAGCTGGAAGAATCCCTGATGAGGAAACATGAAAGCTCCACAAAGAAATGACGCTTTTCTTTCTTCCTGTGTTTCTGTCCACAGATAACCAGCTCTCTCATGAGGCTAAAACATCCATCCATCCTTTTTCTACCGCTTATCCTCATAGGGTCACGGGGGGGCTGGAGTCTATCCCAGCTGTCTCAGGGTGAAAGGCAGGGTACACCCTGGACAAGTCTCCAGTTCATCACAGGACACAGAGACAGACAACCACTCACACTCACATTCACACCTACGGTCAATTTAAATTAACCAATTAACCTAATCCCCATGCATCTTTTTGGATGTGACACGGGACGCAGGCACAGGGAGAACATGCTGTGATGCGACAGTACTAACCACTACACCACGAAGCCAAAACATGATTCTAGTAATTCCTACCCTTACAGAGCACCCTCCATCTTCAATCCTCCTTGTCACCCTATGCCATGTGCTTTCTTGGCCAATGAAGCAGAAAGAACATTACCATAATCAGTAACTGGGCAGCAATGGGGGTGTTTGTGTTCATGCCCACATCCACACAGTTAGACCTGAACCTGCACCAGCCCAACGCTGCTCCACTAACTTCATCCAATTTATGCTTTTAGTCTGTGGCAGATGAACACCATGCTCCATAACACAGGAGCAACATCATCCACTTAGTGTGTGTGTGTGTGTGTGTGTGTGTGTGTGAGTGGGAGAGCATGTATTACTATCGTTATGGGGACATAAATCTGTTTACAGAATCACACTGTGGGGACTTGCCTTCCTTTTGGGGTTGGGGTATGTCCCCATCATGCAAATAGTTACATTTTACAGTAAAGACTTGGTGAAGGTTTGAGATTGTGATTGTGGTTAGGGTAAGTCTCCAGGCAATTAAAGTAAGTCAATGTGATGTCAGTAATTCACAACATGTGTGTAGGTGTGTGTGTGTGTTGGCATCCAGAGAGTCAAACTGGAAGCCCCCCCCCCAAAAAAACTTTACTTTTCTGAAAGTGAGCGCAACAGCTGCTCAGTTTAACGGCTGCATATCTAAATAGTTGCATACAGAAACAGCTTACTTTTGTGTTTACACAAGCCTGTTTGTGCTACTTTTAAATTCATAATCATAAACCAAACGCAAGCCTCCACTGACTTCCAAGCAGTGGGTTCACCTCAAAAATCCTATTCATGTTATCCATTTGTTTGTTTTGCACACACAAGCATGTGCATTCACACACACAAGCACAATGAAGAGCTCAGCTCTCCAAACCCAGATTGAGAACATTAGTGCAGTGAAAAAGGCTTGGCAGCTGCTAGTATGGATTGAGAGAATTTCATAAGCTTGGCACAGAGCAGCTCAGATCCCCTCCGTCATTGTAATCCTGGGCAGCCTCAGTTCTAGATTACCTATTCATCCTGCCTGCAGCATGATGGGGGATGAGCCTGGTGGAGAGAAGAGAGGGCACAGTGCCATCCTCAAGGCACATGTGGATTAGCCTGCTAGCCCACTGCTGCATGAGTCGGATTGTTAACTTAAAAATGAAAACTGCAAAGTAGCTTACATGTGCATAACACTGATACATTTGCTGCTGTTTGCACCATCAGCAATGGTAGCACCGCTGACACTGTGACAGCCTTATACAGGAACAAGCAACTAAATTTTACATGTCAATTTCATTGAGTAAAATCACACTTTTTGAAAAAGGTACAATGTCTGTAAGGTACAATATGTAAGAAATGTATTTAAATGAATCATAAAATGGCCCTGATATGTCACCAGACATTAAGAAATCACGTTCATTTCAAATACTTATTTCACTGACAACAGTAGTCCAGCCAGGATATTCGCATTTAAAAAGCCAAGTTGCAGCCCTCAGCTGATGTTGATGTTGTCATGTTGTGTTTTGGTCTGATGCTCCACCCTCCACCTATCTCCCAATCACCAAGTCAGTAGAGTTTCCTCATCTGGGTTGCCAGCTTTGCTCTAGTTACCACAGCTGCCGCTATGAACATGTCAGATAAATAATGTCTAACGTTACGAAACCTAAAAGACCTCATTATGAATCTGAAATACGTTGTGACAAAGTCCGAAATAAAACAAGGATTTGTATAGGAGTCTTTGAAAGATGAAGACGGCTGAAAGCGGCCGGGCTGCAGCACTCCCGATCGGCCACTCTCACCGCATAACCCCGGCCACCGCCTGGGAGCTCCGCTCTCTTTACCCTGTCCCTCCACAGCTCTCCTCTGGCACATTTTATTCCTTCTTAGTGTCCATGGTGATGGCCAAGGTGGCTGCTTTTCATTCACTGTAACACTTTGAAATTTTGGACCTCCAGACAGACACCCAGTACTACCTGCCGACATTGACCAGGAAGCAGCCCTCCTGATTGGCCACTATCACCGCAGATCCACAGCCCCCGACCCAGAGCTCCACTCACTTTACCTCAGCCCTCCACAGCTCTCCTCTGGCACATTTCACTCCTTCTAAGTATCCATGGTGATGCCCAAGGTGGCTGCTTTTCATTCACTGTAACACTTTCTGTTCCTGTTGGATCCTGCAGCCTAACTGGCGACCTCTAGTCAGGGGAGAGGGAGAGGAGAGACACTGCTCTACAGTAATTTGAAAGTGATTGCAGTACCAGTTTTGGCCACAGTCCTACATACGATTCCTTTAAAAAAAAAATAAAATATATATATATATATATATATATATATATATATATATAAAAACATAATTACAATTACATTCTTGTAAAAATGTGTGTGCACTGTATGTGTTCACCTGCTGACACATCATTAATGCTGACATGAAGACAAGTTTCTAATTGGCCTTTTTAATGCTCTTCATGTGTATTACAGAACCACACTCACATCTTCATGCCCATAATATTTAGCTAGGGGTGTCATTTTCACTTCCAATTCAATACTGATATTGCAGCATTGAGTAATGGCTGATACGGCTATCAATCTGATATGAGATCAGTATGAATGAATGAATCATACATATGAATCATACAGACTTTTACTACTTATTTTGTAGTATTAAATGCTTGAACAAGTGATATTACTCAAATAATAGGTTACATCAATTTTAACCTCATATCCAACAGAAGAATATTCAACAATTGAATAAAATGAACAAAAAATAAAAACCATAAAAAATAACCCAAAAAATAACCTCAATAAATCCAATTAAAACAAAAATATGTATTTTTAAAGTGCAAAATAACCACTAGTTTAACTCAGCACATACTACAATGCAACTCACCTGAACCATTTGCACTGCTTTCTTACTTTATTCTATATCACATCCACATAATAAAAACTAAACTGTAATTTATTGTAATTTTTCTATGCTGCTGTGGTGGGTGAAATGTCCCCCAATGGCAGATAAATGAAAAACTATTCTACTCTACAACATCTCACACAGTAACACTGTACACAGCACAATAACTTACTCTGTGAATTAAAATAATTCTTTAATACATGTTCTTTGGCAATTCCAGGAGATTCAGAAGAGTATTCTTTGGTACGTTTGGTGGGAAATTAGAGCAGTGTCGTTAGTTTGCTTGTTTTTCCCTCCAATGACACTCTGCTGATAAAAGCACGTTCAGACCTACATTGTGCAGCCGGTGAGCAGATCATGACCTGCATTAATCTTCTATTCCACTTGATTTTCTGAATCCATCCTTCTGGTTATCAGAACACTTTAGTTCCCTTTTCCTCATTTTAGGATGCCTTCTGTGACACCTTGACCAGAGACACAGGATGACCAACAACAGGCTACCTTCTGACCATAAAGAGACATAGAGCTTCAGGTCAATGTTAACTTCATGTTGTAATTGAGGTAATGGTCAGACGTTCTTCCTGTCCTCTGTGGCTCTGCTCTGGTTAAACTCTGACAGCAGCACTCATCCCACAACAGAGGAGAGACAGAGAAGCAGTGAGAAAAACACACAATCAACCACAATTCAATATAATAAATAAAAATAAATTAAAAGACCCTTAAAAATAATGTCAACATCAATTTCTTTGCCTCCATGGTCTTGTGAAAATCCTCATGCTGTTTTTTTGTGAAGTTGCTTCAAATCATGATGACCAGATTTCTGAAATGAAATCTGGGGATATTTCCAGATTGGAGATAAAAATGAATTAAAAGTTATCAAGTTAAAATGAAGAAGGTCTTTTTCACACTGTAACTAAAAGTCACTGCTCCTCCTTCTTCTTTGTTAGCACCTTAGCACAGCTGTTGTTGTGAGCTCTGGACTGGAGTCTGGAATGGACTGATACTATCACAGTGATGATATCAGAGAGTTTAGATGCAGGACGATATGATTCGATACTTGCTGTTTTGCTTGATATCAGACCAATACCCAATATTGATATCGGGACACCCCCATATTTGCCACTCTCACCTGAACACCAAAAATTTGTTCTGACACTGAAGTGATTCAAGAACAAGAAGAAGACATACTCTCACTGTTAGTGTTTTTACAGTTCTACACTCCTTTCTTACAAAATGCTGAATTTATATATACATTGTAGGACTTTGTGTCATGCCATTGCTTTGTTTTTGTAAACTTCAGATGTATTCCTTCCTTTAACTTGTTCGATCTCTCCGAGTGAGGAAGCTGGAGAGAGCGAGCGCTAACAGATGGCAGACGAAGTACTGCCACAGCCAACGCAGCAGAAAAGTCCACCTTTGTCTGCAGGCAGCGGCATTAATCACATGCTGCCTCACACTGACTTTACAGTGTACTGTGAGAGCATGGCTCTCTGTAACACACTGTAACACACTGTAACACACTGCAGGGTGCTACCACACAGACGGGGGGAGGAGTGGAAGCCAGATGGGACACTTTGGGAATTACTTCAAGCTAGTTTGAAAGAGCTTACTCATGAAAGTGTGTGCGTGTGTGTGTGTACAGTGACTCATCATTAACTTGTTAGCTCCTCCAAAGTCAAAATGTATTTTTCATCTATTAAATATCAATAACACAGATGTGAGAGGAGCTGCTGATTCCAGACATGTTTCAGATCTATAAATTCTGTTTTATAGAAGTCGCCAACACAAAAACACAGGTGTCTCATGATTTGACAATGATGAATTAAACCTGTGAACACCTGTCTTAATTAACATGACCGACAAGTTTAAATATATACATTAATTGTGTGTGGCTTTTTGCTTCCAGAATGACAGCGACACTCACTGAACACACACAGACTGATACTAATGGCTAACAGGCTAAAGCTACTCGTTAGCATTACAATGTACTATGGAAAGTCTTCATCTCCGTAGTCTTAATTCATCATGATGACTTATTATCATGATAAGAATCAGCAATAAGACTTTAGAACAACAGCATCACTGACTGATATTAACACAACTGGACCCATTTTTTTTTCCAAACCAATCTGCACCACTCTTTAGCACAGAAAAATCTGCACTGCTTTCTTACTTTATTCTATATCACATCCACATAATAAAAAGTAAACATTTTATTCATCTAATAATTGGGTTTTATTTGCAATTAAAGTGCATTTTCTTCATTTTTATTTCATACATATTGTAAATATTTATTACCATTATTGTTACTTATTCTATTATTGCTGTTGTTTATTGTTTCTCTGTTACTGTCATTTTTCTATGCTGCTGTGGTGGGTGAAATGTCCCCCAATGGCAGATAAATGAAAAACTATTCTACTCTACAACATCTCACACAGTAACACTGTACACAGCACAATAACTTACTCTGTGAATTAAAATAATTCTTTAATACATGTTCTTTGGCAATTCCAGGAGATTCAGAAGAGTATTCTTTGGTACGTTTGGTGGGAAATTAGAGCAGTGTCGTTAGTTTGCTTGTTTTTCCCTCCAATGACACTCTGCTGATAAAAGCACATGTTCAGACCTACATTGTGCAGCCGGTGAGCAGATCATGACCTGCATTAATCTTCTATTCCACTTGATTTTCTGAATCCATCCTTCTGGTTATCAGAACACTTTAGTTCCCTTTTCCTCATTTTAGGATGCCTTCTGTGACACCTTGACCAGAGACACAGGATGACCAACAACAGGCTACCTTCTGACCATAAAGAGACATAGAGCTTCAGGTCAATGTTAACTTCATGTTGTAACTGAAGTAATGGTCAGACGTTCTTCCTGTCCTCTGTGGCTCTGCTCTGGTTAAACTCTGACAGCAGCACTCATCCCACAACAGAGGAGAGACAGAGAAGCAGTGAGAAAAACACACAACCATGTTCAGGTCTGACCTGTGGCCCTTCGCTATATGTCATATGTCCCCTCTCTGTACCACTACCAAACAAATAGCCCAAAAAATAGCTATCACAGAAAAGAAAGGAATTGAACCAGATATCCTCCAACACAGTTCAGATAGAGACTGTATCAAGGTGCATGAATGCCATGCGCATGAATGCCATGATGATGTGCAATGCTTGTTGCATGCAATACAGTGTTATATTTATGCCTGTCAAGTATGCTAGATTGACTGCAACATCAACACATTTGCATATAAATGCTGCAGTAAGGGCAAAAGAAAGACTGCTCATAGCAGGTTTACGAGGAGCTGGATGGGTCCAACAAACAGATTTTTTAACCAGGACGCTCTCACATTCAGTCCTTCAGTTTTGAGTCTTGTATTTTTTCCAAACATTTACTGCTTCCCGTTTTCTTACTCATCTGAGTCTCTCATTTCAGACACCTGAGTTCAGGACCTGCGTTTTATTCTGTAAATGACCTCAGTAAGTCTTTTACTTAGTTTACATTTAAGCCCAACTATAATGTTTTTCCTCAACTATTACAATTACTACTACAGACATTTATATGGCATAAAAATGACATCTGAAAAAGCTAGCTCATGATTGTGCAACATTACGATATATATCTTAGTGCAATATAAAAACATCTATCATAGGATATAACCCTCTGTTGTTTATATCGTAATATTAATGCGTTGGCTACTTACTCTGTTGCTACAATAAAATTAACTTGACTATGGTTATGGTTTAGACACACCATGTAAAGAACTACTCAACGTTAGAATGACTGCTGGATAATTCAAACCATGTTCACTGTATGAAGCATAGACTAGGCCTGTCTACAAATTTTGCTGGACGATATATTTTCCCAAAACTTATTGCCGATAAATACTATTATTGTCTGCATTATTCTGAGGATCTTAAGAGGTTCTTTTTCTCTCTCTATGAGGCTCATACTTTCACTTGTGATTTTACTAAAATACATGTTCTATACAACACAACATAACACTTCTTTTTTCAGAATGCAATATTTATTGCCATTTAACATTGGAACCATAGCAGTTACACCCTGTGTGTCATATCTGAACAGGTGAGCCACCTGTTTTAAATAAATCAGACACTATGTTACTCAATAGAGCCTCTTCTTAAAGGGACACTATGTGATTTTTTTAAGTATTTTATGACCTCAAATCAACGTCTCCATTCATAAATAGATCCTCATTGGTGTAAAATAACACATGAACAATCTGTCTTATCCTCCTGGGTGAAGAATCAGTTATGTGTCTTTACATAGAGCAGGTCGCTCATATGGAGGCTTCAATGTCTTTCCGGTCTATCAAAAACTACGGACTGCCAAGAGGGACATAAAGCACTACCTGCTAGTACCCAGAGGACAAAATACACTTCCACGTTTTGAGATTCTGTTTTCACAGAGAAGCAAGGTGGAGATGTCTGTTTTATTTACCCGGCACTGAACTAAAACCTGCACTGCACTTTTGGTCATAATACAAGACCATACTTATGTCGCATCGAATCCTCATCACAAAAAAAAACGCATAACATGACCGGAGCTCCAGGCCGGGGATCCGTGACGTCCGGGGGCACTTGCCAGGGGTTAGGATCCGCGGTGATAGTGGCCGCCCGGGAGTTGACCCATTCCGCTTACCGTAGTTCCAACCATGTTGCAATGCATGCAAAGTCAAATTTAACCACTAGATGGGAGAAAAAAAAAATACATAGTGTCCGTTTAAACATTTATCACCAGCTGTAAATCACGGACAGTCAAAATCAAATTATCATACCAATAAAGTATCACAGATGGCGTCTGGCTCGGCGGCATCGGCTGGACTCCGCTGCATATTTAATGTGGGTCAATGTGAAAAATACATGCAGAGCAGTGTTTTGTGTGACACCAGTGTAGACCGGAGTCCGTGCAGTTGTAAAATGTGAGTTTTGTAAGCACAGACATCCGCGGAGTCCGCTCCATCTCCTTTACATCTGAGTATGTATTGGCCTTAATGTCAGACCCTGGTATTTAAAATTGTAATCGAGGCTGGGGCCGTGGCATTCAGCTTTAACATCACCTCTTTCATTATTCCTACTGGTTTCTCCTCGTTACCTGGCTCTCTACTCGTCACCAGCTCACCTTCTCCAGCTGCTCTCAGTGTGTCTGCTAGCAGCCCCTCCTCCTCCCACTGAGACAAAGACACTTTATGACTGACTCTGTTCATTCTGCTGTGGGACCCTCTTGTCATTCAGCCTCTTTGGTAGAAAGAGGCAAGGAAAACAAACAAAGGCATGCGCATGTCGAAATCGAGGCCGACAAAATGACCAAGTTCGTTTTCATTTATTGAGCAATTAATTGATTTATTGATTATCGTGACAGGGCGGCACTGTGGTGTAGTGGTTAGCACTATCATCTCACAGCAAGAAGGTACCAGGTTCGATTCCCGGCCCGGGGCCTTTCTGTGTGGAGTTTGCATGTTCTCCTCATGTCTGTGTGGGTTCTCTCTGGTACTCTGGCTTCCTCCCACCATCCAAAAACATGCATGGGGATTAGGTTAAATGGTTAATTTAAATTGTCTGTAGGTGTGAATGTGAGTGTGAGTGGTTGTCTGTCTCTATGTGTCCTGTGATGAACTGGACACTTGTCCAGGGTGTACCCTGTCTTTCACCCTAAGACAGCTGGGATAGACTCCAGCCCCTCCGCAACCCTATGAGGATAAGTGGTAGATAAAGGATGGATGGATTATCGTGACAAGCCTAGCAAAAACATAATAGTATGAATGCTAACACTACTGCTTTGTGGTAGCATTTTTACATCAGCAGCCAGGACTGGTTTCCAGCACTGGTAGCTCAGGAGGAAACAGAGGGAAAGCAGCATGGAGGAGAAGAGAGTAATGGAAAGAATGGAAACGTTACCAGTATCTCAGGATATATATTGTTATACAACTCTAAATGATACATGGAAAGCAACCATCATGTCACAGCCTGTCAGACATTAGTTACTCCATTAGTCCCATCATAAACAAACATAATATTATGTTGTCATGTTGCTAATTATTAAGACAATAAAAGCTGGATTTAATGCCATCTGCAAAGGTCGCTGATCGGCAGGACATGTCATAATAACAAATACCACTTCAGCCGGTTGGCATAAAATGAAAGCAGTGTCAGCTCTACACCAGAACGGATCAACAAAACCAATAAAGGCTGCGACTCTAAAACACATCAGCAGACACACAGATTACCTTCCATCCCTCCATAAACAGACTTTGCAGCTCTTGCATAAGAGCAGCAGTGAAGCAGCCAGTTGGCTGAATCATTTCTCCCCAGTAATGTAATGTCAGAGCTCAGGACACACTGATGACACATGGCTGTGTCTGCATCAGTAACGACACGACGAAGGCTGCCTACACGTCATCATCCACACACACCCTTATAACAAGCCAAAAGCTGTTATTACTGCCAGGATGACTATGTTTTGCTGTGGGAGATATGTGGGAGTAAGTGTATGGGTTTGTTCTATTAACACCTTTGGGTCAATCTGACCCGAGAGGGTAAAAAGTGTCATTGTGTACGGCTATTAAACATTTGAAATGCTTTCTTAGGTAACAATCCATCAACATATGGCCCTCTGATCTCAACTGTAGTCAAACGTATTGATTATTAATCACTGTCATATTCAACTCAAAAATGTGGTATTTTGACAACAAATTCAACAACAAAGAAATGTCAAACATTGGTCAAAACTATGGTCAAAATATGAGTAATATTGGCCACAAATTTTAAAAAAAGAAATGTCTATTCCAGAATTGAGTGATCATTTATGCTTTATGCCTTATAAATGACTTTATATATGCCTTTATATCCAAATAGAAAGGGTCTATTTGACCTGGGAGGACAAAAGTTGATGGGTAAAACAATACAAGGGTTATGTATAAGGACTGTGAATGACTCGCAGACTTCATCCCCACAAATGAGCTCACCTGGAGGGGTGCCTCAGATCTGGTCCAATGGAAGCTGGTGGGGGGGGCTAAGAAGAAGTACAGTACAGAGACAAGTCCTCTGCTGTGTCCTGGGTCACCCTCTGTTCGGACTATCATGCCTCATACAAATCCAGACATGAACGCGGGTCTCAACCAGTGATGACATTCAGACTACTTGATGAAACATGTCGACATTCAAACATGTCGACTGTAAACTCCCTGGTCAAATAGACTGTTAGGCCAACACCTCTGTTCAGTGCAATAAGTTACCATCTGATAAGGACAGTTATTATGTTCACTTTGTGTGATTAGAAAACCGTTTAATACGGATGATGTGTTAGAGGATGAAGTTTGGTGAGGACAGCCTGAAAAGGTTCAAGGCTGCAGACAACAAGGTGAAATTGAGTTCAGTGCCATCAAATGCAGCACAGGTGGGGGAGGGAGGAAACACATGAGTGTTTCCTGGGGCTTCTCTGAGCTCACTTCCTGAAGATCGCCAAGACCAGGGGTGGCTAAGGCTGTGCCAATGGTGGCATGTCGTGCTTTAACCAGTGGTGCATTAGCAATTAAGTGTCATCTGCATAATAATTGACTGCTTCTATAACCATTGACATTTGTGTGGCCTGTTAGGAACACACATTATCATTCTGCATCTGATTGGCTAGTACAGGCTTTTGGTTTTCACAAACAACAATGAAGAATTAGGTTAAAAAAGTCCATAAATTGTCATGTATGAAAAGACCCCAAATGACACGGCCGCCAGACCGTTTCATATGAGCCACCACTTGATATCAATTTAGTGAAATCATATGGTGTCACACCTGCGCCACATTCCTGAGTGAAATATATTCTGCTGCGTCTGCAACAATAGCGTTTCCCCTGCACTCGCTCACATTGTCTCTCTCTCCTCCTCTCCTGTGCTCGCTCAACACAGCTCACTGTTATGCCTGTTGTGCCACATCAACCAACCAATCAGATGGCAGAAGAAGATTGATTCTAATTGGCTGTTTTGTCACCAGTCACGACTTGTGACTACGACATGGTTGTTGTCTCATATCCATGGCAACCGGAGTAAACTCATTCCACTGTACAGACGGCAGAAATAAATGATGATAATAACATGCCACAGCATCAGCTGAGTTATTCATTTCACAGTTTTGTGCCATCATGTTATTGTTTGAAATACCCTGCCTTGACAAAACCTTTTATCCAACCGTTTCAGATAGCAACATAACTAACGCCATACGGTTAGATATTTGCTATCTGAAACGGTCGGATTACGGGTTTCGTGATATCACAAAACTCAGCTGACGCTGTGGCATGTTTTTGTCATTATTTACTTCTGCTATCTATCTGTCCGGTGGAAAGAGTTTCCTCCAGTTGCCATGGATATGAGACAGCAACCGTGTCGTAGTCAGAAGTTTAGAAGTCATATGAATAGAAACGAACCAGCCAATCAGAATCCATCTTCTTCTGCCATCTGACTGGTTGGTTCTGTGCTGTGTTGAAGGAGCGCAGGAGAAGTTGAGCGCACAGTGGAGAAGATGAGGAGAGAAAGAGATAAATGTGAGTGTGAGCAGGAGAATCACTGTGACACAGCGGTTATTGTTGCATATGCAAAAATAAGAATATATTCTTGAGAATATGTTCACAGAATGTATTTTGTGCTCAATAAATGTATTTTAATTTCTGCCTTTGCTCACTCGGGAATGTGGAACAAATATAACGCCAAAATTTACGAGTTTACCCTTGAACGTAGCATAATCAACACTTCAAATCAAGCAAAAAAATAACAAACATGGCATGCTGCTAACATTGTTTTATCAAGATGTCTCTTTCAAAGGCCAAAAGAAAGGTTGATGTTAAGCACAGAGTGTTAAGGAGAAGTGGGAGAATCATTATTTTTTGTTGAGTTTAAGGGAATGTCTTTTTGGAAGCACATACCTGTAAAAAGGTATTCTCCACCATGAACTTTAATAAGTCAAAGAATAGGTCCAGACTAAATGATGACCATCTCCAAGCCATACTGAGGGTTTCAACTGCCAGTCCTTTAGAAATGACTACAGTCGTAGTCAAAAGTTTACATATATCTTGTAAAGAACATAATTTCATGGCTCTCTTGAGTTTCCAGTTATTTCTACAACTCTGATTTTTTTCTGATAGAGTGATTGGAACAAAAACATTCATGAAGTTTGGTTCTTTTATGACTTTATTATGGGTCAACTGAAAATGTGACCAAATCTGCTGGGTCAAAAATAAACATACAGCAACATGAACTATCAATTTTGGTGACTTAGAAAGTTGTGTCCATGAAATGAGCTTCATAGCATGGCCTCTTAACTTCTTGTGAGTGATCATGAGTGACTACAGCTGGTGACTTCTCTGAGGCCATTTAAACAGGGCTCATTGGATACAAACGCCCACAAACACTACAATGGGAAAGTCAAAGGAGCTCAGCACGGATCTGAAAAAGTGAATCATTGACTTGAACAAGTCAGGAAAGTCACTTGGAGCCATTTCAAAGCAGCTGCAGGTCCCAAGAGAAACAGTGCAAACAATTGTTTGTAAGTATAAAGTGCATGGCACTGTTTTGTCACTGCCACGATCAGGAAGAAAATGCAAGCTATCACCTGCTGCTGAGAGAAAATTGGTCAGGAGGGTAAAGAGTCAACGGACAGCCACCAAAAAACAGATCTGCCAAGAATTAGAAGCTGCTGGAACACAGGTGATAACCTGAAATCATCAGCCTGAAGGTTGGGTCTTGGGTGCAGTTGGGTGTTCCAACAGGACAGTGACCCCAAACACACATCAAAAGTGGTAATGGAATGGCTAAATCAGGCTAGAATTAAGGTTTTAGAATGGCCTTCCCAAAGTCTGACTTAAACCTCATTGAGAACATGTGGACAATGCTGAAGAAACAAGTTAACAAATTTAACTGAACTGCACCAATTCTGTCAAGAGGAGTGGTCAAGGATTCAACCAGAAGCTTGCCAGAAACTTGTGGATGGCTACCAAAAGCACCTAATTGAAGTGAAAATGGCCAGTTGTAACCAAATATTAGCATTGCTGTATGTATATTTTTGACCCAGCAGATTTTGGTCACATTTTCAGTTGACCCATAATAAAGTCAAAAAAGATGTGGATGGCTAGATAGATGCATGGATGGATGGCTGGATGATGGATGCATAGGATGTATACATGGATGGATGGATGATAGAAGGATGGCTAGGATGTATATATGGATGGATAGGTAGATGGATGATGGAAGGACGGCTGGATGATGGCTGGATGATGGAAGGATGGCTGGATGATGGATGCATAGGATGTATAGATGGATGGATGGATGGATGATAGAAGGATGGATAGGATGTATACATGGATGAATAGGTGGATGGATGATAGATGGATGGATGATGATGGATAGGATGTGTACATGGATGGATGATGGATGGATGGATGGATGGATGATGATGGATAGGATGTGTACATGGATGGATGATGGATGGATGGATGGATGGATGATGACGGATAGGATGTGTACATGGATGGATGATGGATGGATGGATGTGGATGCTGGATGATGGATGATGGATGGATGGATGATGATGGATAGGATGTATACATGGATGGATGGATGATGGATGGATGGATGGATGTGGATGCTGGATGGATGGATGATGATGATAGGATGTATACATGGATGGATGGATGATGGATGGATGGATGGATGGATGGATGTGGATGATGGATGGATGGATGATGATGATAGGATGTATACATGGATGGATAGGTGGATGGATGATGGATGGATGGATGATGGATGGATAGATGGATGTGGATGCTGGATGATGGATGGATGATGATGGATAGGATGTGTACATGGATGGATGGATGATGGATGGATGGATGATAGATGGATGGATGGATGATGACAGATAGGATGTGTACATGGATGGATGATGGATGGATGGATGGATGTGGATGCTGGATGGATGGATGATGATGGATAGGATGTATACATGGATGGATGGATGGATGGATGATGGATGGATGGATGTGGATGATGGATGGATGGATGATGATGATAGGATGTATACATGGATGGATAGGTGGATGGATGATGGATGGATGTGGATGCTGGATGATGGAAGGACGGATGGATGGATGATGATGATGGATAGGATGTATACATGGATGGATAGATGAGAAAACTAAAACCAACTATCTTCTAGTCCTCTATTGCTCAACTTCATTCACGTTTTCTAATAATAACTGCCAATTGGTAAAACTACATCCAAAATAGAACAGTGGGCATCATGAAGACTTTGGAGGATTTTGGTTTCAGTGAAATGCACCCCCTCAGAAAGTGAAGCAATTTGCCTTAACATCGCAGATAAAAGCAGGAGAAAATACTATTTTATGACTTAATTATTTGTGAGGGAGATGGAAGAGAACAACATTGATTGCTTTCAGTCTTTAAAACTCCTCCTTCCTCTTTCTTCTCAACACAAAATCGGATAATAGCGAACGCAAACCAACACCTTTCGTTGTTCTGTGGAAATATACCCCAGCCATAATTACTAAATGAATTAAATGGATTTTTTGAGCAAGTTGAATGTGTTTGATTTGCGTTTCACAAGGATAAAAGATACTTTAGTTTCTGTCCTGTCGCGCTGCTGTAGAGATGACCTGTCTGTTTCTGTGTAGGGAGAGAGGCTGCATTTCACAGCAGGGTGCAGCTAGAGGACCAATCACAGCCCTTGTCGTCTTCATCTTCCCTTGACGGATTGACGGACAGTCAAAAAAAAAAATCCTGCGCCCGGAGACAGCGACGCAGAGGGCTCTCCGTCTCTACGTACGGCACTTTACGTAGTACTATAAATTGGCCTTTAGAGTCCTTCATGAATCACATCCTGCAGCAGTCGAAGTGCACAACAGTGAGACAACAGACCAGAGCTGAGAGCTGAGGATGCACTTGTCCTCACTAATTAGTGGGTGACTAAACGGTATCACTTTTGGGTAGAGAACAGTGAGCAGGAAGCTTAGAGATGGACCTCTGAAGTTCCTCTCCTCCCTGTGTCGCTCAGCCTGCAATGTTTCAAAACCCATTTCCCACAGAGAGTCTTATCAGTCAGCAGAGAAAAAGAAATCACAAAATCTTACAGCTGGGGCGAGGAGAGCAAATAAGATATGTGAAGAATGTCAATGTCTTGGTTTTCTATTTGCTTCATCTTTATTGGCTTATTGAGCCCTGCTGCTGTCACACTGACCTCCAGGCTACGTTCACAATAATACGCTCTCCTTTATAAACGTAAACACCTAAGTCCATGTGAGCATTTTAGAGTCATTTCAATACGAAGTGCTGTCTATACTACGACCCATAATCATGTGACCATTCTACAGAAAATACAACAACCACCATCAGTGTGTGAATGTATGTGAATGGGTGAATGTGATGTTGTGTAAAAGCACTCTGAATGACGAGAAAGACTCTGTCCAAGGACAGTCCCTTTACATTTACCTACTGTACTAGGCTGATTAGAATAAAATATCTTGTTTGATGCTTTTTTGACACGAGTTATCTTTAAAAAAAAAAAAAAAAAAAAAAAGTAAAAGTAAATTACTCAGTGCTGAAAGTATTAAGTTACTAGTTACGTTACTGTTGAAGTAACATCCCTTGAGATTCATTGTGAGTCTCACACATCTTCTCACAGTTGCAGTACAGGTGATAAGAACTCCTGGAGGTGCAGGCACAGACACAAACATACCCTATAATCACATGCAACACACAGTGCTACAATGGAGGATCCCAGGAGAGGTCATTCAAAGTCATCTCTCTATCATCACTGACGTAGGTTGCTTCAGCTGGGATTATTCATTTCTGTCAGAGGAAGGTTTGTTCGTTACCATCCTCCAACAGCCTCTTTTTAACCAGCTGCTTCATGTGTCCTGCTGATCAGGAGGGATCATGCACTGACAGAATAAAGACCAGTTATCTGCAGAGGCCTGGGTTAACTGGGTTGTTTGGCAACAGAAATGCACCGATCCACTTTTTTTCACTTCAATTTTTTTGGTTTAGTATCAGCCTATGGGGATGGCTAGTTACTATGTCACAAATCACTCAGGGTCCAAACCCTGGCTACGAATGTAAACTGTAATGGTTGCAGCCTATCTATATCGCTGGACTGTGAAACGCCTGTTAAGGCTATGAAGGCATGGAATACATGTTTGAAAGGTGAAACTGTGAGGATTTGTCCACATTTTAAAGGTCACCTATTATGCAAAATTCACTTTATAAAGGTGTTCTAACAGTAGTATTTGTTCCCATAATCTGTGAATGAGGCCCAAGGAGTGAAAAAAAGTCTGTCACCTCCTTCCCCTGCTTGATCCTCGTCTTTGACAATGTGTGCTGAAACAGGAGAGTCTAAAATCTCCCCCTTATCTATGTAGATAAGATAAGGGGGAGATCGGAGGACACCACCTTTGAGAAGCCCCCGGGTAGCCTGTATACATGGTCCTGTAGTGTTAGCACTGCAGCTACAGGAGGTCCGGAGCTGCAGTGCTAACACTACAGGAACATGTATACAGGCTATCACACTCCATGCTTCAGCTTCAGCAGTGTAGCCAAGCCTAGTTTGTATGGGCTCATGTTTAGAAAGCAGTCCTCTGTGAAATGATGGGCGCACACATGCAAAACTTTGGAAAGTTCTGGTGGTCCTTGAGTAATTAATATCAGGAGACATTCAACATAAGCTCTGTGAGCACAAGGCTCATTTGAAGCTAGCCTTATACATTTATTTATAATTTAGGTGACTCTGACTACTGTTAATGGTACTGTCCATGCAGTGCATGGTCCATGCACTGCATGGACAGTAGACAATGTCAGTGACTTCTTTGGCCACCGCCAGTACACATCTTTAAGTAAATGGAAGCGCACGGTAAGGAGCGAGAGAGAGAGAGAGAGTCACTTCCTGTCTCCAGAGAGGGGGCGTGATCAGACACAGGTCATGAACATTTAAAGGTACAGACACAGAAACAGTCTGTTCTCAGCAAAGCTCAATACAATGATTTTAACTGGCTGCAATTCAGGACCAGGACTGAGTTTGGGGTAATACACTTTCAATACAGTATTGTCTGAGACCTATATAAATTTGCCAAAAAACTGTATAATAGGAGACCTTTAAGCCAAGTTGATCGGACTTTTAACTCACGCGCGCCATTATCACGAGCCACCGGCATGAATGAAGCCAGTCACCTTTTTCACGGTCACTTGATTAGTGACCCTGGTCAGTTTGCAGCTAACACAAACCACTGCTGCCCTGCTGAAAAAAAACAACAGCTTAGGCTGGTGGCTGGTTTTAGCTGGTTTTTAGCTGGTAAACTTAGCTGGTACTTTAGGCAACATAACTAGGGAGCGCTACCAACTACACTGTACAGCTGTCTGTTACGTTGCAAACTAACCATGGTACTGTGATATAATTTACTTACTTACTAACACACTACTACTTACTTACTTACTAACACACATACACAACAGTTGTTAACGTTACCCAGGTACAGTAACGTTTTATTGCTGCCACCCTTAGTATTTAGATAACGTTACTTTCTCACCTGGGCGGCATGGCTCTGTGGGTAGAGTGGTGTCTTGTAACCAAAGGGTTACCGGTTCAATCCCGGCCATGTTCCAAAATCCCCAACTGCTCCTGATGGGTCGTGGTTAGCGCCTTGCATGGCAGCTTCCACCATCAGTGTGTGAATGTGTATTGTAAAGCGCTACATAATTACAGACCAAATACAGAATTACTATTCACCTCATCCTCATACACTTTCTTTTTCATGGAAGCCTGGACTTTCCATTTCAGGCTGTCACCCGCCATGACACTAACATGTACAACTCTACTGGAGTTGTAAGAGTTTTTTCCCTTTTTGACAGAGTTCGGGAAACTGGTAAAGTATAAAGTGACCGTGAAAAAGGTGACTGGCTCTTTAGCTGCAGCCATCTCTGTTCACATTCGCACCGGTGACTCGTGATAACGTCGCGCGTGAGATATAAAAGTCCGATCAACTTACCTTAACTTGTGGATGAATCCTCACAGTTTCACCTTTCAAATGGTGTATTCCATGTCTTCATATGCTTACCAGGCGTTTTACAATCCAGCGGTACAGATAGGCTGCAACCATTTCTGTTTACATTCACAGCCAGGGTTTGGACCCGGAAGTGATTTGTGACGTAGCGACTAGCCATCCCCATAGTGATTTGATAACAAGACAGAAAAACAGTCTCATATATTCAATGTTCAACACAAATATCGGATCAGCAAATCACAGAGCAGCAGTTCAATGTATTTAGTCATGTAGACATGGTCAAGACAAGTAGCTGAAGTTCAAACAGAGCATCAAATGAGGAAGAAAGAGGATTTAAGTGACTTTCAACGTGGAATGGTTGTTGGTGTCAGACAGGCTGGTCTGAGTATTTCAGAAACTGTTGATCTACTGGGATTTTCACTACAACCATCTCTATGGTTTACAGAGAATGTTCCAGAAAAGAGGAACTATCCAATGAGCAAAATGCCTTGTTGATGTGAGAGGTCACAGGAGAATGGACAGACTGGTTGGTTGGTTGCGCCATATTTAAAAAGTCAAATTTAATACTTTTTAAGACCTTTTCAAGACCTCAACAAGACCCAAAAATGTCAATAATTTCTTTGGCAAAAAAATAGTCAATTTATTGTAGGGCTTTTGAGGCCGATGCCGATATCAATATTTAGCAGGGAAAAATATCCGACAACCGTTTAATCTTTGAAAATATATTTTTATGTTTTTTTCAGCCCTTCAACACATTCAACACATTCAAGAACATAGTATATTTTGCAAACAAAATAATGTGTGAAATTGCAGTAAATCTCTGAATGTGTCTCTGAACTGTGTTTTCCTACTGGCATTAAACGCACCATCTGTGCCACCATCAAATGTAATACCTACAGCAAATGTACAGTAAATTTAAGACAATTTAAGACCTTAATTACCAGGACTTTAATTTAAGACATCTTAAGACTTTTCAACGAACCGCGGGAACCCTAGGAGATGATAGAAAGACAACAGGAAGTGAAATAACCACTGGTTCAACCAAGGAATGCAGAATATCATGTGTGAATCTCAACACTGAGCCTTGAAGAAGATGGACTAGAGCAGCAGAAGAGCACACCTGGAGCCACTGCTGTCAGCTAAGAACAGCAAACTGAGACTACACTTCACACAGGATCACCACAACTGGACAGTAGAAGATGGAGAAACGTTGCCTGGTCTGACCATTCTCCATTTCAGCTGAACATTCAGATGGTAAATGGTCAGAGTTTGGAGTAAACACCATGAAAGCATGGATCCATCCTGCCTTGTATCAATGGTTCAGGCTGCTGCTGGTCTAATGGTGGAGGATATTTTCTTTAGTACCAACTGAGCAGGTTTAAACACTGCAGCCTACCTGAGTACTGTTACTGACCATGTCCATCCCTTTATGACCACAGTGGACCATCTTCTGATGGCTACTTCCTGCAGGATAATGCTCCCTGTCACCAAGCTCAGATCATCTATATGAAGTGGCCACTTTACTTGCCCTATCAGTGGGACAGAGAAGAGGTAGCAGCAGCTTCTTAGCAATGTTTTAAACATAATGGAACCTACCCACTTCAAATTAGTGCTCAATAAATGATGATGAAGTGATTAATCAATCATAAAAAAAAATGCCGAAGCATAATTTCACCTTTAGTACTTACACAATAAAATAATTTGTTTCCCTTTGCCATTAAGCTGCATTCACATGGAATAATGCAGATGGAGAACATGAATGGAAGAATTAGAGTATTCAAGGACCAATACACAAAGGCAAGTCCATTGTACTTAAAGTATGAAAACTATTAATTATGCAGCAGGATGATCTATACATTATAAGGTTCTCTAACACTATGTTAGGAGGCTGGTCACAGATTCATTTCTCAGCCCACCAGCTGTGCCAGTTAGATCAATTTAAAACTGAATTATTGTGGCTCTGATGCCTCTCTGGCTGCACTCACTCTCACTAAACACTGATTATTAAACTGAAAATGCTATAAGCAATTTTTTGACGGTTTAATCACTTGAAACAAGGTTGCTGATAATATTGATAGGAACATAGTCAGTGATAATAGTAAGAAGTGTTACTATTGCTATTATACTATTGTTTTCTGCTTTAGTGACTGTTGGTAGCAGCCTAGTTTTGAATGACAGTGTCCCTGCTATCACATGTTCTTAAAATATAACATTTACATAATAAAATCAACTGCAGGCTTCCCTGCTGTGTTGAGTATTTGTACTATTCAAAATGTTAATGCCAATATTTTAATTTTTACTGCAAATGAATATCAGCTCCAAAAATCGGTTATCGGCCTTCAGGACTACTAATAATCATTATCGGTATCGGCCCTGAAAAAATTCCTATAAGTCTATCCTACTGTGCAGGGAGGCTTTTTACAGAAGCTCAGGCTGAGCAGGATCGTTGCTGATGACATGGCAGACCGGACACCAGAGGTCCCTCTCAAGGAAATAAGATACCGTGATTGGGGTTGAAAACGCAGCAGGCAGACGGTGAGGCTGCCAGGCAGGAGTCCACCCCTCCTCGACAACATTTCCTGACAGTTTGTTTCTCTCTGAGCTTTTTCTAAAACTCTCAGGGGGATCCAGAATCCAGCTCTGGGCTGGTAGTATTGCAGTCTTTTTAGACACCCTTCCTGTAGCTATCCTCTCCTTGTGGGAGCAGAGATTACAGTATAGCTTTTATGCTCCTTTTATTCCCAATGACAAATGACATGAAATGTATAATCTGTTTGGTTTCACTGTGTTCTGCACCCGCTGATGAAACTTTATTGTACAGTCTCCACACCAGCACACTACAGTGATCAAACAACTGCCGTGTACTTAATACCAAAGCAGAGGCTTCAATCTATTCTAGCTGCTTTCAGTGGCAGTGTAGTGTGTTGTCACCAGCGTTGGGTGTTTACAAAGTAGCGTGTTAATGTAATCAGATTACATTTGTAATGTGTTACTGCTGCTAACTTAATCAGTCCCTCCAGGAAATTGTGATGTTGAGACTGCAAATTTAAACATCCACCCATTATCTACCTCTTATCCTCATAGGGTCATGAGGGGGCTGGAGCCTATCCCAGCTGTCTTAGGGTGAAAGACAGGGTACACCCTGGACAAGTCTCCAGTTCATCACAGGACACATGGAGACAGACAACCACTCACACTCACATTCACACCTACGGTCAATTTAAATTAACCAATTAACCTAATCCCCATGCATGTTTTTGGATGGTGGGAGGAAGCCAGAGTACCAGAGAGAACCCACGCAGACATGAGGAGAACATGCAAACTCCACACAGAAAGGCAATCGAACCCGGGAATCAAACCCAGTACCTTCTTACTGTGAGGCGACAGTGCTAACCACTACACCACCGTGCCGCCCTTTCATAAGTCATTTGTTTTTTTAATCCCAATTTTGTTGTTGACTTGCAATTTTTGCCAATTAACTAAACTTTTCAAAATCAGAAAAAAAGAAATGCTCTGGTGTCCCTCCTCCTTTTATGAAAATAAGGAGTTTTATTTTGAAATGCCCTAGTGTCTGTCCTCATTTTATTACAATAAGGAGCTTTACTTTGAAATGATCTGGTGTCTGTCCTCATTTTATTACAATAAGGAGCTTTACTTTGAAATGATCTGGTGTCTGTCCTCCTTTTATTACAATAAGGAGCTTTACTTTGAAATGATCTGGTGTCTGTCCTCCTTTTATTACAATAAGGAGCTTTACTTTGAAATTATTTGGCAGTTCAGTTATTGTGCATCTCAGCAGATGACATAGTAAACCAAAAGTAATGGCACTAGTAGTGTAACTAATTACTAATTACTTGTCACACACACACACACACACACACACACACACACACAAGCCGATGAGTGGGAGGGGTGTATGTGTGAGACAGTGTGTGTCCCGAGTGGTATGTGATATTTAATGAATTGGATCAGCAAGTACACACATGGTCACAAACAGCACGGCTGAACTCACCATGTGTGTCATGTGAAAGTCACTTTGATCTGTGAAAAATGGTATTTAGTGTGACAATCTTCGACGCTCAGCGTGTCAATATAATTGACATGCATGCTATAATTGCATGCTAGTGACTGAGATGGTAAACAGCAAGGAAATGAAGTTAAAGGTAGTGATGCTGAAGGTAGAGGAACAAACAGTGAAGATATGGGTTACAAAGAAGAACTAAAAAGAACAGCATATCTCTTATTTTGAAATATTTTGGATACAACGGGTGTTGCAAACACAAGAACTCGGCTAGACATGACCAACACTTGTGACTAATCTCCATAGCAACTTACAACAACAAAGGTATTTATAGATTTCCAAAAAGCTAACGTTAGAAAAAAAAAGCTAAACTAAACTAGCTAAACTGCTAACGTTAAGTCAAGTAACATGAAAAGAGTCCAGCAGACATCCATTTATGAGAGGTTATCTGGAGGAACTCCTGATGAGGAAACATTAAAGAAATGATGCTTTTCTTTCTCTGGTCTATGTTACACTGGATACTGAAGGACTGGAGCTCAAATCATCATAACCTCAAAGTTTAGTGCTCCCAGCTCTTCCAGCCTTACAGACGTACAACAAAACATGGAGCTTCTGTTTACATCAGTAGTAGATAGCATGAATTCTATGTCTGGTTGGTGAGATTAATCTGACATTCAGAGTTGGAGAGCCGACTTAACAGAGGGTTCTGATTAAATTTAAACTTGGAGCTTGGAAATTCTGACATTCAAGTACAACCTGAATGCACCATGAGTAGAAACCCAAACACCAGGCTCCCAGTGCTGCTGCAATGACATTAATGCTCCGGTTTACCTGCCATATTTGTGTCCTTATGCTGGGAAAGACGGGGGCAGATCAGTGTCCCTATGAATCAGAAGGGGACATGTCCCCTCCCATCCCTTGAGACATCTGAGAACATGGTTCACAAACACTTGGGTATCAGAATTTGGCAAAAATTATTCATTTTTTGATACAGACAGGATCTGAGCTTTACAACAAATTCAGAGGTGAGGTTGAGTGCAGACACAGTCGAACCACCAACCTTCCAACTGTTGGCCGACCTGCTCTACCACTGAGCCACAGTGATAATATGTCGGCAATAAGAATACACATATACAATAGGTTATAGAATGATATGTAAATATTTACAGTACATACACATGCATACACTATGTAATATAAGATGTAATATTTATAGTGTATACAGAAATTGCAAAATGTGAAGTCTCAATGAACAGTAGTGCTTAATAATTAATCCCTAATGGATGCTATATACACACACACACAAACATCTCTGAAGTCATCCAACAATCACTGTCAGTGATGTAGATGCATCAAAGTATTAAACATCAATATGTCTCCTCTGCTCCGTCAGCTCTAGGTCCTGCCACACTCGAAATGTCTGATGCAGCTTTTCCCTCAAGATGAGATTCATGTTTTCATCCAGCTTAATATTACCAATATTTACAGTATACTGTATCCAACACAACACATAACTATCATCCACTGCTACTGCAACAACAGCAGGAGAAGCAACCACAACAGCTGAGTGTTGAAACCAATGTGGAGGTTGCACTTCCTCTAATATATAAGATAAGATTCTATGCTTTATTATTACTGTTTTTTTTGCATGTCTATCATTGTGTTTCGACCAGAGACAGAAAAGTTTTCCTCTATTTTCATGGAACTGTGAGCGCCTCAATAAAATGATTTCAATTATTTATTTATCTAAATTTATTGATAAAAGACAAAGTGATAACTTTCACTGTCATCTCCTGCTTGCTGCAAACAATGGAAAGCATGCCCGGAGTGGTAATATTTACCTGAGTTTATAATATCTGAGTATATAGTATTAGTATAGTAGCATAGTATATCTCAATAGAAGCTAAAAACAAAGAGAAAAAGCTGCCATGTTTCATTCAAAGCCCAAACTTCTTTGCCATGAGAGTGAGTGCAGTAATTAGTTATCCGTGCAGAGCTTAACACCTTGACAGGACTTTGAAATCTGGCAATCAAAGACAAATGTTTTGAAAAGTGTTTGGAAGACTCTGCAGCAGCCCCGAACATAAAAAACATACAAGCACCAAACTGAAAATGTGGCCTAGCCCTCCATGTTTCACTTCTGCTTGGAACAACAGTGCTGTGGACTGAAGACAGAGCAGTCACGAACACAAGGCCAGTAAAGCCTGTTGCTCTTACTCCACTGGAGCTCTGCACGCACTGAAATCACCATGCTGGTTGTCAACTCAGTGTGGTTTCAAACCAAATGCTTTGTCGAACTGTTGCCAAGTGATGACTCCTGCAGCCTGTGAGTAATTTTGGGGCTTCGGGGGATTTGTAGTCCGCATATAAAGAGACAGTGTACACTACAGAGATCAAAACAGGAAGTGGAGACGATCGAGATTAGAGAGCAAAACAAACAGAATCTGGACAAAAAGTGGTGATGTTGGTGAAAGTGTCCTCTACTCTACCTCTGATAAAACAAGAATGGAACAAGGTAAAAACAAACATTTTTTTCATGATGAAATAGAGAGTCTCTTCTTTCATTTGAGCTATTCAGTGTTTTCAGAGACATAGTACAAAATATTCTGTCAGTCTTGAAATATGACTCAGAATGGACAAAAATGCTGGAACAAGACACTTTCTGTGTTATGAAACGGCTAGCACTCAAAGAGTTAACAATTACACTGCATTAACATGATTAATCTGCATCAACACAACTGATCTGCATAAATACCGATTAATCCTAATGGTAACTCTTCTCGGACAAACTGTCAGAAATGTGCTGGCAGGTCATGAAGCAGAAGTCCATTCAAAAAAATCAAGGAAACTAAAAACACAGTCATAACAAATGATCATCAAACATGCTGATAAAATGAGATTAACCATCTTTTCTGAACCTGTCCAAGTTTCTCCTGTAATTCAGCAAACAAATAATCCACCAAAGAGCATCATTAAAGTATTAATTTGTGATGTCATGAAAAGGAAAAGAGAAAGAGACAATCTTTTCATAAACACAGTGCTTATTAGAGCTAACGTGGTGTCACTGAAGCCTGGTTTATGCTTCTGCGTTGCGGCGACGACGGAGCTACGGCGGAGCTACGGCGTAGACCTGACGCTGTCGTTGAGCATTCGAAGCTCTGCGTCGAGGGAACACGTTGCTCTGCAATTCACCGCCAAGCTGCTAGGGGGGTGTGTCTGTGTGTTTGTGTGGCTTCTGGGGGCTCATATCAGATTCCTTAGTTTTCTTCCGACAGTAAACAATGACAACTGAGATGGAGCGGATGTTTCTGGAGATGGAGCTCATAAAATTGAAAAAGAAATGCTGTTACTACAAATGTTGAAGCACAAAAGACGTTTGCGGAGGTGGTCTGTCTGACCATTCCGTACCGCTCATGCCGCTCTGCTAATAGCAGTGTTGTTGAGCTGTTGACCGGAAAAGTAACCGCCGGAAATTACATTCTGTGCGGACCAATCACAGTCCTTGGCGTTTGCGTCTCAACGCGTTGACACGACGCGTAGTCAGGATTTTTTGGAGATGCGCGTCAGGCTACGGCGTAGGGTCCGCGTAGGGGTCCACGTCAATGCCTTAGCTACGCCGTCGCCACGACGCAGAAGTATAAACCAGGCTTTACATACAGTATATGTACACTACTCACAAAAAGTTAAGGATATTTGGCTTTTGGATGAAATTTCAGAATGCACCTAAAACATACAATGACCTTTACAAGTGAACTTGACCTTCTTTAAACTTTTGAATGCACATGTGCAGCTGTTCAATGTTTCAGTATTTATTGCATAACATGCACCGAACAAGGTGATTAACTGCAAAAATCACAACAAATGTCTGATCCATGAATTGACAACTAAATGTTCTGGTACTGTGACAACTTGTATTTAAAAAGTCCTCTTCATCATTTCGTTCTCATCTTGACATCATGAGACCAAGACAACGCCAAACAATCGATCATCAGTACCTGGTCACTGAGAGGATTCAAACAGGATGCTCTCAGAGAGAAGTTTCCACTGAGCTTATAGTGTCACAGAGCATCATCAGCAGGTTGTAACAAAGACACCGAGAGACTGGAAGAGTCACAGAAAGCCACAGAAGTGGACGTCCTTTGGTCACATCCCATACTGATGACCACCTCATTGTGAACAGTGTCCTGTGGAACCAGATGGTGAATGCCACTCAACTCCAGGCACATTTAAGGGAGGTGAGAGGCACCAAGTGTCACATCAGACCATTCAAAACCGCTTACATCAGTTGGCCTTCGTGGTAGACAACCTGAAAAGGTACCTGAACACACCACCACACACAAACGTCATCATCTGACATGGCCGGGGAGCATTAGCGCTGGACAAGGAACCGGCGGGCCTCAGTGCTGTTCTCTGACGAAAGTCGATTCACACTGAGCAGAAATGATGACAACGCTGCTGGAGACGTCAAGGAGGACGTTATGCATCAGCCTTTGGAGGTGGTGATGTTACACTCTGGGCAGGTGTGTCTAGTCAATACAGAACTGCCCTACACCTTGTGAACTGTACTGTGACAAGACGACACTACCTGAATAATGTGTTTCTCCATGAGTAACACATCTTCATGGATGACAGTGTCCAGATCACTGAGGTCACACCATCAGGGAACAGCTGCTGGAGGCTGGGGTACCTCAAATGGAGTGGTCTGTACTTTCTCCCATAGAAAACCTATGGGATCAGCTGAGTCATCATGTAGAGGGTCATCACCCCACACCCCAGAACCTCACTGACCTGAGGGCAGCCCTTCAAGAAGAGTGGAATATCATGACTCAGCAGACAATAAGTCAACTTGTGAACAGCGTGAGACGTCACTGTCAAGCTGTAAATGATGCTCAAGGACACATGACAGCTTATTGAGACATTGACATTTTTTGTTGTTTTTTGTTTCAATAACTTATTTGAGATGACGGAAAATACCATTGCATGCTTCTACCTAAATGATCTACTTACATGGTATATCACTGTAGCATGAATTTTTTCCAGAAATTTCACCCGAAAGTCCAACATCGCTAACTTTTTGTGAGTAGTGTACATTTATATTAGGGCTGTCAAAATTAGCACATCTCTGGCAACACATTTTGGGCAGTTGGTCCAAGTAGATTTACCACAGCGCAAATTAGTGCGTTAACACAGATTAATGATGATAATTGTTGTTGTTGACATTGACGACCCTAAAACAAATTCAAAATGGAAACTTTTAAATGACACAAAGGCAGGAGCAGTGTGACATCCTGTCAATGCTCCTTCAGAGAACAACAGCATCCTTCAGCAGTGTGGATGCAGAGGGAGCAGCAGGGGCAGGATTTCAATAATGGCCTGATAGAAAAAGCCTGAGCAGGAATTTGGGAGGAATTTTAAGGATTTGAAGAAGTGTTGATGATGCACTGTTATTGAGGGAATATGAGACTGGGCCCAATTGTTCAGAGTGAAATGCTGCTCATTGTATTCAGGCCTGTGGATGGGTCAGCATGCATCCTTAGCTTGTAGTCCAGTCTGAGTCAGTGGACTGGTCTGTGCATGATCATCATGTGTTAAATTATGGCATAACAGTTACAGGCATAGTCAGCAGTGGAGCCTGAGTCACAATATTGAAGATTTAATAAATTCAACAATGAGCTATAATCATGCTGTTTTCAATCTTCTGGATTAGAAGAAGAGGAATCACACAGCTGGGAATTTAGTTCATTACTCTCTTGTTTTTTTTGTATTTGGGGTTTGGTGTCTTGCTCAAGGACACCTCAGCAGTGCAAAGGAGGAGGAACTGGCACCTCTCCAGCTGCCAGTCCACACTTGGTCCATGAGGGATTTGAACTGCCATCCCTACAGACTGGGTTAGAGTAATCTGTGTCACTAATGTGGTAATACAGTGAGGTTAGACCAGAACCTAGCCTTCATCCCATGCCCATTTTGAACTAGGGATGCACTGATCCACTTTTTTCAATTTCTGATACCAATATTTGAGGTTTAGTACTGCCCGATGGCAATACAGAAAAGCAGCTCTGAATTACCTCTCAGACTGCCTCATTGTGTGGAAAACACTGGGCTCATTCTTTTGTTCAAGGCAACATCAGCCTTGACATAAACATGTATTTTATAATATCTTATATGTAATATCTATATAGCAACAAATACATACAGGTATATAGTTATAAATTATTATAAAATCAGAGTGACACCCCAATAAGCACTGTGTTTATGAAAAGAATGTTGCTTTCTCTTTTTCTTTTTGTCCATTTCATGTTACAAATTAATACTTTAACGATGCTCTTTGGTGGATTGTTTATTTGCTGAATTCCAGGAGAAGCTTGGACAGATTCAGAAAAGATGGTTAATCTCATTTTATCAGCATGTTTGATCGTTAGTTACGACTTTGTTGTTATTTTCCTTGATTTTTTGAATGAAGTTCTGCTTCATGACCCGCCAGCACGTCTCTGACAACACATTTCAGGCATTTCAAAGTTACCGTCGCACATGTCAGCGAGTTAACTAAATATGCCGAGTTAACACGGACTGCTCCTGTTAACTCACCAATTTTTACACTCCACGTGGCACGTTGCACTCACAGCGCACTGCATAGTAGGACTGCAGCTATCGAATGTTTTAGTAATCGAGTATTCTCCCGAATACTCTAGCGATTAATCGAGTATTTGGATAAAACATACTTATGATTAGTGAAAGAGCAATTATAAATATAAAGAGTAAATAAGACATTTCTCTTAATAATGAACAACCAACTGGTTTCCTTTTTTAGAAAATTCACAAAGCGAGCGGGACTGGCATCAGACAGACAGTGTCAGCTCAAAGTTCAGTTCACACATATGAAAATACTAGTTCACGTTCATTTGTTTCTTTTTCTTTTTTTTTTAATAAACCAGACACTGTCACTCAATAGATCCTCTTCTTAACCATTCATCATCGGTAAATTACTGCCACTCCAAAACTAATCAAGTTATTGTATCAATAAAGAATCACAGTGGCTCCCTGCCAGCACCAGACTAGTTTAGATGTACCAGGCTGGCTCTGCGACACTACTTTATTTTATTTTGCTCGGTAAGTCAGTTGAGAACTAACTCTCATTTAGAATGACGACCTGGACACCAGGCTCCGGACACCGGACTGGCTCCGAGACACTGGACTGTCTTCTTCATAAAACTCCACCAAGTGCTCTGTAGCACTGGCTTCAGCATCAGCCGTACTGGACTGTCACAGTGACCGTCATAGTGTTTGCCATAAACAGTGTCGTAAAACCTGAAAAGCACTTTCTATCAGAAGAGTTTTCAAATGAATGTGAACGGTGCGTGCCGTTCATGAACGCCGCTCCCGTTCACGATTTGAAAACTGATCTGTTCAGTTCACCATTCACTGAAAACATGAATGCCGTTCAGTGAACAGAGCTCCCTCTGCATGTATCACATGAACAGCGTATCCATCTATGATCTCACCAAAGCCACCAGATTCAAGTTAAAAAAATATGTGGTTTTATATCCCAGAACACAAGGGTTGCTGTGTTATTGTGTGACTTTGGTAAATCTAAACTAAACAAACTTACACAACATGACAAACTTATTAACTAATCGAGGCAGATAGACAGTTAAAGAAGCAACTTCTGTATTGAAGGAGGTTAAACGATGTCAAACAGCTAAACTATCCCTTATGCATGAAGGAAGTGGATCAGCTGCTTGACCACCAAACATGTCTCCTGCAGAAACACTAAAGTCTGCTGATTCATGTCAGTGACAGACTGTCTAATATCAACGCTTCAGTATTCAGACACTAAACACAGAAGCTGCTGCCATTTGGGACCAGTTTCACCCCTCTACCATAAGCCATGTTTTCTAACAGTGTTCAGAGAATAAAAAGACATTTGTGTCCCAGCAAACGGCTAGAGAGCAGGCTTGTGGTAGTTTTCTGCAGAATGCAGTCCATCAATACGGCCAGAGAAGCCTCTGTTCATTCAACACGAGAACTTACGCACCTTTATTTTGGGATGTGAATCCATAAAATGAACTAAATGTTCGGGTATCGAGTACTGGGTTCTTTTTGTTTCGTAAAGCTTTGGACTTAAAGCAAAATCTTTTTGGTCTGAGGTTAGAACTTTGACTCCAAACTTTGTTAGTTGAATATAATTGGAATACTTACAAAAATAAAGATATTCAAACAGTTATTAGGCAGCCCTTAATATTCAAACCTGATATGGGCGTTATTTTTTGTAAATGTGTTTGCTTGTTAAAATTTGTTTTCAAGTTTAGATTCTGAAGCTTTTTCTCGCCTGGTGAAGTTGTGAATCGCAAGCTCATTAGCAAGGCTATTATTGGTCATCTGGGCTCCTGTAGGTGACGTTAGCGTCCTGGTTAGCACCTATTTTGCATTCCAGAACAATGGTTGCGACAATGCCTACAACAACTACACCTGAGGAGTTTGAAGTCTATACTCCAGACCATCTGAAAAGCGTGTGGAGCTACTTTGGGTTCCCAAAGGAACAGGGAAAAATCACGACCGAGGACAAAGTGATATGTAAAATACGTAGGACACTGTAAACACTACATCCCGGTAAGCTGGAAGAGAGGGAGGGGGAGGGATAGGGGGCGAGGCAGGCCAGAAACGACATTGTGTTCAGTTGGGTCAGGTCTGAAGCCCTAGGTTTACCACATGTCAATGTCCACAAATTGACCCCTAATTTCCGCTGAATGCGGAACAACGGCAACATTCCATCAGACCCGATTCAAATCAATGTGTCAGTTTCTTGTGAACGTGGAACGACGCCAACTTGTCGACACCTGCTGAAACAAATAGACAGGGCTTCTATTTTTGTTGACGACAGAGCAGATATGCATGACATCCAGTTTATTTTCAAAATAAAATAATCTGTCTTCGCGGTGGATCGTATAATCGGTGGGAGGAGACTAGGTAAATTTTTTTTAGATGGCGTTTAATCATTTTAACGCCATGGACAAGGAGATGCTGATGGAGGAGGTCCACAAAAATATTTTAATAACATCATATTTTCTATGATCTCTTTACTCCTCGCGATTTCAACTGTCCGACAGAGCTGCGACAGACAGATCTGGTGGGTAGTGACGGAGAGCAGATGGACAGTGATGGACGGCGGCGGCATTTCGTATTCGGTGGAAATTAGGGGTGAATCTGCATTCTCATTTTGAAACCAGGGCTGAGCGATATATCTAAAATACACCATCAACGCAATATCCATTACATTTACAATATACATTTTTACAAAAGTCTCCCTGTGCCCCCACCCCCACCCTGACTGAGACAGTAAAGAACAAGGAAATGAAGCAAAGTCAGCGGTCGTGATGCTGACGCAAGAGGAACATACAGGGAAAGAAGAATTCATGGCTAAAAAGAACAGCATGTCTCTTATTTTGAAATATTTTGGTGAGAAGAGAGAAAAGGGTTGCGTCCGAAATTCCATACTATACACAACATATCATTAAGCATACTTTTGAGTGAATACTGTAGGATGCATCTTTTTCCGACGCAGTGCTTAATGTGGAAGTAACGCGCTTCCTGACAGCCTCTTGCCGTTTGTATTGGAGACGAGTAACCGTGGTAACCCGTGCCAGCCTTACCTCTACCGGCAATCAGCGATATTAATACATCTAATAATAATAATCTAATAATACATCCTTGATATGCACCTGATAAGAAGCCACACAATAACACATGCGAACCGCAGGTGAACTCGTTCTGTAAATCACAGGCATCTTCTTCACCAGATAATCATCAAATTTCTAGAAAGGTAAGCAACTAACGTTGACATTACTCCAACTTAACTGTTAACAGCAAGTTTATGTATAATTTAATGGTTAGAATTATTAAATATATTGCTATTGTCAGTTGTGTTGCTGTTGTCGTCACCGCTGCACTGCATTGTGGGACATTATACCGGCGTAGTTTCTAGTGCTTGCATACTGTAATATTTACTGGAAATAGCATTCACCTTAATGCATCAATACGTACTACTGGGTCCATACTAAGGACATCTCACATACTGTTTTAGCATACTCAATAGCATGCTAGTATGGAATTTCGGACGTAGCCCAGGTGTTGCAGAACAGGTACTATAGTAGTCCTGCCCAACACTTGTGACTGATCTCCATAGCAACCTTCAACACAGCCACAAAGCTCTATAGGAAGAGTTCCTAAAAGCTATATAACATACTCACTGTCTCTGGTCTATGTTAGAAAGAAATTAACACAGGACACTGAATGATTTATCATATCACCACTGCAGAATTAAACCACATTATCGGATGATTTCCAAGTATCTTGCAGCCACAACCAGCCCTGTGTTCACCCTGTCGTCTCAGTGTCCACCTCTTTAACTGTCCTGCTCAGACGCCACCGTGTACTCACAGCTGTCCACTTGTCACACCTGACTGCCAGCCACTCTTGCATGTCAGTGTTTAACATGTGGAGCCGTGCTTGTATATTAACATGTCCCTGCGCATACATGCATGCATACACACAGGGCATGCATGTGCACATTCTGCATGCATTCATACATACCAATGAGCAGTGGTTCTAGGCTATTTATAGAGTGGCTATATTAGCTCACTGTATGTGTCAGCTGCTGCTCTCAAAATGGCCTCAGAAAGCACAAGTAACAGCAGGGAAACTAGGTGGAACACTAGGTAGGACAAACAAGAGTGTGTGAGTGTGTGTTATGGGAGTGTGACAGTGAGAGCTGCAGGGCAATTTTGTTGTCAAACAGGTCCACGAAATATACATGTATGCAAATGTGCACACGGAGCTCACACACATGTGCACACATGCAGAACACCAACAAGTAGAGCCTGTTCGGCTCAGCAGAGCAGCCTCTGAGTCACACTGGCTTGTCAAACTTGCATCCAACTGACAGCCGGAGCAAATCCCTTCATTGGGAGTGAGTGTGTGCGTGTGTGTGTGTGTGTGATAGTGAGAGAGAGAGAGAGAGAGAGAGAGAGAAGTGAAGGGCCAGCGCACCAATGACAGAAGGAGAAAGCCTCAACAGCAGCAAGGCTGTCTCTCTCTATTCACACTGATACTGTTGATCCTGTGTTTATGTTGCAGAGATATTAATGGATTCCTCCAGCAGGGAGGTGGGCGGTGATAAGGGCTGAGGGAAATCTCTGTAAGAGGGCAACTCAAGCTGCCTCTCTGCATCCATCAGTCTCCTCCATCACCTCACACTCAAACTCACTTGATGAAGCAGCGAGCTCCCTCGAAGGTGTATCCTTCCTCCCATCCTGTGGGTAGATCTGTGAGGACAGGGGAGGGGACGAGAAAAGACCAGACAGATTTATAAGCAGAGACATGAAGCAGATCTCACAAACACACACACACACACACAATGCAGAGTGTGGAGTAGAAATAGCTCATTTGGCTCGTGCCCTTTAACTGTTCCTGCCCCTCCCCAGTAACAGCACATATTACTCAATGATTCTGCGCCTTTTCTTTTGGCACCGCATTGTTCTGGAAGCAGACTCGGTTGCTAAACGTGTGTGGAGTTAGAAATGCAGAAAAGCAGGGGATCTGTGGGGAATCGTGTCAGATGTCACTGCGGGGGAATCGGCTGGGAAATCGGTTCACGCCTACGTGACGGAACTTTTAAAAAGTGTGTCGCAAAGTGCCCAGGTGGAGTGAGCTGGAGCTGGTTCCAGCTGGAGCTGGAGGTGGAGGTGGTGGTGCTCTGCTGCAGTCAGACAGAACAAACCCCCCCCTCACCGTCTTCTCTCTCCGCAACTTGTCGCCCCCTTTTTTTTTTCTCCACCGTGACGCGCGCGGAGAACCGTTTCCAGGTGCCGCGTGCGCCCGCGTGCGTGTTTTCGCATTGGCTGGATAAAAGCACAGAGTGTTTACCTGGAGTTTTCCGGTGCCCCGTGATAACAGCCTCTCCGGTAACGGGATGCAACCAGGTTGTGCTCTTCGCTTCTTCGCTGTTGGTGGAAGAAAACGGGGAAAAGGTGAACAGAGAACCCGCAAAAAAAAGGCAAACAGGAAGAATGCGACGGAGAAACAGGCAGTGCGTTTCCATAAATCCGCATATCCGCGTGATATTTACTTGATGAAGAATATGCGTCCATCCCGAGTCACCCCGTAACTCCAAGTAGAGGGGAGACAGGAGAGCCAGTCCGGCTGAGGATCCGCCGCCATGTCTGGAGCTCCACTGCTCTGCTTGTTACACACAGGGGCTGGAGTGCGCGGCGCCGTGCCAAGCGCGCGCACGCTGAATCCCTCGCACGCGCTCACAAGAGCCAAGAGCGCGCTTAGAGGATAAAGACACCAGTAATGATTTTTCTGCCACGTGAGGGCAGATGGTGGGGTACTTTTGGTATGGGACTGAACTGGAATAAATACAGCAAATAAAATAACCTTGTGTAGCAACCTTTTATACAATGAACACAAACACACGTTTACACATATACACATTTCTGTCTATAATTTATATGAATTGCATTTCAAAGAAGTATTTGTTTGCCAAATTATAGGAGAAGTTTGGACAGACTCAGAAAAGATGGTTGATCTAATTTTATCAGCACGTTCGATCACTAGTTATGTTAGCTGCACAGTTGGAGACCTGATTTATATTATAGTGTCATGATACACTCAGCTACGGAAGTCCAGAACGGCCATGGATTTAGATTTTTTTTTTTTTTTTTTATGCACTGTTATCTCATTTTAAATCCATGGCCGTTCTCGGCTTCCGTACTCAGCTCACCAGATGAGACCATACACAATATTGAGTTCATGAGATGATATTTTCACATTGCTTTAAAGAAAACTACAACTACAAAATATATGACTGGACACACGGTCAGTTATCTCAATCTCTTTTATTAACCAGAGTTTATTTAAAATAATTCATAAAAAATACATTAAAACACTTTTGTCAACATCAGTGTTGTAGTATCAGCAGCATGAGGTGAGATGTGTCTGAGCTGAATGTGGTGATGCTGCAGTTACTAATGTATAAGTTATTGAATATGAGTCATATAAAAATCAAACAATAATTCATAAAAATACATTTAATCACTTTTAGTCAAAGTCAGTGTTGAGCAGCGTGAGGTGAGATGTGTCTGAGCTGAATGTGGTGATGCTTCAGCATATATAAGGGGAATGTTTTTCGTTTTTCCTTCTGGTGTTGCACTTTGTAGACGGTCCCTGCATTACAGAAATGGATCATTTTCACCTTAAGATCATTCTGTATTTAACGCATTGATCCAGGAAGTTGGAATCTGCCAATATCTTTCTGACTTTACCCAAGTGCTGCAGTTGTTGTTTTCCTTAAACTTGACAGTTTCTGGCAGACCAGACATAACAAAGGCTCATTACTGTCACCTACAGGTCACAAATCAAAGCTTGGATAGTTCAAAGCCTAGTAGGTTTCTTTCTGCCCTGTGCTCACGAGACATCTTTTCACTTAAACAAGGAATAACATCATGATTTTATTATATTTCCAAGTAGAGATATGCAAAGTAGCGTGTTAAATAGGTAATCGTTAATCATTCAACAGCTAAACAACACAATGTAACTCCAAGTCAATCACACTTCTACGAAATCAACCTGTCCAGTTAGGAAGCAACACTGACTGTGAATCAGTTTCACCTGCTGTTGTGTAAATTGAGCAGGCAACAGGTGGAAATGAGAGGCAATTAGCAAGACAACCTAGCCCAGCGTAGTCTGGCCAAGCTGCCTTGTAAACTGAGTTTATCAAATGCCTCTGTGTGCTACTGGACTAAGCTTCAACCAGTCAGACCACTCTTTCCTCTGACGTATGCGTAGTGACAAAAACTGTTTGATCCAAAGAACTAGTGCGTCATTGCCTTAAACACGCCTCAATCGTGGGAAATGCTGGCTTTTCATTGGCTCCCATTCCTGGGGGAATCTGAAATTGAAGAGATAGGAAACTTATTAGCATGAGGTGGTGTCTACACCCCACAGAAGTTGCTCAGTGCAGTTCATCCAGGATGGCAATGTGAGCTGTGGCAAGAAGGTTTGCTGTGTCTCTCAGCACAGTGTCACACAGCAGAGCATGCAGGAGACACCAGGAGACAGGAGGAGCAATATATATATATGCAAGGAGGAACAGGAGGGGCACTGCCAGAGCCCTGCAAAATAACCTCCAGCAGGCCACTAACATGCATGTTTCTGCTCAAAGAGAAGACTCCATGAGTGTAGTATGAGGGCCTGATGTCTACACAGGGGACTTGTGCTTAGGCTACAGCCCAACACCATGCAAGGCGACTGTCATTTGCCAGAGAACACCAAGATTGGCAGATTGGCTATTGGCACCCTGTGCTCTTCAGGGATGAGAGTAGGTTCACACTGAGCACATGTGACAGAAATGACAGTCTGCTGCCTGCAACATCCTCCAGCATGACCGGTTTGGAGGTGGTCAGTAATGGTGTGGGGAGGCATTTCTTTGGAGGCAGCACAGCCCTCCATGTGTAATGCTGCGTTCCATTAACCCCAGAAGACGGATGTCATAGCTGGGAATGATATCACACCCAAGTTGACAGTATTCTAGTAAACCAAGTTTATTGTGCTTGCTCTGTGGGAACGCAGAAAGCTAATGCAGCAATATGAGCTCCTCAAACACAATGGATAGGAGCAAAGAAGACACAGAGGCTGTTTGTTCCCCAGCATAATTCTGTGTGGGGAAAAACGTTTGACTGTGCTGTAGGCTGTAACTTGTAGTGCTCCATGGCGCTAACCCACGTCACTGCCATCAGACGCACTGAGAGACCACATGCTGGTGTAGTGGGCCCTGGGTTCCTTCTGATGCATGACAATGCTAGACCTCATGTGGCTGAAGTGTGTCAGCAGTTCCTGCATGATGAAGGCACTGATGCTATGGACTGGCCTGTCCATTCCTCGGACCTGAATCCAAGCGAGCACATCTGGGACATCATGTGTCGTCCCATCCACCAGTGCCACAATGCACCACAGACTGTCCAGAAGTTGACCGATGCTTTACTCCAAGTCTGGGCGCAGATCCCTCAGGAGAACATCAGGAACATGCCCAGGAATGGTTGGGAAATCATACAGGCATGTGGAGGCAACACACACTACTGAGCCTCATTTTGACTTGTCTTGAGGAAGTTCTACTAATGCTGGATCAGCCTGTAATGTGATTTTCCACTTTTATTTTGAGTATGATATGTTCACATCTCATTCTGATATGTAATGAATAAAGATTTTCAACTGGAATATTTCAGTATTTATTCAGAAAAAATGGTTAATCTAATTTTATCAGCAATTTTGAATGGAGTTCTGCTTCATGACCTGGCAACATATTTCAGGCAGTTTTTCCAAGTAGAGTTGTGCAAATTTAACGCTGATTAATCACGTTAAGGCACTGATTTCGACAGCCCTAACTGAAACTCTACTTTGATGACAGAGTAAAAACCAATCATGAAATATTGTAATAACAACCCAAATATGCTGTCAGTGGTGACAAGTTAATTTTATGTTTCACCAAACTCTAAAATTGCTGTGTGTGTGCATAATGATGGGTATATCTGTGCAATGAGGCAACAACTAGCATCCAGTTATTTTAGTGTAGAGCAGCACTGATAAAGCTAATAAAACGAACAAAGAGCTGTCATTATCATCCTGCTGCTGCTATAATGTGTTGTTTGTAATTCAGCAATAAGAAATATAATTCATCTCTGACCGAGGATGCAGTCAGATCTGTGGATTCATAGTTATTTCAGCCTGATTGGCTAGAAAGTCACAGAGGTGAGATGTGCCTGTGGGAACAAATGGCTGTTAGTGACTCCATGGTTGCCATGGTTAAACATTAAAAGCCCTGTAATCAACAATTTCTTAGAACTGATCACCTCTGCTGAGGATTATTCTGCTAACAGGCTCTCCCATGAACAGACCCACACCTCTGTAGAGCTGAGCAATATGGAAATATTGAATAGATAATACACCATTCACTACACATAATAAGTTCATTATCTATATAATAATACAGAATCAAATGTAATATAACAGTGATTACACTGATATGGACATTCAACCTATTAGTTCTGCTTTCTCATCAGACAAATAATTTAGTTTCCTTAAATTATTAAAAAATGTAATGCAAAGATGGTATATAATTTAATTTTTTAATTCATTTTGAAAAATTAACTTTCATGGCAACACTTACTTTTTTGAAGGCTACTTATTTCTTTCATAAATTTATTTATTTATCTATTTATTTAACCTTTATTTTACCAGGTAAATCAATTGAGAACTACTTCTCATTTACAGTGACGACCTGGGTGAAGTGGCAACACAGACAGTGAGATAATAAAAGCATTTAAGAGAATAAAAGGATTAAAACAAATAAATAAAAAACAGACTACATACAGAGATCATAACATACAGTACAAGAATATGACAAGAGTGAACAACTAAAGGCAAGTGCAAAAATGTTGAGTTAAAGGATGTAGTAAGATTTTTGAAAGTGGTGAGTGGAATGAGAGAGGTCAGCTTTTAAGATTTTTGCAGGTGATTCCAATCATTTGCAGCAGAAAACTGGAAGGCCGTACGACCAAAGGATGTCTGGGTTTTGGGTTATGACAAGATTGATAAAGCTGCCTGAACGCAAACTACGGGTGGAGTTGTGGGTTTTGAGAAGGGATCGAAGATATAATGGAGTTTTACCAATGAGAGATTTGTAAAGAAACAGAAACCAGTGTGTTTGTCTGAGAGATTAAAGTGAAGGTCAGTTGAGCTGAGAGTACAGGTGACAGTGGTGAGTGTTGAATGGAGCACCAGTGACAAAACATAGAGCTGCATGGTAAATGACATCAAGTTTGTGAAGGAAAGTGTTTGAAGTGTTGAAGCTGACCTGTAAACTAAGTCAACATAATCCAGAATTGGGAGAACTGTCATTTTAACCAGAAGCTGTTCAGCAGAGTGTGTGAAGGAGGATTTGTTACGATAGAGAAAACCGATTGTATTTATATGTGTTTCAAAAGAAAGTTTGTTGTCAAGCCAGATTCCAAGGTATTTGTAACTGTCAACATAATCAATCTCAGAACCGTCCAAGGAGGGCATTTTGAGGGCAATCTCAGCCAATGGGAGGTTTCTGTTGAAAACCTTACATTTAGTTTTATTAATGTTTAAAACTAAATGAAGCCTCGTAAAAGCATGTTAGAGTTTATGGAAACTGTCCTGTAAAGAGGATAGTGCAGCTGTCAGGGAGGTGTCGTCAGCATACATATATATATATATATATATATATATACAGGGGTTGGACAATGAAACTGAAACACTGGCCAATTTAGTGTTGGAAGCTAAATTTGACCAGCCTGGTGGCCAAACTTCATTGATTGCACATTGAACCAGTAAGAGCAGAGTGTGAAGGTTCAATTAGCAGAGTAATAGCACAGTTTTGTTTAAAATATTGCAATGCACACAACATTATGGGTGACATATCAGCATTCAAAAGAGGACAAGTTGTTGGTGCACGTCTTGCTGGCGCATCTGTGACCAAGACAGCAAGTCTTTGTGATGTGTCAAAAGCCACGGTCTCCAGGGTAATGTCAGCATACCACCAAGAAGGACGAACCACATCCAACAGGAGTAACTGTGGACGCAAGAGGAAGCTGTCTGAAAGGGATGTCTGAGTGCTGACCCAGATTGTACCCAAAAAACATAAAACCACAGCTGCCCAACTCACTGCAGAATTAAATGTGCTCCTCAACTCTCCTGTTTCCACCAAAACTGTCCGTCAGGAGCTCCACAGGGTCAATATCCATGGCCTGGCTGCTATAGCCAAACCTTTGTTCACTCGTGCCAATGCCAAACATTGGTTTCAATGGTGCCAGCAGTGAAAATCTTGGGGTTTGGACAATGTGAAACATGTATTGTTCTCTGATGAGTCCACCTTTACTGTCTTTCTCACATTTTGGAGAGTTATGGTGTGGAGAAGCCCTAAAGAAGCGTACCACCCAGACTGTTGCATGCCTAGAGTGAAGCATGGGGGTGGATCGTTGATGGTTTAGGATTCCCTAGGCCCAATACTTGTGCTAGATGGACACGTCACTGCCAAGGACTACCGAACCATTCTGGAGGACCATGTGCACTCAATGGTTCAAACATTGTATCCTGAAGGCGGTGCCGTGTATCAGGATGATAATGCACCAATACACACAGCAAGACTGGTGGCAGAGTGGTTTGATGAACATGAAAGTGAAGTTGATTATTTTGGCAGCAGTGCTGGTGATATGAGTGAGTTTGGCCCGCTTGGTGACAGTTTACAGGTTGAAAAAGCAGGAGGAGCAGTACATGAGGATGGGCTGGATGATGCTTTGGTAGAGTAGTAAGATTAAATAGTAGATTAAATTCAGCTACAGCACTATCAGATAAACACCTAGTGCAATGTTTCCCAACCCTGGTCCTTGGAGCCCACTATCCTGCATGTTTGAGATGTCACCCTGCTCCAACACACCTGATTAAAAGCAGTGGATCGTTATCAGGCTTCAGCAGAGCTTGATGACGAGTTGATCATTTGAATCAGGTGTGTTGGAGCAGAGCTACATCTAAAACATGCAGGATAGTGGGCTCCAAGGACCAGGGTTGGGAAACACTGTACTAGACAATGGTCTGATGATGATCGACAAACAGTCACTGTGCTGGGCCAGGACCATTAGGGGGCCCCTCCAGTTTATGTCCCTATTTGCGAAAACGTCACTGATACAGTGCATTATCAAACAGGATAGGTTTGATAATTTTGTTACGGAGGCTACATGCGAGACGACGGCAAAGAGTAATCAAATTACAACATGACTGAGAGCCAAGGCATGGAAACACAAAAGAATTGCAGTATGTAAACCATAAAACAATCCGTTCATAATGCCAGCTATACCACATTGTCAGGAGACTGTATAGAAGATAGTTCACTGACTGACAGGCTATTTGTTTACATCGATAGTAGCAGGCTACGCAGCTAACAGCAGACATAGGACAAACTTGGCGTCACTGCTTTACTTGGCATGGAACTGACGTAGCTTTTCCTTTTCCTTGACACCACCTCTAGCCCTGCTTTGGCCCATGGTTTAGGTGGGGCCAGAAATTGCACCAAGACGGCCCAGAGGTGGCCCACAGTTAGCACCTGGCCCTGCAGTGTGAAAGCACTTAGCACCGGCAAGCCCAGGCTGGCAATTGCAGCATTAGAGTATTATTTATTGTCAAAGAAATGGTGTTACTGCCCAACACTGGTTATTTGTCTACCAACGTGTCAGCACAGAATATTATTATTATAATCAGTATTTTTGGTGAGACCTGGTCCTGGAGGGACCTGCTGGTTCCTGGTTGATATGGTGGGTCCGTGGTTGCTACGGTTCATCTTCGTTCAGAATTTTGTTGCGCGTCCAACATAACATAACGTCTAACACAGTTGTCATCTTCATTCATCCATGACATGCACCACATGCATACAGTTTGTCATCAGGGTTAAACTTGGATGTGTAGTGAGACAACGGTTGTGTCCAGCAGTCATGTGGAGCTTGATAATGCTGATGGAGCACTCAGGAAGTTAGGAAGAGATCTTTGGGTTGAGCGATTCATTTCACCAAGTTTTTATGTTTGAATGTTATGTATATAACATTTTTTTATTAAAATAGCAGTAATTATACAACTACTGGAACCAGGTAATACACTGTACTCGGTCGTTACTGGAAAGAATTAAGTTGAAATGAACAATGAAGAGAAAATGTTCAAAAAATACAGACTAAGCATGAAAGTCAAAAGATAACACATTTTCAAAGTCCTGTACAAAAAAGGCCTGAAAACACGTAATATGCTACTTCTTCCCTGTCAAACCGAAGAATTGCAGGACAATTGTGATAATTTACTGACATTTAATAATTTTTTTGCCCAAATCGCTTCAAAAACGACACAGTAAAATGAGATGAAATTCAACATGATCATATCCAGACTCATCCTGAAGATATCTGCAGTGAAAAATCATTGTCACCTTGAATATACTTACTTAAATTTAACATAAAATATGTCAAATGATGTATATATATATTGTACTGTAAGGATATTTTAGCTGATTATTGCAATAAATACACAGTAACACTGGATAAAATTCAGTATGTTTTGACCCAGGTTCACGCTGAAGATGTCTGCAGATAGAAATCAATGTCAACTTTTATAGATTTACTTTTATTTTATATCAAATATGGCAAATTATGGATCTTTTGTTATGCGCTGTATAGATCTACAGTTTTGTATAGTAAAATCTCAATCAACAAAATAATCTTCACAATCACTGTAACCATCATAATCAGTAGTAGTACTGGTAGCAGCAGTATGTGTTATTGTTGAAAAAACGCAGATATGTACCTTTAAGGACCTCAGCGCTCCTCACGGGCTGCATTTAGCCGCATATGTACCTTTAAGGACCTGCGCGCTCGATTCGAACCAAGATGCGCAACGAAATTCTAAAGAGCGGCTTTACCGCAGCTCAGGAACAGCGGCTCACTTTACTGCGATGTGATGATCAAGAAGACAGAGGTGCATTTTCAGCGATTCCTACAAGAAGAAAAGTGTGACTTTCTTTAGCTGGACAGACTAAAGCACTGTACTCATGGAAGTGAGTGACATTTCTTCACTTTTTAAACCAGTGTTTTTCTCTTTTTAAGTTGTTTTACCATCCTTAATGCTCAAAATAAGTTATCATCAGATTATCATGTTTTTAATTACTACTTTAAAATATTTAAAATAGGACTGACATTTGATAAGAAAGCTTCAAATAAAGCTATTTATTTAGGACCCTTTCATGTTGAACAAATAAGCATGCTAGCAATAACAATATGAATTATTATTTGAATACGCTCTTGATTCAAACAGTTTCTAAATAACTAGGATATTTGTCATATATACTGTATGTGTGGAGAATAATAGACATCAAAAAGTAGTTGAAAAGTTGAAAAGATGTCAGTATTATGACATTGTGCACCGAACAATGAGCAGAAAGGTGTGAAAGAGAGGTTTTGATTGAAAAGATGCTGATTTGATGGTGACCTTCAGTCAATCTTCAATATAGTTGAGTGAAGTGTCATTAATTTCACTGTGTAAACGGTATCTAGTGGTTGCTATGGTCCCGCTGGGCTGCTTACCAGTGTGAACTTAACTATAGACTGGGCAGCATGTGCTAATGTAATGCTAACGTTAGTTCTTCACTAAAAACCTGATAAATGGGAGCAAACATCACAACGTACGGTAACACTACTTTGAGGAGGATCAGTTCTTCACAGACAGGAAGGTAGACAGAGACATATATATATATATATATATATATATATATATATATATATATTACACATGTACCGGTAGCATAGAAAGCGCTATGTTATCAGCTAACACAAGCACTAGGGAGCTAGCTTGGTTAGCGATGAGCCTTTTTAAATGACATGAACTGGAATACTTATTGTGGCTCACAACATCACTTTTCTTACTGGCAAAGTTCAGGCTGTGATTGACAGCAGAGACCTGTCAATCACACAGTAGCCACGCCCCAAATATTTATGCCTTATTTTCACCATATATTTGAGCATAATTCAGTGAATGGGCATCCTGTTGTATTATAACAGTATTTAAACTAATCATTCACACCATAAACTCATGTCTACAGAAATAATAAATTAGAGGAGAAAAGGGTCATTTTCCTTTAGACTTCAGTGCTAGTTTAAGTTACTTAACATCAGGACAGCTCTACCCACTATTTATATACAGTCTATGTAATTGAATTAGTTTTATAAGTATGGTTTCTATGCAGTCAGAAATGTTACAGTAACCAACAATAAGTGTGTCTTCATATTGTACAATATTTGTTGAATTATGGCAGACCTCCTGCAATAATAACACTGAGAAAGTAATGCATGAATGTGGCATTTAACTATTTTACTGCAAACACTTTTGTACTTTTGCTTGTGTACAACGTATTGCTAAAGACATTTCCTGTCAGTGAGGTATCATTGTGTTGTTGCACTGGTCCTTTTAATTCAACATGTGATGTTAGACAGTGATAATGGTATGACTGTTAATGAGATGTTAACCTGATGTGGAGCAGTGGTCTGATGGTTGTATTTGTTCTTACCTTCAGTCAGCCAAGCGCTTCAGATGGGCGTATGACCTGGCTCCTGACCCCAACGACCCCAACAGGACCCGGGTCATCCTGAAGAGGGTCACAACCCCAAAGGGCACTGGTGTCTCACCTGGTGGTGAACCCTCTCCCTCCTGTGCTAACTCCCCCTCTTGCTCATCTACTAGTGCTTCCTCTTCTAACTCTTCCTCTCACTCTTCCTCTAGCTCTTCCTCTCACTCCTCTTCTAACTCTTCCTCTTACAACTCTGCTAGAACTCACATTCCTTTCACTCGTACCCCTTCTGACATCTATAACACTTTCCAAGGCTCTTCTCCCAGTCCAACAAGGTAAATATATTCAGAACACATTTCATGTCACATATTTTCGCCGTTGTAACTGAAGAAAATTCGGACACATCTAAACGTTGTGTAGTGGTGATATTGTAAATTTGTCTTATGCCTGCATAATTATTTTGTTATAACTTATTTTGATGTTTTCTAAAGCTACTCCTTCCCAGAGGAGGAGGACAATCCTTGGATCCTGGTGCCATCTCATCATCCTACAGCCATCACCCTGAGGAAGCTGAAGAGGATGATGCCTTGTGAGCCTCCAAGATCCCCCAAGACCCCTGAGGTACCCCAAGTGCTAGCATTGCTATGTACTCTACCAAAAGTTGTATATGTTTTAATAAGTATGGTTTCTATGCAGTCAGAAATGTTACAGTAACCAACAATAAGTGTGTCTTCATATTGTACAATATTTGTTGAATTATGGCAGACCTCCTGCAATAATAACACTGAGAAAGTAATGCATGAATGTGGCATTTAACTATTTTACTGCAAACACTTTCGTACTTTTGCTTGTGTACAACGTATTGCTAAAGACATTTCCTGTCAGTGAGGTATCATTGTGTTGTTGCACTGGTCCTTTTAATTCAACATGTGATGTTAGACAGTGATAATGGTATGACTGTTAATGGGATGTTAACCTGATGTGGAGCAGTGGTCTGATGGTTGTATTTGTTCTTACCTTCAGTTAGCCAAGCGCTTCAGATGGGCGTATGACCTGGCTCCTGACCCCAACGACCCCAACAGGACCCGGGTCATCCTGAAGAGGGTCACAACCCCAAAGGGCACTGGTGGTGAACCCTCTCCCTCTCACTCTTCCTCTCACTAAATATATCAAGGTCTGCTGTCCTCTTCTCGATGGGCAGCTTGTACAAGGACCGCCAGCTGCCTTTCGGGGAAGAACCAAAGAACTCAGTCCACCTTGTCCACCTTCTCCAGTGACCTCAGGTTCAGGACCTTGACACAAGTCTGATAGAGCTCCTTTTCCCCAGCTGCTGACAACACCCCCGTGTCTCCTGACATTTTGTTGTTTCTCCTGACACAAGTTCAACTTTAATGTCATTAATAATAATAATTATTATTATTATTATTGTTATGGTTTCATGATTTCAACTCACTCGGTTATTTTATGTAATTTGGGCTTCATCATGGTAGACATACTGGAGCCTAGTATTTCCCAACCCTGGTCCTTGGAGCCCACTATCCTGCATGTTTTAGATGTCACCCTGCTCCAACACACCTGATTAAAAGCAGTGGGTCGTTATCAGGCTTCAGCAGAGCTTGATGACGAGTCGATCATTTGAATCAGGTGTGTTGGAGCAGAGTTACATCTAAAACATGCAGGATAGTGGGCCCTGAGGACCAGGGTTGGGAAACACTGTACTAGTGTACATGGTTTTACTTGATGGAGTGTAGTCCAGAAGTAAAAATTCAAAAGTTAACAAATAATGGTCTGATAGGAAGGAATTCTGTTGGTAGACTGATAAATGTTCCCTTAGCTTAAGCAGGTTTAGGGCATAAGTAGCTTGATCATATGGTAAGGTAAACGCGGCTCCACTGATTAAGTGATTTAGGCATTTAAATCTTAAGTCTTCTCCAAACGTTAAACGTGACATATTTGTCAACTCTAAGTGTAAGACTCTTTGGCCTCCTGCAGGCCAGGAGGATGATTGCTTTGTCCTGGAGAGAGACTGAAGTATCCTCAGCACAATCTTGGATTAGAGAGATGGCAATGTGTGTTACTCTGGAAAAGCTGACCTATGTAATAAGGGGCAAAGTAAAAGAATTTGAAGAGCTATGGACACCCTTAATGGACTTTCTCAAGCAGTAATGGATCATGCGTTTCCATAAGATTATTTATTTATTATTTATTGATTTTTACTTATTTAATTTATTTTTAATTTAAATTATGTATATATAATTTATCTTACTTTACTTATTTAATTTAATTAATTATCATTATTATTATTTTACAGTTTTATTATTATTGTTTGTATGGGTATGCAGAAGGATTTGTTTGAGAGTTACTGTGGAACTGTTTGTGTATGCTCATGTTGAAAATGAATAAAAACATTGTTCAAAAAAAACAAAAAAAACGTGACATATTTGTAAAGGCATTTATACTTTAGCAAAGGATGATAAATATTTCATCATTCACAAACACTTTAAGATGATAATGAGTGATTTGTTGCAACATCCCATCTTCATTCCATTGAAGGACGTTGCTGAACCCTCTTACTTATAGAATAGAATAGAATAGAATAGAATAGTTTTTTTATTCATCCCCCTTGGGGGGAAATTTACCTGCCACAGCAACAAAGACAAAAACACAGACACAATAGTAATAATAATAAAATAGAATAGAATAGAATAAAAATATTTACATATTTACAATGAACTAAAATACAATGGAAAAATATATATATATATATACTTGTACAGATGAAACTGTTTAAAACACAATTATTATTGTGGCAGTGCAATTTTCTATTTTTTCGTGCAAAGTGGTAGTGTGATGACAATGACAATAACAATGACAGTGATGGAGATGGAGATGAGTCCAGATTGTGTTTACATCAGCCAGTGATGCTGATGTTGTAAAGTTTTATTGCTGATGGTATGAATGACCTGCGGTAGCGCTCCTTCTTGCAGGGTGGAAGTCTCAGTCTGCAGCTGAAGGAGCTGCTTAAAGCCTCCACAGTCCCATGTAGAGGGTGAGAGGGGTTGCCATGATGGAGGTGAGCTTAGCTAACATCCTCCTCTCACCCACCTCCTCTATGGAGTCCAGGGAGCAGTCCAGGACAGAGCTGGCCCTCCTGACCAGCCTGTTCAGTCTCTTCCTGTTTCTCTCTGTGCTCCCTGCTCCCCAGCAGACCACTGCATAAAACACTGCAGACGCTACCACAGTGTCATAAAAGGTCCTGAGCAGAGTCCTGCAAACTCCAAAGGACCTCAGTCTCCTCAGCAGGTGGAGACGACTTTGGCCCTTCTTGTACAGGACATCTGTGTTGTGAGTCCAGTCCAGTTTATTGTTGAGGTGAACACCCAGGTACCTGTAGCTCTCCACCATTTCAATGTCCAGGCCCTGGATGTTCACTGGTGCTGTCTGGGGTGTCTTCCTCCTGCGGAAGTCAATGACCATCTCCTTGGTCTTACTGGCGTTGAGCTGAAGGTGGTTATGCTCACACCAGTCGACAAAGCCAGCGATGATGGTCCTGTACTCCCGATCGTCCCCCTCAGACACACATCCAATAATAGCTGTGTCGTCGGAGAACTTCTGGAGGTGACAGCTCCCAGAGTTGTATCTGAAGTCCGATGTGTACAGGGTGAAGAGAAAGGGGGAGAGCACTGTCCCCTGTGGGGCCCCCGTGCTGCAGACTACCATGTCCGACACACAGTTCTGAAGCCTCACGTACTGTGGTCTGTTGGTGAGGTAGTCTATGGTCCATGCAGCCAGGTGACAGTCTACTCCCACACTTTCAAGCTTCCCCCTGAGCAGAGAAGGCTGGATCGTGTTGAAAGCACTGGAGAAATCAAAGAACATGATCCTCACAGTGCTGCCAGTGTTCTCCAGGTGAGTCAGTGATCTGTGCAGCAGGTAGATTACTGCATCATCCACTCCGATGTTTGGTTGGTAGGCAAACTGCAGCGGGTCCAGATGTGAGCTCACCATGGAGCGGAGGTTTCTCAACACGATCCTCTCCAGGGTCTTCATCAGGTGAGAAGTGAGGACCACAGGCCTGAAGTGGTTGGGCTCCCTGGGGTGCGTCGTCTTTGGGACAGGAACCACACAGGAAGTCTTCCACAGCTTTGGGACTCTCTCCAGACTCAGGCTCAGGTTGAAAATGTGCAGCAGCACCTGACAGAGCTGGTCTGCACAGTCCTTAAGGAGTCTGGAGCTGATGCCGTCGGGGCCTGTGGCCTTCCTTGCCTTCATCCTCTTCAGTTCACTTCTCACCTGGTCAGCTGTGATGGAGATGGTTTTGGTGGTGGTGGTGGTGGTGGAGGAGGATGAGGTGAGGATGGATGGTGGTGGTGGTGGGGTGTTGGTGCTGGATGAGGATGAGGTGGGGAGGGGTGGTGGTGATGGTGGGGGTGGCAGAGGGCTGAGGTGTTGTGAAGAAAGAGCTGGCTGGCTGGTGCTTTGATGAGTGGGGGGAGGAGTGGGGGCACAGTCAAACCTGTTGAAAAACAGATTTAGTTGGTTGGCCCACTCTTGGTCTCCTTCAGCTCCCCTCTCATGGCCTCTGCTGTGACCAGAGATGGTTTTTAGGCCTCTCCAGACCTCCCTTGCGTTGTTCTGTTGCAAGATACTTTCCATCCTGGTCCTGTAGCTGGCCTTGCCCTCCTTGATCTTCTTCTTCAGCTCTCTCTGTACCCTCCTCAGCTCCTCTTTGTCCCCAGATCCAAAGGCCCTCCTCTTCTCCTTCAGCAGGGCCTTCAGCTCAGGGGTCACCCTGAGCTTTATGTCTTACAGACTCTGGCCCAATCCCAAACTGTCCCCTACACACTCTCCCTACACACTAGCCCTCTGTTTGCACGTCCTCGCGGAGTCTCCGCCATATCAAGGGCCATCCCAAACCATGTAGGGTGGGGGGCGAGTGGACCATTGAGCCCTTAAATAGTGAGTCTGCATTGATGCTCACTTACGACGACTTTAGCTGGAAGTGCCACTGCAAAAAATGAAGGCGGAAACAACATGGAAAGAATGGCGTTTTATCTTTAGTAAAGATTCACAGACGGATGAGGAAACGAAGATCCAGTATCCCCAATACCCAACAGGAAGACGTTAACCAGCAGGAGAACGGAAACGAAAGGTCCACATGCAGTAAGGAGACGACGGGTTCAGTCCAGAGGAAGAAGATCGGCACAGCAACAGAGCCACAGACCAGTTTGTGACGTCTGCTTCTCTGAGACACTTGCAGCCATCCATCTAGAAGCGATTAAGTTTACTTACATGACAGAGTGATACAAGGAAAGAAGGAACAGTGGGAAGGCAACGATCCTCCAGCGATATGTCAGGAGGATCACTCCCTGACAGGACAGAGGTGTCAAAATATAAAATAACAAAACAAAGAGACTTAAACTTAAACTGGATTAATTACAAAGAAACCACCACTAGCCTCCAGTTATTATCATGTAGACCAGCACTAATAAAATCAACAAAGAGCTTCCATTATCAGCCTCCTGCTGCTATAATGTCTTTTTTTTTTTTTTTTTTTTACCATTTTAAAGTTTAGTGACATAAAGTATACGCGTATATACACACACCCACCCACGTAGACACGGGGAAAACATTTACACACCTCATGCCTGCATCTCTTTAGTTGTTTTCTGTTCCGCCTTTATTTAAATAAATGTACTATCTTTAATTCCGTACTGTCCCGATTTTTGTCACTGACTTTGAGCCTGGTTGTGACAATACCTATATAAAATAATATTTTATATATATACGAGTGTATATATATATATATATATATATATATACACTCATATATATACGAGTGTATATATATATATATATATATATATATATAAATGCTCCTCTCACCCTTGTAGGGTGGTATCCATGTCATGCTCAAACTCGGGTTCTCTACCAGAGTCCTGGGAGTTTGAGGGTTCTGCTCAGTATCTTCTCTGTTCCTAGGACTGCGCTCTTCTGGACTGAGGCTTCACATGTTGTTCCTGGAATCTGCTGGAGCCACTCTCTCAGTTTGGTGATCACCACCCCGAGTCCTCCTACCACCAACAGGGACCTTGTTGGCCTTCACCTTCCACATCTGTTCCAGCTGTTCTTTCAACCCTTGGTACTTCTCAACCTTTTCGTGCTCCTTCTTTTGATGTTGGCATCAGCTGGTACCGCCACATCTATCACCACTGCCCTCTGCTGCTCTTTGTCAACCACCACTATGTCCAGTTGGTTAGCCAGGAGCTGTTTGTCCGTCTGGATGCTGAAGTCTCACAGGATCTGAGGCCTGTTGTTCTCAACCACCTTCGGTGGCATGTCCCATTGGGATTTGGGTACTTCTAGTCCATACTGGGTACAGATGTTCCTGTACACTATCCCAGCCACCTGGTTGTGCCTCTCCATATACGCTGATCCAGCTAGCATCTTACATCCTGCTACCATGTGCTGGACTGTCTCAGAGGCCTCCTTACACAGTCTGCACCTTGGGTCTGGTCTACTGTTGTAGATCCTGGCCTCTATATTCCTCGTGCTCAGGGCCTGTTCTTGTGCTGCCATGATCAGTGCCTCTGTGCTGTCTGTCAGCCCAGCATTTTCCAGCCATTGGTAGGTCTTCTTGATATCAGCCACTTCCTCTATCTGACGGTGGTATATGCCATGTAGGGGCTTGTCCCTCCGTGTTGTCTGCTCCTCACCCTCCTCACACTCTTCAGGTTTCTGCTGCCTGAGGCTTTCACTGAGCAGTTCGTCTTTTGGAGACATTTTCCTGATGTATTCTTGGTTTTTCGATGTTTCATCCTGGACAGTGGCTCTGATGCTCACTAGTCTTCGGCCCTCCTCTTTCCGCTTAGTGTACAGCCTCAGGGTGCTGGACTTGGGGTGAAACCCTCCATGCATGGTGAGGAGCTTCCTTGTCTTGGTATCTGTGGCTTCTATCTCCTCCTTTGGCCAGCTTATGATCCCAGCGGGGTATCTGATGACTGGTAGTGCATACATGTTGATGGCTCGGACTTTGTTCTTACCATTCAGCTGACTCCTCAGGACTTGCTTTACTCTCTGGAGATATTAAGCTGTGGCTGACTTCCTTGCGGCCTCCTCATGGTTTCCATTAGCCTGTGGGATACCAAGGTATTTGTAGCTGTCTTGGATGTCTCCTATCCTGCCCTCTGGTAGGTCCACCCCTTCAGTTCTGATCATATTGCCTCTCCTCGATACCATCCGGCCACACTTGTCCAATCCGAATGACATCCTATGTTGTCGCTGTAGATCCTGGTGATGTGGATCAGTGAGTAGATTTCTCGCTCATTCCTGGCATACAGCTTGATGTCATCCATGTAGTGCAGGTGGCTGATTGTTGCTCTACTTCGGAATCGGTATCTGAAGCTGCTCTTTGTGATGATCTGACTGAGGGGGTTCAGACCTATGCAGAACAGTAGTGGTGATAGTGCATCCCCTTGGTGTATGCCACACTTGATGGTGACTTGGGCGATCGGCTTTGAGTTGGCCTCTAGGGTCGTCTTCCACATTCCCATGGAGTTCTTTCTGTGCCCCGCTCATGTATTGAGCCATATGCCTACTCATCTTATCACAGGACACATAGAGACAGACAACCACTCACACTCACATTCACACCTACGGACAATTTAAATGAACCAATTAACCTAATCCCCATGCATGTTTTTGGATGGTGGGAGGAAGCCGGAGTACCAGAGAGAACCCACACAGACATGAGGAGAACATTTCACCCTGTACACATCGGACTTCAGCCACAACTCTGGGAGCTGTCACCTCCAGAAGTTTCTCCGACGACACAGCTATTGTTGGATGTGTGACCGAGGGGGACGATCGGGAGTACAGGACCGTCATCACTGACTTTGTCGACTGGTGTGAGCATAACCACCTTCAGCTCAACGCCAGTAAGACAAAGGAGATGGTCATTGACTTCTGCAGGAGGAAGACACCCCAGACAGCATCCAGGGCCTGGACATTGAAATGGTGGAGAGCTTCAGGTACCTGGGTGTTCACCTCAACAATAAACTGGACTGGACTCACAACACAGATGTCCTGTATAAGAGGGACCAAAGTCGTCTCCACCTGCTGAGGAGACTGAGGTCCTTTGGATTCTGCAGGACTCTGCTCAGGACCTTTTATGACACTGTGGTGGCGTCTGCAGTGTTTTCTGCAGTGGTCTGCTGGGGAGCAGGGAGCACAGAGAGAGACAGGAAGAGACTGAACAGGCTGGTGAGGAGGACCGGCTCTGTCCTGGACTGCTCCCTGGACTCCATAGAGGAGGTGGCTGACAGGAGGATGTTTGCTAATCTCACATCCATCATGGACAACACCTCTCACCCTCTGCATGGGACTGTGGAGGCTTTAAGCAGCTCCTTCAGCTGCAGACTGAGACTTCCACCCTGCAAGAAGGAGCGCTACCGCAGGTCATTCATACCATCATTCACAACATCAGCATCACAGGCTGATGTAAACACAATCTGGACTCATCTCCATCACTGTCATTGTTATTGTCATTGTCGTCACACTATCACTGTGCACTATCACTTTGCACAAACATAAGTACAGCTAACTTGCACAGTAACTTTCACTGTTTCTAACATTTTATAATTTAAAATCATATCCTTACATTTTGTTTCATTTACTATTAGAAAATATTTTAATGCATACTGTAAATATGTATTGTTACCTATTCTACTATTTAATTTGTTATTTTATTGTATTTCTTACTAATAACTTGCTTCATTTCCTCCATTGGGATCAATAAAAACTATTCTACTTTACTGTGATGAAAGTAGTCCATCAGCTCTTTGAATGCCTTGTTTCACAAACACTCATCAGAGCATTATTTATTATAAAGAACATGAAGACTGTAATACAGTGTTGCATGTATCACATTCAAGTGAACACATATAAAAGCAAATATCTGTGTCAGTCTTGACTTTTGAATGTAAAATATTTCCAGTGCGTATTTTGCATTTAGTTTTCATTCCCACTGTGAAAAGGTCTTCAGTCTTTAAATTAGCTGTCATCCAAATCCCTCTGAATGTCCATCAATTACAGAATCAATCTGTTGACAAAATTTGGCATTCGTTGACATGGTTTGTATCTTCCTATCTGAAAGATGACAGTCCAGAGAAGGTTCAGAACACACACCATGGTTGAGGGATGATACAGTATCTGAAAACTGTCCATCAATGTTAAAGGGCATTTAAAGGCACTTCAGCATGTCATTATTCCTGCAGCATATGTTTCTGTTTGTAGAAAAAAAATCTTCTCATGTTGCTTTTAATCTATTTTGTGATATTTATGTGTTCAGGACTGCTCTGTGGTGTGACGGCAGCATCGAGTGGCTCCATAATCTGACAAGTTTAAATCCTTCATAAAGGGTATTATGGTGGAACACTACTGCTACTTGATAACACACCTTTGTACAGAGCTTAACTCATGCATTACTCCTCGACAGATGTTTCCCACAGCCGGTAATCAGTATTAGTGATGACCAAAATTTATTTATTTTACTCTTTAATCAAATACCTTTAATGCTAAAATATAATTATTGTTTTAAAATTTACTGTTATACAGAAAGAACCTGAAAAAAAAATCTCACAACACATTTGTGAATTCAGTTTAAAATCCTCACTCCTGTTCAAAATGGTGAAGAGTGGGGATGTCATTGAGGAAGAAAAAGAAAGCGACATGGTCGTTGAGACCAATGGGGCAAGTCAAATAAATTTCAGCACAGAGCGTTAAAGGTAGGGTTGGTAATTCTGTTCCATAATGTATTTTATGTTTGTGTTTATTTGTTGAATTATGTGCCAACTGTAATCAACAAATCAAAAATCTGGTATCTGTGGCTGTTTCAGGAACATTCTAACAGGTTTCCCACACATCCTGGAAAACCTGGAAAATTAGAAAAAAGGTCAAATGTCCTGGAAATGGTTCAGTTATCCTGGAAAAGTATTTCTGCTAACAGGGTTTTAACCCATTTGCATTCACTTACAAACATGGGGAGGATAAAGGACTTTCCTGGATTAATTAACCATTTCCAGGACATTTGATCTTTTTTCCCTCATTTTCCATATATTTTCAATTTTTATATCAATTTCCAGGTTTTCTGGGACATGTGGGAAAGGCTGTCCAGTCAGTTTTGGATCTTTCTTAAATGTAGCGCACTCTTGCTAGCTTCTCAGCATTACCAACCCTACCTTTAAATGTAACTCCACGCTGTGACATCAGCGGTGGACCAGCTTCCTCCTGCCGCTGACTCGTGTCCACAGGCTGTCTGTGCGATGGTCATCCTGCAGGGCAGCCGGAGGCTCCTCAGAGGCTCCCTGATACATGTCAGTAGCCCTGGCTCTGAGGGCTGCCCCAGGTACTCATGGGAAACATAGTTGATTCTCCTCAGCTGCTTGTTGTAGTAGTTCCTCAGGTCGCAGAGCTCTTCGGCTGCAGTGTCAGAGATGATGGAGGCCGTGTCGCCTCGTGGGGATGGACAGGATGGACAAGATGGAGAGGGACTGTCTGCGTCTGTGATAGCACGGGTTTTCCTCCTCGCTCTCTGAGGGGTGGTGGATCTGCGTTTGGAAAAATGTTTCACTGGATGTGATGGTGTTTTCTGACCTATAATGTTTATTTTGACATCAACCTCAATGCCAGGCTGAGGCATGATGGCCCTCATGTCGCTCTCCTCTTCCTCTGCAGGTCTGTCTGTCTGGATGACTGGCTTCAAGTCCTCTTTCCTGGACAGATTCCTCTGTTCCTTAAATAGTTTCTGTTTGGGTTGGGGGGGACAGCTGTCCGTGGTAAGGTTGTCAAGGGCCAGCTCAGTCTCCTCCTCATTGGCTGACGTGTCCTGTAATCATGTGACGACACGATGTCAGTGAGCAGCAGCAGAAAAGTGATGTCAGTACAATAATATTCATCCATCATCGTCCTTTTGGAGCAAAGCGCAGTTAAAATACCTGAGAGATCAAGAGAACTAAATACATCCATAATGTAGAGTGAAATAAATTCCTGATGTTAGCAGAGCCGTAGAGTGTGCCGGACACGTTAGTGACAGTGAGAGCATGCTACTGACATCATGAGTAACAGACTTGGGTGATACTTCACATACTGTCACAGCTGTCAATACCCCATCCTATCAGAGACAGATGGGATCATCTAGATCCCAAAATAGCAGAAAAAAAAACTAAATGTCTCCATGTCATAGGGCTGTAACTTTTTATTCACACATCAAAATAAAGGTTTTTTTTTCTGGATGTCCTGTTCCAGAATGATTGAGCACCTCCGTCAATCAGAAAAACATCCAGAACGTCCCCACTTCATCATTTTAGACATGAGGAATATGAAATGCTCTGTAGACTAGATTTGTGTGATATTGTCATAATTAACACATGCATTGCTGGTCAATGTTTTGTGAGGTTACAGTGACCTTGTCTTTTGACCACCTGTCTGAAAGGGATGTCTGAGTGCTGACCCAGATTGTACCCAAAAAACATAAAACCACAGCTGCCCAACTCACTGCAGAATTAAATGTGCTCCTCAACTCTCCTTTTCCCACCAAAACTGTCCGTCAGGAGCTCCACAGGGTCAATATCCATGGCCGGGCTGCTATAGCCAAACCTTTGTTCACTCGTGCCAATGCCAAACATTGGTTTCAATGGTGCCAGCAGTGAAAATCTTGGGCTGTGGACAATGTGAAACATGTATTGTTCTCTGATGAGTCCACCTTTACTGTCTTTCTCACATTCGGGAGAGTTATGGTGTGGAGAAGCCCCAAAGAAGTGTACCACCCAGACTGTTGCATGCTTAGAGTGAAGCATGGGGGTGGATTGGTGATGGTTTGGGCTGCAATATCATGGCATTCCCTAGGCCCAATACTTGTGCTAGATGGACACGTCACTGCCAAGGACTACCGAACCATTCTGGAGGACCATGTGCACCCAATGGTTCAAACATTGTATCCTGAAGGCGGTGCCGTGTATCAGGATGATAATGCACCAATACACACAGCAAGACTGGTGGCAGAGTGGTTTGATGAACATGAAAGTGAAGTTGATCATCTCCCATGGCCTGCACAGTCACCACATCTAATATTATTGAGCCACTTTGGGGTGTTTTGGAGGAGTGAGTCAGGAAATATTTTCCTCCACTAGCATCCTTCTGGCCACTGTGCAGCGCTTTTCTATCTTCTTTTTTAACGGAGCAACAGAGCGTGGCCTGCTATTTAAAGCAGCAATGGCTGCCGGGACCAGACTTTTCCCCAGGCAAGCCCTCTTGCATTTAAGTGTCCTGTACCTGTGCCCTGAAGGCAGTGGGGTGAAGTACTGGTTGAGTGGGTGTGTAATGTCCTGTTCTATTGTGGCTGCAATACGTGAGATGGCCCTGATATTTAGTGAAAACAAGTTGGGTGTGTGGAGACCGATTATTTTGGCAGCAGTGCTGGTGATATGAGTGAGTTTGGCCCGGTTGGTGACAGTTTACAGGTTGAAAAAGCAGGGGGAGCAGTACATGAGGATGGGCTGGATGATGCTTTGGTAGAGTAGTAAGATTAAATAGTAGATTAATTTCAGCTACAGCACTATCAGATAAACACCTAGTGCAATGTTGCCCAACCCTGGTCCTTGGAGCCCACTATCCTGCATGTTTGAGATGTCACCCTGCTCCAACACACATGATTAAAAGCAGTGGATCGTTATCAGGCTTCAGCAGAGCTTGATGACGAGTTGATCATTTGAATCAGGTGTGTTGGAGCAGAGTTACATCTAAAAATGCAGGATAGTGGGCTCCAAGGACCAGGGTTGGGAAACACTGTACTAGACAATGGTCTGATGATGATCGACAAACAGTCACTGTGCTGGGCCAGGACCATTAGGGGGCCCCTCCAGTTTATGTCCCTGTTTGCGAAAACATCACTGATACAGTGCATTATCAAACAGGATAGGTTTGATAATTTTGATAAAGAAAGAAGCTGTTATGGAGGCTACATGTGAGACGACGGCAAAGAGCAATCAAATTACAACATGACTGAGAGCCAAGGCATGGAAACACAAAAGAATTGCAGTATGTAAACCATAAAACAATCTGTTCATAATGCCAGCTATACCACATTGTCAGGAGACTGTATAGAAGATAGTTCACTGACTGACAGGCTATTTGTTTACATTGATAGTAGCAGGCTACGCAGTTAACAGCAGACATCGGACAAACTTGGCGTCACTGCTTTACTTGGCATGGAATTGATGTAGCTTTTCCTTTTCCTTGACACCACCTCTAGCCCTGCTTTGGCCCATGGTTTAGGTGGGGCCAGAAATTGCACCAAGACGGCCCAGAGGTGGCCCACAGTTAGCACCTGGCCCTGCAGTGTGAAAGCACTTAGCACCGGCAAGCCCAGGCTGGCAATTGCAGCATTAGAGTATTATTTATTGTCAAAGTAATGGTGTTACTGCCCAACACTGGTTATTTGTCTACCAACGTGTCAGCACAGAATATTATTATTATAATCAGTCTTTTTGGTGAGACCTGGTCCTGGAGGGACCTGCTGGTTCCTGGTTGATATGGTGGGTCCGTGGTTGCTACGGTTCATCTTCGTTCAGAATTTTGTTGCTTGGCGTCCAACATAACATAACGTCTAACACAGTTGTCATCTTCATTCATCCATGACATGCACCACATGCATACAGTTTGTCATCAGGGTTAAACTTGGATGTGTAGTGAGACAACGGTTGTGTCCAGCAGTCATGTGGAGCTTGATAATGCTGATGGAGCACTCAGGAAGTTAGGAAGAGATCTTTGGGTTGAGCGATTCATTTCACCAAGTTTTTATGTTTGAATGTTATGTATATAACATTTTTTTATTAAAATAGCAGTAATTATACAACTACTGGAACCAGGTAATACACTGTACTCGTTCGTTACTGGAAAGAATTAAGTTGAAATGAACAGTGAAGAGAAAATGTTCAAAAAATACAGACTAAGCATGAAAGTCAAAAGATAACACATTTTCAAAGTCCTGTACAAAAAAGGCCTGAAAACACGTAATATGCTACTTCTTCCCTGTCAAACCAAAGAATTGCAGGACAATTGTGATAATTTACTGACATTTAATAATTTTTTTGCCCAAATCGCTTCAAAAACGACACAGTAAAATGAGATGAAATTCAACATGATCATAATCAGACTCATCCTGAAGATATCTGCAGTGAGAAATCTACGTCACATTTCATAGATTTCCTATAATTTGATTTATGGAAAGTTATGCATCTGATGTACAGTACATATATTTGATCTATTATTTCCAAAACTACACAGTAAAATAAGATGAAATTCAACATGGTCATAGCCAGACTCATCCTGAAGATATATGACGTGAGAAATCTACATCACATTTCATAGATTTCCTATAATTTAATATCAAATATGGAAAATTATGCATCTGATGTACAGTACATATATTTGATCTATTATTTCCAAAACTACACAGTTAAATAAGTTGAAATTCAACATGGTCATAGCCAGACTCATCCTGAAGATATCTGCAGTGAAAAATCATTGTCACCTTGAATATACTTACTTAAATGTGATATAAAATATGTCAAATGATGTATATATATATTGTACTGTAAGGATATTTTAGCTGATTATTTCAATAAATACACAGTAACACTGGATAAAATTCAGTATGTTTTGACCCAGGTTCACGCTGAAGATGTCTGCAGATAGAAATCAATGTCAACTTTTATAGATTTACTTTTATTTTATATCAAATACGGCAAATTATGGATCTTTTGTTATGCGCTGTATAGATCTACAGTTTTGTATAGTAAAATCTCAATTAACAAAAATAATCTTCACAATCACTGTAACCATCATAATCAAGTACTGGTAGCAGCAGTATGTGTTATTGTTGAAAAAACGCAGATATGTACCTTTAAGGACCTCAGCGCTCCTCACGGGCTGCATTTAGCCGCATATGTACCTTTAAGGACCTGCGCGCTCGATTCGAACCAAGATGCGCAACGAAATTCTAAAGAGCGGCTTTACCGCAGCTCAGGAACAGCGGCTCACTTTACTGCGATGTGATGATCAAGAAGACAGAGGTGCATTTTCAGCGATTCCTACAAGAAGAAAAGTGTGACTTTCTTTAGCTGGACAGACTAAAGCACTGTACTCATGGAAGTGAGTGACATTTCTTCACTTTTTAAACCAGTGTTTTTCTCTTTTTAAGTTGTTTTACCATCCTTAATGCTCAAAATAAGTTATCATCAGATTATCATGTTTTTAATTACTACTTTAAAATATTTAAAATAGGACTGACGTTTGATAAGAAAGCTTCAAATAAAGCTATTTATTTAGGACCCTTTCATGTTGAACAAATAAGCATGCTAGCAATAACAATATGAATTATTATTTGAATACGCTCTTGATTCAAACAGTTTCTAAATAACTAGGATATTTTTCAAATATACTGTATGTGTGGAGAATAATAGACATCAAAAAGTAGTTGAAAAGTTGAAAAGATGTCAGTATTATGACATTGTGCACCGAACAATGAGCAGAAAGGTGTGAAAGAGAGGTTTTGATTGAAAAGATGCTGATTTGATGGTGACCTTCAGTCAATCTTCAATATAGTTGAGTGAAGTGTCATTAATTTCACTGTGTAAACGGTATCTAGTGGTTGCTATGGTCCCGCTGGGCTGCTTACCAGTGTGAACTTAACTATAGACTGGGCAGTATGTGCTAATGTAATGCTAACGTTAGTTCTTCACTAAAAACCTGATAAATGGGAGCAAACATCACAACGTACGGTAACACTACTTTGAGGAGGATCAGTTCTTCACAGACAGGAAGGTAGACAGAGACAGACATATATATATATATATATATATATATATATATATATATATATATTACACATGTACCGGTAGCATAGAAAGCGCTATGTTATCAGCTAACAGAAGCACTAGGGAGCTAGCTTGGTTAGCGATGAGCCTTTTTAAATCACATGAACTGGAATACTTATTGTGGCTCACAACATCACTTTTCTTACTGGCAAAGTTCAGGCTGTGATTGACAGCAGAGACCTGTCAATCACACAGTAGCCACGCCCCAAATCTTTATGCCTTATTTTCACCATATATTTGAGCATAATTCAGTGAATGGGCATCCTGTTGTATTATAACAGTATTTAAACTAATCATTCACACCATAAACTCATGTCTACAGAAATAATAAATTAGAGGAGAAAAGGGTCATTTTCCTTTAGACTTCAGTGCTAGTTTAAGTTACTTAACATCATGACAGCTCTACCCACTATTTATATACAGTCTATGTAATTGAATTAGTTTTATAAGTATGGTTTCTATGCAGTCAGAAATGTTACAGTAACCAACAATAAGTGTGTCTTCATATTGTACAATATTTGTTGAATTATGGCAGACCTCCTGCAATAATAACACTGAGAAAGTAATGCATGAATGTGGCATTTAACTATTTTACTGCAAACACTTTTGTACTTTTGCTTGTGTACAACGTATTGCTAAAGACATTTCCTGTCAGTGAGGTATCATTGTGTTGTTGCACTGGTCCTTTTAATTCAACATGTGATGTTAGACAGTGATAATGGTATGACTGTTAATGGGATGTTAACCTGATGTGGAGCAGTGGTCTGATGGTTGTATTTGTTCTTACCTTCAGTCAGCCAAGCGCTTCAGATGGGCGTATGACCTGGCTCCTGACCCCAACGACCCCAACAGGACCCGGGTCATCCTGAAGAGGGTCACAACCCCAAAGGGCACTGGTGTCTCACCTGGTGGTGAACCCTCTCCCTCCTGTGCTAACTCCCCCTCTTGCTCATCTACTAGTGCTTCCTCTTCTAACTCTTCCTCTCACTCCTCTTCTAACTCTTCCTCTCACTCCTCTTCTAACTCTTCCTCTCACTCTTCCTCTAGCTCTTCCTCTCACTCCTCTTCTAACTCTTCCTCTTACACCTCTGCTAGAACTCACATTCCTTTCACTCGTACCCCTTCTGACATCTATAACACTTTCCAAGGCTCTTCTCCCAGTCCAACAAGGTAAATATATTCAGAACACATTTCATGTCACATATTTTCGCCGGTGTAACTGAAGAAAATTCGGACACATCTAAACGTTTTGTAGTGGTGATATTGTAAATTTGTGTTATGCCTGCATAATTATTTTGTTATAACTTATTTTGATGTTTTCTAAAGCTACTCCTTCCCAGAGGAGGAGGACAATCCTTGGATCTTGGTGCCATCTCATCATCCGACAGCCATCACCCTGAGGAAGCTGAAGAGGATGATGCCTTGTGAGCCTCCAAGATCCCCCAAGACCCCTGAGGTACCCCAAGTACTAGCATTGCTATGTACTCTACCAAAAGTTGTATATGTTTTAATAAGTATGGTTTCTATGCAGTCAGAAATGTTACAGTAACCAACAATAAGTGTGTCTTCATATTGTACAATATTTGTTGAATTATGGCAGACCTCCTGCAATAATAACACTGAGAAAGTAATGCATGAATGTGGCATTTAACTATTTTACTGCAAACACTTTTGTACTTTTGCTTGTGTACAACGTATTGCTAAAGACATTTCCTGTCAGTGAGGTATCATTGTGTTGTTGCACTGGTCCTTTTAATTCAACATGTGATGTTAGACAGTGATAATGGTATGACTGTTAATGGGATGTTAACCTGATGTGGTGCAGTGGTCTGATGGTTGTATTTGTTCTTACCTTCAGTTAGCCAAGCGCTTCAGATGGGCTTATGACCTGGCTCCTGACCCCAACGACCCCAACAGGACCCGGGTCATCCTGAAGAGGGTCACAACCCCAAAGGGTAGTGAACCCTCTCCCTCTCACTCTTCCTCTCACTAAATACAGTCATGGAAAAAATTATTAGACCACCCTTGTTTTCTTCAATTTCTTGTTCATTTTAATGCCTGGCTCAACTAAAGGTACATTTGTTTGGACAATTATAATGATAACAACAAAAATAGCTCATGAGAGTTTAATTTAAGAACTAAGGATTATTCATTTTCCATGGTTTTCTTGATAATAACCAAAATTACTTAAATTCTTACATCAATAGCTATGGCATTGTACCGCCAAAAACACTACTTTTAAGCATTCCATGTTTTCTTTTCTGTTTGCTTTAAACACATGATACACACAAGAGTTAATACTTGATTGCATAACCATTGTTTTTGATGACTGCAGCCATGCGTCTTGGCATGCTCTCCACCAGCTTCTGACATTGTTCTGCTGTCACAGCAGCCCATTCCTGTTGGAAAAATTCAAACAAATTTTCTTTGTTTTTGGGCTTGTGGTTCTCCATTTTGAGTTTGATGATTTTCCACAGGTTTTCAATTGGATTAAGATCTGGTGATTGAGCAGGCCAAGGCATGGTGCGACTGTTGTGGTTCTCCATCCAGGCTTTAACTGACCTTGCCGTGTGGCAAGGGGCATTGTCTTGTTGGAAAATCCAGTCATTTGAGGCAGGAAAGAGTTTTCCAGCTGATGGAAGAAGACTGTTTTCAAGGGTAGTCCTGTACTTGACCTGGTTCATTCGGCCTTCACACAATTGCATTTGCCCTGTTCCACTCAGACTGAAACAACCCCAGATCATGACTGATCCACCCCCATGTTTTACTGTAGGGGCAAGACAGTCTGGGTTGTAAGCTTCTCCAGGCTTCCTCCTAACCAGTAAGTTGGCTGGAGTGGGCATCAATTCAAAATTGGATTCATCACTGAAGAGAACCTTAGCCCTATCATCAACAGTCCAATCCTTGTGGTCTCGAGCAAAGAGTAACCGGGCCTTCCTCTGCCTTTCATTGATGAAGGGCTTAATGCGTGCTCTGTGTGACTTCAAACCAGCTTCAACAAGTCGGTTTCGAACTGTCCTTGCCGAGCAAGTCACATTTCTCGACAGTGCCCACTCATTTTTAAGGTCCCTGGAGGTCTGACGACGATTCCTGACACAGGAACGGATGAGTGCACGGTCATCTCGTGGGGTAGAAAGACGTTTCCTGCCACGGCCAGGTAGCAATTTGGTAGTGCCATGTTCAGCTTGTTTTTTTTTGTTGTAATGAACGGCTGTCTTGGAGATCTTCAGTTTTTTCGCTACCTGTCTCTCACTCATGCCAATTTCCAGCAGTGCCAAGATGGCTGCCTTTGTTGCTTCACATAATTCTTTTGTTTTAGGCATTATGTGAGAGCTGACAACTTCTGAGTTGTGCTACGGCTTGAATGTAAGCAGGAAACCACTCTAGCCCTTTGCATGTGCAGTGCTGCTTGTGACATGAAATGGCCACTTATATACCCTGGGAATCAATTAAGCTTAAGCATGTCAAATAGGACATAAAGTATTATGTGACCAGCTGCATTTTTTGTTGTGTTCATTGTATTATACGTTTAGTGGTACCAGATATTAGAATGAACAAGAAATTGAAGAAAACAAGGGTGGTCTAATAATTTTTTCCATGACTGAAAATCAAGGTCTGCTGTCCTCTTCTCGATGGGCAGCTTGTACAAGGACCGCCAGCTGCCTTTTGGGGAAGAACCAAAGAACTCAGTCCACCTTGTCCACCTTCTCCAGTGACCTCAGGTTCAGGACCTTGACACAAGTCTGATAGAGCTCCTTTTCCCCAGCTGCTGACAACACCCCCGTGTCTCCTGACATTTTGTTGTTTCTCCTGACACAAGTTCAACTTTAATGTCATTAATAATAATAATAATTATTATTATTATTATGGTTTCATGATTTCAACTCAGTCGGTTATTTTATGTAATTTGGGCTTCATCATGGTAGACATACTGGAGTCTGGTATTTCCCAACCCTGGTCCTTGGAGCCCACTATCCTGCATGTTTTAGATGTCACCCTGCTCCAACACACCTGATTAAAAGCAGTGGGTCGTTATCAGGCTTCAGCAGAGCTTGATGACAAGTTGATCATTTGAATCAGGTGTGTTGGAGCAGAGCTACATCTAAAACATGCAGGATAGTGGGCCCTGAGGACCAGGGTTGGGAAACACTGTACTAGTGTACATGGTTTTACTTGATGGAGTGTAGTCCAGAAGTAAAAATTCAAAAGTTGACAAATAATGGACTGATAGGAAGGAATTCTGTTGGTAGACTGATAAATGTTCCCTTAGCTTAAGCAGGTTAAGGGAATAAGTAGCTTGATCATATGGGAAGGTAAACGCGGCTCCACTGATTAAGTGATTTAGGCATTTAAATCTTAAGTCTTCTCCAAACGTGAAACGTGACATATTTGTCAACTCTAAGTGTAAGACTCTGATCAACTTTGGCCTCCTGCAGGCCAGGAGGATGATTGCTTTGTCCTGGAGAGAGACTGAAGTATCCTCAGCACAATCTTGGATTAGAGAGATGGCAATGTGTGTTACTCTGGAAAAGCTGACCTATGTAATAAGGGGCAAAGTAAAAGAATTTGAAGAGCTATGGACACCCTTAATGGACTTTCTCAAGCAGTAATGGATCATGCGTTTCCATTTATTGATTATTTATTGATTTTTACTTATTTAATTTATTTTTAATTTAAATTATGTATATATAATTTATCTTACTTTACTTATTTAATTTAATTAATTATCATTATTATTATTTTACAGTTTTATTATTATTGTTTGTATGGGTATGCAGAAGGATTTGTTTGAGAGTTACTGTGGAACTGTTTCTGTATGCTCATGTTGAAAATGAATAAAAACATTGTTCAAAAAACAAAAAAACCGTGACATATTTGTAAAGGCATTTATACTTTAGCAAAGGATGATAAATATTTCATCATTCACAAACACTTTAAGATGATAATGAGTGATTTGTTGCAACATCCCATCTTCATTCCATTGAAGGACGTTGCTGAACCCTCTTACTTATGTCTTAAAGATGGCGCCCATGATTTCATTTGTTGCAACTCTGGCCCAATCCCAAACTGTCCCCTACACACTCTCCCTACACACTAGCCCTCTGTTTGCACGTCCTCGCGGAGTCTGTGCCATATCAAGGGCCGTCCCAAACCATGTAGGGCGGGGGGACGAGTGGACCATTGAGCCCTTAAATAGTGAGTCTGCATTGATGCTCACTTACGACGACTTTAGCTGGAAGTGCCACTGCAAAAAATGAAGGCAGAAACAACATGGAAAGAATGGCATTTTATCTTGAGTAAAGATTTGCAGACGGATGAGGAAACGAAGATCCAGTATCCCCAATACCCAACAGGAAGACGTTAACCAGCAGGAGAACGCAAACGAAAGGTCCACATGCAGTAAGGAGACGACGGGTTCAGTCCAGAAGAAGAAGATCGGCACAGCAACAGAGCCACAGACCAGTTTGTGACGTCTGCTTCTCTGAGACACTTGCAGCCATCCATCTAGAAGCGATTAAGTTTACTTACATGACAGAGTGATGCAAGGAAAGAAGGAACAGTGGGAAGGCAACGATCCTCCAGCGATATGTCAGGAGGATCACTCCCTGACAGGACAGAGGTGTCAAAATATAAAATAACAAAACAAAGAGACTTAAACTTAAACTGGATTAATTACAAAGAAACCACCACTAGCCTCCAGTTATTATCATGTAGACCAGCACTAATAAAACCAACAAAGAGCTTCCATTATCAGCCTCCTGCTGCTATGTCTTTTTTTTTTTTTTTTGATAGTTCCAGACAATATTTATTTTATTTTGATATTTTATATTGTAAAATAAAAAAACATTTTTATTTCATCTGTCAGTCCTGTCTACATATTGAGTTATTTGGGTCATGTTGCACTTGTAACTGCAGTTACTTTTTAGGACTTTGCCTTCTCACTGAGTCCAATATATATCAAATCATATATTCATAACATAGCCATTATCCTCCCTTGTGAAGTTACATTCATGTAAATAATTGCCTATGATTAGCAGTATTGTGTGAGCTGCACAGGGCTCTGTCAGTTGGAGAGTGTAGACTTGATGAATGATCGTAGCCGCCGGTGGCTGACAGCCAGAACAGCAGGTGACATGGCGATGAAGATGATGTTGGCAAAACGAGCAATGACCAGAAGGAACTCGGTAGAGGCGCCACGGTTGTAGTTGAAATAGTTGACAGAGATAATGCTGGTTCCCCAGGATGCAATGAAGAGTGTTATGAGAGCGAGGATCACCTTTGCTGCTCGTCTCTCAGCAGGGACCCGTTTCATGACAGGTGCATCTTGCGTCGAGCTTCGCATCCTGCTGTGGATGTAGAGCGTGTAAAGGGAGCCCAGGTTTGTAAAGGCCATTAGGACTATGGGTATAGTTTCATGGATCACCATAGACGTGGTGGCATAGGCCAGGCCATTGTAGCTGGTGCGGAAGTTCCACACACAGCCCAGCAGGGGGCGTGTTGTGCTGCTCACCAGCATCAGGGTCTGAAAGAAAAGGAGGAAGATGGAGAAGTGGAAGAAAAAGAAAATCTCGCCATACGAAGAGACATCTATAACACTTTGGTATTGCTAGTGTACATGATTTTAAACTACTTTCTGCAACTGTCAAGGAAGATTTTTTTTTTTTTTTTCACTTTGTCTGCATTGTTCTCATTGTTCAACACCACAAAAGAGTGTCGACCTTTGATGAGATTATGCATATTTTAGTCTTGCAGCAAAAGCTATTAATATTTGTTACGTGTATGTGACCATCACTGGCCCTCCCTGGAATCTAATCTTACTTTATTTATTGGAATTTCCTGTTATAAGCGAAAGAGGGACGTGCTACACCTGGGTGATAAGAGGGGGAAATAAATGACAGACAGGGAGATAAGACAAAACAAAAAGGGACGTTTACAGACAGGCAGTGCTATTGGAATAAAAAAAACGTGTAAGCTACTGTGTCATTCCGAACACCTTCATCCCAACACCCAACAGTATTGAACACCAGAGTAGTGGAGGACCTAACCGTATAGAGTAGGCTACCGAGAACACAAATGAAAGAAGTATGTGGAGAAAATATGACCTCAGTGAGAAGTCGGACGAATGATTTGGCACATACTAGCAGTTCACATCAGTACTCATCAATGTGACTCGGGAGGAGTTAATAAGGTCTGGATAAAACATGCATGTGTGTAGAACACCGAAGCCCAGAGCGTCTACCACGACCCCTCATGGCCAGATTGGCCAGGTGTCCACAACAACCCGGGGAAGTGGGAGCATCGACGATGCCAAACCCAGAGAGCTACCCGGGCCACCGAGAACCACACAGATCCAACGACCAGGAGGAGACAGAAACCACAACCTCCCAGGAGGCCAGGACAGGTCCAATGGGCCAGCGACACGAGTGCCCACCCATCCCCAACCACCCCACCATCCATCCCCATCCCCAACCCCCACCCACCGCCCACACCCCCCCAGCCACCCCAATTTTACTTTTTTTTAAAAATTTTACCATTTTAAAGTTTAGTGACATAAAGTATACACGTATATACACACACCCACCCACGTAGACATGGGGAAAACATTTACACACTTCATGCCTGCATCTCTTTAGTTGTTTTCTGTTCTGCCTTTATTTAAATAAATGTACTATCTTTATTTAATTCCGTACTGTCCCGATTTTTGTCACGTATATATATATATACGTATATATATATATACGTATATATATATACAGTCATGGAAAAAATTATTAGACCACCCTTGTTTTCTTCAATTTCTTGTTAATTTTAATGCCTGGCTCAACTAAAGGTACATTTGTTTGGACAATTATAATGATAACAACAAAAATAGCTCATGAGAGTTTAATTTAAGAACTAAGGATTATTCATTTTCCATGGTTTTCTTGATAATAACCAAAATTACTTAAATTCTTACATCAATAGCTATGGCATTGTACCGCCAAAAACACTACTTTTAAGCATTCCATGTTTTCTTTTCTGTTTGCTTTAAACACATGATACACACAAGAGTTAATACTTGATTGCATAACCATTGTTTTTGATGACTGCAGCCATGCGTCTTGGCATGCTCTCCACCAGCTTCTGACATTGTTCTGCTGTCACAGCAGCCCATTCCTGTTGGACAAATTCAAACAAATTTTCTTTGTTTTTGGGCTTGTGGTTCTCCATTTTGAGTTTGATGATTTTCCACAGGTTTTCAATTGGATTAAGATCTGGTGATTGAGCAGGCCAAGGCATGGTGCGAATGTTGTGGTTCTCCATCCAGGCTTTAACTGACCTTGCCGTGTGGCAAGGGGCATTGTCTTGTTGGAAAATCCAGTCATTCGAGGCAGGAAAGAGTTTTCCAGCTGATGGAAGAAGACTGTTTTCAAGGGTAGTCCTGTACTTGACCTGGTTCATTCGGCCTTCACACAATTGCATTTGCCCTGTTCCACTCAGACTGAAACAACCCCAGATCATGACTGATCCACCCCCATGTTTTACTGTAGGGGCAAGACAGTCTGGGTTGTAAGCTTCTCCAGGCTTCCTCCTAACCAGTAAGTTGGCTGGAGTGGGCATCAATTCAAAATTGGATTCATCACTGAAGAGAACCTTAGCCCAATCATCAACAGTCCAATCCTTGTGGTCTCGAGCAAAGAGTAACCGGGCCTTCCTCTGCCTTTCATTGATGAAGGGCTTCTTGCGTGCTCTGTGTGACTTCAAACCAGCTTCAACAAGTCGGTTTCGAACTGTCCTTGCCGAGCAAGTCACATTGACGACGATTCCTGACACAGGAACGGATGAGTGCACGGTCATCTCGTGGGGTAGAAAGACGTTTCCTGCCACGGCCAGGTAGCAATTTGGTAGTGCCATGTTCAGCTTGTTTTTTTTGTTGTAATGAACGGCTGTCTTGGAGATCTTCAGTTTTTTCGCTACCTGTCTCTCACTCATGCCAATTTCCAGCAGTGCCAAGATGGCTGCCTTTGTTGCTTCACATAATTCTTTTGTTTTAGGCATTATGTGAGAGCTGACAATTTCTGAGTTGTGCTACGGTTTGAATGTAAGCAGGAAACCACTCTAGGCCTTTGCATGTGCAGTGCTGCTTGTGACATGAAATGGCCTCTTATATACCCTGGGAATCAATTAAGCTTAAGAATGTCAAATAGGACATAAAGTATTATGTGACCAGCTGCATTTTTTGTTGTGTTCATTGTATTATACGTTTAGTGGTACCAGATATTAGAATGAACAAGAAATTGAAGAAAACAAGGGTGGTCTAATAATTTTTTCCATGACTGTAAAAAAATACTCCTCTCACCCTTGTAGGATGGTATCCATGTCATGCTCAAACTCGGGTTCTCTACCAGAGTCCTGGGAGTTTGAGGGTTCTGCTCAGTATCTTCTCTGTTCCTAGGACTGCGCTCTTCTGGACTGAGGCTTCACATGTTGTTCCTGGAATCTGCTGGAGCCACTCACCCAGTTTGGTGATCACCACCCCGAGTCCTCCTACCACCAACAGGGACCTTGTTGGCCTTCACCTTCCACATCTGTTCCAGCTGTTCTTTCAACCCTTGGTACTTCTCAACCTTTTCGTGCTCCATCTTCTTGATGTTGGCATCAGCTGGTACCGCCACATCTATCACCACTGCCCTCTGCTGCTCTTTGTCAACCACCACTATGTCCGGTTGGTTAGCCAGGAGCTGTTTGTCAGTCTGGATGCTGAAGTCCCACAGGATGTGAGGTCTGTTGTTCTCAACCACCTTCGGTGGCATGTCCCATTGGGATTTGGGTACTTCTAGTCCATACTGGGTACAGATGTTCCTGTACACTATCCCAGCCACCTGGTTGTGCCTCTCCATATACGCTGATCCAGCTAGCATCTTACATCCTGCTACCATGTGCTGGACTGTCTCAGAGGCCTCCTTACACAGTCTGCACCTTGGGTCTGGTCTACTGTTGTAGATCCTGGCCTCTATAGCCCTCGTGCTCAGGGCCTGTTCAGTGCCTCTGTGCTGTCTGTCAGCCCAGCATTTTCCAGCCATTGGTAGGTCTTCTTGATATCAGCCACTTCCTCTATCTGACGGTGGTATATGCCATGTAGGGGCTTGTCCCTCCGTGTTGTCTGCTCCTCACCCTCCTCACACTCTTCAGGTTTCTGCTGCCTGAGGCTTTCACTGAGCAGTTCGTCTTTTGGAGACATTTTCCTGATGTATTCTTGGTTTTTCGATGTTTCATCCTGGACAGTGGCTCTGATGCTCACTAGTCCTCGGCCCTCCTCTTTCCGCTTAGTGTACAGCCTCAGGGTGCTGGACTTGGGGTGAAACCCTCCATGCATGGTGAGGAGCTTCCTTGTCTTGGTATCTGTGGCTTCTATCTCCTCCTTTGGCCAGCTTATGATCCCAGCCGGGTATCTGATGACTGGTAGTGCGTACATGTTGATGGCTCGGACTTTGTTCTTACCATTCAGCTGACTCCTCAGGACTTGCTTTACTCTCTGGAGATATTAAGCTGTGGCTGACTTCCTTGCGGCCTCCTCATGGTTTCCATTAGCCTGTGGGATACCAAGGTATTTGTAGCTGTCTTGGATGTCTCCTATCCTGCCCTCTGGTAGGTCCACCCCTTCAGTTCTGATCATATTGCCTCTCCTCGATACCATCCGGCCACACTTGTCCAATCCGAATGACATCCTATGTTGTCGCTGTAGATCCTGGTGATGTGGATCAGTGAGTAGATTTCTCGCTCATTCCTGGCATACAGCTTGATGTCATCCATGTAGTGCAGGTGGCTGATTGTTGCTCTACTTCGGAATTGGTATCTGAAGCTGCTCTTTGTGATGATCTGACTGAGGGGGTTCAGACCTATGCAGAACAGTAGTGGTGATAGTGCATCCCCTTGGTGTATGCCACACTTGATGGTGACTTGGGCGATCGGCTTTGAGTTGGCCTCTAGGGTCGTCTTCCACATTCCCATGGAGTTCTTTCTGTGCCCCGCACATGTATTGAGCCATATGCCTACTCATCTTATCACAGGACACATAGAGACAGACAACCACTCACACTCACATTCACACCTACGGACAATTTAAATGAACCAATTAACCTAATCCCCATGCATGTTTTTGGATGGTGGGAGGAAGCCGGAGTACCAGAGAGAACCCACACAGACATGAGGAGAACATTTCACCCTGTACACATCGGACTTCAGCCACAACTCTGGGAGCTGTCACCTCCAGAAGTTTCTCCGACGACACAGCTATTGTTGGATGTGTGACCGAGGGGGACGATCGGGAGTACAGGAGACGGTCCTGACTTTGTCACTGACTTTGTCGACCAGTGTGAGCATAACCACCTTCAGCTCAACGCCAGTAAGACCAAGGAGATGGTCATTGACTTCCGCAGGAGGAAGACACCCCAGACTGCACCAGTGAACATCCAGGGCCTGGACATTGAAATGGTGGAGAGCTTCAGGTACCTGGGTATTCACCTCAACAATAAACTGGACTGGACCCATAACACAGATGTCCTGTATAAGAGGGGCCAAAGTCGTCTCCACCTGCTGAGGAGAATGAGGTCCTTTGGAGTCTGCAGGACTCTGCTCAGGACCTTTTATGACACTGTGGTGGCGTCTGCAGTGTTTTCTGCAGTGGTCTGCTGGGGAGCAGGGAGCACAGAGAGAGACAGGAAGAGACTGAACAGGCTGGTGAGGAGGACCAGCTCTGTCCTGGACTGCTCCCTGGACTCCATAGAGGAGGTGGGTGAGAGGAGGATGTTAGCTAAGCTCACCTCCATCATGGACAACCCCTCTCACCCTCTGCATGGGACTGTGGAGGCTTTAAGCAGCTGCTTCAGCTGCAGACTGAGACTTCCACCCTGTAAGAAGGAGCGCTACCGCAGGTCATTCATACCATCAGCAATAAACCAAGTAAAGTAAATCATCAATTACAGAATCAATCTGTTGACAAAATCTGGCATTCATTGACATGGTTTGTATCTTCCTATCTGAAAGATGACAGTCCAGAGAAGGTTCAGAACACACACCATGGCTGAGGGATGATACAGTATCTGAAAACTGTCCATCAATGTTAAAGGGCATTTAAAGGCACTTCAGCATGTCATTATTCCTGCAGCATATGTTTCTGTTTGTAGAAAAAAAATCTTCTCATGTTGCTTTTAATCTATTTTGTGTTATTTATGTGTTCAGGACTGCTCTGTGGTGTGACGGCAGCATCGAGTGGCTCCATAATCTGACAAGTTTAAATCCTTCATAAAGGGTATTATGGTGGAACACTACTGCTACTTGATAACACACCTTTGTACAGAGCTTAACTCATGCATTACTCCTCGACAGATGTTTCCCACAGCCGGTAATCAGTATTAGTGATGACCAAAATTTATTTATTTTACTCTTTAATCAAATACCTTTAATGCTAAAATATAATTATTGTTTTAAAATTTACTGTTATACAGAAAGAACCTGAGAAAAATCTCACAACACATTTGTGAATTCAGTTTAAAATCCTCACTCCTGTTCAAAATGGTGAAGAGTGGGGATGTCAGTGAGGAAGAAAAAGAAAGCGACATGGTCGTTGAGACCAATGGGGCAAGTCAAATAAATTTCAGCACAGAGCGTTAAAGGTAGGGTTGGTAATTCTGTTCCATAATGTATTTTATGTTTGTGTTTATTTGTTGAATTATGTGCCAACTGTAATCAACAAATCAAAAATCTTTTCAGGAACATTCTAACAGGTTTCCCACACATCCTGGAAAACCTGGAAAATTAGAAAAAAGGTCAAATGTCCTGGAAATGGTTCAGTTATCCTGGAAAAGTATTTCTGCTAACAGGGTTTTAACCCATTTGCATTCACTTACAAACATGGGGAGGATAAAGGACTTTCCAGGATTAATTAACCATTTCCAGGACATTTGATCGTTTTTCCCTCATTTTCCATATATTTTCAATTTTTATATCAATTTCCAGGTTTTCTGGGACATGTGGGAAAGCCTGTCCAGTCAGTTTTGGATCTTTCTTAAATGTAGCACACTCTTGCTAGCTTCTCAGCATTACCAACCCTACCTTTAAATGTAACTCCACGCTGTGACATCAGCGGTGGACCAGCTTCCTCCTGCCGCTGACTCGTGTCCACAGGCTCCGGGCTGTCTGTGCGATGGTCATCCTGCAGGGCAGCCGGAGGCTCCTCAGAGGCTCCCTGATACATGTCAGTAACCCTGGCTCTGAGGGCTGCCCCAGGTACTCATGGGAAACATAGTTGATTCTCCTCAGCTGCTTGTTGTAGTAGTTCCTCAGGTCGCAGAGCTCTTCGGCTGCAGTGTCAGAGATGATGGAGACCGTGTCGCCTCGTGGGGATGGACAGGATGGAGTGGGACTGTCTGCGTCTGTGACAGCACGGGTTTTCCTCCTTGCTCTCTGAGGGGTGGAGGATCTGCGTTTGGAAAAATGTTTCACTGGATGTGATGGTGTTTTCTGACCTATAATGTTTATTTTGACATCAACCTCAATGCCAGGCTGAGGCATGATGGCCCTCATGTCGCTCTCCTCTTCCTCTGCAGGTCTGTCTGTCTGGATGACTGGCTTCAAGTCCTCTTTCCTGGACAGATTCCTCTGTTCCTTAAATAGTTTCTGTTTGGGTTGGGGGACAGCTGTCCGTGGTAAGGTTGTCAAGGGCCAGCTCAGTCTCCTCCTCATTGGCTGACGTGTCCTGTAATCATGTGACGACACGATGTCAGTGAGCAGCAGCAGAAAAGTGATGTCAGTACAATAATATTCATCCATCATCGTCCTTTTGGAGCAAAGTGCAGTTAAAATACCTGAGAGATCAAGAGAACTAAATACATCCATAATGTAGAGTGAAATAAATTTCTGATGTTAGCAGAGCCGTAGAGTGTGCCGGACACGTTAGTGACAGTGAGAGCATGCTACTGACATCATGAGTAACAGACTTGGGTGATACTTCACATACTGTCACAGCTGTCAATACCCCATCCTATCAGAGACAGATGGGATCATCTAGATCCCAAAATAGTAGCAAAAAGACTAAATGTTTCCATGTCATAGGGCTGTAACTTTTTATTCACACATCAAAATAAATGTTTTTTTTTCTGGATGTCCTGTTCCAGAATTAGCACCTCCGTCAATCAGAAAAACATCCAGAACGTCCCCACTTCATCATTTTAGACATGAGGAATATGAAATGCTCTGTAGACTAGATTTGTGTGATATTGTCATAATTAACACATGCATTGCTGGTCAATGTTTTGTGAGGTTACAGTGACCTTGTCTTTTGACCACCTGCCTCAAATCAGTCCATCCATATGTTTTATCATGTATGTTCATATTTGAATGATGATGAAAATATGATTTGTCAGCACTAGTTAGATCTTGTTTGTAGTGAATCATACAGGGGTTGGATAACGAAACTGAAACACTGGCCAATTTAGTGTTGGAGGTTTCATGGCTAAATTTGACCCGTCTGGTAGCCAAACTTCATTGATTGCACATTGCACCAGTAAGAGCAGAGTGTGAAGGTTCAATTAGCAGAGTAATAGCACAGTTTTGCCTAAAACATTGCAATGCACACAACATTATGGGTGACATATCAGCATTCAAAAGAGGACAAGTTGTTGGTGCACGTCTTGCTGGCGCATCTGTGACCAAGACAGGAAGTCTTTGTGATGTGTCAAAAGCCACGGTCTCCAGGGTAATGTCAGCATACCACCAAGAAGGATGAACCACATCCAACAGGAGTAACTGTGGACGCTAGAGGAAGCTGTCTGAAAGGGATGTCTGAGTGCTGACCCAGATTGTACCCAAAAAACATAAAACCACAGCTGCCCAACTCACTGCAGAATTAAATGTGCTCCTCAACTCTCCTTTTTCCACCAAAACTGTCCGTCAGGAGCTCCACAGGGTCAATATCCATTGAGATCAGGCATTGAATTAAAAACTAATGGAATTATATCATTAGATTAGATTAGATTTTATTGTCCCCAAGGGGAAATTCATTTTCACAGCACTGTACATGTTCAGACATAAACAAAAACACAAACACAGACGGCACCAGATCACGGCACAAATCACAGGTGAACAGACATACATTCAGCGTGGCCTGCTATTTAAAGCAGCAATGGCTGCCGGGACCAGACTTTTCCCCGGGCAAGCCCTCTTGCATTTAAGTGTCCTGTACCTGTGCCCTGAAGGCAGTGGGGTGAAGTACTGGTTGAGTGGGTGTGTAATGTCCTGTTCTATTGTGGCTGCAATACGTGAGATGCCCCTGATATTTAGTAGGAACAAGTTGGGTGTGTGGAGACCGATTATTTTGGCAGCAGTGCTGGTGATATGAGTGAGTTTGGCCCGGTTGGTGACAGTTTACAGGTTGAAAAAGCAGGGGGAGCAGTACATGAGGATGGGCTGGATGATGCTTTGGTAGAGTAGTAAGATTAAATAGTAGATTAATTTCAGCTACAGCACTATCAGATAAACACCTAGTGCAATGTTTCCCAACCCTGGTCCTCGGAGCCCACTATCCTGCATGTTTGAGATGTCACCCTGCTCCAACACAGCCGATTAAAAGCAGTGGATCGTTATCAGGCTTCAGCAGAGCTTGATGACGAGTTGATCATTTGAATCAGGTGTGTTGGAGCAGAGTTACATCTAAAATCTTTATGCCTTATTTTCACCATATATTTGAGCATAATTCAGTGAATGGGCATCCTGTTGTATTATAACAGTATTTAAACTAATCATTCACACCATAAACTCATGTCTACAGAAATAATAAATCAGAGGAGAAAAGGGTCATTTTCCTTTAGACTTCAGTGCTAGTTTAAGTTACTTAACATCATGACAGCTCTACCCACTATTTATATACAGTCTATGTAATTGAATTAGTTTTAACAAGTATGGTTTCTATGCAGTCAGAAATGTTACAGTAACCAACAATAAGTGTGTCTTCATATTGTACAATATTTGTTGAATTATGGCAGACCTCCTGCAATAATAACACTGAGAAAGTAATGCATGAATGTGGCATTTACCTATTTTACTGCAAACACTTTTGTACTTTTGCTTGTGTACAACGTATTGCTAAAGACATTTCCTGTCAGTGAGGTATCATTGTGTTGTTGCACTGGTCCTTTTAATTCAACATGTGATGTTAGACAGTGATAATGGTATGACTGTTAATGGGATGTTAACCTGATGTGGAGCAGTGGTCTGATGGTTGTATTTGTTCTTACCTTCAGTCAGCCAAGCGCTTCAGATGGGCGTATGACCTGGCTCCTGACCCCAACGACCCCAACAGGACCCGGGTCATCCTGAAGAGGGTCACAACCCCAAAGGGCACTGGTGTCTCACCTGGTGGTGAAACCTCTCCCTCCTGTGCTAACTCCCCCTCTTGCTCATCTACTAGTGCTTCCTCTTCTAACTCTTCCTCTCACTCCTCTTCTAACTCTTCCTCTAGCTCTTCCTCTCACTCCTCTTCTAACTCTTCCTCTTACACCTCTGCTAGAACTCACATTCCTTTCATTCGTACCCCTTCTGACATCTATAACACTTTCCAAGGCTCTTCTCCCAGTCCAACAAGGTAAATATATTCAGAACACATTTCATGTCACATATTTTCGCCGTTGTAACTGAAGAAAATTCGGACACATCTAAACGTTGTGTAGTGGTGATATTGTAAATTTGTGTTATGCCTGCATAATTATTTTGTTATAACTTATTTTGATGTTTTCTAAAGCTACTCCTTCCCAGAGGAGGAGGACAATCCTTGGATCCTGGTGCCATCTCATCATCCTACAGCCATCACCCTGAGGAAGCTGAAGAGGATGATGCCTTGTGAGCCTCCAAGATCCCCCAAGACCCCTGAGGTACCCCAAGTACTAGCATTGCTATGTACTCTACCAAAAGTTGTATATGTTTTAATAAGTATGGTTTCTATGCAGTCAGAAATGTTACAGTAACCAACAATAAGTGTGTCTTCATATTGTACAATATTTGTTGAATTATGGCAGACCTCCTGCAATAATAACACTGAGAAAGTAATGCATGAATGTGGCATTTACCTATTTTACTGCAAACACTTTTGTACTTTTGCTTGTGTACAACGTATTGCTAAAGACATTTCCTGTCAGTGAGGTATCATTGTGTTGTTGCACTGGTCCTTTTAATTCAACATGTGATGTTAGACAGTGATAATGGTATGACTGTTAATGGGATGTTAACCTGATGTGGAGCAGTGGTCTGATGGTTGTATTTGTTCTTACCTTCAGTTAGCCAAGCGCTTCAGATGGGCTTATGACCTGGCTCCTGACCCCAACGACCCCAACAGGACCCGGGTCATCCTGAAGAGGGTCACAACCCCAAAGGGCACTGGTGGTGAACCCTCTCCCTCTCACTCTTCCTCTCACTAAATATATCAAGGTCTGCTGTCCTCTTCTCGATGGGCAGCTTGTACAAGGACCGCCTGCTGCCTTTCGGGGAAGAACCAAAGAACTCAGTCCACCTTGTCCACCTTCTCCAGTGACCTCAGGTTCAGGACCTTGACACAAGTCTGATAGAGCTCCTTTTCCCCAGCTGCTGACAACACCCCCGTGTCTCCTGACATTTTGTTGTTTCTCGTGACACAAGTTCAACTTTAATGTCATTAATAATAATAATAATAATTATTATTATTATTGTTATGGTTTCATGATTTCAACTCACTCGGTTATTTTATGTAATTTGGGCTTCATCATGGTAGACATACTGGAGCCTAGTATTTCCCAACCCTGGTCCTTGGAGCCCACTATCCTGCATGTTTTAGATGTCACCCTGCTCCAACACACCTGATTAAAAGCAGTGGGTCGTTATCAGGCTTCAGCAGAGCTTGATGACGAGTCGATCATTTGAATCAGGTGTGTTGGAGCAGAGCTACATCTAAAACATGCAGGATAGTGGGCCCTGAGGACCAGGGTTGGGAAACACTGTACTAGTGTACATGGTTTTACTTGATGGAGTGTAGTCCAGAAGTAAAAATTCAAAAGTTAACAAATAATGGTCTGATAGGAAGGAATTCTGTTGGTAGACTGATAAATGTTCCCTTAGCTTAAGCAGGTTAAGGGAATAAGTAGCTTGATCATATGGTAAGGTAAACGCGGCTCCACTGATTAAGTGATTTAGGCATTTAAATCTTAAGTCTTCTCCAAACGTTAAACGTGACATATTTGTCAACTCTAAGTGTAAGACTCTGATCAACTTTGGCCTCCTGCAGGCCAGGAGGATGATTGCTTTGTCCTGGAGAGAGACCGAAGTATCCTCAGCACAATCTTGGATTAGAGAGATGGCAATGTGTGTTACTCTGGAAAAGCTGACCTATGTAATAAGGGGCAAAGTAAAAGAATTTGAAGAGCTATGGACACCCTTAATGGACTTTCTCAAGCAGTAGTGGATCATGCGTTTCCATAAGATTATTTATTGATTTTTTTAATTTAAATTATGTATATATAATTTATCTTACTTTACTTATTTAATTTAATTAATTATCATTATTATTATTTTACAGTTTTATTATTATTGTTTGTATGGGTATGCAGAAGGATTTGTTTGAGAGTTACTGTGGAACTGTTTCTGTATGCTCATGTTGAAAATGAATAAAAACATTGTTCAAAAAAAACAAAAAAACCGTGACATATTTGTAAAGGCATTTATACTTTAGCAAAGGATGATAAATATTTCATCATTCACAAACACTTTAAGATGATAATGAGTGATTTGTTGCAACATCCCATCTTCATTCCATTGAAGGACGTTGCTGAACCCTCTTACTTATGTCTTACAGACTCTGGCCCAATCCCAAACTGTCCCCTACACACTCTCCCCACACACTAGCCCTCTGTTTGCAAGTCCTCGCGGAGTCTCCGCCATATCAAGGGCCGTCCCAAACCATGTAGGGCGGGGGGCGAGTGGACCATTGAGCCCTTAAATAGTGAGTCTGCATTGATGCTCACTTACGACGACTTTAGCTGGAAGTGCCACTGCAAAAAATGAAGGCGGAAACAACATGGAAAGAATGGCATTTTATCTTTAGTAAAGATTCGCAGACGGATGAGGAAACGAAGATCCAGTATCCCCAATACCCAACAGGAAGACGTTAACCAGCAGGAGAACGGAAACGAAAGGTCCACATGCAGTAAGGAGACGACGGGTTCAGTCCAGAGGAAGAAGATCGGCACAGCAACAGAGCCACAGACCAGTTTGTGACGTCTGCTTCTCTGAGACACTTGCAGCCATCCATCTAGAAGCGATTAAGTTTACTTACATGACAGAGTGATGCAAGGAAAGAAGGAACAGTGGGAAGGCAACGATCCTCCAGCGATATGTCAGGAGGATCACTCCCTGACAGGACAGAGGTGTCAAAATATAAAATAACAAAACAAAGAGACTTAAACTTAAACTGGATTAATTACAAAGAAACCACCACTAGTCTCCAGTTATTATCATGTAGACCAGCACTAATAAAACCAACAAAGAGCTTCCATTATCAGCCTCCTGCTGCTATAATGTCTTTTTTTTTTTTTTTTTTTTTTTACCATTTTAAAGTTTAGTGACATAAAGTATACGCGTATATACACACACCCACCCACGTAGACACGGGGAAAACATTTACACACTTCATGCCTGCATCTCTTTAGTTGTTTTCTGTTCCGCCTTTATTTAAATAAATGTACTATCTTTATTTAATTCCGTACTGTCCCGATTTAAGTCACTGACTTTGAGCCTAGTTGTGACAATACCTATATAAAATAATATTTTATATATATACGAGTACGTATATATACATATATATATATGTATATATACGTACACGTATATATATATATACGAGTACGTATATATACATACATATATATATATATATATATAGATATAAATGCTCCTCTCACCCTTGTAGGGTGGTATCCATGTCATGCTCAAACTCGGGTTCTCTACCAGAGTCCTGGGAGTTTGAGGGTTCTGCTCAGTATCTTCTCTGTTCCTAGGACTGCGCTCTTCTGGACTGAGGTTTCACATGTTGTTCCTGGAATCTGCTGGAGCCACTCTCCCAGTTTGGCGATCACCACCCCGAGTCCTCCTCCCACCAACAGGGACCTTGTTGGCCTTCACCTTCCACATCTGTTCCAGCTGTTCTTTCAACCCTTGGTACTTCTCAACCTTTTCGTGCTCCTTCTTTTGATGTTGGCATCAGCTGGTACCGCCACATCTATCACCACTGCCCTCTGCTACTCTTTGTCAACCACCACTATGTCCAGTTGGTTAGCCAGGAGCTGTTTGTCCGTCTGGATGCTGAAGTCTCACAGGATCTGAGGCCTGTTGTTCTCAACCACCTTCGGTGGCATGTCCCATTGGGATTTGGGTACTTCTAGTCCATACTGGGTACAGATGTTCCTGTACACTATCCCAGCCACCTGGTTGTGCCTCTCCATATACGCTGATCCAGCTAGCATCTTACATCCTGCTACCATGTGCTGGACTGTCTCAGAGGCCTCCTTACACAGTCTGCACCTAGGGTCTGGTCTACTGTTGTAGATCCTGGCCTCTATATTCCTCGTGCTCAGGGCCTGTTCTTGTGCTGCCATGATCAGTGCCTCTGTGCTGTCTGTCAGCCCAGCATTTTCCAGCCATTGGTAGGTCTTCTTGATATCAGCCACTTCCTCTATCTGACGGTGGTATATGCCATGTAGGGGCTTGTCCCTCCGTGTTGTCTGCTCCTCACCCTCCTCACACTCTTCAGGTTTCTGCTGCCTGAGGCTTTCACTGAGCAGTTCGTCTTTTGGAGACATTTTCCTGATGTATTCTTGGTTTTTCGATGTTTCATCCTGGACAGTGGCTCTGATGCTCACTAGTCCTCGGCCCTCCTCTTTCCGCTTAGTGTACAGCCTCAGGGTGCTGGACTTGGGGTGAAACCCTCCATGCATGGTGAGGAGCTTCCTTGTCTTGGTATCTGTGGCTTCTATCTCCTCCTTTGGCCAGCTTATGATCCCAGCGGGGTATCTGATGACTGGTAGTGCGTACATGTTGATGGCTCGGACTTTGTTCTTACCATTCAGCTGACTCCTCAGGACTTGCTTTACTCTCTGGAGATATTTAGCTGTGGCTGACTACTGCGTGGCCTCCTCATGGTTTCCATTAGCCTGTGGGATACCAAGGTATTTGTAGCTGTCTTGGATGTCTCCTATCCTGCCCTCTGGTAGGTCCACCCCTTCAGTTCTGATCATATTGCCTCTCCTCGATACCATCCGGCCACACTTGTCCAATCCGAATGACATCCTATGTTGTCGCTGTAGATCCTGGTGATGTGGATCAGTGAGTAGATTTCTCGCTCATTCCTGGCATACAGCTTGATGTCATCCATGTAGTGCAGGTGGCTGATTGTTGCTCTACTTCGGAATCGGTATCCGAAGCTGCTCTTTGTGATGATCTGACTGAGGGGGTTCAGACCTATGCAGAACAGTAGTGGTGATAGTGCATCCCCTTGGTGTATGCCACACTTGATGGTGACTTGGGCGATCGGCTTTGAGTTGGCCTCTAGGGTCGTCTTCCACATTCCCATGGAGTTCTTTCTGTGCCCCGCTCATGTATTGAGCCATATGCCTACTCATCTTATCACAGGACACATAGAGACAGACAACCACTCACACTCACATTCACACCTACGGACAATTTAAATGAACCAATTAACCTAATCCCCATGCATGTTTTTGGATGGTGGGAGGAAGCCGGAGTACCAGAGAGAACCCACACAGACATGAGGAGAACATTTCACCGTGTACACATCGGACTTCAGCCACAACTCTGGGAGCTGTCACCTCCAGAAGTTCTCTGACGACACAGCTATTGTTGCATGTGTGTCCGAGGGGGACGATCGGGAGTACAGGACCGTCATCACTGACTTTGTCGACTGGTGTGAGCATAACCACCTTCAGCTCAACGCCAGTAAGACCAAGGAGATGGTCATTGACTTCTGCAGGAGGAAGACACCCCAGACAGCATCCATGCCTGGACATTGAAATGGTGGAGAGCTTCAGGTACCTGGGTGTTCACCTCAACAATAAACTGGACTGGACTCACAACACAGATGTCCTGTGTAAGAGGGACCAAAGTCGTCTCCACCTGCTGAGGAGACTGAGGTCCTTTGGATTCTGCAGGACTCTGCTCAGGACCTTTTATGACACTGTGGTGGCATCTGCAGTGTTTTCTGCAGTGGTCTGCTGGGGAGTAGGGAGCACAGAGAGAGACATGAAGAGACTGAACAGGCTGGTGAGGAGGACCAGCTCTGTCCTGGACTGCTCCCTGGACTCCATAGAGGAGGTGGGTGACAGGAGGATGTTAGCTAATCTCACATCCATCATGGACAACACCTCTCACCCTCTGCATGGGACTGTGGAGGCTTTAAGCAGCTCCTTCAGCTGCAGACTGAGACTTCCACTCTGCAAGAAGGAGCGCTACCGCAGGTCATTCATACCATCAGCAATAAACCTTTACAACATCAGCATCACAGGCTGATGTAAACTCAATCTGGACTCATCTCCATCACTGTCATTGTTATTGTCATTGTCGTCACACTATCACTTTGCACTAACATAAGTACAGCTAACTTGCACAGTAACTTTCACTGTTTCTAACATTTTATAATTTAAAATCATATCCTTACATTTTGTTTCATTTACTATTAGAAAATATTTTAATGCATACTGTAAATATGTATTGTTACCTATTCTACTATTTAATTTGTTATTTTATTGTATTTCTTACTAATAACTTGCTTTATTTCCTCCATTGGATCAATAAAAACTATTCTACTTTACTGTGATGAAAGTAGTCCATCAGCTCTTTGAATGCCTTGTTTCACAAACATTCATCAGAGCATTATTTATTATAAAGAACATGAAGACTGTAATACAGTGTTGCATGTATCACATTCAAGTGAACACATATAAAAGCAAATATCTGTGTCAGTCTTGACTTTTGAATGTAAAATATTTCCAGTGCGTATTTTGCATTTAGTTTTCATTCCCACTGTGAAAAGGTCTTCAGTCTTTAAATTAGCTGTCATCCAAATCCCTCTGAATGTCCATCAATTACAGAATCAATCTGTTGACAAAATCTGGCATTCGTTGACATGGTTTGTATCTTCCTATCTGAAAGATGACAGTCCAGAGAAGGTTCAGAACACACACCATGGTTGAGGGATGATACAGTATCTGAAAACTGTCCATCAATGTTAAAGGGCATTTAAAGGCACTTCAGCATGTCATTATTCCTGCAGCATATGTTTCTGTTTGTAGAAAAAAAATCTTCTCATGTTGCTTTTAATCTATTTTGTGTTATTTATGTGTTCAGGACTGCTCTGTGGTGTGACGGCAGCATCGAGTGGCTCCATAATCTGACAAGTTTAAATCCTTCATAAAGGGTATTATGGTGGAACACTACTGCTACTTGATAACACACCTTTGTACAGAGCTTAACTCATGCATTACTCCTCGACAGATGTTTCCCACAGCCGGTAATCAGTATTAGTGATGACCAAAATTTATTTATTTTACTCTTTAATCAAATACCTTTAATGCTAAAATATAATTATTGTTTTAAAATTTACTGTTATACAGAAAGAACCTGAAAAAAAAATCTCACAACACATTTGTGAATTCAGTTTAAAATCCTCACTCCTGTTCAAAATGGTGAAGAGTGGGGATGTCAGTGAGGAAGAAAAAGAAAGCGACATGGTCGTTGAGACCAATGGGGCAAGTCAAATAAATTTCAGCACAGAGCGTTAAAGGTAGGGTTGGTAATTCTGTTCCATAATGTATTTTATGTTTGTGTTTATTTGTTGAATTATGTGCCAACTGTAATCAACAAATCAAAAATCTTTTCAGGAACATTCTAACAGGTTTCCCACACATCCTGGAAAACCTGGAAAATTAGAAAAAAGGTCAAATGTCCTGGAAATGGTTCAGTTATCCTGGAAAAGTATTTCTGCTAACAGGGTTTTAACCCATTTGCATTCACTTACAAACATGGGGAGGATAAAGGACTTTCCAGGATTAATTAACCATTTCCAGGACATTTGATCTTTTTTCCCTCATTTTCCATATATTTTCAATTTTTATATCAATTTCCAGGTTTTCTGGGACATGTGGGAAAGCCTGTCCAGTCAGTTTTGGATCTTTCTTAAATGTAGCGCACTCTTGCTAGCTTCTCAGCATTACCAACCCTACCTTTAAATGTAACTCCACGCTGTGACATCAGCGGTGGACCAGCTTCCTCCTGCCGCTGACTCGTGTCCACAGGCTCCGGGCTGTCTGTGCGATGGTCATCCTGCAGGGCAGCCGGAGGCTCCTCAGAGGCTCCCTGATACATGTCAGTAACCCTGGCTCTGAGGGCTGCCCCAGGTACTCATGGGAAACATAGTTGATTCTCCTCAGCTGCTTGTTGTAGTAGTTCCTCAGGTCGCAGAGCTCTTCGGCTGCAGTGTCAGAGATGATGGAGACCGTGTCGCCTCGTGGGGATGGACAGGATGGAGTGGGACTGTCTGCGTCTGTGACAGCACGGGTTTTCCTCCTTGCTCTCTGAGGGGTGGAGGATCTGCGTTTGGAAAAATGTTTCACTGGATGTGATGGTGTTTTCTGACCTATAATGTTTATTTTGACATCAACCTCAATGCCAGGCTGAGGCATGATGGCCCTCATGTCGCTCTCCTCTTCCTCTGCAGGTCTGTCTGTCTGGATGACTGGCTTCAAGTCCTCTTTCCTGGACAGATTCCTCTGTTCCTTAAATAGTTTCTGTTTGGGTTGGGGGGGACAGCTGTCCGTGGTAAGGTTGTCAAGGGCCAGCTCAGTCTCCTCCTCATTGGCTGACGTGTCCTGTAATCATGTGACGACACGATGTCAGTGAGCAGCAGCAGAAAAGTGATGTCAGTACAATAATATTCATCCATCATCGTCCTTTTGGAGCAAAGTGCAGTTAAAATACCTGAGAGATCAAGAGAACTAAATACATCCATAATGTAGAGTGAAATAAATTTCTGATGTTAGCAGAGCCGTAGAGTGTGCCGGACACGTTAGTGACAGTGAGAGCATGCTACTGACATCATGAGTAACAGACTTGGGTGATACTTCACATACTGTCACAGCTGTCAATACCCCATCCTATCAGAGACAGATGGGATCATCTAGATCCCAAAATAGTAGCAAAAAGACTAAATGTTTCCATGTCATAGGGCTGTAACTTTTTATTCACACATCAAAATAAATGTTTTTTTTTCTGGATGTCCTGTTCCAGAATTAGCACCTCCGTCAATCAGAAAAACATCCAGAACGTCCCCACTTCATCATTTTAGACATGAGGAATATGAAATGCTCTGTAGACTAGATTTGTGTGATATTGTCATAATTAACACATGCATTGCTGGTCAATGTTTTGTGAGGTTACAGTGACCTTGTCTTTTGACCACCTGCCTCAAATCAGTCCATCCATATGTTTTATCATGTATGTTCATATTTGAATGATGATGAAAATATGATTTGTCAGCACTAGTTAGATCTTGTTTGTAGTGAATCATACAGGGGTTGGATAATGAAACTGAAACACTGGCCAATTTAGTGTTGGAGGTTTCATGGCTAAATTTGACCCGTCTGGTAGCCAAACTTCATTGATTGCACATTGAACCAGTAAGAGCAGAGTGTGAAGGTTCAATTAGCAGAGTAATAGCACAGTTTTGCCTAAAACATTGTAATGCACACAACATTATGGGTGACATATCAGCATTCAAAAGAGGACAAGTTGTTGGTGCACGTCTTGCTGGCGCATCTGTGACCAAGACAGGAAGTCTTTGTGATGTGTCAAAAGCCACGGTCTCCAGGGTAATGTCAGCATACCACCAAGAAGGACGAACCACATCCAACAGGAGTAACTGTGGACGCTAGAGGAAGCTGTCTGAAAGGGATGTCTGAGTGCTGACCCAGATTGTACCCAAAAAACATAAAACCACAGCTGCCCAACTCACTGCAGAATTAAATGTGCTCCTCAACTCTCCTTTTTCCACCAAAACTGTCCGTCAGGAGCTCCACAGGGTCAATATCCATGGCCGGGCTGCTATAGCCAAACCTTTGTTCACTCGTGCTAATGCCAGAGGTATTCAATGGTGCCAGCAGTGAAAATCTTGGGCTGTGGACAATGTGAAACATATATTGTTCTCTGATGAGTCCACCTTTACTGTCTTTCTCACATTCGGGAGAGTTATGGTGTGGAGAAGCCCCAAAGAAGCGTACCACCCAGACTGTTGCATGCCTAGAGTGAAGCATGGGGGTGGATTGGTGATGGTTTGGGCTGCAATATCATGGCATTCCCTAGGCCCAATACTTGTGCTAGATGGACACGTCACTGCCAAGGACTACCGAACCATTCTGGAGGACCATGTGCACCCAATGGTTCAAACATTGTATCCTGAAGGCGGTGCTGTGTATCAGGATGATAATGCATCAATACACACAGCAAGACTGGTGACAGAGTGGTTTGATGAACATGAAAGTGAAGCTGAACATCTCCCATGGCCTGCACAGTCACCACATCTAAATATTATTGAGCCACTTTGGGGTATTTTGGAGGAGTGAGTCAGGAAACGTTTTCCTCCACCAGCATCACGTAATGACCTGGACACTATTCTGCAAGAAGAATGGCTCAAAATCCCTCTGGCCACTGTGCAGGACTTGTATCTGTCACTCTGAAGATGAACTGATGCTGTATTGGCCGCAAAAGGAGGCCCTACACCATACTAATGAATTAATGTGGTCTAAAACCAGGCGTTTCAGTTTCATTGTCCAACCCCTGTACTTAGCTTACACATAATCAAATAACATGTGGTCCAGCAGCAGTGCAGTGAATAGCTGTCATCACAAAACTAATTCTTTTGTAAATAGGCAGCATCTCTACAATATTGGTCAGCAGCGCAATCATGTTATGAGCTAATGGAAAATTCTGGAAGAGTTTTAAAGGTAAAAAATACGAGATCTGGATCATTCTGTTTCAACACTAATGCATCTCCAACAAATTTATTAGCCCACCACCCAGTGTCAGAAGTTTCTGTAATGGTGTATGCAAGCTCTTTAATCAAAATGAATCTTCTATTAATTTTCAAATTTACTATTTTACAAAAAAAAAGTAGAAAAAATATCAAAGCACATTATTCTTATTATTTATTGATAGAGATGTTAAATTCTTCAGTTATTTCTTGTCATTCTTGAAGTGTAAAATGTGTTTTAGTGGTTGTTTGTTATTCTGGATTCATTTCTGACTTCTCAGTGAATTCCAGTGTTCTGGATCAAATTTGGGTCTAAAAAGGTAAATTCAGTTTAAATTCCTCACTCCTGTTCAAAATGATGAAGAGTAGTGAACTAAGTAAGGAACAAAGAGTTCAGTTAAAGTGAAGGAAATGATGCTGGAGAATCTTTGATGCTGCTCTGATATATCTGTAAAAACCCTAAAAAAAAAAAAAAGCCCTCCTTTCATCCCCCAAGCCTGTTGTTAGTAATAATTAGATAATAGCATGCTTATAAACAATGTTAAATGACAGAAACACTGATTTTCAGAGTTTATTAACATTCAGCAGTCCAAATGTGTCTGAGTCAAACATGAAGGAAACGTAGGGACATGTTGCCATGCCAACAGAAGCAGCACAGAACAGAATAAAGAATGATGGACTGTACTTCATCAGCTTGTCTTCAGGACAGGGCTAGGTTAGGGGGGCTCTGTCTTGATTTTCTTGGACGCAGGGGCGTCTCCACCACTGTGACCTGATCTCTTTGCCTCTTTGGCCTTGCCCTGGACATTCTCAGCTTTAACCTGCGGGTCATTAACAACAGTGATCACTGGAGACGGTCCCAAAATCTACAAGGAGTGGACAAGGGAACATTTGAGAGGAGGACACTCAAGTCTGGACATGGACATAAACAGAGTTTTTACAGTCCTGTAGCTGCCACAGAGGTCTGATTCTTTTCTTCCTTTTTCTGAACACATGATGTATTGATGCTCTCAGGGTGGAAGGAACATTTCACCCAGTAGAACAAAAAGTGTTTCTGAACAGGATTACCAACTACCAATTTATAGTTTTCATTCTTTCACTCAATCATTCATTCTGAGACCAAACAGTGTGATATCAGCTGTAACGGCCATATGAGAGCAAAGCAAGTCTGGCCCAGCTCATTCTCTCATGACTCCTCCATGGCTTTACATAGCAAATGTTCTATTAGTTGTATCATCTTACAACAATGCTCTGGATATTGAATTTAACTGACTTTTAATTTCATTACCAATTTCAGCATCATGGTTTGAGTATCATGATGGGAATGTAAGTAGGGTAAGTAAGAAAAAAGCAATACTTCACATTTATTATTTTTGCTCGTACATGTGGTCTATGGAAGTAATAATTATGTGGCCTCATACCGTTTCAACAGCTGTGCAGTTGATGGTGGCAAAATTAGATTAATCTACATCAATCTATGATTAGTTCCTAATGACTATTATCAGTAGCGGTGTGGTAGTGGAGATGATTTATCTCATGATAACGGTCAAAACACAAAAATCCTGGAATCACTAAACAAACAGAGTTTTCCAGGCAGTGCAGAAGGAGTAAAGTCACAACATTGAGCATCACTTCATGACTGAGCTGATTCATGATTTAAGACTTACCTTTGTGGACTTTTAGAAACAATTAGAAAACATGACAACATTTGAAAATGACACGATGGAGAAGTGGTTAGAAATCACAGATCACATGACAGAATCAGACAGAGGCCTGTCATCTACTGTAGTTACAGTATGTATTCGTTTCCACAGATCAACTGGTTCTGCAGTATACAGTGGTCAATATGCCTAGCTGAACCACTAACAGCATGTCAGTCAAAAAGTGGAAGTTAAATTACACTACTCTGCTAACATGGGAATGTAGCCAAAATGAATACTTTTTGCATAATCTGGATAGAGCTGTGGTTAAATAGCAAATCAAGATCCTTTATGATCCTATACTACACTTTTAAATAACTAACTCAAATAATATAACCCGAGTGTTTCTAACTCTGCTTAAGAGCAAGGAGGAATAAAAGTTCAACCAGGCTACAGTTACATCAATCAGTCATAATATTATGTCCCCCCGTTTGACCTCTGACCCCTGAAGGTTTATTCTGTGGTATGTCACTCCTTTCTATCTTCAGCAGCATTAACTTCTCTGCTCTGTTGGATCAGACCACCAGGACCAGCCTTCACTCCCCACCTGCATCACTGATCCTTGTCTTTCCATCCATCCATTATCTCCCTCTTATCCTCTCATAGGGTGGGGTGGGGGGTTGGAGCCTATCCCAGCTGTCTTAGGGTGGAAGGCAGGGTACACCCTGGACAAGTCTCCAGTTCATCACAGGACACATAGAGACAGACAACCACTCACACTCACATTCACACCTACGGTCAATTTAAATTAACCAATTAACCTAATCCCCATGCATGTTTTTGGATGGTGGGAGGAAGCTGGAGTACCAAAGGGAACCCACACAGACATGAGGAGAATATGCAAACTCCACACAGAAAGACCCCGGGCTGGGAATCGAACCAAGTACCTTCTTGCTGTGAGGCGACAGTAGTAACCACTACACCACCACAGTGGTCCTTGCCATGACTAAATGTTCATTTGATACCTTATACAGTATATCCCTGGAGCCATGATGAGTGATCAGTGTTATGTCTGGTCTGTGTATGTCATCTCACTCTCAGTGACTCACCTCAGTAAATCCAACCACTGTCCTCCTCATCTTCATGCTCACTGTGTGACTCTGCTTCTTCAGCAGGGGAACTTTTCGGCCCAGCTTCACATAGAAGTAGGTGGTGTATGGAGTGAAGCTGAAATCCTCTCTGAGGGCGACAGACAGAATTACAAATTCATGACAGACTCAGTCTTGATGATCTCAGAATGTTAGGTGGGTAGAGAGGTCGTCCTTTAACTGCAGGGTCATGGTTTTGATCCCATGCTCCTACTGTCTCCTTGCTGTTGTCTATTTAAGTAAGGCTAAGTTTCATCTACGTACCTTTGAGGATTGTGATAAAGTATGTGTTACTTGAGTAGCTGTTCACCTCAACAATAAACTGGACTGGACTCACAGCACAGATGTCCTGTATAAGAACAGCCTTTGGAGTTTGCAGGACTCAGGTACAGAATCCAACGTTCCCTAAACTTTATATCTGATTTATTTGACATGCTTTTATTACGATTCTGAACGGTTGCACTCTAATTAAACACACGTTAGACCAAGGTATTATGGTGTGGATTTTACAGTACTTCCTGTTGCTCTCACAGCAACAAGCAAACAACATAAAAATGTTTGTCTTAAGAGTTGTTTCAGTCTTTCTTCAGATAAAGTCAATGCACGTTACGTCTGCAAGTTTGCATGTCTGTTCTTGTGATTACAGTAAGGAACAGAGCATTGTGTGATTTCTACTGATATGAGTCACGAAAGAAGAGAAACATCTACAACTTCTAAACCTTTTCACGAATCGTGAAAAGTAAGCTGCAGACAGACTCCACCCTCCTAGGAGGAGCTACTAGCGATGGGTCCGTCAGCGCATGTGTCGAGCTCATAGAGCGAAACCCTGCGTCAGTGCGCGTATCGCTTTAAGAAAAAGTCACGTGACCGATACAGCGAATGTTTTGTGTGTCACTGAGGCACCAAACTGTGTTTATAAGATAGCACATCTGTCAACGGGATGCATCTCTGCCAAAAGAAATCATTGCATTTTGGACGTACAACTCTCCGTTCAAGCCATGGCATGGAGCCGTCAGAAAGAAAGAGAAAGGTGTGTGGGATCATTTTGATCTTAAATCACCAAACAAGGTATTTGTTTTTATTTCATTGTGGTCCTCTCAGTTAGTGCTTGATCTATCAGAGTTCAGATCCAATTTGAAGTGATTCTTAGTTTAGATTACTCATTTAATTTTCTGCAGGTTAAATGCTGCATTTGTTCAAAGGAACTATCATACATAAATAAAAGCACCTCCTCAGTGATGAGGCACTGAACAGCAAGGCATGAAAAAGAAGAGGCCACAAACACACCTACAATAAACACAGGTAGGCCGATAGAGAACGTGAACGTGATGTCATGTTGCTGTGCAATTTGCAAACGCTCCTGTTTCTAAATAAAAATGCATAAACCCACCCTTGTCCCCTTCAATGACGTGTTCACAAGCACTCAAACTTTGAGTTTTACAAAACTTTCACAAATTTTACATTTTCCCTTATTCCCTTGCTATTTTTTGTCAATTCTGCTTTTGACACACTGTATTAGGCAGTGACATTACATTGGTTATATTCAGAATAATTGAAATACACACACTTTTCTTTCATCGTTTTTTAACCACTTGGTGTCCATATGTCAGAAGGACTGAAATTGCTTCAGTGGCACAGTCTTTATTCATGCTGCCTGCAATGATTTATTAAGTCCAGCAGATGTCGACCTTGAGTGATACACTAACACAGTGTCAACACAGTATCGACACAGGTGTCACACACCCCATGAGGCATCATCAACCCATCACTAGGAGCTACTACCATCAGAAAAAAGACTTTTTTAACACCAGCATCACTGACTAATCTTAACACAACTGGACTCAGTTTGTTTACATGCACTATCCTTTTGCAAGGAAAATTTTTTCCAACTGAAAATTCTGTTCAATTAACAGAAAAAATAATTAAATATTTTTTAGTGAGTTCAGTGTTAAAAAGGTGGTCCAGTGGGACTGAATAACCAATCAGTGGCCAGCAGAGGGCACACTTCCTCAACAAAGATAAGCTCACCAACAGCATGGAGAGGAGTCCAAAGACGTTTTCAATCAGTGTTTTAAAACCACACACTTAGCACTAATGCATAACAGCTAAATTGTGATTAGTGGCTCCATAAAACGCTTAAGTAGCCTTCTTGTTTGAGGTCATATTTATGGCCATGAATGCTGTAACTACTGCAGCCAGAGTCTGTATGAATCTGTCTGTATGCATCCTGAATATATTCAGGATGCACTGTATCATTTTGAATAAAGAGCTTGTACATACTTAAAGGATTAACCATTGCAAAAATATATTTTAGTAATAAGCAATACTGTTAATTTAGGACAGAGCTGGTCCTACAGCTGACACTGTACACATATTTCTATATTTCCTGTTACTGCACTTATGTTTTTACATGTTCTATAAATAAACTAAACTTGAACTTGCAATAGAAACAAATGTAAAATGGGCTCTCTTCCAAGAATAAATGGTATTAAAAAGCTGAATTTATGGAAGATCTGCAACATTTTAAATGTTGAATGGAGCTACTAGGTGAAAGTATGAGTGAGAATTCAATGATGGTTAGGTATGTGAGGGGAGAAGGGGGGAAGGGGGGAAGGGTTGGTGGAACAGTAATAAATTTTTTTTCCCCTCCAGTAGGGGAGCATCTAGTCACCTGAGGTATTCCTGCAGCAGCAGCTGCACTATCACAGCTTCAGCCTGCGGCCTGGACAGAGTGGTGATCTGGGTCATCTTCCTGTGTTTGACTGGTCCTTTCCCCATCCAGGCCTCCATCAGCTTCAGAGGAGTCAGCCTCTCATCCATGGAGACTGCTAGCTCCAAGATCTGCACCACCTGCTTGGCATGCTGGGTAATGTCCACAGTGGTGTATTCTGAGGGGGACAGAGTTCAAGGGTCAAACTTACGGTTTTCAAATTTACGGTCATATATGCACAGCTCACATCACTATGATCTCATGCACACACACACACACACACCTTTTGCATGGCGGCAGGTGTCACACATCTGGTTGCACCCTGCATTGTCCCAGACCTCGTCGAAATGATGAGCCATGAGAGAGCGACGACACCTTCAAAGAGCAGACATTAGCCTCAGCAGACATTCAAGCCATCAATGCCACACTGTGTGAAGTACTGAGACCGCATGTGTGTGTGTGCGCTACCTGTCAACACTCTGGCAGAACTCGACCATCTTCAGCAGCTTCTGCTGACCAACGTTCTCCATCACCACCATGGTGCTGACCTTGAAGATATCAGCGAAGCCGTAGTAGACGATGCAGTCTGTCTGGCAGTCGTCTCGACCTGGAGAAGCACAGCCGAAGGGATGTTCAGGCACTACAGCAGCGTTAAAAAGTGTCCTGGTGGAGGTGAAAGGAGTCTACCTGCACGTCCACTCTCCTGGTAGTAGTTCTCGATGGATTTACTAATGGTGTGGTGGATGACAAATCTGACATCAGGCTTGTCGATGCCCATGCCAAATGCCACTGTAGCCACCACCACCTGCAGAACAACACAGGCACTGTAACATGTTCAAATGTGCATAGCTGTAGTGAGAACTACAGTCCATGGCTGCAGGAAGAGGCAAGGCCAACACTAACTACTATAGCTGGTCACAGCACATACTGAGGGTGTGCACCCAGCAAAACCCAGCCAGCACTGGAGAGGCTCCTCCAACTCTGAGTTGCTGGTAGGCTGTGCAAACCCCACTACTAACTATTTTCAGTTCATTAAGAAACTATGGCCTACCTAGACTGGGAAGTAAAAAAAAAAAAAACAAAAAACTTTTCCTTCTCTATCAATCAGCAAAAAGCTGTAGGAAGACATGTTTGAGTTAATTTGCAATGTGAATATTGCACAGAGCAACAGAGCCAGCCCAAGGCATAAGCTAACTAAGCACCTGCTTAGAGCACCCAGGTCTCTAGTGGGTCCCCAAGAGTGCCAAAAAAGGGAGAATAAGGAGAATGATTCGAGATTCAGAGAGGCCCCTAATACACTCCTGACCAATATTTAAACCAGTTGAAAAACTGCAAGAATTCACATCTTAAGAAGATTCTAAGTAGTGCTTCAAAATGCAAAAAGAAGAAATAAGTAAGCAATTTACTGGAAACAACCATTAAATAATAAAAAATAGGCTGATCAAAAGTTCAAGACCACATATAAAAAAAACAAAAACAAAACTCGCCTCTGCACAATCTGAAGCTCCATTGTTCCATTGAAGGAAAAATCCCTCCAGATCATGATGGCGCCCCTTCCACTGTGCTGTGTAGAAAATATCTCAGGTGGGCTCTCCTTGTCATGCCAGTAACGTTGGAAGCCATCAGGACCGTCAAGGTTAATTTTTTTTCTTTCTTCCACCTTTCAATGTCCCATGTTTGGTGCTCTCCTGCAAACTCCAAAGACGAGGCCTTTGAAGTAGGGTTGCCAACTGTCCCCTATTTGCCGGGACGTCACGTATTTGAGCCAAAAGAGGCGTATCCCGGACAGGACACTGTTTGTCCCTGCAACACGGGTAAAGGGAAGATGCATATATTTTTTTCTCTCTGTGCGCCATGCATTGTGTGTCTGGCTGCCTGCCTGCATGGCCAGCTGTATCTACGGGCACTGGGACTGCTCAGTTGACAGGGTAGGCAGGCACAGCTTCAGTCTATGGCTGCAGCACTTACGTGCTTATGTGAATGTGACTCAGTCCCAGTGTGTGAGTGCATACGTGCGCGCTGTACTGTGTAGCGAGCGACTAGCGGCGAGGCAGGCAGCTGTTGGAGAGGAAGTGGAGAGATAGGGAGAAGGCAGACACTGTCCGCAGTGCTGTTAATTTTCCAAATAAGTAGGCAACAACCAAAAAATGTTTGCACAACTTAGTTGCACTATCAGGCCTACTCCTACATTGTTTACTGCTGTTACATTGTTTTTGCCATTGTTTTAAAACGGTTAAAATCCAGAAGAAGAGACAGCAATTGTTAAATGTTATTTTGCAAAAAATAAATATATACTTGAATGATAACGGTCTCACATGTATGCCTCAAATACAAACTGATCATGAGTTGTTATTACAATCTTGTTACTGTAAGAGTAATGCAGTAGCCTAATGTGTTTGTATAGTCTGTAATAGGTATAACTGTGTCAAAATGCTGTTATATATGCGTTTTTTGACCTTCTTGCTTTCTAATCACACTGCCTGTTTATACCCTTCCTCACCCATCTTACCTCATTCTGTCTATCATCTGTCTCCCCCTGAATTCACAAAGGTGCAGCACTTTCCTCTCTGGTTCATTATAAGAAAATCTAATAAAAAAAAAAAAAAAAAAAAAAAATGACAGCTTTGTTTCCAAAGCGGGCTGATAACAGTAACACACATGCACAATTTTTTTTTTTTTTTTTTTTGCAAGATTAAAATAAAAAAAAAGTAGACACCTCCCATTTTGCGGTGTTGGGATGGGAATAGGTGCTGACAAAAACAAAACAAAAAAAAAAACAAAACTGTCTTCTAGGGATGGGGAAAAATATCGATATGGCAACAAATCATGATACTTTGTCTTCCGATAATATTGTAATATCGCATCAACTTTTAATGTCTTAATGTCACTTTTTTGTAAATCCTGTAAATCCAGGACGACTTTTGCTCCTCCGCGCTGCAAGGTGTCGCTACTGTGCTGTGCGAGGCAGTCGAAAAAGTCGACAGTAAAAAAGCAGAAGAGAGCAGTAAGCTTTATGGCGGCCGCAGCAAAACAAAGCTGACTGTGGAGGCACTTTGGCTTTAATACAAAAGAACGTATTCATGCGCTGTGTGCCGATGTCCGACAAAAATAGAAGCTCTGACAATTTGTTTCGGCAGGTGTCGGCACGTCGGTGGCGTTCCACATTCAGTGAAAATTGACACATTGACTTGAATGGAAACGTATCAGGTCCAACAAAACGTCGGCATCGTTACGCGTCCGGTGGAAATCAGGGGTAACAGGCGTTGTTTTTTATTAAATAAAAAGCAACACTAAAACAATTTCAGAGTCTAATGTTCTGCTATCATTTCTCCTCTCCTCTCCTGAGCTGGTAACAAATGGGGGCTCATCCAGTTTGTCATGCATGTGAAATGCATGCAGCTGACTAAATAATGGCATCACTTGTGGTAAAGTTCTGTGGAAGAACCGTCCAGGGCTGTGTTTGATGTGTTGACCAAGAGCCAGTTGATTCAGCATTCTCTCAGGGAGAGAGCAGCTGGAAGTTTGGAAGACTCGTGTAAGTATGAAAGTATAAAAGCTTCAGTCTTAAAAGCATACAAGTTCATTCCTGAGGCTTATCGGCAACGTTTTAGGAACACAAGAAAGCGGTCAGATCAGTCCAATGTGGAGTTTCTCTATCTCTGTCCATATTAATAACACTGCTCACCCTGCTCACCCTATCAATAGGCCGAGAGGGGCCTCTTTGGACAACCTGTTAGTTATCTCTACCATCTCCTCCCCTCATCCCTCCTCTCTCAACATGCCTTTCTCTGATCATATGCATATTCATATTGGTTTCATCAATATCAAATCAATCAATAACAAGGCTCCTCTTATCAATGACATGATTGTTAACCATGGAGTTGATATACTAGGGTTGTGTGAAACCTGGCTAAAACCAAATGGGGTCCTTCCTCTAGTTCAAGCTATCCCACCTAACTATTCCTTTTCACATATTGCCAGATCAGTGAAAACCATGGGGGTGTCGGCATAATCTTCAGTCCAAGTCATAAGCTGTCATCCTGTGCGATTCTCTCTGCGCGCTCCTCCACTACAACTGGTCTGGGTTCCTTCTACTTAGCCATGCTTCATCGCCCACCAGGACCTTATTCCTCTTTTCTGGATGAGTTCTCTGATTTTCTTTCTGACCTTGTGACCCACATGAATAACATCATCATTTTTGGCGACTTTAATATACATATTAACCATAGAACTGACCCACTGACCAAAGCCTTCACTTCATTAATAGATACTTTTGGCTTTGTTCAGCTGGTCCATGAACAATCACACTCTAATGGCAACACACTGGACCTTGTACTTACATGTAGGATTAACATGTAAGATGTAACATTTGTCATATCCTTCAACACTATCACATCACTGCCTTGTTAAATTCAGAGTTGACTTGTTTCATCAGCGATCAAGCCATACTGACACCTTTAGTAGCCGCCGAATTGATGATTCCACCATTAACAAACTTACTGCTCTGCTCCCTGTCTCTCTTGCTTCTTTGCCAGAACAATCTACTTCTCTTGATGTAGATTCAGCAAAGCTTATCCAAGCTTCTATTAGACGGGTGCGTGAGGTACAAAAGAAGCCCAGACCATGCAATTGTCGAAAACATGATCATGTTGAAGAGTCGGGCTGATTTTTTTCAATAGTGCACAGCAAAAAATGGTTTTGGGACTCTGAGGAGTATGAACCGTCAATAACTAAGAAAGGAAATACATGGCGTGGCAGGAAATTACCTACTGTTTAAATGCGCAACTGAAGTTTTATAATAATGCTAAACGTCAAATTTGTTTTTTAAAGTAAGGATATGTGTTCCACAGTATATGTATGACCTGTCAGTAGGAGAGAGGAAACGCTACAGTCTGACATGTAGGAGACCTGCGTTCAATAGCCACACAGAGCAGATGATAATGTGTCAAAAAATTTCATATTTATAGAGCAGTTTTGTCAGTTGGAATTTCTTTTTAATGTGTAAACGTACTTGCACTTCAACTAATATGCCAAACTGCGATATATTTGAAAAGGAGTGGTGTTAATAATGTGAAGAGGACTGCTTTGCAGGTTAAGATAAAGCATAAAACATTTTGCAGAGTGGTCAAGTGTTAATGTTAGGCCTAGCTGATATTCATAAGTTCTTTAATGATATGAATAATAGTAAATAGGTTAAATATAAGTTCAATAGCATGGCATTGATTAACACTTGTTTAATATGTGACAAATGTAAGATAGAGAAACTATAACAAATACTTTCCTCAAGTATAAACTTTGCATCCATTTGAATCGATCACGTGCACCCCGAATGATTTACGGGACACACAACCACTCAGCCAACACCCCGGTAATACATCATAGAAACATTATTATATTTGAAGATATCATCATGACAACAACATTAATTAAAATACTTTAAATTATTGGAAGTTCTCCAAAACTGACCAAGAATGTAAGGTAAATTATTTTTTTGCGGATGTCTCCTTTAATTTCAGACAACACGGACAATCACACGGGGAGCTAGAGGAACTGATTGTTTGATACTCTGTTTACTACAGGCACGTATTCTTTGTAACGCCGCTAAGCCTAAGCCTGATAGTTAACCTGCCACAGAGCAGGTTAGCTCAGAAGCATATGTTACCCCAGTAACTCAGCTGAGATTCTTGTTAGCAAGAGTGATGGAACCGAACTCTCGCTAAAACTAGCGGGGCTTATCTAAGTTAGCAAGGATTTACGGTTAGCGCGGTTGATGGAACACCCCCCAAGGCTGAGTTTGGGGCAATACACTTTGAATACAATACTGTTGGACATCCGAGACCTAAATAACGTTACAGAAAAAGTGTATAACATGAGACCTTTAAGTGGGAGGGTGTTATGGCCCTTGGGTCTCTCATCCATGTTCTTCTATAATGTATTTATCACTGTTCTCGCATCTTCCAGGTCTGTGTGTTCCTGAATGGGAAATGTACCAGCGTGCGGGGTGTTTCCCAGCCGAGGACATAAAAGGGGCCTGGCCTTTGAAAGGAGGGGGCAGAAACTTGGCTTGGCTTTTTGATCTGTTTGATGGGAGATTATTATGAAATTGTTATGTTTCGTTTGACTTAAATCAATAGACATAAAATGATGCAAAGTCTCTCTGGCCATTTCTTTGTTACCTGAGGTGGTAACACACTCCCATTTCTTCTTTTTGCATTTTGAAGCACTACTTAGAACTTTCTTAAGATCCAACAGTCCAAAATGTAAATTCTTGCAATTTTTCAACTGACCTTAAAAAAAAACAAAATAGCATTAAAATGCACAGATTTATGTGAAACTGTATGAAAATCTTCCAGGAAGGAGCAGTAAGATTTCTTTTCATGGCACCCTAAATCCCTGGCAGCACCCCAGCTCAACAATACTGATTTTAGAGGCCCCCATCAAGCTCAGATTATAATTTAAACCCTGTGTAGCGGCCTACCTAGACTGGTTGTAATCCATGGGAAACACTGGAGTAGTCAGTAATTTTCCTTTTGTATCAATCATCAAAAAAGCTGTAGGAAAACATGTTTGAGCTAATTTGCAATGTGACTGCTGCACATGTGCACATCCCAGTGTCGATGCTAAACTCTACATAGTTTAGCCCTAATCCTTAGTTTTATTAAATCCTTTTTGTAGCTACTGCATGCTGTTTACAAAAAAAACAAAACAAAACATCAATTCTGGTTCCACCTTCAATATTGTGTGAAATGTCTTTGGGTTTTGGACTGTCACTGAGACAAAACACCCAGACTTTTTACAGGATGGACAATAAATATTGACAAATAAATATAGATACATACTATGTTTAAGGGATGAATCAAATGTAAAAATGTACAATATGTTTCTGAACCGTTTACTGGGATCAGTTCCTTTACAGACACCATGAACCAAAGAACAACATAATTGTTTTTGTCCCAAAGCTCGAAAACCAGTAGTACCTGGATTTTATTCAGGGTCCATTTGCGGTGAATGCTGGATTTATCACCTGGGTCCATGTGAGCGTGGTAGGGAGAGGCCAGGATGTCTCTCTTCTGGAGCTCAGAGGATACCGACTCTGCATCCTTCTGGGAGAACACATACACAATCCCTGCAGCACAGACATCAGGAAATATTAAGTATTTGTAGTATTTGTAGATATGAGCACACTGTGATAGAATAGTACCTGACTGATCCTTGTATCTGCTCTTGATCAAAGATACAATGTCATTTATTGATGCGTCATGGTTAGAATCTTTAATACGAACCTGAAAAAGAAAAAAAACCAAAACAGAAGGATAGTATCAATGTAACACTATGAGGCAAAGAGAGAAAATTTGATATCATATATGGCAAATTACGGATCTTTTGTTATGGCCTGTATATATCTACGATTTAGTATAGTAAAACCTCAATTTACAAAATAATCTTCACAATCATTGCAACCATCATTATCAGAAGTAGTATTGGTAGCAGCAGTAGGTTATATTGTTGAAGAAACGCATATGTAGCTTTAAAGACCTTAGTGCTACTAACATGCTGCATTTACCCTAATAGATGCGCAAAGAAATCCTAAACGGCGGCTCACTTTAAAATGGTAGCAGACTGAGCAGAGAGAAACTGAAAGGGAGCAGAGAGAACACTGAGAGTGCAGAGAGAGAGCAGACAGGGAGTGCAGAGAGAACAGAAAGGGAGAAGAGAGGAAGCACAGAGAGCGCAGAGAGGGAGGAGAGAGAGAGTGGGGAGGGAGAAGAGGAACAAAGAGAGAGCTGAGAGAACAGAGAGGGAGCAGAGAGTGCAGAGAGGGAACACAGGGAGCAGAGACAGAGAGTGGGGAGGGAGAAGAGAGAAACAGAGAGGGAGCAAAGACAAAGAGCAAAAACAGCACAGAGAGAGAGCAGAGACGGAGCAGAGTGAGAGCAGAGAGAGTGCAAATAGAGAGCAGAGAGAACAGAGAGGGAGCAGAGAGAAAGCGCAAAGACAGCACAGAGAGAAAGCAGAGAGAGAGCAGAGAGGGAGCAGACTGAGAGCAGAGAGCGAGGAGAGAGGAACAGAAAGGGAGCAGAGAGAGAGCAGAGAGAGAGCGGGGAGGGAGGAGAGAGGAAGAGAGAGGGATCAGAGAGAGCGTAGAGAAGGAAAAAGAGAGGGAGCAGAGAGTGCAGAGAGGGAGCAGAGAGAGAGCAAAGAGGGAGCAGACTGAGAGCAGAGAGAACAGAGAGGGAGCAGAGAGAGCAAAAAGGGAGCAGAGAGAGCGAGAGAGCAGAAAGAACAGAGAGGGAGCAGACTGAGAGCAAAGAGGGAGCAGACAGGGAGCTGACTGAGAGCGGAGAGCGAGGAGAGAGAAACAGAAAGGGAGCAGAGCGAGAGCAGAGAGGGAACAGAGGGAGCAGAGAGAGACCAGAGAGGGAACAGAGAGAGACCAGAGAGGGAGCGGAGAGCGAGAAGAGAGAAACAGAAAGGGAGCAGAGCGAGAGCAGAGAGGGAACAGAGGGAGCAGAGAGAGCGGAGAGAGGGAGCAGAGAGAGAGACAAGAGAAGGAACAGACAGACCAGAGAGGGAGGAGAGAGGAACAGAGGGAGCAGAGAGAACAGCGACGGAGCAGAGAGAAAGAGCAAAGACAGCATAGAGAGGGAGCAGAGAGACCAGAGAGGGATTAGACTGAGAGCAGAGAGGGAGCAGAGAGGGAGCAGAAAGGGAGCAAAGAGATAGGGAGCAGAGAGAGAGAGAGCAAAGAGAGAGGGAGCAGAGAGCGAGCAAAAAGAGAGGGAGCAGAGAGCGAGCAAAGAGAGAGGGAGCAGAAAGAGAGCAAAGAGAGAGGGAGCAGAGAGCAAAGAAAGCGGGAGCAGAGAGAGCAAAGAAAGCGGGAGCAGTGAGCGAGCAAAGACAGAGGGAGCAGAGAAAGGGAACAGTGAGCGAGCAAAGACAGAGGGAGCAGAGAGAGGGAACAGTGAGCGAGCAAAGACAGAGGGAGCAGAGAGAGGGAACAGTGAGCGAGCAAAGACAGAGGGAGCAGAGAGAGGGAACAGTGAGCGAGCAAAGACAGAGGGAGCAGAGAGAGCAAAGAAAGCGGGAGCAAAGAGAGAGGGAGCAGAGAGAGAGCAAAGACAAAGGGAGCAGAGAGCGAGCAAAGAGAGAGGGAGCAGAGCGAGATCAAAGAGAGAGGGAGCAGAGAGCGGGCTAAGAAAGCAGGAACAGAGAGAGCAAAGAAAGCAGGAGCAGAGAGAAAGCAAAGAGAGAGAAAGCAAAGAGAGAGGGAGCAGAGAGAGGGAGCAGAGAGCGAGCAAAGACAGAGGGAGCAGAGAGGGAGCAGAGAGCGAGCAAAGACAGAGGGAGCAGAGAGCGAGCAAAGAAAGCAGGAGCAGAGAGCGCAAAGAAAGCAGGAGCAGAGAGAAAGCAAAGACTGGGAGCAGAGAGAGGGAGCAGAGAGAGAGAGCAAAGAAAGCAGGAACAGAGAGAGCAAAGAAAGCGGGAGCAGAGAGAAAGCAAAGAGAGAGGGAGCAGAGAGCGAGCAAAGAGAGAGGTAGCAGAGAGAGAGGGAGCAGAGAGAGAGGGAGCAGAGAGCAGAAAGACAGTAGAGTACAGGTGCATCTGAATTTATTTATTTATTTTCAGAGGGACGTAGTCAAGGCAGGGGCATTTGTTGTCAAGGTGGCTGCCCTAACTATAAAGCGCTGCGGGGAACTCTGGATTAGTTGTTTGACAGGTGAGAGGTAGGATTTAGATTACTGTATTTCATTAGTAAATATCCAAAAACACTAGCATGTTCATTTGTCTTCTGTAAGCAGAAGCATGGTTGTGCAGGATATTTTAAAAGGGGACAAAGAAACATTGAATGTGTGTGTTAGTATAGAAAGCAGGTGGCTGAGAGGTGACTGTGTGTGTGCAGTGCTACCACCTCATAGTAGAGATTCTTGCGGTTGAAGGATGCAGAGAGTGTGATGGGCTTTTCCATGCACAGGATCTTCTCACAGTCCCTGAGGACGCTGCTGGTCGCTGTGGCTGTGAGGGCGAGCAGTGGCACTTTAGGGAACTGCCTCTTCAGGATGCCCAGCAGCTTATAATCTGCACAGAGAAACACATTATTTAACATATTCTTATTATTTTTTGAATGAGATGTTAAATTCTAGTTCTTTCCTGTCATTCCTGAACAGAAACAAGTGTTTCAGTGGTTGGATGCTATCCCTCCACCTGGTCTGAAGTCATGTCCCCACTGGCTGCAGCAGTGCACCTCGTCCACAGCGATGCGACTCAGCAGGTTTGCTTTGTATGCTTTCTCCAGACGAGACATGAGCAGCTTGCTCTTGGCAATCTTTTCTGGCGTCACGTACAGCAGCTTGAAAGGAGCTTTGGGATCTATCATTCCAGCCATGATGGTTTTGGCATGCTCCTGAAATATGTTTACAGAATTTGAGTATTCACCTGATATTTCACACTAAATAAAAATATCTTGCTGTGCAGGTTTGATTGATAAGAAAATCATGGTCCAGGTTAAAGAAAGTTTAACCTGGATTTTAACCTGGATTCTTGAAAAGAGTCAATTAAACCTTAAACGGCTAACATGTCACTGGTGACAAATCGCACATGCGCAGTTTTCATGGCCCATTTTTGCACTTTTAGAGACAAAGACTCACAGAAATGTATTGTAAAATACATACTTTTCAAATTTAAACTTGAAACATATGGGGTATTGCAATTTTCAATTCTTCTGGAAAAGCAAAAAAAAAAAAAAATTTGCCCAGAAAGAAAGTTTGAGGCTCAGGTGTTAAAGGGTTAACCCAAATTACAAAACATTTGCTTACTAATAATTGTATCCAGCTAGACAGTATTAACCTATGGGACCAATTAAATCTACTGTAACTTGTAACTTCCAACCACTCAAAGCTCTTTTACATGACATATTTCATTCACCCATTAACATACACTCATACACTGCTGCGAGCTAGCATCAGAAGAAAGTACACCTTCACTCACATTCATGTGCAACATTGGGGGCAACAAACCATGCTAGTCTATTAAGCAATAGGTTAAACTCTGCTTTCTCACAGAAAGGGGGCCTCTATGAATGAGCAGGGTGTGGCTGCCAGCAGTTACCTTGCTACTGGACGCATTCAGCATGACTGCTGGCACATTAATGGACCTCAGGAACATCAACTGGTCCTCCATCAGGGACACCAGGGGGCTGACAACCAGTGTAAAACCTGGCACATACATGTGATGTGATTACAAAGAGAATTATGTTTGAGATACAGAAGTGCTGTCTCAGTGTACCGTTGGAATAGACTGCAGGCAGCTGGAAGCACAGGCTTTTTCCTCCTCCTGTGGGCATCACCAGGCACACATCTCTGCCTGACAGGGTCAGGTTGATGGCCCTCAGCTGCAGCTGTCTGAACGTGGAGAGCTTGAACAGGTTCCTCAGGTACCGTTCCAATTTTTTGGACCATGGGAAAGCTACCAGACAGCATGAGATGAACACAAGCCAACACACAAACATATCGACTCTAACCGGATGGTGTTGTGTTTTTAGCGTACCTGTGCCATCATAGAGCCTCATCTCCTGTTGGCTCATCGCTGTTCCGCGCGACTTTGAGGAGGACGAAGAAGACGAAGGCTGTGCAGCATCGCATGCCTTCTCCAGCTGCTGCAGCAGCGCATTTTTCTGAGTGGTCAGCTCAGCCTGCTTCTGCAGGAGCTCTGTGATCTGCATCTCCACCAGCTCCAGCTCTGTCTCCACAGAGCGCAGTTCTGCCTGCACATCTGGACCACAACACACAAACCAGGACAACTCCAAGCTTTGATGCAAATAATGTGACTTTATTCATAAGTGAAAACATTGACCTGCTGGTGGGGCTATAGAAAAGAGTCACCATGGATACCTGTACTACACTGTACAGCAATCCATTCAACAGTTGCCTTGATAGTTCAATAAATATTAAGTCTCAAAACTGCTGCTGGCCCTGCAGTAAAAGTCACAGGACCACAGGATCAAAAGTAAATTTTTTTGAAAATTAGACGTCATAGTGGCACTGTTTTTTAAATCAACATATCTGAAAGATATAAAATGAATATACTGTTAATAATAATAATATTAAATTAGAAAAAATTGTGATAGACAGGATGTGAGTAGTAAGCCAGGGTTTCTAGTGTGAACAGTAAGGAGGTAGTCAGGTCTCACACCTGCACAAATACTAATCCCTGAGGACCACACCTCGACAGCTAATGATGTCATTCCTTCTTTGTACCGTCCTCAGTGTCCCTATAGAGCTGAGGCAGGGAGTGATCTGCCAGCAGACATCAGGAAAACACTCTCTGGTACAAAACAACTGCAGGAATATGACAGCACCCTGTGACTGTTGTTGGCACAGTTGTGCTGTTTGGAGTGTGTGTGTGTATAAGAACGAGTAACTAGAAAACCTAACTCAGGGTTCCCATGCATCCTGCAAAACCTGGAAAATTATCGACCAAATTTCCACTCATGGAAAACGTATGGAAAACTAGAAAAAAAAAGGTCAAAAGTCCTGGAAACAGTTAAGTTATCCTGGAAAATTATTTATCACCCGTTTGCATTAATAATTTTCCAGGATAAATTAACCGTTTCCAGAATATTTTACTTTTTCCCCCTCATTTTCCATATGTTTTCTATGACTGGAAAATTGGTCAATCATTCAATCTGGCTATATATACGCACGCACGCACACGTTCACTTAAGTCACTTTTGCAGTATGTAGGCATATTTACCCCCCCCTTTGGGGACAAACTTGGATTTCTTAAAAACTTACCCTAAGCCTAACTACAACAACTAACCCCCTAACCACTGACCTAAAATCAAGGTTTGAATAACTGGGGACATGGATTTTGTCCCCAATTGGATATGCCATCCCCAATTAACTGGTATTAAGTCAAGCATGTGACCCCAATCTGGACATAAGGCGCGCGCACACACACACGCACACACACACACACAATGCAGAAAGTAATATATCTGAGGCATTTTGCTCATAATTAACATACAACTATGACTGTACATCTACGACTGTCGTCAAAAACAGTATTAGAATTAGTAGTAGAAGTATCAGTACAGCCCATAATATGTGGAATATTTTCACAACATTATATTCATTATTAGTTATTCTCAGACAGATGTTGGTGTTTGTTGTGTGTGTACAGTAGTAGGAAAATGGACATGCAGCCTGCTGCAATGTGTCATGCCACAAATTTTCGAATACCTTTAAATATTTCTACTTGAAGCTTCAAAGTCCAAACACAGTATTCAAGATAGTGCAAGCATTGATGCTCTTCAGTCTCCATCTTTGACCATCTCAACTGGATCAGCTGAGACAAGCAACCTTGTGACCTAACAGGTTAGAGTGAAACTACATGGCGGGTTACATTTGTCTGCTGATTGCACTGAAAAGTGGCAAAAACTGAAAACTTCACGTCAATGATCTATAGCATCTTCTGCTTTATGGCCTGTTTGACTCTAAATGGGACCATAATTCACTAAATGAACATCCTACTGTCATGGAGAAGGCTTTAAACTAGAGACTGAGACCATAAAGTCATGATTACAGTGTTTAATGAGGTAATAAATCAATAGAGAACCAGGGACATTTTTTTTCCATTGACTTCTATATAACCAGAGAAGTCGCCCCCTGCTGGCTGCTAGGGGAAATACATATTTAAGGACCTACCATTACTCCTGAAACCATCCATACTTGAGTTCAGAAAGGAGCTAGCTTCAGACTGACATATGCTGGTATCATTTCCTGGAAGACAGAAGGGCATTAAATTAAATTCAGTTTCCTCAGTTTAGCTAACTTACGTTTTCTTACAAAATATGAATTGTAATTAACGTTACAAAGCCACGTTTAACTTCAGCGTCGTCGTTAAATGTAGTCACATGTAGTCCCATAAGCATCAATGTTGAAAGCTAGTCACGCTACCGTAAACTCATTTACAGCACCTGTTTCCTCACACAAGGTGCAGCAAGTTAGCTTGTTAATGGATGCATTAACTAGTCGTGTGTCTCTGCTGTCTTTTACAGCTGACTCGATAAGCTTCGGTAGTTGCAAATTGTTCCTTCTCTGTTGTGGGGAAAAGAGTTAATACATTTGGAAAAAGGCTTTGATAAATCTTAAAATACAAACGACTAACCACTCAGCGAGGTTTCCGAGTAGCTCTCTTTCTTGTGTGGGAGTCCGCTTCAGTGTTGCTATAGCAGAGTGATAGAGAGGCGTATTTATGCCCTGGGTTTAGCTTGTCAGGCTTCATAAAAAAACGCGTCATGCAGCGGGATTTTCACACATTATCAACCATAGCTCGTTTTTTTTAGATGATAGATTCATAGACAAACATCATTTATACATAATCTGGGGTGCTGAATTAAAAGCCAAACTGTTCTGTTATCTCAAATCTACATCAGACATGCCTGATAGATAAACCCAGGACTCAATAGCCCGAAAAAAACGTGGTACATTCAAGATACATGACGTTTCTTTTTCACCAAATATTCTTATGAAAACTAGTAGATCTGTGTTATACCAGCAGATTAGATATATTCGTGTAATCTATATCCGCATTAATGCACATATTATGCTGATAATAACAGCGTTTCAAGCATGTGGAACAAAGGTGTTAAATGTATCGTATTCTAAAATGTAAGAATTTCGTGTCTTTTATATTCGAAAGTATGTTTGCGTACTGTACAAATGCTGTGAACGTATCTAAATTCATGGAGAAATATACACAACGACGCAAACATTTTGAAATCAAAATGTGTCCACTTTATTTCTGGTTGTGAATGACGTCAGCTGACAGAAGCTGTTGCGTAGCAATGGAATTCCGTTGATTGGTGTTAATACAGAGCTTTTCAGGCGGAGGGTAAATGCAGGCATATTCAGACAAACAGCCTGATGAAAAGAAAGATTTTTGACCATACAGTGTGTAAACTATACAAATAGAACCACAAAATACTAACACAAACCTGAGAATGACCATGACAAGGGAAGTTGCCACGTTGAATGCGACATGGCTTTATTCCGGAAGATGACAGCCGGAGAAGGTGTGTTTCCGGAAGACGTGGCTGTTACAGCACTGGCAGCTGTCATCCAAATTGTTCCTAAGGAGTACTTCAATGCTATTATAATACTTTCGCCATTATAACTTCACTCGTTTATACGTTAAGATGATTTCGCTAACGGACTCCCAAAGTAAGAGCTTTTGTTTTCTACCCTCTCTATGAAACCGTTTTATTCTGAGCTGCAGCAGTTGGTTAACTATGAGTTAGCATTCAGTGCTAGGAAAGTTAGCTTCATTCTCTTTCTGTCATGACGTGCCATAAGTTAACCTGCTACTTAACAGCTAAGATCTATCTACCACCTCCACTTGTGTGGCTCCTAAGTCATTTATTGAAAGTAACATACGTTTATATTGTAATACCACGTAACAAGAGCTAACTAACACTGTAGCTTCAAATAGAAAGAACAACGGAGGTCCACTGGTCAAAATACCATTCACCTTACTTTTGTACTATTAACCTTTAACCTTAACTAAGATTGCGTAGGACCGGAAAAGTCCCGGTAAATTCCCAGAAAAATTCCATGGGAAAGTAAGCTTAAGATTTGTGGAGATATTATATATTATATTATAAATCTTATATATTCAAACGTAAATACTGCATTATATAAACATTATAGTTGTCATTAGAGAGCATTAATGCTAAATCAAATAAAAAAAGTCCAGTCAACATGTAGAACAAAACCATTTCCTTTAAAAGTTTTCTTTCAGGCAGGGGCCTCTTCTTGGCCCCCATGTTCATTTTGCTCTTCAAAATATTTTACAGGTGATGTTGTATAAATTCTTGTTTGCTTATAGATAACTGATTTGCAGGTCAGAAGAAACAATACCACGTTTGAGGTAGCTGCCTCCATGCTAAGCTAGCTGGTTGTTTTAGCCCAAAGTCACAGTATTCTTCCCCCAACTATATTTAAGTTTCTCGTTATAAATTCACGGTTTATTCCATAAATTCCTGTTAATTTGAATGGAAAGTTTCTGTCTTCCCAGAATTTTGCAACCCTAACGTTGACCATGTTTTAATTTTCATTCATTAACAAGTTTGTCATGCAGAAAGTGTCAGGTATTCATCAGACTATATTTAACAAACATTAGATGAACAATTTATTGATGGCTTTGGCTGCAAAGCACCTGGACAATAGTGAACCCATCACCTGTCTCACCTGGACAGCTGTGAAAAAACCATCACCTGTCTCACCTGGACAGCTGTGAAAAAAACATCACCTGTCTCGCCTGTACAGCTGTGAAAAAACATCACCTTTCTCACCTGGACAGCTGTGAAAAAACATCACCTTTCTCACCTGGACAGCTGTGAAAAAACCATCACCTGTCTCACCTGTACAGCTGTGAATAAACCATCACCTGTCTCACCTGTACAGCTGTGAAAAAAACATCACCTGTCTCACCTGTACAGCTGTGAAAAAACCATCACCTGTCTCACCTGTACAGCTGTGAAAAAACCATCACCTGTCTCACCTGTACAGCTGTGAAAAAACCATCACCTGTCTCACCTGGACAGCTGTGAAAAAAACATCACCTGTCTCACCTGGACAGCTGTGAAAAAAACATCACCTGTCTCACCTGGACAGCTGTGAAAAAAACATCACCTGTCTCACCTGGACAGCTGTGAAAAAACCATCACCTGTCTCACCTGTACAGCTGTGAATAAACCATCACCTGTCTCACCTGTACAGCTGTGAAAAAAACATCACCTTTCTCACCTGTACAGCTGTGAAAAAAACATCACCTGTCTCACCTGTACAGCTGTGAAAAAACCATCACCTGTCTCACCTGGACAGCTGTGAAAAAAACATCACCTGTCTCACCTGGACAGCTGTGAAAAAAACATCACCTGTCTCACCTGGACAGCTGTGAAAAAAACATCACCTGTCTCACCTGGACAGCTGTGAAAAAACATCACCTTTCTCACCTGGACAGCTGTGAAAAAACATCACCTTTCTCACCTGGACAGCTGTGAAAAAACCATCACCTGTCTCACCTGTACAGCTGTGAAAAAACCATCACCTGTCTCACCTGTACAGCTGTGAAAAAAACATCACCTGTCTCACCTGTACAGCTGTGAATAAACCATCACCTGTCTCACCTGTACAGCTGTGAAAAAAACATCACCTGTCTCACCTGTACAGCTGTGAAAAAAACATCACCTGTCTCACCTGTACAGCTGTGAAAAAACCATCACCTGTCTCGCCTGGACAGCTGTGAAAAAAACCATCACCTGTCTCGCCTGTACAGCTGTGAAAAAACCATCACCTGTCTCGCCTGGACAGCTGTGAAAAAACCATCACCTGTCTCACCTGTACAGCTGTGAAAAAACCATCACCTGTCTCACCTGTACAGCTGTGAAAAAACCATCACCTGTCTCACCTGTACAGCTGTGAAAAAACCATCACCTGTCTCACCTGGACAGCTGTGAAAAAAACATCACCTGTCTCACCTGGACAGCTGTGAAAAAACCATCACCTGTCTCACCTGTACAGCTGTGAAAAAAACATCACCTGTCTCACCTGGACAGCTGTGAAAAAACCATCACCTGTCTCACCTGTACAGCTGTGAAAAAAACATCACCTGTCTCACCTGGACAGCTGTGAAAAAACCATCACCTGTCTCACCTGGACAGCTGTGAAAAAAACATCACCTGTCTCACCTGGACAGCTGTGAAAAAAACATCACCTGTCTCACCTGGACAGCTGTGAAAAAACCATCACCTGTCTCACCTGTACAGCTGTGAAAAAACCATCACCTGTCTCACCTGGACAGCTGTGAAAAAAACATCACCTGTCTCACCTGTACAGCTGTGAAAAAACATCACCTTTCTCACCTGGACAGCTGTGAAAAAACCATCACCTGTCTCACCTGTACAGCTGTGAAAAAACCATCACCTGTCTCACCTGTACAGCTGTGAAAAAAACATCACCTGTCTCACCTGTACAGCTGTGAAAAAACCATCACCTGTCTCACCTGGACAGCTGTGAAAAAACCATCACCTGTCTCACCTGTACAGCTGTGAAAAAACCATCACCTGTCTCACCTGGACAGCTGTGAGACTAATTTAATCTAATTGTGGTATTTGTGTTTGTCCTGCAGAGATCGGAATGGGATTAACAGGCTTCGGCGTGTTTTTCCTCTTTTTCGGGATGATCCTGTTCTTTGACAAAGCCCTGCTGGCTATTGGAAATGTGAGTTTTTCTACTTCATTGAACTGATATTATATGTGATACAGGTGAAACTTCTCTTCTTCAATAGCTGGTGCTGTCACTGATAATTAGGGGTGGGTATTGGCAAGGACTTCAAGATACGATAAATATCTCAATACAATACTTTATTTCTATATTGTGTTATATATTGTGATATATTGCGTTATTCTACATAGTTCACTGAAAAATTTAAAATGCAGCTTAAAATACATATTATATATATGTATATACATATATGTATATTATATATATGTATATACATATATATATATATATATATATATATATATATATACACGTGTGTATATATATAATATATATAGATATATATATATATATATATATATATATATATATATATATATGTGTGTATACACAAATTTGTGTACATATACATATATTTATTAAACACATAGCGATACATACATACACATACATATATACGGTACGAGGGCTCTCAAAGTTACCGCGTCAACGTGATCAATCGGCCCAAATCATGACTTTTTGGGGGGGGGAAAATGATAGTTAAGGGAAGTACCATTTTTTTACAAATTGGACCTTATTTCTGGGATAAAATATTACTATTTATTCACCCATATCACTTTGGAGTCATTTGGAGTATTTCCGATGATTTTGGATTTGACAATATCCATTTAACAGGAGTGAATGGGGCACAGAAATGCAGCAAGTAAATGACACAAACTTGACCATTTCTCAAATAACAGACGTTTAATAAGATGGGCTACACTGTTACTATTCTCATTCGAGCCCAGAGTTGTCCATAACCTGAGAAAATTCTATCTGTAGATAGACTGCTACTGTCATTTACTAAGGACCCCTAGTGCTTACCTATGTGGCCTCTACAGTGCCTGAACTAAAATACTTATTTGTGGTGTTGTCACATACGCATAGGCTACATGCTTTGTTTTAGTCCAGGTACTGTGAAGGCCACAAAGGTAGGCACTATTTAGTTCCTGGTTTTGGTCAAGTTCATAATTCACTACATGCCCATACATACCATGCAGTTGTCTCCAAGTTAAAACTGATGACATCATCAGGGTTAGTTTCATATTTAACAGGTAGCAGTAGTAGTCGTAGTACTAGTAATATGACTACTATTGCTGCTACTTCTACTACTACTACTTGATGTGGAGAAAATATCAATCAGTCAATGGCTGGAGATTGGAAGCACCCAGGAGCCTTTCAAGTTGATTAAAGATGTAACATTTATTGTAGATTCTGATATCAGAAGGAATATGAACTTTTTCGAGTACAAGTGATCATTCCTGAGTCCGCCACATATTCCTACCTTCCCCTATGGTGCTCAGCCTTATAAACTAACACCCTGTTAGGTACAAGTATATTACCTTACATTACTGTTGAGAAGCGTTACAGTCAGGGCATGCTCATTCTAAGCTCTGAACTAACAGTGGTGCTTGTTGTCTTGCTGTAGGCCAATTCAAACTCGGGCGGACTGTCCACTCACCTCAGAGTTTTCATAGTCGAGCGTACAGCCCCGCACTAGTTTCCTGTCAAACTGCCGTGAATCAGACGATCGGTGCCACATATTGGGTCGGTGTGAAAAACACATGCCCAGCAGGGAGTGGAATCCGTGTGGACGTAAAATTTGAGCTTTGCGCACACGGACCTTGTGGACGTCCGCTTTGAGTATGCGCAGACCTCCACGGACTCCATCCAGCGTCCGTTCTGCCCGAGTATGAATTGGCCTTGACGCTCAGGCATTCGCCTTATCAAAGGGCCAACGCTGGCAGACTCCTTTGACCTTGGTTGCCTAGTGAAATCAGAGCTACCTGTTTTCGTTGAGACACTGTGCTTTAATTCTGAATTCTGGAGAGACAGTTTAAAGAGTTAGTGCTGTAAAAAGGAACAGTATACTAAGCTAATCCTGTGAACCCCGAAGTTTAGAAAAATTCCATAACAATAGTGGTTTCTTTCCTTCCGTTGTTTCTTAGACATTAATTTGGTTTTAATTGTTAAGGGTAGGATTGTCACAACATACTGAATGTTAACCATGATATTTAAAATTTAAAATATGATATAATGTAAACAATCCAGTGGCCCTTAAAGTAATAATATGTAACATTTCACCCTTTAAAGAATATATCTCAGATCTTCCAGTTGTCAAACGGAGAGAAATCTGAAATTTTAATCAACCTGAGCGCAACACGTCCTCCTCAGGTAGTCCCCAGTCCTCGTTTAAGTCAAGTCAAGTCAATTTTATTTGTATAGCTCAGTATCACAAATCACCAATTTGCCTCAGAAGGCTTTACAATCTGTACAGGATATGACACCCTCTGTCCTTTTAGATAACAGCAACAGTGTGATTGGATAGACCTGAAAGGTGGTGATGTTCTGTAGTTTCAGATGACCAATATTAATCGTTTGTGTCCTGCAGATCCTGTTTGTTGCTGGTCTCGCATTCGTCATCGGGCTGGAAAGGACGTTCCGCTTTTTCTTCCAGAAGCACAAGATGAAGGCCACTGGCTTTTTCCTGGGAGGCGTGTTTGTGGTGCTGATTGGCTGGCCCATCATCGGAGTTGTGCTGGAGATCTACGGGTTTTTCCTCTTGTTCAGGTAAGAGGAAACGAGGGGAACAGGGCATGAACCTTCCACTCATTATGTGTTGAAGTTGAACGTCAAAACTCAACACTGTAACCCTGTTAACTGCTATACTCCGTGGTCATTTTTATAATTTTACAAGATTTGGCGCAGTACATGAAGAAATAAACACCCAGTCATGAACATTATTATTTTGATATGCAAAAAAAATTATTAGCACACCACACGGTGTCAGGTTTGTTTTCCCCCCCATTGCCATATATGACCAGTATTGCTGATTATGAAAATATGTTTTTATGTTGCTATTAGAGCTGCGCGATATACAATATATATCATAGTACAATATAAAAATGTGCGGCACGGTGGTGTAGTGGTTAGCACGGTCGCCTCACAGCAAGAAGGTACCGGGTTCGATTCCCGGCCCTTGGTCTTTCTGTGTGGAGTTTGCATGTTCTCCTCATGTCTGCGTGGGTTCTCTGCGGGTACTCCGGGTACTCCCACCATCCAAAAACATGCATGGGGATTAGGTTAATTGGTTAATTTAAATTGACCGTAGGTGTGAATGTGAATGTGAGTGGTTGTCTGTCTCTATGTGTCCTGTGATGAACTGGACACTTGTCCAGGGTGTACCCTTTCACCCTAAGACAGCTGGGATAGGCTCCAGCCCCCCTGCGACCCTATGTGAGGATAAGTGGTGGATGATGGATGGATGGATGGATGGATTGATGTTATTTCCTGTCATTCCTGAAAAAAAAACAGTGTTTTAGTGGTTCTTTGTTATTCTGGATCTATTTCTGACTTCTCAGAGAATTCAGAGAATGAAACCTATTCAATGTATGGTTGTACACGTTTGACTTAACTCTTCCCCTCCCTTGCTTTCTGTTTTGTTCTCATCACATCCAGGGGTTTCTTCCCAGTCGTCGTGGGCTTCATCAGAAGAATACCTGTCCTTGGCTCAATCCTCAACCTGCCCTTCATCAGTGCAGTATGTATTACACAGCGTTGCAGCAGTGATGCAGCTCTGCTTCCTTTACATGCAGCATGGCTTTTTCTTGTTTACCCCGTTCAGACAGATCAGCCAGGCTGCCTGAGCCAATCCTTCACATTACAGCTGGTTTGATAACACTATACTGTCTAGAATTAGTAATCCACTGGAGACTGTCTGTAAATGTACATGTTAGAGAACAGTTCAAAGCAGCTAAGTCTATAGTGTTTCAATGATGTCCAGTTTCCACCGTACAGAGCCGGCCCAAGGCATAAGCAACTAAGCACCTGCCTAGGGCCTCTAGGGGGCCCCAAGAGCACCCAAAAAGGGGAGAATAAGGAGAAGGATTCTTGATTCAGAGGCCCCTAATATGATCATAATACTGACAAAATATCATGACACTCAGTGGTAAACTTACAGTCACACATATATTTTATTACCTCCGCCAAGGAGGTTATAAAGGAGGTCAAGGAGGTTTTCACCGGGGTTTGTTTACTGTATTTGTATGTTGGTTTGTTGGTGGTGATCGGATCCGATTCAACAGCACCACCAAAATTTAATCAGTTTTAAGTTAGGCCACTTCCACCCCAATCCTGAAAATTTCATCAAAAACCATCCATAACTTTTTGAGTTACTTTGCAAACCCACAAACCAACAAACCAACAGACAAACAAACAAGCCCCGCTGAAAACATAACCCCCTTGGCGGTGGGGGTAACTTCAAATAAATAAAAAAAAAAAAAAAAAGCTGCCGTTGCCTTGGCGGAGGTCTGCACTCTCTGAGTGTTTTTCTAGTTCACAATGTATTGGTAACAGTAAGTTTATTTGATTTGGAAACATTTCTCAGCATCCCCCTCTCTATTTAGTAAAATGGTTCAGTCCAGCTGCTCCATCAGACAGCCTGCAGAGAGCTAACTTTTCACAGACAGAGTGGAGGAGGAGACAACAGGATGACTCAAAAGTCAGGGAGAAAAAAAGAAAAGAAAAAAGTTCAGACAGGAGAAAGAAGTGAAGGGTCGACAGTATGTCACCCAGTTCTTTCGATCGGGATTCACAGATCGGTGGGATTTCCTGAGAATGATATAAGACTAAATCACATATGCGCTCCCATTAAAGATGATGTCTCTACACATTTGATTTGTTTGATTAAATAAAATCTCTGTTCTTCAGAGATTGGTCTCTGGAGATAACAGGAAGACTGATCCTATGAGTGAACAGCTCTGCAGCTCTGGAGCTTCACAGTGAAAGTCTGACAGGCTGCTCAGTGACTAAAGCAGAACGAGACAGGCAGATACATCACTGTCGGGTAAAGAGCGAGTCGACGCAGGTCGACACGGCTCGTCTTTCACACTGCAGCTATTTGATCCGTGTCAATAAACTCCTGGGTCGATTGGAGGGTAGTTCGACCCGTGTCAAAATGCAGCGTCGACCCTTTCACAGTGCACGAAAAACCTGTATCAACCTGGGTTTTTCGTGCACTGTGAAAGGGGCTTTAGTGGGTCATATGATGGAAAGGTCTGAAACATTAGCCTGTGGGCTATTCCTAACTTTGTCCAGAGTTTATAAGCTAGCTCACTTTTCTCCCCATATTAGCTCATATTTCTGAGGAACACTCTGGATTTATACATTCAGTGCGTCATCTACCAAGTAACTGTCATGTGGTTCTTTTCACATACTGTATATGGGAATGGTAGTCAAAAATCATTTATAGGCCTGTTTTTATGCAAAACTGTACCAAAATTTTCTTCACGGCCGGATATAGGCCCGGTGAAATTTCTTTTCATGGGGCCTAAAATCCTGAGTGCACAGTTGTGGTCAAAAGTTTACATACACTTGTAAAGAACATAGTATCATGGCTCTCTTGAGTTTCCAGTTATTTCTACAACTCTTTTTTTTCTCTGATAGTGATTGGAACAAAAACATTCATGAAGTTTGGTTCTTTTATGACTTTATTATGGGTCAACTGAAAATGTGACCAAATCTGCTGGGTCAAAAATAAACATACAGCAACATGAATTATCAATTTTGGTGACTTAGAAAGTTGTGTCCATGAAATGAGCTTCATAGCATGGCCTCTTAACTTCTTGTGAGTGTTCATGAGTGACTACAGCTGGTGACTTCTCTGAGGCCATTTAAATAGGGCTCATTGGATACAAACGCCCACAAACGCTACAATGGAAAGTCAAAGGAGCTCAGCATGGATCTGAAAAAGTGAATCATTGACTTGAACAAGTCAGAAAAGTCACTTGGAGCCATTTCAAAGCAGCTGCAGGTCCCAAGAGCAACATTGCAAACAATTGTTTGTAAGTATAAAGTGCATGGCACTGTTTTGTCACTGCCACGATCAGGAAGAAAATGCAAACTATCACCTGCTGCTGAGAGAAAACTGGTCAGGAGGGTGAAGAGTCAACCGAGAACCACCAAAAAACAGATCTGCCAAGAATTAGAAGCTGCTGGAACACAGGTGTCAGTGTCCACAGTCAAGCGTGTTCTGCATCACCATGGACTGAGAGGCTGCCGTGTAAGAAGGAAGCCCTTGATCCAAAAGCGGCACCTTTAGGCTCGACTGAAGTTTGCTGCTGATCACACACACAAAGATAAGACCTTCTGGAGGAAAGTTCTGTGGTCAGACCAAACAAAAATCAAGCTGTTTGGCTACAATGTCCAGCAATATGTTTGGAGGAGAAAAGGTGAGGCCTTTAACACCATGTCTACCGTCAAGCATGGTAGTGGTAGTATTATGCTGTGGGGCTGTTTTGCTTTTTGAGTAAATGGGATAATGAAGAAGGAGGATTACCTTCAAATTCTTCAAGAGAACCTAAAATCATCAGCCTGAAGGTTGGGTCTTGGGCGCAGTTGGGTGTTCCAACAGGACAATGACCCCAAACACACATCAAAAGTGGTAATGGAATGGCTAAATCAGGCTAGAATTAAGGTTTTAGAATGGCCTTCCCAAAGTCCTGACTTAAACCCCATTGAGAACATGTGGACAATGCTGAAGAAACAAGTTAACAAATTTAACTGAACTGCACCAATTCTGTCAAGAGGAGTGGTCAAAGATTCAACCAGAAGCTTGTGGATGGCTACCAAAAGCACCTAATTGAAGTGAAAATGACCAAGGGACATGTAACCAAATATTAGCATTGCTGTATGTATATTTTTGACCCAGCAGATTTGGTCACATTTTCAGTTGACCCATAATAAAGTCATAAAAGAACCAAACTTCATGAATGTTTTTTGTTCCAATCACTCTATCAGAGAAAAATCTGAGTTGTAGAAATAACTGGAAACATGACATTATGTTCTTTACAAGTGTATGTGAACTTCTGACCACGACTGTATATACAGGATATATGAAGGTCTCTAAATGATCAAAAGGTAATATTGGCAGTAATAGAGGGTCCAAATTAAAATTTTGCTTAGGACCTCATGGAGGCCCTGGGACAGTCACTGTAAAATCTCCAGCTACAAGTTGCAGTGCATAGTTTGTTGTGTGGCTAATGGACATGCCCTGACCATGTTGTTGTGTGGGAAGTTCGGTTTTGAGGTGAATGTCTTTCTGTCTTTGTTTTTTTTATTAAAGCCTTCGTAAGGCTTTGAGGACAATCAGCAGTTGTGGTCAGTCACTGCCGATTTTCCCTTGCATGCTTTACAATATTCAAAAAAAGTATCTCATGGTAGAAGGGAAATCATACACTAGGGGTGTCCCGTTACTTTTTCACTTCCGATGCAATACCAATATTGACTAGCTGATAGCGATATTGATCCAATGCAATATCAGCACGAACAGACTTTTATTACTTATTTTGTTTTATGGATTGGTGGAAAATGCTTGATCAGTTGATATTACTGAAACAGAGAACAATAGTCAGCAACAGTAGGTCTGAGAAAAACTGACCCATTTATTATTAACCAATGGTTACATCAATTTTAACCTTAAACAGGAATATTCTACAATTAAATAAAATTAATAAAAAGAAATTCGAAGACCTTGAAAAATAACCTTAATAAATCCAATAAAAACATTAAATTATTTTTTTAAAGTGCAAAATAGCCACTAGTTTAACTGAAATGCAAGCTTATTCTACAACTGAATAGAATAAATAAACAATAAATTAAAAGACCCTGAAAATCTTCCTGCTGTTTTTTTTTTTTTTTTTTTTTTTCTAATAGTGCTGCTTCAAACACTGATGAGGTTTGTCATATTAAGTTACGGTGACCAGACGTCCCTGATTTTCAGGGACAGTCCCCGTTTTGGATGACAGTCCCTGGTTACAGCTGTCCTCAAAATGCCCCTGCTTTCAGTGTTTTATGATGGAGGAAAAAACATTTTGACTAGAACAATGCTTATTATAGTATCTGGGTAGGGAGCACGTCGAGCAGAGACTAGAACAACACTTATGATGGTATCTGGTCACTGCTGAATTAACTGTTATTATCTTCGAAATGCTGGAAATGTCCCCGGATTTCATTTCAGAAATCTGGTCACCTTATATTAAACTTCCCGGTTGTGTTCCACCACAGGAAACTGGTTCATGACCAGTTTTACTTTCAGCTTCAGCATCTTTTTCAGACTTTAACTAAACATGCTGCCACAGGGCCGACATCACTGCTCCTCCTTCTACTTTGTTAGCACCTTAGCACAGCTGTTGTTGTGATCACTGAGCTCTGGACTGGAGTCTGCAATGGACTGATGCTATCACAGTGATTATAGCAGAGATTTTAGATGCAGGCTGGAATAATCTGATACTGTTTTTTTTTTTTGCTGATATCGGTTCGATATCGAGATCGGATCAGATCGGGACACTCCTATCATATACTTTGGTATACGTTTGGGAGCCAATACAATTACCATTACCTTAATATATTAATTTTGCTTTAAAGACACACCGCAGGTTATTTCCACCAACTGGCTGAAGAAGTATCTGATACTGAAGCATTTATTTTTAATTCATCCTAAATGATCAATGCCTACTTAGTAACAGTTTTCAAAATAAAAACCCATAAAACACAGTCGGCAGAGATCAGCTGCCATTAAACATGCCAGTCAGATTAGCTTGCTAGCCGTGGTGCTAGCTCAGCTAACCCTGTCATTACCATGACTTCTAGCACCTGGGGTCCCTGTTTCTCATATGTGACTGTGAAGTCAGTTTGTAGATGTCAGTAGTGTAAATTCATAGTTCAAAATCAAATCTTTGTTTTGCCTCTGTCAGCAGCCACTCATCCATTCTTCCTGACGCTGACACTTGATTTGTAGACAGTTGTCAGGCTTACATATGAGGCAATATCTTGTGTTCGTTAACTTATGAATGGTGAAGTCATTCTGCAGAATTCTGCACAATAATTAATGACAAATCAGGTTTGCACATCTTTGAATGTGAGTTTCTAAATGGTAATACTAACAGAAACAACAATGATGGGAGGTGATGTGTTCTTCTGGTTTACCTGTGGTGTGTCCCTTTTAAGTCATGCATGCTTTCCATTACAGACTGCTTCAGCATCAGTTTAATCCGCACTAACATTTTGCATCTTTTTCAAAGCATTTATACCTGACAGAAGCTGATGACTGACTCTGTTTCTTCTCTTTTCTTTCAGTATGTGGACAAAGTGGGTGACAGCAACACCATGGTATAACACTGACTTTGTGTACAGCGAAGGCTATTTGATTACAGCAGATTTTCTGAAGCAACACACTCCCATCGGGCTGATTGAAAGCAGCTACGGTTCTATGTCCAGATCCCCTCCTCACCCCTCCAGCAGACTAGAGACTGCTTTCTGTCTGTCTACCAATCAAAGGTGCATCAGGGCATCGCACCACCAGTCTGTTACTAAAGGGTGGAGTCACGAAGGTCACTACAATAAATATTTCACTGCTATTGATCCTGTCACCTTAGAGTGCCTCTGGCATGAAAATGGAGGACGGGAGACTCCCTTAAAGCACCATCAACTCTCCATGTGACTTTCTTACTCTGTGGAACAAACCACTGATCCTCCACAAGGATGAGGAGTGAATAAGTGAGTGCTGCCACATCTCTGTGTCTGTGCTTTCACTTTATTTGGACAGCATTTAATGACACTTTGTTTTTGTCCCATGGCTATTTGAATACCAGTTGCTATTGTAACATTTTTCCCTTTGTTAATTGTAATTAATGTTTACGGTTGGCCAATGAGTACTTCAGTATAAATTATTTTTCAAATAATCAGTGCTTTTTAGTTCATGTACAGTATAGTGAGGTGCTTCAGGGTCATAATAGTATTTGTTGTTATTGTTATTGCTACTGCTATTAAAGTCTGGTCTCACCAGAAAATGGCAACGCCTAATTTAATGATGACACGTGGATTGTGAAGTTCATCCAGGTGGTGCTCGAAGTTCAGTCATGTAGTTGAGAGGGGTAAATGCTGGTACTACCAAGCCTTTTAAAGCACATCATCTGCCTTTGGACTCCTTATCTGCAGAGACTGCTGCTTGTTTAGTCTGTCACAAGAAACAGTTTATTTCATGGTTGGTAGCAAAAGAAGAAGAAGTCGCAAAAGCACTTAAAGGTGACATCAAGGAAACATTTAAAAATGATGTTTGCAATGGCTCACAGTATTTAAGCAGCATGTTGAAAAGCAATGAAACTAGTGGCTGCTTGGAAAGTAATAACAAATTTAAGTTGTGTGTTGTGCTTTCGTCAGAGATATAAAGAGTCAAGTGTTTTTCTTATTTTTCTCTTTTTCCATTCAAGTTTTTATTTAGAACAAAATCATAACAGGTCTTACAGCACGTCATGTAAACAATGTTTTCTTTTTTTCCATTTCCTCAATCCCAGGTGATAGAAAGTTCATGTAAAAATAGAGTTCAAGTAAAAATAAAACAATCAGGGTATGACCCCTGACGTACACCGAGATAGCATTGGTGGTACGAGAAGAAGGAATTAACTTAAAAGGGGTGTTTCCACCCTCAACATGCCCCTTACTGCTGAATGTAGAGTAAAATTTAAAAATGAGGAAGAATATAAATGGTGAGAAAGGGTCAGAGTAAAAATAAATAAAAGAATAAATAAAACATAATCTTTGATTGAAATAATAGTAAAATAGATAAATAATTAAATAGAAGAGTGAGAGAGAGAGGGAAAAAAAATAGTATGAGTGGTCACCCAAGTCTGCTAAACCTATAAGCATATTTACATGCCCATATATTTGGGTAATTACATGTTTACATATTTATTAACATACCCTGGTATGCAGAGGTTCGCAGGTATCTCTACACACTAAGTGTTCTATTACCTATTAAAGAAATAAGTATCAATAAATAACTGAACGTGTCATAAAGAGATAAAAACAAAATGATGGTCTTACGCACCACTTTTTAAGTCAGATTGGTTATGTTCCCTCTATACATACTGTACTTTAACAACAGTGTTTTTTGTAAATTTTGTAAAATATAATGTGAGTGAGAATTACAAGTAGAGAGAGGTTAAGAGAGGGATCCAGCTGCTAATATGTGCTCTTAACGCAAAGAAGTTGGACTAATACAAATTAACTATATACAAATAACAACTGAGTAGCTGAAAACAGATTACAGAGGGGGGAGGTGCAGTTCTAACCTTATGACCATGTCAAGTCAGATCTAACTGTGATTACATGTTTCTTCCAGGATGTCCAGCAACTTTTAAACTTCTCTTGTTCTAACCTTAGAGCAAAAATAAGCTTTTTCCATGACGAAAATGTCATGAATTACTGCTATCCAATCCTTAATCGTGGGTGCATCTGTTGACATCCATTTTCTCGTGAGGGCTTTCTTACTGGCCATCAACAAGATACTGAACATATATTTATTTGGGAAACCCAGAACAGAGTTTGGCCTCAGACCTAGGTATAGTGTTACAAAATCAAAGGGAATTTGCATGTTAAGCACCTTTCCATATTATTTTTAATTTCTGTCCAGTAGTTCATAAGCAACGGGCAATGCCAAAAGCATATTTAGGTTTATTTCGACTTGGGTCTTACAAAGCCCAAACTATGAAAATAGTAGTGGTGGGTATTGACTCTATTCAATGTGTATCACAATACTTGAGTCACGATACAATACATTATTGCAATATATTGTGATATTCTATAAAGATCACTGACAAATTTAAAATGCAGCTTAAAATACAAGTTTTATGTACAGTATATACATGTATATGTATGTATGTACAGTATATACACGGGTTGGACAGTGAAACTGAAACACTGGCCAATTTAGTGTTGGAGGTTTCATGGCTAAATGTGACCAACCTGGTGGCCGAACTTCATTGATTACACATTGCACCAGTAAGAGCAGAGTGTGAAGGTTCAATTAGCAGAGTAACAGCACAGTTCTGCTTCAAATATTGCAATGCACACAACATTATGGGTGACATACCAGAGTTCAAAAGAGGACAGATTGTTGGTGCACGTCTTGCTGGCGCATCTGTGACCAAGACAGCAAGTCTTTGTGATGTGTCAAAAGCCACGGTATCCAGGGTAATGTCAGCATACCACCAAGAAGGACGAACCACATCCAACAGGAGCAACTGTGGACGCAAGAGGAAGCTGTCTGAAAGGGATGTCTGAGTGCTGACCCGGATTGTATCCAAAAAACATAAAACCACAGCTGCCCAACTCACTGCAGAATTAAATGTGCACCTCAACTCTCCTGTTTCCACCAAAACTGTCCATCAGGAGCTCCACAGGGTCAATATCCATGGCCGGGCTGCGACAGCCAAACCTTTGTTCACTCGTGCCAATGCCAAACGTTGGTTTCAATGGTGCCAGCAGTGAAAATCTTGGGGTTTGGACAATGTGAAACATGTATTGTTCTCTGATAAGTCCACCTTTACTGTCTTTCTCAAATTCGGGAGAGTTATGGTGTGGAGAAGCCCCAAAGAAGCGTACCACCCAGACTGTTGCATGTCTAGAGTGAAGCATGGGGGTGGATCGGTGATGGTTTAGGATTCCCTAGGCCCAATACTTGTGCTAGATGGACACGTCACTGCCAAGGACTACCGAACCATTCTGGAGGCCCATGTGCACTCAATGGTTCAAAGGCGGTGCCGTGTATCAGGATGTATCAGGATGATACATGGTACTGGATACACGGCACTGGACTCTAGAGCAGTGGAGACGCGTTCTCTGGAGTGACGAATCAAGCTTCTCCATCTGGCAATCTGATAGACAAGTCTGGGTTTGGCGGTTGACAGGAGAACGATACTTGTTGGACTGCATTGTGCCAAGTGTAAAGTTTGGTGGAGGAGGGATTATGGTGTGGGGTTGTTTTTCACGAGCTGGGCTTGGCCCCTTAGTTCCAGTGAAAGGAACTCTGAATGCTTCAGCATACCAAGACATTTTGGACGATTCCATGCTCCCAACTTTGTGGGAACAGTTTGGAGCTGGCCCCTTCCTCTTCCAACATGACTGTGCACCAGTGCACAAAGCAAGGTCCATAAAGACATGGATGACAGAGTCTGGTGTGGATGAACTTGACTGGCCTGCACAGAGTCCTGACCTCAACCTGATAGAACACCTTTGGGATGAATTAGAGCAGAGACTGAGAGCCAGGCCTTCTCGTCCAACATCAGTGTGTGACCTCACAAATACACTTCTGGAAGAATGGTCAAAAATTCCCATAAACACACTCCTAAACCTTGTGGACAGCCTTCTCAGAAGAGTTGAAGCTGTTATAGCTGCAAAGAATGGACCAACGTCATATTGAACCCTATGGATTAGGAATGGGATGTCACTTAAGTTCATGTGCGAGTCAAGGCAGATGAGTGAATACTTTTGGCAATATAGTGTATAAATAAATAAATGTAGAAATAAATAAATGTGGAAATAAATAAATAAATGTGGAAATAAATAAATATTGTTATGCACAGTTTGTCTGTTTCTGTTTAGTTCACCATTTTTGCACCTGCAGGCTGTCCTGTCTCTTCCTGTTTTATTTTGAAAGTAACCCTGTCTCCCTCTCGTTTCAGATCTCTTGACCCCTACCTCCTGTGTCTTCCAGCGTCTGGGATTGTGAAACCCCGCCCTAATTGCCTCCACCTGTGTTCCCCTACCTCGTGTATAAATAGTCCTGTCATTTGTTTGTTCGTTGTGAGATCGTCTTGTCCTTTGCTCATCTCCTGTCCCACGTCTCCAGAGGTTTACCTGCGGTTTCCAGCTTCCCTCCTGTTTCTTCTGAGATTTTGAGTTGTAAGTTTCATAGCCTTAGTGCCCGGTTTTTGTTTCTGGTTTACTTTAGTTGTAGCTTATTTTTAGTTTCTAGAGGAATCCTCTTACGAGTTGATCCTAGATTAGTTTTGTATATAGTCCCTTTTTGAGTAAATCTCCTCTAGTGTAGAATTGCAGGTGTCCCTTCTCCTCTTTTCCAGTATTCCCTGCTCTAGTGTAGAGTTGTAGGTGTCCCTTGTTTTCCCTCATAGCTTCCTTAGTGTACCTGACGGCAGCACCTTTTAGTTTATTCCCCTTTACTTTACCCGGTGACGTGCGTTATCTGCCATCTCCCACCTTTTTACCTGCTCTTCTTTGCCTGCCTGGTTGCACCATATCCCTGTCTCTGAGTTGTGCGCTTGGGCTCTCCTGCAAAATGGAGCCCTCGCAAATATATAAATGAATGAATGAATGTGGAAAAAAATAAATATATAAATGTTGAAATAAAAATGATTATTTCTACATTCATTGATTTATTTATTTATTCACACATTTAATTATTTATTTCTATATTTATTCATTCTTTTATTTATTTATCCCTGTATTTATTTATACATCTATCCAGCCATCCATTTTCTACCGCTTATCCTCATAGGGTCGTGGGGGGGGGCTGGAGCCTATCCCACCCTGGACAAGTCTCCAGTTCATCACAGGGCGCATAGAGACAGACAACCACTCACATTCCTACGGTCAATTTAAATAAGCCAATTAACCTAATCCCCATGCATGTTTTTAGATGGTGGGAGGAAGCCGGAGTACCAGAGAGAACCCACACAGACATGAGGAGAACATACAAACTCTACACAGAAAGGCCCCGGGCTGAGAATCGAACCAAGTACCTTCTTGCTGGGGAGGCGACAGTGCTAACTACGACACCACTGTGCCGCCTTATTTATACATTATTTATTTATACTTTTGCCAGGTTTGGTCCTCCATATGGTAGAACGTTGCTGCCGGGTCAATATGTCAGTTTAAATGTAGTCCTGACTGAATGAATGAGGAAATCAAAAGAGGGCGGACACAGAGAGAAACTTGAGGTTCATTGAGAAAAACCTGGTCCCGACCAGGGGTGCGTTTCCCAAATAACAATGGAAGTTAGCATGAAACCACAGTAGTACGTAGTACTTCCGAATGAGCAAACTTCCCCTTTCCGACCGTTTCCCAAAAATCAACTAGCGTCGTACTATGTAAATTGGAACGACATTAGTTTGAACTTCCATCATCCGAACGACGTAGTTTCCAGATGTTTTGGAAGTGTTTGGAGAGCACTCAGATGCATTCGTTGCTGAAAGCGTGTTAACTACAGTAACGTAGTTTTGTTTCCATTAAGCCAGTTTGACATCTTTAGCAACTTTGGGAAATATTCATCAACATGATCAAGTTCCCTACTCATTGAAGGCAAGAACTGAATGGAGTTTGTTTCATATAATTGTAATAAATTGAAGATATAAAGTATATACATCTAGCCTACATATACCTACAGCTCATGCACCACTCTGTGGTGGGATAAGACAGTGGTTAGAGTGTTAGCACTGTAGTGTGTCAGCATGGTATTTGGTCAGGTGTGGGTTCACATCCTCCTGAGGGTGATAAAATATTTTACTTTTGCTGGCAGATAAGATATAGCTTAGTAAAATTTCTGACATTGTAATCGATTGCCGAGTTGTGTTTTTGCAATATTTGTGAAGATTTAACATCAGTTGTTCATCAGTTGTTGGTCACTACCTTATTCAGTTGGACTGCTTTAATGATGACTTATTTTCAATTCTAAATCTTATGTGTAACTTCATGTTACTCACTGTCATTTGCAACTGCACTGTAACTGACAGACTTATATTTATGTTTTTCTTTTTATCTCATAGTTTATCAAAAATTACACCTCGTATTACTATCTATTATCATATTTTATCATAATCTGCACCTTGCATTCCTCTTATGTATCTATTACGGTATACAGTTTGGTACTCTATCTCTTATTTTATTTTTTATTTTCCTGAACCCTGCATGTCCTGTGTGTTTCCATCTTTGAAGCTGTTGGAATTGTGAATTTCTATCTATCTATCTATCTATCTATCTATCTAATACAATTATTTAATAGTAGGCTATTTACGTTGTAATTTGAAACATCTAGGGCTACACAAACATTTGTTATTAAAACATAACTTGCTTCTTTTCACCTCAACTGTGAGGTGAAAGTTAAAGTGACATCCTTCATTCATGCTTTGGGGGGATCATGGATCACAGGGTGTCTAATCCTGATATTTCAAGCCCCAAAAAGAAGAAGAGGACATGACTTCACCTGAACGAACATTCAACGACAGCTCCATGCTTTTGGGAAACATTTCCGTGGTTCAACGATGCATCGGACTATGTTAGTTGTAAACATCGGAAGTTGCATCGTAGTTAAACGTAGGAAGTAGCTAACAAAGTTAGCAACGAACCTTTTGGGAAATGCACCCCTAGTTAGTTTCATGGAGTCTGTTACGACGGTAACTGAGCGAAAGCTTAAGTTACATCTCTCTGTGAAAAAGGCTAGAGTTAGCCCTCTTTCTCTGGTTTGAGTTACACTCTATTGCCAAAAGTATTCACTCACCTGCCTTGACTTGCATATGAACTTAAGTGATATCCCATTCCTAATCCATAGTGTTCAATATGACGTCGGTCCACCCTTTGCAGGTATAACAGCTTCAATTCTTCTGGGAAGGCTGTCCACAAGGTTTAGGAGTGTGTTTATGGGAATTTTTGACCATTCTTCCAGAAGTGTATTTGTGAGGTCACACACTGATGTTGGACGAGAAGGCCTGGCTCTCAGTCTCTGCTCTAATTCATCCCAAAGGTGTTCTATCAGGTTGAGGTGCAGGCCAGTCAAGTTCATCCACACCAGACTCTGTCATCCATGTCTAAATGGACCTTGCTTTGTGCACTGGTGCACAGTCATGTTGGAAGAGGAAGGGGCCAGCTCCAAACTGTTCCCAAAAAGTTGGGAGCATGGAATTGTCCAAAATGTGTTGGTATGATGAAGCATTCAGAGTTCCTTTCATTGGAACTAAGGGGCCAAGCCCAGCTCGTGAAAAACAACCCCACACCATAATCCCCCCTCCACCAAACTTTACACTTGGCACAATGCAGTCCGACAAGTATCGTTCTCCTGGCAACCATCAAACCCAGACTCATCCATCAGATTGCCAGATGGAGAAGCGTGATTCATCACTCCAGAGAACACGTCTCCACTGCTCTAGAGTCCAGTGGTGGTGTGCTTTACACCATTGCATCCGACGCTTTGCATTGCACTTGGTGATGTATGGCTTGGATGCAGCTGCTCGGCCATGGAAACCCATTCCATGAAGCTCTCTGTGCACTGTTCTTGAGCTAATCTGAAGGCCACATGAAGTTTGGAGGTCTGTAGTGATTGACTGCAGAAAGTTGGCGACTTCTTCACACTATGTACCTCAGCATCCACTGACCCCGCTCCGTCAGTTTATGTGGTCTACCACTTCATGGCTGAGTTGCTGTTGTTCCCAAACTCTTCCACGTTCTTATAATACAGCTGACAGTTAACTGTGGAATATTTAGGAGCGAGGAAATTTCACGACTGGATTTGTTGCACAGGTGGCATCCTATCACAGTTCCACGCTGGAATTCACTGAGCTCCTGAGAGCGACCCATTCTTTCACAAATGATTGTAAAAGCAGTCTGCATGTCTAGGTGCTTGATTTTATACACCTGTGGCCATGGAAGTGATTGGAACACCTGATTCTAATTATTTGGATGGGTGAGCGAATACTTTCGGCAATATAGTGTACCTCCCTTTTTGAAACGGAAAAGTTTCCTTCATTTCAGGGTTTACAGACTCAGAGTTTTCACTAAACCTGCTTTGTGAAACGGACTCCTGAAGAATTCATTACACCAGTAGTTTCGAGCACTCAGTGGTTTTATTAGTGGGCCTACAGACCATTTAAATCTACATGTTTTATCACATTATACCACGGTCACTGAATGGATATCCTCACCCTCTATAGCTTTAACTTTTTAAGCCAATAAATTAATTATTCAACTGTGGGTTTTTCTGTTCAGACTGAGTTACCTGTGAAATGACAATGTTTCACTGGATGGCACTTGTGCTTTGTACATCTGCAATCCATTTTGTTTACATTGACTCTATAAATTACACATTTCAACAACACCTATATATCCTCTGTGTTTATATATGTGGTGTGCTGTATGTGAATACAGAGCTTAACAAATGTATCAGAGCAGCAGCATCACGGATCCTCCAGCATCATTTCCTTCACTTTAATTGAACTCTTTCTTCCTCACAGCGTTCACTACTCTTCACCATTTTGAACAGGAGTGAGGAATTTAAACTGAATTCACCTTTTTAGACCCATCATTTGATCCAAAACACTGGAATTCACTGAGAAGTCACAGATGAATCCAGAATAACAAACAACCATTAAAAACACATTTTACTGTTAAGGAATGACAGGAAATAACTGCAATTTAACATCTCTATCAATTTTTTGTGTTTTCAGCTTTTTTGTAAAACAGTAAATTTTATAATTCATGAATAGCAACAATAATTATATTTTATCATTAGAGGTATCATTCTGATTAATCTACAGATTAATCTAATCTACATATATGGTAGATTAACCATTCTAGAAACATTAAAATATTTTGGTAATCAGAAATCCTGTTAATTGTTGATTTTGGTCATTCCATGACCTTTGTTTCTCGTCTATGTTACATTCATGTCCTATGGGATGAATGATGTCTGCGCCTTGAGAGCACCATCGACTGAAAACAGCCAACTCAGCAAAATGCCCCATCATTTGTAATTTGTGTGTTTTTGCAGAATGAAAAATCCTCTTCTGTTCATAGTCCAGACTCTACTCACTCCATTTCCTTATTGTGCCACAAGACTCACTTGTGACATTTGATTATGATCAAAGAAATATTCAGTAGAAAAAAAAATAACATTATAGATATTAGCCTATGTTAGTTTGCTATATGACCACCACAGTGTTGAGATGAAACTGTTGCAGTATAGACTGTGTGCACATAGCCCTCAATATTACATAGATTCAACAGTAAGAATCCAGACCATTTTTTATGTTTTAAATATGTAATGAATTACTCTGAAATTAGGTAGCGCATATAGTTTTGTATGACAGTGTAACTGTGTCCATCTGGAGTTCATTCTTCATTGGCCTCTTCCTCTGGCTCCAGGGCTGACAGTTAATGGAACATGACTTGTGTGGACTGTCTGCCAGTCTCTCTCACTCATGGATAATTCCATTCATAAATGGAAGTGTGGCCTTTTGATTCATCTCTCTGTGTTCTGCTCCGGTGAACAAGGTGCAAACATGTCAATACTCCCACATAGGGGCAGATATTACTCATTACTCATACCCATATCTACAGTGACACCATCACCTTCATCCTGCAGCTCCCAACATGTGTGATTTTGAAAAACTACATCAGGGGGAGCAGAAATTGCTGATGGCAGCTCTTTTAATTCACAAGTTTTTTACACTAGCTCTCAATGAAATGAGCTGAATCGATCCATGGTCCTTCGACCCCCAGTCGACAAATTGGCTTGACCTATCTGCTGGCATCATGAAGGAGCGCAGAGCGCAGGGGCCCCCGCCCAGGCCCGTAGGATATAAATACTGGGAGAGTGATCCCAGCCAGCATGTAGTGTGGACATTTGACTCGTCATCCTCTTTGCTGGACCCCAGGCTCACAGGACCTCGGACACCATGAAAGTAAGTACAATGCGCCAAAAGTTTGGGTTCAGTTCGCTGGGATAAACAGAGGAATGACTTTCACCCCGGACTGCATTAAAACAAGATTTAAATTCATCATCAGACTGCTGATGAAAAACAAGACAGGGCTTTTCTTTCTACAGATGTATCCATACTATACTAATTTGGACTTGGGTTACTCCGTGAATTATTATTTAAGACCTCCAAATACGCGCATCATGCGCTTTAACAGTACGCACGCCGGATGGCTCTTTCTCTGAGGGTGATGCTGCTGTGTGACAAATTATGAATGAAATAATTTGTTTCCACTTGTCTGTGTCTTCCGCAGGGCTTGAGGACCATCACAATAACTTATCTTCTCACTCTTTTACTGCTGGCGTCTTTTATCTCGCAGTCGTGGAGCGCACCGAAGGTGAAGCTCATTTATTTCTCTTTATCAAACTATTGCAGTCTTCATTCAATAACACAATAAATAGAGGTTCAACATCATTAAAAATGTAATTGATTATTTTAGATTTGTTTCTACGTTTAAGGGCTCATTCCAGCGGAGGAACTGGACCCCGCAGGCTATGCTGTACCTCAAGGGCACTCGTATGTATTTACCTAAAGATCCATGTATGGAGACCCAAAGTGTTCAACAAGAGATTAATAATACAACATTATGGAAACAATAATTATATTAATAAGAGACACTGCAATCATTTCTGTTTTGTTTTATATACCAATCTGCAAACTGGGGAAATTATGTCACTTAATTAAAACTCTTATTGTGAAGAGAGCGGAATTTGAAAACTTTTTTATTCATCTCCCATTGGGGGAAATTCACCCGCCAGCATAGACAAATTACAGTAATAAAAAAAAAATAAAAAAAAAAATCAAACAACAGCAATGACAAAATAGAATAAGTAGGCTAATAATAGCTAGTAATAAGTATTTACAAATATGTACTAAATAAAAAGGATAAAAATATATTTTATTTGCAAATGAAATGTTAATGAAACACAATTATTAACTAAATAAAATATTTTTTTATTTCTAATGTGGATGTTACATTAATTCACAGTGTTATGAGTACATGCTATGCATAATGTGTGTATGTTTAGTGATATTGTTTACTTCATAAAACCATATTTATTTGATTATTTATTTATATTTATTCTTTTGTGGGGGGTCTCCACATTGCGCTTCAAAGAGACATCACATTCCAGAAAGTGAGTGTTGGATATGTCTTTTCTTTCCAGAAGGACGAAGGTTCATCTCAGAGGACCGAAAAGAAGGAGATGTCTATGACACATTACACCTGGGTACAAAACAAGCAAAATATTTTGTATACAACACATTTTATTGACCTTTAACCTTTGCTGTTTGGGAAATGAAGCGTGCAGATAATGTGTCTTGGATGCTTGTTCCCTGTCAGAGACTCGCAGCCAGAACACAGAGAAGCTCAGTGTGGACCAGGCAGCCACTGTGCTGCTCAACTTCCTCCAGCAGGCCAGGGAGGGAGGTGAGAGCACTAACTCTGAGGGCTGACTACTGGTTTCACTCATCTGGGAAGGGAATGCAGTTAACAGGGGTGTCACCAGGTTTTAAGGACGGGGGGCTTAGCCCCAGGAGATGCATGGGATGTGAACAAAATTTATAAATTGTTGATATGGTTATTTCATGACCTTTGTTTCTAGTGTATGCTGCATTATGACCTAGGGATGGAAGGGATGTTTGCACCTAGGTGCCTTTCACACGACAACGGAATTCTGTGAATCCGACAAACTTTAATACCGATTCCACATTGCATACAGACAACTCTGGCATTGTTGGTGACCCAAAACGGTATTTTCTGACAACGGGTTCCAGAGTGAGAAGATCTGACAGCGCTGTTTCAGAGTTGCAGTGTGTACCCGGAGTTGTTGCTAACGATGACGTCACATCATCACGTGACCAGAAGGAGTAGTAAACAAGGACTTTCATGCGGATGCTCATTGCATTCTTTTGTTCTTTCTCGTGGGTCTCTCTGTGTTTCTTTGTAGTGCCACCTATCAGCGTGGCATATTTTTTTACATCCTTGTCACTCGTTATCGCCTTGCGGAAATACTTCCGACAACGTTGCGATAAGTGTTTTTGTGCCGTTGTCCTGTGGAAGGAGCCCTAGAGAGCACCATCAAATGAAAACAGCTAACACAGCAAATAATGTGTGAATAATGCAAGGTTATATGATGATTTATTTAAACTTATATTCTAGGCACTTTATATTGAATTTGAAAAAATGCACAAAAAATATTTCGGGGGACTTAAGAATGTTTTAGGGGGCATCCACCTAATGACATCACTGGCAGTTAGGTGAATATATTTACATCAATGTAACAAGTTGCACATTATCAAAAATGATCATCATAATTATTATAGATTTTCTCTTTCTCTCTCTCTCTTCCAGCTGATGAAAATCCAGATGAGGTGTATTTCCAGGAGCTGCCTGTGTGGAAGAGAGAGTATTTGTGATCACCTTTCATATATTTCTAAAGCTGTCTTAGTTTTTTCTAAGGACTTCGGTTCTGTGCGGTGGAAAAGAACAGCTGTTCTGTAAATATGAATTCTCTGAATTAAATGTGATGTTTTAATAAAAATCATTTTGAATTCATAGCACTATTGGTCTAAGATTGACTGAGTTTTTTTTTTTTTTTTTAACAGTTCCATGACAAAATATTGATGTTGTCTTTCTATTATTATAATGTAATTTGATGAAGTATCAGATAAATGTGCAGATGTCTCAGAGACAATGAGACATCTGAAGGGACTGAAAAGTGAGGCAGAAGTTGCTTTGAAGTTGCAGATAATTATTTGTTTAGCTTCACAAGGAGTTAATTATTTTCATGAAATATGAAATGATTGCCAACTCAGCTTTGTAATGTATATTAGCCTGATGCTAACATCATCTTCTCTGTGGGTGTAAGCCGGTCGTGGGTGCCGCTTGTACAGAAAAGGTTACAGGATATGACATTTTGAGCATATTGCACAGCAATAGTCTCCAATGTCGGCATTTTAATCGTGACAAAATGACACATATATTACATATGATATATTGTCTTTGAACGGGACATTTTACATCTGTGGGGATGTAGCATAATGGCTCGCCTCTCCAAGCACGTGCAGAGGGGGGGTGCTACAGGGCTCTAGCCCCTTCCTTTTGCTCTCTGATACCCAAAGTGCCCTTGTGGCAGGGCCTAATTTTGGATTTTTAAAAATTGTAACAATTAGGCTAGTTCCAAGGTGAATACTCGCTAAAATGTCTCATTAATAATTTGTGAAATTAGGAATTTACAAAATAACAATTTTCTGTGTGTATTGAAATAATTGAATAATAATTGAAATACTGTACCTTAAAGCCACTGATCCGTGACGTCGCTATCCAGTCAGCTTCCTCTCACTAATTCCTGGTTCATAAATGAGCCTCTCGTTGTTTTCTAGTGTTCAAATGATCGCATGTTTACAGTGATAGCAGAAGAGGCTTTGTTCTAATGTTTGGAAGGCAATATGTCCATATATTCATTAATATTGTCACTCATATTTACAGTGAAATACAGAAAAAATGCAGCAGATTTTTTCTTTATGCCAAAAGTTTGATAAATGATGTTCTTCAGTAAACTCTGTGGAAAAAGAAAAGCTCCTGTCAGCCTCAGAGTCGTTTCAGTGATCACTGTAAACACTGGAAAACAACGAGCGGCTCATTTCTTAACCAGGAATTAATGAGATGAGGCTGACTGGACAGCATGTGGCAGTGGATAGAGAGTCGAATAGAGAGTCGTGTAGTGTGAACAAGGCATAATACCACTATGATCTCTGTAGACAATAGCCTATGGAAAACTGCACAGACCTATCTGTCTGTGCCCTGGCTACATGAATTTTCAGAACCAAGCAATAAGAAAAATGTGTTATAGCTCTGTCTGCTACTTACGCCCATTCTCCTTGATACATAATGAATAAATAGGAAAATTCATAAAATATTTATTAGTACATACACTATATTGCCAAAAGTATTCACTCAACCATCCAAATAATCAGAATCAGGTGTTCCAATCACTTCGATGGCCACAGGTGTATAAAATGAAGCACCTAGACATGCAGACTGCTTTTACAAACATTTGTGAAAGAATGGGTCGCTCTCAGGAGCTCAGTGAATTCCAGTGTGGAACTGTGATAGGATGCCACCTGTGCAACAAATCCAGTCGTGAAATTTCCTCGCTCCTAAATATTCCACAGTCAACTGTCAGTTGTATTATAAGAACATGGAAGTGTTTGGGAACGACAGCAACTCAGCCACGAAGTGGTAGACCACATAAACTGATGGAGCGGGGTCAGTGGATGCTGAGGTGCAATAGTGTGAAGAGGTCACCAACTTTCTGCAGAGACAATCACTACAGACCTACACTACCTACCACTACAGACTCTTGGGGTTTGGACAATGTGAAACATGTATTGTTCTCTGATAAGTCCACCTTTACTGTCTTTCTCAAATTCGGGAGAGTTATGGTGTGGAGAAGCCCCAAAGAAGCGTACCACCCAGACTGTTGCATGTCTAGAGTGAAGCATGGGGGTGGATCGGTGATGGTTTAGGATTCCCTAGGCCCAATACTTGTGCTAGATGGACACGTCACTGCCAAGGACTACCGAACCATTCTGGAGGCCCATGTGCACTCAATGGTTCAAAGGCGGTGCCGTGTATCAGGATGTATCAGGATGATACATGGTACTGGATACACGGCACTGGACTCTAGAGCAGTGGAGACGCGTTCTCTGGAGTGACGAATCAAGCTTCTCCATCTGGCAATCTGATAGACAAGTCTGGGTTTGGCGGTTGACAGGAGAACGATACTTGTTGGACTGCATTGTGCCAAGTGTAAAGTTTGGTGGAGGAGGGATTATGGTGTGGGGTTGTTTTTCACGAGCTGGGCTTGGCCCCTTAGTTCCAGTGAAAGGAACTCTGAATGCTTCAGCATACCAAGACATTTTGGACGATTCCATGCTCCCAACTTTGTGGGAACAGTTTGGAGCTGGCCCCTTCCTCTTCCAACATGACTGTGCACCAGTGCACAAAGCAAGGTCCATAAAGACATGGATGACAGAGTCTGGCGTGGATGAACTTGACTGGCCTGCACAGAGTCCTGACCTCAACCTGATAGAACACCTTTGGGATGAATTAGAGCAGAGACTGAGAGCCAGGCCTTCTCGTCCAACATCAGTGTGTGACCTCACAAATACACTTCTGGAAGAATGGTCAAAAATTCCCATAAACACACTCCTAAACCTTGTGGACAGCCTTCCCAGAAGAGTTGAGGCTGTTATAGCTGCAAAGGGTGGAACTACCTCATATTGAACCCTATGGATGAGGAATGGGATGTCACATATGTGAGTCAAGGCAGGCGAGTGAATACCTTTAGCAATATAGTGTATATTAGGCCATTTTGAAAATTGCTAAATCACACAATAGCCAATCCCACCATCACAATTTAAATAGCATAATGCTAGAATTTGCTAATTTGAAAAAAAGTCCAGCTCAGGTTCTGATGATTAAAGCTTTATAGGCTAATGAATGAAAACAAGTTCCAGTTTACACTGTTAAATTGTGTGTATCTTTTCTAGCTTTGGTATGCATTGTCCATAAAACATTATATTGGAGTCTGCCGTGCAAAGATGCCTACTAAAGAGAGGAAAAAAAGCAGAGGTAGAAGGAGATGCAGGAGGCAGCAAAAGGCAGCGGATCTTTGACCAGCTGGGTTAAAAAGAACACCACAGGTTAGAATAATCTTCACTTCAGAATTTACAAGAACTATCTGACATGCCTTGTTATTAACATCAACTACATGGTCATATCATTGCATCAATAGATGCAGTATGAACATTCTGGCAGTAAGCATTTCTCTAAGTCAGATAGACCTTGACAATTCTGTAGAAAAAAAATTGTTTTAGATAGAGTTGACATGTTGTTTTCAAATTTCATCCGTGTACCCTTTTTTTAATTTGAGCCCCTGCCCCTCCAAAGGTCTCTGCACGGCCCTGCTCCTGTCCCTGCTGAATCCTGCTGTCAGATGTTCAAGTTTGAAGGGGCGTGGCTCTGGAGGAGGGAGTGGAGCTTAGAGGAGGTGCTACTTTCAAAATTTTGCTAGCTCTTTTGTTAGCTCTCTAGAATTACCGACTATACTTTAAAGTTAAATTCAATTTGTACATGCATTGTATAGCAGACCTTATCAGCCACCTTGTTTTACATAATATATATATATATATATACACACACACATACATGCATACATACATACTGACAACAGACAACTGAGCAATTAGCTATTTTTATATATATATATATATATATATATATATATATATATATATATATATATATATATATATATATATATGTATGTGTGTGTGTGTGAGTGGGCCAAGAATGTAGCCTTGTTGAACACCACAACCACACTGAGCTTCAGAACAGGAGTTTGGTTTTTGTGATGGACCTGGATCAGAGTTACACTTTATTATTTTGTCTCAAATCCACACACTTTGAAGAGACTTTCATTATTTGACTTTATTCTCCACACATCCATCAGAGACACTGACTGACTGTAAACCTCATGGTAAATCTCAGTTTCTTGACTCTCCAGGTTGCTTCTTCTTGCCGTCTGGAACAGAATTCAGCACAAAGGGTGTTTTGATGTTCAGTCGGTCCCTCTCCGCCTCCTCATCTTCATCGTAGGGCTCATCATCGTCATCATCGTCTTCCACGTCACTATGATGGGGGGTGGAGTGGAGGGAGGCGGAGGGAGAGGGGGGCACCGAGTAGGGCCGTGGGTACCTGAACCCCTCTGTCTGTGGAGACAAAGGTGATATTGTGAATTTGTCTACTTCACATGTTCTCGTCCTGGCAGACAAACAGATTACCAGTTGCTTCATGGACTGAACTTTCATATTTTACCTTGCTTTTTTCCTTCCTTCATTTCCCATATTCTCTCTCCATTCTTCATTAATTCCCCCCTTTCTTTCAACACTTTTTCTTTCAATGCCTGTCCCACCTAACTTTCCCCCCTTCCTCCTGCCTCCCTTTTCATCCTCTTTCCTTCCTCCCCTCCATTTTCCTTTCTTTTCTTCCTTCCTTTCTTCTCCCTCCTTTTGTCAATTCGAAAAGGATTGGTCCTAACGCTTGAATGGGGAGTCTTATTTAATATAACTACAGGGATCAGCATCATCACACTCCACAGTGATGTCTTGTCATTCATCCAAATGTTAGGCTGTCAATTAAAGCTTGACAAATGTGGGTAAAATTCAAAAGAAACCACTGTGTGTATCAGTCAGTACATGAGAGGAATTCACATGTACACTGTTTAACAAATGTCTTATTCTACCACCCAGTGTCAGGTGTTTACCACTGCTGCCCTAAATTAACAGTTTTACTGATTACCAGAATATTTTCTGCAATGGTTAATCCACCACTATGTGCTATTGAAGTATCTATACGTCATTTAAAATCTGATGCTTAAGTGCCATAGATGTATATACATGAATATGTCAAAGTGTTTTTTCAGAAGAGGGTCACCAATCGTGGTCTCCTGCAGCCTGTGAGTAATGTTGAGGCTTTTGGGAGATATAGTTGGAGCATAAACAGTATACGCCACAGAGATCAAGACAGGTGGAGACGATCGAGATTGCAAACAATCTGGACAAAAAGTGGTGTTTTTGGTGAAAGTGTCCTCTGCTCTCCTCCAGATAAAACAAGAATGGAACAAGGTAAAAACAAACAGTTTTTTCATGATGAAATAGAGAGTCTCTTCTTTCATTTGAGCTATTCAGTGTTTTCAGAGACATAGTACAAAATATTCTGTGCATCATGAAAGATGACTCAAAATGGCCAAAAATGCTGGCACAAAGCACTTTCTGTTTTAAAAAGGGGCTGGCACTCAGTGAGTTGATGGCAATGACGAAAGAGGAATGCTGTCATGTCCTGCTGCACCGTTCTGTTAAGTTTACCATTTTGTCTTATTTAGCTACTCGATTCGTGTTGCCCTGTCTGGTTTTACTTTGAAATAAATTTGTTTCCCTCTCATTTCAGAGGTGGGCACTAGGGGTACTTATTAAATGATAGTAGCAGTAGTAGTAGTAGTCTGTTTACAGATTGAATTTTCTCAAGTTATGGACAACTCCGGACTCAAATGAGAATAGTAACAGTGTAGCCCATCGTTTATCTGTTATTTGAGAAATGGTCAAGTTTGTGTCATTTACTTGGTGTATTTCGGTGACCCCTTCACTCCTGTTAAATGGGTAAAATCCAAATAGTGTCAGAAATACTCCAAATGACTCGAAAGTGATGGGTAACTAAATGGCAGTATTTTATCCCAGAAATAAGGTTCAGTTTGTAAAAAATGGCACTTCTCCTTTGAGGGCTACTGAGCATTTTAAACAGGAGGGAATAGGGGACAAAAGCCCCATTGTTTATATTTATTTTGATCATGTATATGGCTGGAATACTGCACATGAAGTAGTTGAATTTTATACATTTTTTGCAGATGCAGAGGAAAAATTTACAAATATCCAAACTTCCACTGTTAAAAAAATTACATTTGTGACTCTAGAACTTTCCAGAGTGGAGGGAGTCTCTCTCTGGTTCAGTCATTTGTTCATTTATTTCACAAAAAAAATTTACAAAAAAAATTTACACATTTTCTTGTACAATATTCCTCACCTTCAGAGGGGCCATGGGATCCATCTTGAACTTGTCGGGGAAAGCTCTGTTAAGGGCCAGATGGCGTGCATGTATGTAGAACTGCAAAGACGAGACAGCAGAGATGTACTTTAACAACTGAGCAATATCCTCTTTGTTTTGAGACATTTTAAAATGTATTTTACATTTTATTGCAAGCTGCAACATGACTTTCTGTTTCTGTTCCAGTAGATGAATTTAAACTTGTCCACCACTCAACCTACAATCAGATAGCTTGACTGCACCTCAGTTTGGTTATCATGTAAAAATCTCCACTCGCTTTCAAACTGTTAATTATTATTATACTTTATTATTATTATTGTTCCTATCATGTGGCTAATGTGTGGAGACATGAATACTGTTTTCTATTACATGTCTATTTTTTCAGTGCTATGCTGACAACACACAACTCCACTAATCCACAAAAACATCACCCCTGCCACAGTCTCCACCCTCACAAACTGTCTCTCTGCAATAAAATCATGGATGACCACCAACTTCCTCAAACTCAATGACAATAAATCTGAAATCATCATTGCTCATTAATCCCTCCTCCCCTCCACCCAGGACTTCACACTCTCCATTTATGATCACATGGTCACACCCTCTCCACAGATCAGAGACCTTGGATTCATTTTTGACCCCACCCTCTCCTTCATAGTTTTTTCACATCATAGTTTTCAAAAAAGTTTCCCTTTACATTAACCCGTGTAAACACGCTGTCGAGAGCCATCATAACTATGGAAAGCCAATGAGCGACAGTGTAGGAAGAAGGAGAAAGCCATGCAAGCCAATCAGAAGCCTCATCGACAACAACGACTAACACGAGCAACTTCCTGTTCCTCCAAGCCCTAATATGTCTCTGCTCCTGTACATACAGTAATAGAGGAGCTGTATTTGCAAAACAGTTTAAAAAGTGCTTGCCAACAGAAATGCTACTGATACCTGGAATGCTTGACTGCTCATAGACTACTCTGACAGCCGCCAGCACAAAAAAGATCACACTTTTGGTGCGTAGATTTCCTAAAACTCTGTTTTTCTGTTTACATTCAAACGCGAACGTGAGTTTTCCTAAATCGCCACTTTTGCCGGAGTTTTTAGAAAGAATTGTATTCAGAGGAGAAATTGTCGTTTGTGTGTAAATGAAAGTCATAAAAGCAGTGAAAAGTCTCCGTTTTAACAAATACCCATGTATGTCTAAATGGTACCCAAGTCTGTCAAATCACCAAAACAGCCTTCTTCAGCCTCTGCAATATCGGCCACCTTCGTACCAACCTCACTAAATGTGCCGCTGAAACTCTGGTTCTTGCCTTCATTTCCTCCACACTGGATTATTGCAGTAGCCTCCTTTATAATCTTCCATCCACTCACCTCCAAAAACTCCAACATGTACAGAACTCAGCTGCCCGTCTACTCACCCACCCCTGACATCACACCTGTTCTCAACTCCACTGGCTTCCCATACAACAGTATTCACTTCAATTTCCTGCTCATCACCTCACAGACCTTCTGCACCTCTACCACTCCAACCTGCTCATTCCCATCACCAAACATCGTACCTTGGGGGACAGGGCCTTCGCCATGGCTGCCCCCACCCTCTGGAACTCTCTCCCCATACATCCTGCCTCCAACTCACCACAGTCATTCAAAAATATATACTTAAAATTTTACCTTGTTTAACAAGCATTTAACCTCGAATAAATTCTCACCTGTTTCTTCTCTATGTCTTATTCATTGTAAAGTGTCTTTGAGTTTTTATGAAAAGCGCAATATAAAAACAACACACTATGATTATTATTATTATTATTGTTATTATTATTATTATTATTATTGTTATGTAGTGCTGGTGCAGCAGAAACTGACCCGTCCCAGGTATCTCCAGTCCAGCAGGTCAGACAGCCTCTCAGTTCGGTTTCGCTGGATGATGCGTTGACGCAGAGACTGCTGGCAGAAACTGAACATGAACTGGGTCAGCTGCTTACAGGACTCTTCAGCCGAACGGAAGCGCCGGTCCACGATGTACACCCCTGATAGAGACGATGAGGGACAAGAAGGTGAGTGGAGAACACAGACAGCATCATGTGTGGACAGTCAGAGGTGGTTATAGCACTGAGACATGGTGTGTGTGTGTGTGTGTGTGTGTGTGAACACACCATAGGCAGCAGGGTCTGACACATGCTCCTCCATGAAGCAGCCGAAACCTGACAAGTTGGTAGTCACACTGGGGATGCCCATTACAGTACATTCACCTGGGGGAAGCCCAACAAAAATACATGTTATTTCTAGAGTACTTTTCAAGGCACATAATAGAAACAAAGACACTTAAAACAGAAAGGACAGGGGGTGTAAAAACACATGAAATCTAGTCAGGTATTAAAAGCAATCTTGGGCTGTGTTTTGATGAGTTTTTGAATGTGGGGAGGTCCGATCCAGAGGGTTTGGGGCAGATCCAGAGGCTCTGCTCCCCCAGGGCCAGTGGTTGGCTCTGTGTGTCGGAGGTTTGGAGGGTGCAGGAGGGGGACACAGCAGTTTGTTGCCATATCTTGTCATGTGAGGACCGATCCACAATTGCATTTGCATTCACACAGGATTATCTGTTGCCAGTCAGAGCTCTCCTTTTTCAGCCAATCACATGATCGTGCCTTACAAAGGATTTTTATGCAGTGGACATCACCAGGGTCTGTTCAATAAAGCCCATACAGCAGTAACTTAAACTTCATTCTCTCCAACAGCCATCAGGGGGCGATACTGGTGGTTTCAAAAAGAAGTTCAATTGTATTGATTGATAGTCTATGGGAAAATGACCCTTTTCTCTCCTGGTGTATTACCTCTGTAAACAGTGTAAACATGAGTTTATGGTCTGAATGGTTAGTTTAAATACGTATTATGTACTCTATGTGTGTATGTATTGTACTGTATGTGTATGTATGATCCACCAGTATGTGCCAGCTCTTTTATCAAAATATATATTCAATGCTAAATTGGTGTTATTGGTGTTCTCCATGTCATTGGAGGTTATTATGTTGTTTTACTTTCAAATTGTTGTTTTACAAAAAAAATATACACATATTCCAGTTATTTGCTGTCATTCCTGAACAGAAAAATATTTTTGTTGTTTGTTATTCACTTCTCGGTGAATTCCAGTGTTCTGGCTCAAATTTGGGTCTAAAAAAATTGTAAATGGTCTGTATTTATATGGCGCTTTACTATACCCGAAACAATACCCAAAGCACTTTTACACAATACATCACATTCACCCATTCACACACTGATGGCGGAAGCTGCCATGCAAAGCGCTAACCACGACCCATCAGGAGCAGTTAGGGGTTCAGTGTCTTGCTCAGGGACACCTCGACATGAACGCTCCAGGCCGGGATCAAACCAGTAACCCTCCGGTTACAAGGCGGCCACTCTACCCACTGAGCCATGCCGCCCCAAGAAAGTGAATTTAGTTTATATTCCACTCCTGTTCAAAATGGTGAAGAGTAGGGAACTCAGTGAGGAAGAAAGTCCAGTTTAAGTGAAAGAGATGATGCTGGAGGATCTTTGATGCTCTGATACATTTATTGAGCACCGTATGTATAGAAAGTAATTTATATAGAAATCACACAATACATTTGTGAATCCCTGTACAATGATGTACATTAATATAATTAATCTGATCCATAGTGCACTGCATATAAGTAATGCAGAAAAACGAATCCATTATTGCCACAGTATGGCTGCTGTACCTCTGTATTTCAGAGAGAATCTGAGAATCTGTGTGTGGATACATGTGTTTCCATATTCTAGGCTAATATGTGTGGTTACCAGGTGTGTATCCCCATGGTTCATAGTAGGAGGGGAACACTCCAAGGTTACAGCCACGAACAAAGTCGTCATAGTCCATCGGCAGCAGGGGACTGGTGGAGGACAGGAACTCAGGGTGGAAGATGATCTGAGAGCAGGAGGACAGACTTTCAGAAAGACAGTGGTGTGCTTTGGGGTGTTTGCCCCCCCATTATGCCTGACCTTTACATTCTTAAAACCACTCTCAAGTCTAGATTAAATGAAAAATGACCTGTTAATCTTTTGGGTCACACCCTCCATTTCATTGTGCACCTATTTCACAATAATGCTAGTGTATGTATATGTATATTAGGGCTTTCAAAATTACGGTGTTAATGTGATTAACACGTTATCTTGTGTGACAGTAACTCTACTTGGACAAACTGCCTGAAATGGGTTGCCAGAGACAAGCTGGCAGGTTTTCCAGGATAACTAAACCGTTTCCAGGACATATGACCTTTTTCTCATTTTCCATGTTTTCCATGACTGGAAAATTGGTCAATCAGTTTTCGAGGTTTTGCAGTTTTTTTAGGACATGTGGGAACCCTGATTTAGCTCAAAGCATTGCATTGCTCTTCCTTTGTTCACATAAACTCATCCATTATACTTCATCTTCACCAGGCAACTCAAAAACTCTATAGATTCTAGAGGAGAACAATGGAAGCACGGAGGATATTTTTATCTACCTTGACTCGGTCATTCCTAGAGTTGAAGAGGCCGATGCGTCTGACGTTGGAAAGGATGGGATCTGTAGAGTCATCCAGCATGTTGTGAGTAGTGACCGGTGGGAGGCTGTGTCTCTGCACACAGTTTAAGAGAACACAGGTCAGTGTAGGCTCTGATTGTGTTAGTGTGCCACATTTCCAACAAGTCCAACACCACATGTTTATTCATAAGACATGTGTTATTTGACCAGATACCAGTCATAACCAGTCATTTTAATTGATGTGGTTTTCTCACACATTGCTCCTTTAAAAGGTCAGGTCCTGAATGATGCAGTGATGTAATTCAAATCAATTTCCCATCAGGGTTGATAATGTCAATCAATTAACAAATCATTATAGCTTATGATCATTACACCAATAAATCTACTTCCACTAACACCACTGGGAAAAAAGAAAAAAATATGTGTATTCAGTCTGGTTTCATGTGTCAGCTGAATCCATATAAAGTGAGGAGAAATGACCTAATGAGTGTTTGAGTCAGCAGCCCATGACCAGTAACCTTTTAGAGTGTGATGTTGAGAGGTATTGATCAGTGCAGACATTATCTAAGACCAACGATATTCAATTACTGTCTCACATCACAAGGCAAAACAAAACTATTTTTTTAATATTAATATTTTATTTTGGCAGTTCTTCTTAAGAAACTGTTAATTCACAGGAAGGGATAAACATGACAAGTACTCATAATATGGGACCATAGATTTTATTAATGGCAGCAGGTTTCAAACATTTAAAATTTGTATGCAGGCAATTGATAATAAATTATTTATTTATACTGAGTGGTTATTTTATTTCAAAGGAATTCCTCTGAACTGCTTATGGTGGAAACTGCAATAACTGATGAAGCTGTAATTGGAAAATACATGATACTATCAAAACCTGTTTTATGGGGTTAAGCACTGACATAAACAGCAACCCAATAGAGAATGTTAAGTCATTTTTTAATTTTATGTCAGTCACTTAGTGGTCTAATTATGTCACTGCAACTTTTGCAGCTTTTTCACCTCCTTTTTATTTTCATTCTTTTTAATTTCAGTAAATTTCACAAATACTTCCAATAATTTTCATTGAAAATTATCCAAATATACCTATAACATAATACTTCTAATATAACTTGTGCAGTTTTAGGGAGTAAATGCATGGACTGTTGAGTAGAAACGAGCAGCTATGACTCCTCTGAACCTGAGTCACACAGAGCAGAGACACTACAACTAAATAAATGAAATAATGGTTGTAGCAGCTCCAGCTCGCCGGTCAGGCATCATTAGCATTAAATTTGCTAAACCTTATTACGGTAGTTACAGTGTGTTTGCGTCATTTAGCTGCAGGTGTAGAGAGAAATGAGTCTATCCATTCGTAGGGCATGCCATGTCAAATCATCACTCTGTCTCTTGTCTCCTCTCTTCTGTGTATCTCACTGGAGGCACAGATTTGATTTGCTCAGAAGCACAACATTAGCTCTGACCTAAACTGGACTGTTCTCACCTTTTTATTTTGAAACAGCAGTGGCATAGACAGAAATTGTATTTTGGGTGGACCATTAAAAAAAAAAGATTTAAAAACTCAGGATGCACTGATCCAATTGGTATTAGTATTTCAGTTCAATGGTTGTTTGCAATAAATTGCTTACTCAATTCTTTTTGTCTCACCCCAATCTAAGGCGCTGCATCTGCTTATCGCGTACATGACCTTGCGCATCCAAACAGGAAACGGACCAGCTGAAAGAGGATAGATGCGCTGGCATCCAAGCTGAGCGAACAGGTCTGTCTCTACAGACGTCTGTATGATTCTTCTTCAAAGGAACATAGAGATGCTGTGAGAGCACAGAACTCATGGAGAGAAACGTGGAGACCACGGGGAAGGAAGAAACGACATGAAGAATCTTTGTGACCGTATTGTTAAATCCAAGAAAAGATCTTAGAAAAGTAGTGGTTCTGCACTTACCCCACCTGCACCACTAGTCTTGTTTGTAACTAGCAGCAACCGACTGCTGGCTGTTGCCAGGACACTGTTTTCTTCCTCTGCTTCTTCTGCTTCGCCGGTGGTTGTGGATGTATTTTCACAACAGTGACACCGTTCGGGAGAGGATTACAATCTGTTGTGCGGCAGTATAAATGGTTTGAGCGCGTCAATGTTGTCACCAACTATGCACGCACTAGCAGATATGGCGAGTATACGGCCAGCTTAAGGACGCCCCCATAGTAGCGGGATGTAAGACGCTAGCTGGATCAGCGTTTATGGAGAGGCACAACCAAGTGGCTGGAATAGTGTACAGGAACATCTGTACCCAGTATGGACTAGAAGTACCCAAATCCCAATGGGACATACCATCGAAGGTGGTTGAGAACAACAGGGCTCCAGACTGACAAACAGCTCCTGGCTAACCAACCGGACATAGTGGTGGTGGACAAAGAGCAGCAGAGGGCAGTGGTGATAGATGTGGCGGTACCAGCTGATGCCAACATCAAGAAGATGGAGCACGAAAAGGTTGAGAAGTACCAAGGGTTGAAAGAACAGCTGGAACAGATGTGGAAGGTGAAGGCCAACGAGGTGCCTGTGGTGGTAGGAGGACTCGGGGTGATGATCGCCAAACTGGGAGAGTGGCTCCAGCAGATTCCAGGAACAACATGTGAAACCTCAGTCCAGAAGAGCACAGTCCTAGGAACAGAGAAGATACTGAGCAGAACCATCAAACTCCCAGGACTCTGGTAGAGAACCCGAGCTTGAGCATGACATGGATACCACCCTACAAGGGTGAGAGGAGCATTTTTTATACAGATACACTATATTGCCAAAATTATTCGCTCACCCATCCAAATAATCAGAATCAGGTGTTCCAATCACTTCCATGGTCACAGGTGTATAAAATCAAGCACCTCGGCATGCAGACTGCTTTTACAAACATTTGTGAAAGAATGGGTCGCTCTCAGGAGCTCAGTGAATTCCAGCGTGGAACTGTGATAGGATGCCACCTGTGCAACAAATCCAGTTGTGAAATTTCCTCGCTCCTAAATATTCCACAGTCAACTGTCAGCTGTATTATAACAACTTTCTGCAGAGTCAATCACTACAGACCTCCAAACTTCATGTGGCCTTCAGATTAGCTCAAGAACAGTGCACAGAGAGCTTCATGGAATGGGTTTCCATGGCCGAGCAGCTGCATCCAAGTCATACATCACCAAGTGCAATGCAAAGCGTCGGATGCAGTGGTGTAAAGCACGCCACCACTGGACTCTAGAGCAGTGGAGCTGTGTTCTCTGGAATGACGAATCATGCTTAGTTCCACTGAAAGGAACTCTGAATGCTTCAGCATACCAAGACATTTTGGACAATCCCATGCTCCCAACATTGTGGGAACAGTTTGGAGCTGGCCCCTTCCTCTTCCAACATGACTGTGCACCAGTGCACAAAGCAAGGTCCATAAAGACATGGATGACAGAGTCTGGTGTGGATGAACTTGACTGGCCTGCACAGAGTCCTGACCTCAACCCGATAGAACACCTTTGGGATGAATTAGAGCAGAGACTGAGAGCCAGGCCTTCTCGTCCAACATCAGTGTGTGACCTCACAAATACACTTCTGGAAGAATGGTCAAAAATTCCCATAAACACACTCCTAAACCTTGTGATGCACACTGAGAAGTGCGGGCTCACACACACACCTCCATCTTCGTTAATTCTCTATGGGAATAGTTATATATTTTTATATTTATTGGTAAAGTAAAATGACATATTCAGTGATGGAATGGTTTAACTGATTATGATGATTATGGAACGCCCATGGGAGGGGCTTGGGGGGTATTTAAGCAGAGCCATCGTGGCCTGCTGTCAGTGACAGCTTGGTTGCATTGCAGGCAACAACTCAGCTACATGGACTTATACAGAAAACCATTTTATTTTTGGTCTTTTGTGGACATTGTTTTTTTTCTCCCTTTTGTAAATACTTCCTGTTGTCTACGTGCCTGTGTATAGCACGGACTCACTGGTGTGTATTTTTGGGAAGCAAGGTCAAAATAAACCAAACAAAACTTGAACTCACCATCGTGGCCATTATTTTAAAGAGAACCCACAACAGTGTGTGTTTTTCTTCTTTTCTTAAAATCCTAAAATAAAAAAATAAAATATGATTTTTTTTGGCAATTATGCCATGAGGCTAACAATATGTATATCTTTTTTTCATTCATTTTTGATTAGACTATTCTATACTTCTAAATATACTTTAATTCCTTTTATATTGATTTTTTTCCCTACAGTTACCCATCTTTTACCATCTTACTATTTACATATTTTGTTCCTTCAGCTTTGAAATATTTCAAATTTACATTAGATTCACTTTAACTGAACTCTTTCTTCTTCACTGAGTTCACTACTCTTCACCATTTTGAACAGGAGTGAGGAATTTAAACTGAATTCACCTTTTTAGACCCAAATTTGATCCAGAACACTGAAATTCTCTGAGAAGTCACAGATGAATCCAGAATAACAAACAACCACTAAAACACATTTTACTGTTAAGGAATGACAGCAAATAACTGCAATTTAACATCTATATCAGAAGATAATAAGAATGAGCTTTGATATTTTTGCTTTTTTGTCAAACGGTAAATTCTTGGACAACAACAATAATTATATTTTAGCATTATAAATATAATTTTGATTAAGGAGCTTGCACATACTGGTGGATTAACCATTACAGAAACATGAATGGTAGTCAGAAATACTGTTAATTTAGGGCCTCCTTTTTAAGCTTAAACTAAACAAAACTTAGATCTAATGTTGTGCATTGTAGTAGTGACAGCTCACCCACTCTGTTATGCTCTGTCTTCACTTTTGTTTCATCATGTTTCAGAAATAAAAAAGAAAACTATCAGCTGAAAATGATTCCAGTATTATCATAGTTTACTGTGAACAGAAGAGAAGAACAGAAGTACCTGAGTAGCAAAGATGGCTCTCTTCATAATAGTGAAATCGTCTCGATCCAGGATGGAGTTCATGTCAGGGATCTGCCCTCTGAGGACAGAGACAGCAGTAAAGCACAAACAAAATAATCAGTATTCATCACAGAGATGCTTCTTGTGTTAATGTACATAGTATAAAATAAATAAGGTTTTGGGTTCACTTACAGTGTAAAATTGACTTACTTCAACAGAGCTTCATACAGTTTTTTACCAAACTTCTCCTTCACAGTGTGAGCTGTATCCCTGTGAAAGTCAAATGGTAATCTATAACTTCTGGCTTGATAACTACTCCTAATTCATGAACAAAATCTAAATCAGTTAATGTTCCAAACAATCACATTAAAACAGAAAACCACTATTACTGACTATTTATCAGGATGACATCAGTGGCTGGGCTTTTACTGTCACTGAAACAAACCTGGTGTTTTTGAAAAAGTCTTGGCATCAAGAGGACAACTGAGCTCAAGGATCTGGTTTGGATGGTTTCTCAAACGCTTTGAATACATCCAGTATGTGAAGTAAATTATGTATATGTCCAGCTGATAAACCACATGAGGGCGTACCAGAGCTGCTTGCGTACTGCTTGTCCCTTCAGTGACTCCACGTTAAAGTTGTTGGTTTTAGCTGGCATGATGAAGAAGACTACCACTGTCATATCATTTCTGTGGACCTGGAAGGAAATGTAGGACAGGGTTGATTAGAGTTTTGGACAGAAATACATGCTGAAAAATAAATGATAGACATTCACTTTTTCACATGCACTCTACCTCACAATGTTAGTCTGATGCTGACTAATAGCAATTCCCAACTCCTTGTCTCATCTCTACCTACCTCTCTATCTATCTATCTAAACTATATTGCCAAAAGTATTCGCTCACCTGCCTTGACTCACATATGAAATTAAGTGACATCCCATTCCTAATCCATAGGGTTCAATGTGACGTCGGTCCACCCTTTACAGCTATAACAGCTTCAACTCTTCTGGGAAGGCTGTCCACAAAGTTTAGGAGTGTGTTTATGGGAATTTTTGACCATTCTTCCAGAAGTGTATTTGTGAGGTCACACACTGATGTTGGACGAGAAGGTCTGGCTCTCAGTCTCTGCTCTAATTCATCCCAAAGGTGTTCTATCAGGATGAGGTCTGGACTCTGTGCAGGCCAGTCAAGTGTCAAATGGTCAGTATTTATATAGCACTTAACTATACCTGCAACGATACCCAATGCACTTTACATTATACATCACATTCACCCATTCACACACATTCACACACTGATGGTGGAAGTTGCCATGCAAGGCGCTAACCACGACCCATCAGGAGCAGTTTCGGTGTCAGAACGCTCCAGGCCATGATCGAACCGGTAACCCTCCAGTTACCAAGATGGCCACTCTACCCACTGAGCCATGCCACCTTTAGAGAACTTGCTTTGTGCACTGGTGCACAGTCATTCTTCAGTCATTCCTTTCATTGGAACTAAGGGGCCAAGCCCAGCTCCTGAAAAACAACCCCACACCATAATCCCCCCTCCACCAAACTTTACACTTGGCACAATGCAGTCCGACAAGTATCGTTCTCCTGGCAACCACCAAACCCAGACTCATCCATCAGATTGCCAGATGGAGAAGCGTGATTCGTCACTCCAGAGAACACGTCTCCACTGCTCTAGAGTCCAGTGATGACGTGCTTTACACCACTGCATCCGACGCTTTGCATTGCACTTGTTGATGTATGGCTTGGATGCAGCTGCTCGGCCATGGAAACCCATTCCATGAAGCTCTCTGTGCACTGTTCTTGAGCTAATCTGAAGGCCACATGAAGTTTGGAGGTCTGTAGTGATTGACTCTGCAGAAAGTTGGTGACCTCTTCGCACTATGAGCCTCAGCATCCACTGACCCCGCTCCATCAGTTTATGTGGTCTACCACTTCGTAGCTGAGTTGCTGTCGTTCCCAAACACTTCCACGTTCTTATAATACAGCTGACAGTTGACTGTGGAATATTTAGGAGTGAGGAAATTTCATGACTGGATTTGTTGCACGGGTGGCATCCTATCACAGTTCCACGCTGGAATTCACTGAGCTCCTGAGAGCGACCCATTCTTTCACAAATGTTTGTAAAAGCAGTCTGCATGCCTAGGTGCTTGATTTTATACACCTGTGACCATGGAAGTGATTGGAACACCTGATTCTGATTATTTGGATGGGTGAGCGAATACTTTTGGCAATATAGTGTATCTGTATAAAAAATGCTCCTCTCACCCTTGTAGGATGGTATCCATGTCATGCTCAAGCTCGGGTTCTCTACCAGAGTCCTGGGAGTTTGATGGTTCTGCTCAGTATCTTCTCTGTTCCTAGGACTGTGCTCTTCTGGACTGAGGTTTCACATGTTGTTCCTGGAATCTGCTGGAGCCACTCTCCCAGTTTGGCGATCACCACCCCGAGTCCTCCTACCACCACAGGCACCTCGTTGGCCTTCACCTTCCACATCTGTTCCAGCTGTTCTTTCAACCCTTGGTACTTCTCAACCTTTTCGTGCTCCATCTTCTTGATGTTGGCATCAGCTGGTACCGCCACATCTATCACCACTACCCTCTGCTGCTCTTTGTCCACCACCACTATGTCCGGTTGGTTAGCCAGGAGCTGTTTGTCAGTCTGGAGCCCTGTTGTTCTCAACCACCTACGGTGGTATGTCCCATTGGGATTTGGGTACTTCTAGTCCATACTGGGTACAGATGTTCCTGTACACTATTCCAGCCACTTGGTTGTGCCTCTCCATAAACGCTGATCCAGCTAGCGTCTTACATCCCGCTACTATGGGGCGTCCTTAAGCTGGCCGTATACTCGCCATATCTGCTAGTGCGTGCATAGTTGGTGACAACATTGACGCGCTCAAACCATTTATACTGCCGCACAACAGATTGTAATCTGTTCTTGAGCTAATCTGAAGGCCACATGAAGTTTGGAGGTCTGTAGTGATTGACTCTGCAGAAAGTTGGTGACCTCTTCGCACTATGAGCCTCAGCATCCACTGACCCCGCTCCATCAGTTTACGTGGTCTACCACTTCGTAGCTGAGTTGCTGTCGTTCCCAAACACTTCCACGTTCTTATAATACAGCTGACAGTTGACTGTGGAATATTTAGGAGTGAGGAAATTTCATGACTGGATTTGTTGCACGGGTGGCATCCTATCACAGTTCCACGCTGGAATTCACTGAGCTCCTGAGAGCGACCCATTCTTTCACAAATGTTTGTAAAAGCAGTCTGCATGCCTAGGTGCTTGATTTTATACACCTGATTCTGATTATTTGGATGGGTGAGCAAATACTTTTGGCAATATAGTGTATCTACCTCACCTGCAGTAAGTAGTTGAGTCTGGACAGCGACTCAAGGAAAATATCAGCTCCCTTGTTGGAAAACTCATAGCGTCCGGCGATGAAGAAAAAGAGGGTTTTCTCCAGGTTGAAATCCAGATGACTGCCAGAATGAGAAGAATGAGAAGAAATGTACTCGGGTGTCAGGTGAAACAAGTCAAAAGTCAATGTTTTTTTCATGAAAATATTTCCTGAACTGAACAGTTTCTCTCAGATGAACCTCAGAGCTTTCACTGATGAGAAGGACTATGAGAAGCATTAGGCTTGTGGAAGAGGGGTGAGTATGTGGGGAGGAAGGGGAACAGGAAGAGGAGGCCATGTTCAGGAGGGTTCCTGATGAAATCAGCGTTACAGTTATGGATCAACTTTACTGTAGTTTTCAAATGTCTGTGTAAATAGTCTGTAGTACTGTCTTGAGCATTTTCAGGTAGTTTCACCAAGATCTGACTTTTTTTTGCAGTGAGAGACACTGACAGAGTAAACTGTCTTAATGAAAACATGACAAAGCCATTTAACTATCCTGTTCAGTTTGTACTAATTGTTTTGAGAAATGCATTAACTGTTGTGCAGATGTAAAGAGTAATGTGAGAAAAGGACCAAAGTGACTGAGAAAAACTGTAATAAAACAAAATCACTGGGTTTCCTTGCAATGAGAAGGATCAGAATTACATGAACAAACTGCACCCACCCATAGAAGTGTCCTCTGACGAACTCCTTGATGCGGGCCTTGCTAGTGGAGTGCAAGTTTTGAAACTCATGCATGGCAGAGAATTTCTTCACATTCAGTCCATTCGGTGTCACCACATCTGCACCATCACCACAGCAACAGGAGAGCTTTAGTTTCACTTTCACTTTCAAATTATTTACTGTTAAAGAGAGCCAACCTACTTCCAACAATGCTCATTAAATATGTATGACGAAAAACCCAAAATAGAACTGAAGACTTAAAATGGTACATATGCTAAAATATAGGCATAAAATTGAACTTAAAACTCTGTCTCCTAAAAAAAAATGTCCCCATACAATTACACACAGCATTCAAATTACATGGAGGGGTATGAGCTCTCATAAAGGCAGTAAAATCCTACATCTGTGGAGGTCTTGACCAGCATTCATTATTTTAATCACAAATGCATTTTTCAAAATAATGATTATTATTTATGTGATAATTAAACTAAAATAAACCTGTCTTCCAAATGAACTTGTCAGAACCCTCTTTCTATTTGGTAAAATGGTTCAGTCCAGCTGCTCCATCAGACAGCCTGCAGAGAGCTAACTTTTCACAGACAGAGTGGAGGAGGAGACGACAGGATGACTCAAAAGTCAGGGAGGAAAAAAAGAAAAGAAAAAAGTTCAGACAGGAGAAAGAAGTGAAGGGTGGACAGTTTGTCACCCAGTTCTTTCATAGGTAAGGTGGGTCTGTTAGTGGTTCATGTGATGGAATGTTCTGGAATATTAGCCTGTTGGCTAGTTCTAGCTTTGTCCAGAGTTTGTAAGCTAGCTCAATTTTCAATTAAAATGCATCGATTTATGTAAAACAGTATCAAAAATTTCCACTGCCCTCACGGCTGGCTTGGGGGGGTGTTAGGGTTAGCCCTAAATCTCTGATCCCTGTTCATAATTTTTAAGATTGTAGAGACCCCTACAAAGCTCAGATATTAATTTGAACCCTGACCACACATATTATATGGAGGGAACAGATTTTCTCTCAGCTGTGTACATTACATAGCAAACTGGAACTTGATTATGTTTAGACAACACAGCTACTTGGTTAGGTTTAGCATGATTTGGCTTAGAATAAGTGTGTTTGTTACGTTGCTGGGTGAAACAACAAAGAAAATCTAATAATAATAACTAATAGCCCCTAATAATAACACATGGCTTGTGTCCAATGTCATTTTCTGATTTAGTGCAGTAAATATATTACATATTGCTCCTTTTAGCAAATCTAGTTTTTCGTGCAAACACACACACACACTGGTTTGTCTCAACTTAATTTTTTGCTTGATTGCACTTTATTTATATTATTTATATGTATGAGTTTCCACACCAGGAGACAGTAAAGTACTATTGTAAAGAACTATCTTCTGGTGTGATACTACGCCCTAAAAAATGGAGCTATAGCTGTAAGTATTTGTTTTGTTCCTCCCTGCCTGAGGTCCAGAGATAATTCAGGTTTGGCTAGGACACATTTCGGGTTTTGCTTGTTTTATTTTTTTTATAGTTTAAGGTATTTTTTAATCATATGAGCACTTTGAAAAACTAAATTTTACACACCTTTAGCTCAAATCTTATAGTCATGTCACTTAGCTATGTGCTCATTGTTTTGATTGTGAATCTGCTGATGTTATTAAATATTGTTCAAAAATATGTTGTGTTAAGCAAAGAGAACTAAACAATACACTCACTGCAGTAGTACTGTACTCAGTATTATATATTTATGTATAATATCTAATATATTTGATATTAGAAAATCTGTGTTAGTTATGAGTGGGAGAAGATAGATAGATAGATAGATACTTTATTAAATCAAAGAGGGAAAATTCAAGGTTTAATGGTTATTTTTGTTATTCCTGATGCAGCCTGTTTTCGTGGATTGGGGAATATTATACAGATACAAAGAACGTACACATTACTTTTGCGTATGTGTAAATAAAGTTCTGCCGAGCAAAGCTGCATCAAAGAGAAGAAATTATTGCCTCTCTCAATATTTCTACTGTTTGTACTAGAATATCTGCAACACGTCTGCGTGTACTGTATGTATTACTCTGCTTGAAAAGAGAAGGTTTAGTTTTGAACACAAAGACAGAAAAAACACGTTGGTTTCATGGGACACAAACAGTGATCTCCTGGATCAAAGCCTTACCGACTGATGTTAGTTTAAGGTGCTCAGTGAAAACCAGTGCTTATTGTTTGCTGGTAGAGAAGGTCAGTTTTCATGTTTCCTCAGCCTGACTGGGATCCTGGCCCTTGTTTTAATATGCAGACATTATGATCTATCCAATTGTATGTTAAAGATGGATGATAGAGCACAGTGCACATTCTTACAAATAGTAAATAAACAAGCAACAAATGAAATAAATGAGAAAAAAAGCTATGGAAAAGCGAGAGACATGGCAGCTATTCCCCGCACAATCTTCTGAATATGAACAACAAGATAATAAGAAAACAAAAGAGCAGGTCATTCCTAAGTTTGTCCTCATGGTGGGACTCCAGCGATGGTTTTCAGATGTCGTCAGTGGAAAGCTTCCTCACCTGGCTTCCTGTGCAGCATGTAGCTGGCTTCCACTGCTGTGATCTGGGACACTGTGGTGAAGATGTGAGCGCAGTGGACAGCTGCTCTCTCCAGGCAGTACCGATGGTAGATCTGCCGCTCACCTGCCTCCTTGTCAATGTCGAACTGCAACACACACCACACAGGGACAGGTCAATACAGGGTGAGGGCCAGTTATTTTCAGGATTCTCAATGGGCCTCATTCACCAATGTCTTCTTAAGAATCTTCTTAGATTTCTTTTAAAGCTGTCCTTAAGAGGGATCTTAAGAAAACTCTATTTGGCATTCATCAACATGTTCTTAAACTGCAGAATTGTTCGCAGCTGTGTCTGTACATTAATGAATGCCATTTCCTCTTAAGTTGAGAGCGTGTGCCAGGTGAGTCTAATTAACATGGGATTTACATAGGTAACCACCCATATTTAGTAGCCTCAGTGTAGGCTACACAAACACAAATAAAAAAGACAAGCAGTGGACACAGTATCTGTTGAAGGGCGAACAACAGAGGAGGTGCAAAAGAAGTGGTTTGACTTAAAATCTGAAACAAAAACAAAAAAACATCGCAAAATGCCGACAGGAGATGCAACAGACAGGAGGTGGAACAGCCACTGAGCCATCTGAGATGGACCAGGACATTGGGGCCATCATCGGGGAGACAACACTCTCAGGCTAACCCTAACCCTAACCCTATAGGAAAAATATAAATTACAGTTTTTTAAAAAAAAAAAAAAAAATTTAATTGTTTAATTTTACTTTTTTTTAACTTTTTAAGAGTCCCATCGACTGAGTGTCTGGATACAGACCTGGGCCCCGTGACAACGGTTTCATCCCCTCCCTCTGCTGCGACTACTCCAGAAGAATCAGAAGGTCATTTATTTATTTTCTGAAATAATACCTTTATTTAAAACGGCAGGAGCACCTACATGTGTGCTCGGTCCCGTGCCTCCCCACACCTAGAGAGAACAGCGATACTGCAGAACCCCCTCTTGACTGTGACTTGCTCTTCTACTGTATATGGACATTTGATGTACTGTGTGGCCAGTTGATTTATTGCATGTATTTTATTTTTAAAAATCAGGTTGTATCTGTTAGAGTAGTGGAGAAGAGGATGTGTTTACTCTTCCTCCCTTTAACACATGCTGCAGATTAGTTTTGTGCCTCGTAGTCCCTGTGTGTTCTCATCTCACAGGTATCCATGGACCCAGTCTACCTGGTGGAGTAGAGGTTGGACAGACTAGGCTTCATCTTCTGGTGCTGAGTGACGTGGTGGTGACGAAGTCATCTTGCAGAGGCTTCTCCTGTTTGGTGTGGTGGAGAGAGGAAGACATGCTGCCCAGGCTTCTTCTGGTTGGTGTGGTGGAGAGGAGGATGTGCTGCCCAGGCTTCTTCTGGTTGGTGTGGTCATTGTTGTTATTCTGTACACATGGCATCTATTGCACGTCTGTCCATCCTGAAGAGGGATCCCTCCTCTGTTGCTCTTCCTGAGGTTTCTTCCGTTTCTTTTTCCCTGTCAAAAGGGTCTTTTTTGGGGAGTTTTTCCTTAGTCGATGCGAGGGTCATTTGTGAAGGACAGAGGGTGTCATATCCTGTAAAGACTGTAAAGCCCAATGGGGCAAATTCATAATTTGTGATATTGGGCTATACAAATAAAATTGACTTGACTTGACAACCATGCCAGCATGTCAGCACATTTGTGTGTGAGGGGACTCCTGAGTGTTCAATAAGAAAACACTGATGAATGCCACAATCTTCGTAAAGAACTTCATAAGTCAGACTTAAAAGTATAGTAGGCGATGATTTTTGGAGACACATTTAGTTATGTTGGATAAAATGGTCCTTCCACCCTGATAGTCGTCAATTTAATATGTATTCAGAAAGAGAAGTGAATAGAATCCAAGATCTGTGGCAGCCACAGGACTATAAAAACTTTGACCAATTAATAGCCTCGGTCCGAGTGTGAAGTATGAATCAGATGCGTTCTCGTCTCGTCCTGCGCGCGCCCCCACTCTACCCTCCACTCTACCCTCCACTCCATGCGTGCACACGCATCGCTTCGCCGTGGCGGCAGGTATCAAGCACGCTCTTCTCTTGAAATACTTTGGTAGCTGGAGAATACCAGACCAGTTTACAATGGCAGAGAAAAAGCAGCCTAAAATACCGATTCCAGCGTTACCCATGGCGGCTCGGCCGGCTACACAGCCAAAGAAGAGAAAGACGGAGGCAGAAAAGGCTGACTGGAGGAGGAGGAGCTTAGAGGGGGATTCGTAGCAGTGCATCTTTCAAATCTTGCTAGCTCTTTGACATCGCCAACTCTACCTTTAAGAAGAAATTTGTTCTTAAGAATGGTTTGTGAATGAGGCCCATTATTTGACCTGATGGTTCGATGTAGAATTATTTCCCAAAAGCATATTCAACCACTGAATCAAATCGAATCAACTTTATTTATATGGCAATTTTCAAACATTTGGCAGTGCAGTGTCTCACAGAGGCTAAAACAATGATGGAAAATAAAACCCAACCCTCAAAAAGAAAAAAGCTTCTTCGTTTCTAACTGACTGGTAGAGAGTTCAGATACTTATGGCGCTGTTGGAGCCCAAAACAACAGCTCTTTTTGATTTACCTCGACCTGGATGACTGAAAACCTACACAGACAAAGACAATCCTAACATCAACACATAAATACACTATAAAATGCTCTTTAACGGGTAATAATAATCTAAAAGCAGAGAGATAAATAAATAAATAAATGGATAGAGAAATAAATAGATTAATAAAAGTCAGTTCAAAACCTGATCAAAAGGGAAAAAAACTGTGAAATCAATCAAAAAAAAAAACAAAACAACAACACTGGGTGTGTGTTAACGTTAGTTCTAACTTTCTGAAAGAAAGACTGTACCATGGTTCATGCTGGCGGTTTTTAAGTGTCATCATTGTCATGGATAATGATGACCCTTAGTGATCTTCACTCAATTCACATGTATTAAGTGCATTTTCATCTTGGTCTAACCACTTACTTTCCATATAAGCTTTATTCCCTGTTAGGCTTATTTATCCTGTAGTTATTTGAGATCCTCTTCCAGTCTGCTCCCCAAATTTATTCCCAACATTTTCTAAAATGATTTACTAAATTAGCTCATGTCCTATATTTGTAAAGTGTTTTTTGGGCCTTCCTTTTTAAATTTGACATTTTGTAATCATGGTTTATTTAATTTCCAGTAATATCTATCAAAGTTATGTTGAATCAATCCAGTATTGACTTTAAATGAAAAAGCCTTACGATCTGCTAAAACTGAGGGTTATATTAGCTGTGAACAGACCATCGTCTATATGTGCATCTGCATATATAGACGATATACTGTAGATAAATACAGAAGATTACAGTACACAGACATACATACAGACATTTATTCACCTCTTTTTGCAAAGCAAAAGGTGAATATTAAAAGCAGTAATTATAGATTAGTTATGCTGTCAAATTCACAATGGCTCTTCACAGAGACTGCATACTTAATATATCCAGTCTACAACCTAGTCTACAACTTTAAACATTTATCATTAACCATAAAAATATAGGGATGAGTTTGACATGATGCCTGTTAAGAGGAGCACAGTTGAGGCATTAAAGCCTCTATAGTGTGACATCACCAGAGAAAATCAAAAATGCATCTGCCAAAGCAAAGGTGCAGATGTGTGTGATTCCCAGGCAGTAAGTTATCTTCATATTCTGATGGCAAATGTGATGATACGTCAAAAATATGCCAGAACACGCTCACAGTATCATTACCTTTCCACCTCTGTTGACCAGATGTTTGGAAACAGGCCTCCACCCAACACATGGAGGACGGATGGATCAAGGAAATATTTGGAGAAGTTAAAGTCAAGGTGAAAAGATAAGTCATTAAGGTGTTCTTTAGAAATTTTCTTAATACCTGGGGTCCTCTATAAGCCCCTATATTAAGAAGTTAAGATCATCCCTGATGCAAATAGTGCTTGATGTTTGGTGCTCTTTATGCAGTTATGATTGCTATATTTCTTTCTACATCACTAATATTATTGACACTGCTGCTGCTGTATGTTTAGGAATGTATAAGTGGTTTTATAATGTGTGTGAAGGTGTGACTCTGTCTGTCTGTCAGTTTGTCCACCTTGATGACCAACACCTAAAGAGATGAGTGGTTCTCCTGATTTTTCCTTTTGTCTCTTATCACATAAAACAAAAGATGAAGAAAACTTTAGTTTACAAACCTATTTTCATTTCAACATACACAAGTATTTGACTTAATTGACAGTCTGTATTTCTAGTGCTGTCTAGTGGTTCCATGTTCTGCTCTGTTTCCTCTGTCCTGGCTGCATCATATATCACAGTCAAAGAAAAGAAATATTGATATGATTTCATCAATACACTGTGCGTTACTACTTTGTGTTGAGGCCGAGGTTTACAAACACCTTGTCTGTCAATTATCCATTTACGTGGCCTTTAGCTCCATGCTGACCTTTGGGATGTGAGCATACCAGGACCAATTACAAGCATCTCACTGACCTGTCCACACACAACTCAGCTTCCCTAATGATGCTCTAAGTGGCTGTAAAAGGCTGCCAGTTTTTTGGTTTGAACCTTTTGAATGTGAAAATGAATCTGATGGAGCCCTCCTGTTTTTTCATGAGTGGCTCAAATAAAATGGACATTGCTATTGTTGGTTTTTAATGGATATGATGCCCATTTTATTTTCAAAATGTATATATGTTATTCCTGTGATTGAAGACAGTCCTAATATTAGTGAAGATAAGCTCCAACCTATAGTGATCAGCCCAAAGTTTTAATTTCAAGTCCATCACAAAATTAACTCATTATCTCTCGAAAACAAGCTTTCACCAGATAATGAGAAAAAATAAGTTAAAAACAGCTAAACTATTGCCTCTAGACTTTCCCTTAGAAACCAATGGCCAAGTTCTTTCGCAACTTTTAACTGTTTTAACCATTTTGAGTCATATTTCAAGACCCACAGAATATTTTGTACTATGTCTCTGAAAACACTGAATAGCTCAAATGAAAGAAGAGACTCTCTATTTCATCATGAAAATTTTTTTGTTTTTACCTTGTTTCATTCTTGTTTTATCAGAGGTAGAGTAGAGGACACTCCCACTAAAATCACCACTTTTTGTTGCTCTCTAATCTCAATCATCTCCACTTCCTGCTTTGATCTCTGTGGTGTATATTGTCTCTTTATGCTCTGATAACAAATCACAGAAGCCCCAACATTACTCGCAGGCTGCAGGAGACCATGATTGGTGACCTGCTGCAGAAAAAACACTTTGACATCGTATTACGTCAGTGGCACTCAAAGAGTTAATGGTGTCTATTTCCTGTCACCATCACAGACAGAAAACAAGATTTGATTGAAGGTTTTGCCAGAAACATGGTCTCCATGAGGAAATAACAGGAGCTGTATTGTCACTTTACATCTGTGTAAGCTCTCAGTCATCCAGGTCGAGGTAAATCAAAAAGAGCAAAAAACAGTTCAGAACTGGTGAAACAACTGCAACAAACCTCCAGCACGATGTGCTTGTGTCTGCATACCACATGATCATCTTTGCCGAGCTCTCACCTTGTCCAGGTTGTTGTAAAAGTCGGCATTCCCAGCACAGAGATATCGTCCCAGCAAGGTGGCGTGGGTAGTGAAGACCGTTGCCATGGGAATTTTGCGGGCCCGACAGAGAATAACCCCTAGACCGGCTTGCCACTCATGGAAATGACCGATGACGCTGGGCTTATCTCCCAGCTGGTCTGTCAACTGAAAACCAAAAGAGGCATCTGCGTTGAAAACAGTGTTGTGACACTTTTGTAGCACACACAAAGCAGCTGAAACGTCTGACCTCTTTGAAGAACCATGTGATCAAGGAGCCCAGGAGAAGCGAGTCATTGGCCTCTCGATCGTGGTAGGGCAGGCCTATCCTGCAGGCCTCCCACAGATCTCCCTTCCAGCGGTCCAGGTTCCAAGCTGCAGAACCAATGTCAAACAGGATCACAAAGGGGCTGCCCTCGATCAGCCAGCGGCCAAAATGAACCTGCAGCATCAAGATCAGCAGGAGAGGCTCAGTGAGACAGGAAACATTTTATTTTGAAGGTCCCCTGTGTGGAGTCTGCATGTTCTCCCTATGGAAGTGTGGGTTCTCTCTTGGTTCTCTCTGGTTCTTTCTGGTTCTCTCTTGGTTCTCTCTGGTTCTCTTGGTTCTCTACTGATACTCTCTTGGTTCGCTTTGGTTTTCTGTTGGTTCTCTCCTGATTCTGTCTTAGTTCTCTCTGGTTCTCTCTTGGTTCTCTCTGGTTCTCTCTGGTTCTCTACTGATTCTTTCTTGGTTCTCTCTGGTTCTCTCTTGGTTCTTTCTGGTTCTCTCTTGGTTCTCTCCTGATTCTCTCTTGGTTCTCTCTGGTTCTCTCTTGGTTCTTTCTGGTTCTCTCTTGGTTCTCTCCTGATTCTCTCTTGGTTCTCTCTGGTTCTCTCTGGTTCTCTCTTGGTTCATTCTGGTTCTCTCTTGGTTCTTTCTTGTTCTCTCTTGGTTCTCTTTGGTTTTCTCTTGGTTCTCTCCTGATTCTCTCTTGGTTCTGTCTGGTTCTCCAGCTTCCTCCCTCAGTCCACAGACAGTCAGCACACATTAACTGGTGACTCTAAACTGGTTCTAGGTGTGAATGGTTTCTGTCTCTGTCCAGGGTGAACCACCTTCACAGAGGTTACCAGAAGATGAATGAGTGCCCATGGGCAATATTTATAGTCATTATACTGTCACAGACAACAATACAATGAGATTGTGATGGTACTCCCTGTACAATATAACAAAATATACACAGTATATGAGTAGACCAGTGTGAAATAAATACAGTAAAGCACAATGAAGGACCTTGCCTCTGTGTGCTCCTGAATCTTCAGGGTCTCTGGTATATGACCACCATCTAGTGGCCAATTATAGGTTTATAGAGCTAGACCACATTGGTCCACCCTGTTTGTTAACAGAAAGGTCACAGTGCACAGGATGGCACTGCTGGGATAGTGGAAAGTCATTGTCAAAGGTGTAGGTTAGCAGCTTTACAATTACAGAGAAGCTACCTATTGATTACTATTAGCAGTGGTATACAGTAGCAGTAATGCTAGTATTGATGTAATATACAGTAGTCGTTTCAGTGCCAGTACAGTTGTACTATAATATTATCTTGTGCATGCATTGTGTGAGATAAATCACTGTCAAAAGTGGCATGTCACCCAGACATTTAGGGTTCTGTTTCTCATGGACACCTCAACATGTGGACATGAGTTTAGTGCCAGCAATGTTTTGGTTACTGGACAGTCTGCTCCACACAGAATCATACCTTTTAGCAATTATCAAGACAGCACTCCCCACCTCCTGAAATACCCACATGGCAGCCGTTGTGGATGAGTGCATCCATGGCCTTCCTGATGGCAGGGTTTGGTGGCTCGCAGCGCTCCACCTGAGTCTTAAAGTTGTGTTCGAAGTAGGGTCCCATCATATAGTAGTTCTCCCCCCATTCATCCACTGTGATCTTGGCTTTGGTCTGGATCACTGTGTAGATTCCTCCAACTGCAGGTTCAGAGACAGTGAATGGAGTCTGAAGTTGTGTTTATTAACTTCTTCCTGACTAAAGTGAAGGTCATACAGTTTAACATTTGGGACACTTTTCTACCTGATCACATTGCCAAAGGTTAAAGGTAAGATGGTCAAAAGGGAAGACATTTTTTAATGGCAGTTGAAGTGAAACCAACACATTTGCTTGAGTCCAGTTGTAGGAAAAGTTTATAAAATTCAACTGTGCAATAAGAGGAATATCAACAAGCCATTTTGTAATAACTGCAAATATCACTTATTTAATTAATCAATTTCCCCATTGGTGGGATGAATAAAGTTTTATCTTATCTTATCAAAAAGCTGTTTTATTTAAAAAATATTTTTCAGATCATAAAAGTCTGAAGATATATGTATATGTGTGTGTGTGTGTGTGTGTGTGTGTAAATTATGAAACTGTACGTATATATATATATATATATATATTATGAAACTGTACGTATATATATATATATATATATATATATATATATATATATATATATATATATATATATGTGTGTATATACGTACAGTTTCATAATTTACTTTGTGCCCCTAAATTCAAAATTAAACCAGCGTAAATATATCTGTTTCTGGACATGAAAAGTCTGCTATACTGTAGACAAATTGAAAAGCAAATTCTGTGCTTAATCCAAGTTGAAATACACTTTTATTCAACTCAAACCCTTAAATGGATCTTCTGTAATCCTGACACTGACACTGGACTATTTTGTGCAGATTATTTTAACATGGACACAATTTTTTATTTTGTGACCGGCCATGTGGAGATGTTTTTGTTTTCAGTCTGGCAACAAAAAGGCAAACAGTAATATGAACAACCATTAGCAGTCAGTGAGCTCATGCTGACGTCTGAACAGCATCAGAGTTGCTCTTATCTGAGAGCTGAGAGCAGAGAAAACAGCAGGATGGTCAGTCACCTCTGAACTGTTCCACAACATGACCGTGGACTCTCTGCACAGAGGCACACTTATATTCACAGCTGTGCAAATGATTGCACAGATGTTGAAAATGCAGATTTCACAGATGTAAGTCCAGTTGTATAGGAAAGAAATGCATTTAAGAAATACTTTGTAGGTCAAACTGTTTTAAAGTCTGTGCCTTTGATTTCTTTACTGACGTGTGTTAGCTTCCAGAGGCTAAACCAGCCAGAGGAGAAGTTCCTCTATCACAACTTATCTGCTGTTTAATGATTAACAGCCTCCATGTTCACTGGATGACAGTATTTGCTCTTCAAGGGGTAAAGAGGCTCAGATTTACACAAAATAATAAAGAGGCATTAGTGCACATGTGTCATTCACTGCTTTCATTGAAATATTTTGTATGGAATTATTTTAATTCGAGAAATTAGAAAACTTTTCACTTAATTGTGGCTAATTTCATTGATAATTAAGAGAAATATTTGAAACAAACATAAATTAAATATCTTTAAACACTGTAAATATTTGCACCTTACAATTTTGCAATACCTTGTCAGATGACCTTCTGCAGTTCAACCCATGCTTACTGCATGAATACAGTGATTCAAACATGTCAGTATTTTGTAGACTTGTTACACTTGATCTGACCTTTGTTGGTGACCTCCCAGGCCACCTCGAAGAGCAGCAGATCCTCCACAGGCAGCTCGTCATCCTCCCAGGCTGGCAGCACCCCACTAAGGGATGTCATGGACAGGGAACGTGACAGCGGCATCTTAAAAAGTCTACAGGTCAGACAGACACCACCTGAAAATTGGGACTGTGGTGGTCTGTAGAGAAATCCTTCAAACAGGCCTGCAGGTGGAGATGCTGACTGGTACTGGAACAGTAGTCCAGTGCAACATACTGTGGAAGAGCCTCCACGCCCACCAGACTGACCTCCAGCCAGCAGGAGGGGATGTTTCCACACACACAGCTGAGCTGAACCGAAGAGCGTCAGCAGCTGTTTGTTTTTTAAAAGACGGTTGATTTTCACATCATTGCTCTTGTTTTGTTTAATTAAGTTATTTAGATTGTTGCCAGCGTTATCCAGCATGAGCCAGCGTTATCCTAAAATATTGCTTTTATCATTTAAAAGGCACCCTGAAAATACACAACCTAATATATTCACTCACTGGCCACTTTATTTGATACACATTGGACCCCCTTTTTCCTTGAGAACTGTCTTAATTCTTAGTGTCTTTCAACAGACTAAGATAGACTTAAACAGATTAGAGACATTCAACAAGATGTTGGAAACATTCCTCACAGATTTTGCTCCATATTGACATGATAGCATCACTGAGCTGCTGCTCATCTATGATGAATCTCTGTTCCTCCACATCCCAAAGGTTCTATTGGATTGAGATCTGGTGACTGTGGAGGTCACTGGAGTCCAGTGAACTCTTTGTCATGTTCTAGAAACCAGTTTGAGATGATCTGAGCTTGGTGACAGGGAGCATTATCCTGCAGGAAGTAGCCATCAGAAGATGGTCCACTGTGGTCATAAAGGGATGGACATGGTCAGTAACAATACTCAGGTAGGCTGCAGTGTTTAAACCTGCTCAGCTGGTACTAAAGAAAATATCCTCCACCATTAGACCAGCAGCAGCCTGAACCATTGATACAAGGCAGGATGGATCCATGCTTTCATGATGTTTACTCCAAACTCTGACCATTTACCATCTGAATGTTCAGCTGAAATGGAGACTGGTCAGACCAGGCAGCGTTTCTCCATCTTCTACTGTCCAGTTGTGGTGATCCTGTGTGAAGTGTAGTCTCAGTTTGCTGTTCTTAGCTGACAGCAGTGGCTCCAGGTGTGCTCTTCTTCTGCTGCTCTAGTCCATCTTCTTCAAGGCTCAGTGTTGAGATTCACACATGATATTCTGCATTCCTTGGTTGAACCAGTGGTTATTTCACTTCCTGTTGTCTTTCTATCATCTCCAACCAGTCTGCTCATTCTCCTGTGACCTCTCACATCAACATGACCATTGACAGAGTACATCAAGCAACCAGGACAGGCACTGACAAGAAAAGAATGGCAAAAAGTTGTATTTTTTCTTCTATCTTATAGGAGTTAATAAGAGTGAGTAAAACACCAACATAACCAAAATAACAGTCCTGATCCCTTCTAAGTGTTTTTTCCTCAAGTCGCTCTAATTACAGTGACAATGTGATCTCATATTTTACATAAGACTTCACAAGTTAACCAGCAGAGGGCAGTCACTAATATATACAGTCATGGAAAAAATTATTAGACCACCCTTGTTTTCTTCAATTTCTTGTTCATTCTAATATCTGGTACCACTAAACGTATAATACAATGAACACAACAAAAAATGCAGCTGGTCACATAATACTTTATGTCCTATTTGACATTCTTAAGCTTAATTGATTCCCAGGGTATATAAGAGGCCATTTCATGTCACAAGCAGCACTGCACATGCAAAGGCCTAGAGTGGTTTCCTGCTTACATTCAAGCCGTAGCACAACTCAGAAGTTGTCAGCTCTCACATAATGCCTAAAACAAAAGAATTATGTGAAGCAACAAAGGCAGCCATCTTGGCACTGCTGGAAATTGGCATGAGTGAGAGACAGGTAGCGAAAAAACTGAAGATCTCCAAGACAGCCGTTCATTACAACAAAAAAAACAAGCTGAACATGGCACTACCAAATTGCTACCTGGCCGTGGCAGGAAACGTCTTTCTACCCCACGAGATGACCGTGCACTCATCCGCTCCTGTGTCAGGAATCGTCGTCAGACCTCCAGGGACCTTAAAAATGAGTGGGCACTGTCGAGAAATGTGACTTGCTCTGCAAGGACAGTTCGAAACCGACTTGTTGAAGCTGGTTTGAAGTCACACAGAGCACGCAAGAAGCCCTTCATCAATGAAAGGCAGAGGAAGGCCCGGTTACTCTTTGCTCGAGACCACAAGGATTGGACTGTTGATGATTGGGCTAAGGTTCTCTTCAGTGATGAATCCAATTTTGAATTGATGCCCACTCCAGCCAACTTACTGGTTAGGAGGAAGCCTGGAGAAGCTTACAACCCAGACTGTCTTGCCCTACAGTAAAACATGGGGGTGGATCAGTCATGATCTGGGGTTGTTTCAGTCTGAGTGGAACAGGGCAAATGCAATTGTGTGAAGGCCGAATGAACCAGGTCAAGTACAGGACTACCCTTGAAAACAGTCTTCTTCCATCAGCTGGAAAACTCTTTCCTGCCTCGAATGACTGGATTTTCCAACAAGACAATGCCCCTTGCCACACGGCAAGGTCAGTTAAAGCCTGGATGGAGAACCACAACATTCACACCATGCCTTGGCCTGCTCAATCACCAGATCTTAATCCAATTGAAAACCTGTGGAAAATCATCAAACTCAAAATGGAGAACCACAAGCCCAAAAACAAAGAAAATTTGTTTGAATTTGTCCAACAGGAATGGGCTGCTGTGACAGCAGAACAATGTCAGAAGCTGGTGGAGAGCATGCCAAGACGCATGGCTGCAGTCATCAAAAACAATGGTTATGCAATCAAGTATTAACTCTTGTGTGTATCATGTGTTTAAAGCAAACAGAAAAGAAAACATGGAATGCTTAAAAGTAGTGTTTTTGGCGGTACAATGCCATAGCTATTGATGTAAGAATTTAAGTAATTTTGGTTATAATCAAGAAAACCATGGAAAATGAATAATCCTTAGTTCTTAAATTAAACTCTCATGAGCTATTTTTGTTGTTATCATTATAATTGTCCAAACAAATGTACCTTTAGTTGAGCCAGGCATTAAAACTAACAAGAAATTGAAGAAAACAAGGGTGGTCTAATAATTTTTCCATGACTGTATATATATATATATATATATATATATATATATATATATATATATATATATATTGTATATATATATATATACACGTATATGTATACGTGTATATATATATATATATAAAATTTTAACTGTGGGCATAGAATAGAATGAAATAACTGTATTCCAGTAACAACTCAGTTCATCCTCTCTGAAAGCTGTAACCAAACTGGAATCTGGACTGAGCAATTCCATCCATTTCAGCCCTGTTCCTGTCATTTATGTCATTTTATTTTATCATATTTTTTTTCAAACTGCAGTAACATATTATCTCGTACTGGAGCAGATATGAGCTGGCAGCAATTCCTAGAAGAGCTGAGTGATAATTCAGCACCACCAACAGCGGACAGCTCTGCAATTTACAGTGAATAGACGAAGGCAGCTGATTGGCTGAGAGCTGCAGGAGCACAAGGTCACCTGGAGGAAATATAAAACAGGTGTGATGGAGTGAACTGTTCGTACCTGCTAAGAAAGTGAGCATAAATACTTTATCTGCACTGTTTGGACACAGAGTGAGGAGCATGGGACCTGCAGCTCTGGTCCTGGTCTGTGGGCTGATCCTGGGTCTGGATGGAGGCCGAGTGGAAGCAGGTCTGCAGGGATCTGATTCTGCTCAGAGGACACATTCAACAGGTGGGCAGCCTGAAAAATCTAACATTATGACACTATTTTATTCTTTATGACATTATAATTGATTGTTGTGAATTTTCCAACATTTCTAAGTACTTTGAATGCAGCTTTGAGGAATGGCTGCTTGGCTTGAAGGGAAATATTATCATTTTTCTCCACTTGAAATTGATGAAATTCACACTCTGTATGATCAAATGTTACCAGGAATAACAGTACTAACAATGACAATAAAATACCTGAAAGTGGAACACTGACAAATTTCCCAACTTTGGTTTTAGAAATTTAACAATTTTTGATTTTAGTTCCTGTTAATTGTATCCCACGAAGAGCTGTTTCCAGTAGTCTAACTTGACGGGGCTTACAGTAAAACAACAAAAAAGGAAATGTATCTCAATGACACCAGGTTGTCATTGTCATATTTTTTAAACTAATTTGCACTAATATTTGCAAAGAAAATTTGCCATGTATTTTTCTAATTCGTGCCTATTTCTACAAGTCACACCCATATTACAAATATAAATTTTATTTATCTAATAATGTGTTTAAATAAAATTTCATTTGCAATTGCAAACGTATTTCTTTTTTTTATTTAGTACACATTGTAAATATTTATTACTATTATTATTAGTCATTCTATTATTTCGTTGTTGTTTTTTATTGCTTCTTTCTTATTTTAAATTGTCTGTGCTGCTGTGGCAGGTGAATTTTCCCCAATAAGGAATGACTAAAAGATTATTATATTGTATTTTATTATATTATATTATATTATTATATTATATGTTATATTATATTATAATGTTGATGATAAAGTAGCACTGTATATAGTGATGATTTATTATTATGGGGGGGGGGGTGTTGTCTTTGGGTGAAAGGCAGGGTACACCCTTGACATGTCTCCAGTTCATCACAGGACACAGAATATATACACTTTTTTTTAAAATTAATTTTACTCATTAAAATGCCTTGATAAAATCAAACAATATCATACCATCAAAAACTGGAATGAAAAAAAATGCATGGAGCATGGAAGAAAATAAATTTTAAAAAGACTGAAGCATGAGGGTTTAAAATGTCATTCCATTTATCATTTCCTGTCATGCTGAAATATTTGGTGTGATAAATCTAGACCTGTATGTAAACAGCTGGTGTTGTCCTCAGGATCAGTCCTCTCTGCACTGAGGAGGACTGCAGGGGAGTTTCTGGAGGAGGAGGAGGAGGAGGCCAGCCCTTGTTACTCCCTGAGAGAGAACGAGGAGCAGCGGCAGCTCCTGTGCAACGACCGCAGGAGCAAATTCAACTTCAACCCGTTTGGCCTCCGTTTCGGGAAACGTTACAACGGCTACATTTACAGAAGAGCCGTGAAAAGAGCCAGGACAAATAAATTCTCGCCTCTGTCTGAGGAGCCTGAACCACTGAGGACTTTGTAGGTGATGTGTCCTTCCTTTTGTGTCTGTAAAAGTTCTTTTACTCCAGATCAAAAGGATGTTTCTGTGAATAAAGAAAACTTTTGTACCTACCATGACTGTGTCAGCCTTTTAAAAGTTGTGAGAGATAAGAGATAGACTTTTGCATGAAAAGACCTTATTAATAAAGGGGAAGGCTGTCAAAGTGCTATATGGTGACATTAAAGAGGACTTTTTGTGTTATGTAGTATGTTTGTGTGCATGAAAAAGGTCTGAAAAGTCACAACGACCAAAGTCCACACCAAAGTTAGGAGTTACTCTCCCCGACAGAAAGCATACTGCATACTGAGGAAGTCATGTAAGTTTAAATTAAATTCGGTCATATAGAGGTCCACACAGAGGTCCATGTATGTGGAGTTCACCCTTTAATTACCGCAGTAATTTCAGCTAAAAACTGCAACAGAGTGTGCAGTTCATTATCTAAAAGAACAACAACTGTATATGCCCTTTCTCTTGTCTGAGTGCTTCTTTGTACAGCAATGTCTATTTTTTTTTTTAACAAAAAAAGAATATTAAAATGAATAAGCGAAAGGTCGCCTCATTAATAACAGGTGACATTATTTATTTCAGAAAAAATAAAACACACACACATCCACTAACCTTCATCGGGTTCAAATTTATTAAGTTCCACACAACACAGGGGCACACAGCACACCACTGCTCTCCTGCTGCTCCGTCCATCTGCTGAGGAAACATCTGCCTTCACACATCATGCTGATGGAAGTGTGTGGCTGTCTGTCTGCTCTAGAGTACCACTTTTAGAAAAAAGCGAGAGGAAGCAAAGCATCCTTTTGGATTTTTAGGGTCTTTCTCTTGGTGATTCCCTGCAGGAAACTAAAGGAACGACTTGGTGCAGTAAGTAGTGGAGAGGCACAATGACAGTATGTATTGGTCCAGACAGCTGACAGAGTACAGCAACAAACACAGTAACACAGCAAAATTAACCCACAAACAGCTGGGGAACAAATCAATTCATTTTTAAAGGAGTATGCCAGTGTCCCTGAGACAGAAGGAAGCTGGAACTGTCATTGGCACAATCTTTGAAAAACACTGGTATTCTCCTTCAAAATCAGTGATCCACATTATAAAAGGAGTGTGCTTGTCTCAACAGGATTCTGTGCTTTCATTATGTGTGTGTTATGTGTATTTTGTGTGATCAAATGTCCTTGAGGTCCTTCTGAATGCCCCACAGCGTGTCAGCACTGGTCCTCAGCTGACCCACCTCGGCGTCTGTCAGGGTCATGTTGACCACGCTGCTCACACCTGTGCTGTTCAGCACACAGGGCAGAGAGAGGAAGACCTCCTCACCAATGCCATACATGTCCTGAGAGAGAATACACATGCATACAAAGGAAACTCAGTCATCACACAGGGGGAGCAGGCTTGTCCTCACCTTAACAAGGCGCTCTAATGTCAAAAACTATCGTGGAATTACATATTAATATCATTTGTGTGTCAGACCTTGACCATGGTGGAGACAGGATGGACGCGACTCATGTTCTTGATGATGCTCTCAGTCAGGTCGGCCACGCTCAGACCGATGGCCCAGTTAGTGTAGCCTTTCAGCTTGATCACCTCGTAGGCACTGAGACACAGAGCAGCACACTGACATGTGAGCAGCATCTTCCAGGATAATGGCACATCATAACTCACATACTTCAATAGATATACACTAAGAGGCATTAAAAACGCAACAAAGTCGATGTAAAATAAAATTGGATACAACTACTTTGTATACTAAAGAATGTTTTGTTTACTACCACTCGTGGCTATTGAAACTATGGAGCCACATTTTTCAGCTCAAACAATAAATTAACGTGGCAGACGGTACCAATCCCTGTTTTTGCTTGTGTGATTCGTTAGGACATTGTTTGAAAGCTTTCAATGAGTTCTTTTGGTGATTTGAGCTCAACTGGTCAAGGCTTTAAAAACCTGGAGGAAAAATGCAAGCTGTCACAGACGGTCACCATGCCACGCTTAGCAGCAAACATGAGGGAGCAGGCCATTGGTATGCTGAGATCCAGAATGACTGAAGCGAGGGTAGCCAGGCATTTTGGCGTCCACAGATGCACTATCTCACGCCTGCAGGCACGTTATGCACAGACATAATGTGCAGGTTATGGACTGGCCGCCTTATTCCCCGGATATGAATCCGATTGAACACTTTTGGGTTCAGTTGTTCAGTATCATACCAAGTGAAGTCGCCCAATAAATTATGAAAATTCAAATTAATATCGAAAAAAATACAATGTTGCGTTTTTAATGCCTCTTAGTATATTTACTGGCAACCATTGTGTACTAGTTTAGGAACTGCCCAAAACAAAAGAAACATATGTTACATAAAATCTATGACCTGACCATAACCCTGCAAACACTGACCCAAATAGATGTGAAATGAGAGAGCAGCTGTGGATCTCTAAACTGTATTAAAAGGTGCAGTGTGTAGGATCTGGCAACAAATATAGACAAAAAATTATGAACATAGTCTTCGTGATGTCATCCAAAGGTGTCGAGAGGGTAACCCAAGAGTTGGAAAACTCTCTCTAGATGGTTTAGGTGAGATTTCACAGTTTGGAGAGCAGAGCAGACAGCTAGCAGCTAACAACTAGCGGCCTGAGACACCATTCACCTGTCACTCAAGGCAACTAACCAACTAACTAGTTTTAGGCCTTAATATAATTCAGAAATATAATATAAAAATCTGACACTAAATGAAATCTATTTGACCACTTGATTACAAATGATCAATAGTCCCTCCAAATTAGCAAACAAAGACCTTGAGGAACACAAAAATGTCACAAATTTCCAATTGGAAATTTAAATTTGCTCATCATTTGAATGCTGCTGAATATTCTCTAGTTAGTGGTTGCAAATTGTTATGAGGCTGTGATCCTCGAGGTCAGTGATTTTATACAGTGAAAATTTACGGTCAAATTTCAAAAAATGGTCTCAACTTTCCAGTCATGTCCAACTCTGCATTACAAGATTGTTTAAATGTGTTCAAATCCACTATTTTAACACAGAACCTGATTTTCAGAAATCCTGAGGTCAGAGATGAGAAGAAAATTATGTAATTTAGTTATTTAAATAAAATGATTCCAGCCCATTGGATGTTTATTTGGTTTAGCTTATATATTAAAAGATTTGAATCTTAACATTTGTTTTGGAGATTTAGCTATAAAGTCTGTTTCTGAAGCCCTCTTTGGTTGTCTGGGTATAAGTCTTTCTCTCAAACATCCACCATACCTGTCCACCACAGCCTTGTGTGTGGCCTTCCACTGCTCCTTATCCCCATCCGTGCCAATATCAGGATTCAGTTTCTGGAGGTTGACACCTGCTACGTTAGCTCCGCTCCACACAGGTACTGGAAAACAAATGCATACAGTTAATAGTGCATTAAAACTGAATCTGACATGCTGTGGTGATGAGGAACAGGAGTGAACCTACCACTGGTGTCTCCGTGCTCTCCCAGCACCCAGCCGTTAAAGGAGCTGGCATGGATGCCGAGGCGTTCAGCCATCAGGTAGCGGAAGCGGGCCGAGTCCAGGTTGGTGCCGCTGCCGATGACACGGTGTTTGGGCAGACCGCTGAGCTTCCAGGTCACATAGGTCAAGACATCAACTGTCAAGGGTGTGTTGAAACCACAAGTTATGTGAGGAAGGGGTCGGTTTGGCTTCAGGACAACTTTTTAGATGGGGGCCAGAAAGTTAAAAGGGTTTAAATTGAGAAATCAGTCTTCACAAATCCATATGGACTTTTGTAGTCATACAGTATTTTTCAAAATGAAATGTCTCAGTAGATCAAAATAATGCATTGCTACAAAAACATGGAAGTGATCCTGTGGGTGGCTGTCGCTGCCACGATGCAGAAAAATAAAAAATAAGAATAAATATAAAGATCTGGGCCCCGGATAATATTTTTCATCCTTTTTGCCTAAAAAAAACCTGAAGTATTTCAGGACTATTTCTAGTCAATGGCAGTGCAAACAAACCCAAACATGATAATGTGTGTTTCATAATACTGACCAGGGTTGGAGACCACAATGAGTGTGCAGTTGGGGCTGTACTTGATGATCTGGGGAATGATGGCCTTGAAGACGTTGACGTTCCTCTGCACCAGGTTGAGGCGGCTCTCACCCTCCTGCTGGCGAACACCTGCTGTCACGACGACCAGGCGGGAGTTGGCTGTCACTGCATAGTCTGGAGGAAGACGAGAGAAAGTGAAACAATATGTGTGATGGCTAAAGACCTTTTTCTCCTGTGTGGGTTAGGTGAAGCAGTATGCTGTGTTAAATCTGTGTGTACAGTAACAGAGAAATGAACCTCAATACTGTTGTGAACGTAGTAATCATGTAACAGTTACTAATCAAAAATCATGTCTTTACTTTATGTCCTTCATCTATCTTTATAACAGGAAGACAGAAAAACAAAGCAAATGTCTCTTTTCCTGATTAACTTTCATCATGACTTTGACTTTAGAGCTGGAGCTCATGAACAAAGATGGAGGAGCTGGTTAAGATGTCTTTAGAGGGTGGAAATATTTGAACATTACTGAGAATTTGTTGATCAAAAGGAACCAGAATGAGACAGTAAAGAACACTTTTACTGTGAAGGGCTGTTTGGACTGATGTTCACTACTTCCTGTCAGCTTTGAGATATGAAAGAGTAGAAAAGCAAGATCTGGTGTCTGTCCTCCTTTTATTACAATAAGGAATTTTATTTTGAAATGATGTGGTGTCTGTCCTCATTTTCTTACAATGAGGAGTTTTACTTTGAAATTATATGCTGTCTGTCATCCTTTTATCACAATAAGGAGCATTACTTTGAAATTATCTGCTGTCTGTCATCGTTTTATTACAATAAGGAACTTTATTTTGAAATTATCTTTTGTTGGTCCCCCTTTTATTACAATAAAGAGCTTTATTTTGAAATTATTGTGTGTCTGTCCTCCTTTTATTACAATGAGGAGCTTTACTTTGAAATCATTTGGCAGTTGAGTTATTGTACAGTTAATGTTACAGAGTAATCCAATAGTAATGTAACAGTGTCAGTAATTCCTTTCAGCAGTGAGTCATTCAGTAAAGCATGCTCTGTGAGCAGCAGCTACTGACCTTTGTCAGCGACTATCTTGGAGGTCTTGAGGAAAAGGCTGCCATGCTGCAGATCCATCATCTCTCCCTTGAGACGATCCTCCATCACATCCACCAGAGCCAGCTCGTCACACAGGTCCTGGTCAGAGAAGGAGAGGATGTGCAGGACAAGGAATAAGGAGGACAGATGGAATACACCATTAGCAGGGCTTTCCCATTTCAATTTGAATTTCAACGATGATTTTTTTTTAGAATTTAAATGTACACAGTATGCACAAAAATATGACAAATTTAAATTTAACTAAAATTTCATATGTCCACCCGTGTTCTTCTCATGATGGTTCTAATGATGTCTTGAGATGTAATGATATTTTCCCATGCAATCTACAGAAAATGTCACTTGCAATATATGAAAAAGAAAATTAATTCATACTTCATTCATGACTATGCACATAATTTTATCCAAAACTAGGTTTCCCCGTGCAGGCTTTGCTCCATGATCACATGTACATATGTACATACACTCACATTATTAGGTACACCTGTTCAATTGCTTGTTAACACAAATAAGAATTCCTTTATTAATCCCTTAAGGGGAAATTACATTTTTTTACTCTGTTAGTTACTTTTGTCAGTTACACATTACACACACAAGTCATGAAACAAACACATGCACATGCATTGGAGGAGAGGTGTCAGAGTGAGGGGGCTGCCTTATCCTTATCCAGGCGCCCCGAGCAGTTGGGGGTTCGGTGCCTTGCTCAAGGGCACCTCGGCAGTGCCCAGGAGGAGGAACTGGCACCTCTCCAGCTACCAGTCCACTCTCCACATTTGGTCCGACCTGGACTTGAACTGGCGACCTTCCGATTCCCAGCCCAAGTCACTACAGACTGAGCTACTGCCGCCCCAAAATCTCATTGGAGAATGCTAATCAGCCAATCACATGGCAGCAACTAAATGCATTTAGGCATGTAGACATGGTCCAGACAAGTAGCTGAAGAAGAAAGGGAATTTTAAGTGACATGGTATGGTTGTTGGTGTCAGACAGGCTGGTCTGAGTATTTCAAAAACTGTTGATCTACTGGGATTTTCACTACAACCATCTCTATGGTTTACAGAGAATGTTCCAGAAAAGAGGAAATATCCAGTGAGAAAGATGCCTTGTTGATGTGAGAGGTCACAGGAGAATGGACAGACTGGTTGGAGATGATAGAAAGACAACAGGAAGTGAAATAACCACTGGTTCAACCAAGGAATGCAGAATATCATGTGTGAAGCTCAACACTGGAGCCTTGAAGAAGATGGACTAGAGCAGCAGAAGAGCACACCTGGAGCCACTGCTGTCAGCTAAGAACAGCAAACTGAGGCTACACTTCACACAGGATCACTGGACAGTAGAAGACAAGTAGAGAAACCTTGTTGTTGAAAGCATGTCCCGAAGAATTAAGGCAGTTCTAGGGGGAAAAGGGGGGTCCAACTCAGTAGATGTTTCTGTCATGTTGTGGCCGGTGAGTGTGCATCACTATTTATGGCCTAAAAATACATATATTTGTTATTTTTATTTGTTGTGTCTTACCCGCAGCAGGATGCTGATGGCACAGGCCATGCCGACCTGACCCACCCCAACTACCGTCACCTTGTTCCTGGGAGGCTCAGCTGGGCTGCTGGCCAGAGGGCTGATCAGCTTCTGCAGAACTGAGGACATGATGGCAGCTGCAGGGACACAGAGAGGACATCCCTAAGTATGGTGGCTCAGAAAGGACACAATGTGCTCCAGTCTGTCTCAACCAGTCATGTAGTGTCACATACACCATCCAAAATGTGTATCAACACACAGGTCAAAGGTCACACAGAGCGGATAAATAAAGAAGTACTGGGTCAATATTCTGTCTTGATGGAGGGTAAAGAGCTCATTCATGACTACATAGAAGTCAATAAACATAAGCATAAAATATAAATGAGCAGCAGTGTTGTGATTAATTATTGATGAATCGATCGACCAATTTTCAAATTAATTAATGCATTTAATGTGATTTGTTAGAGAAAAGCATGATTGATAAGCAAGACTTGAACTGCTTACAGCTCATCCAGTATGTTCAACGAGTTATGGGGAAACTTTGACAGGGGAACAGAATAGAAAGTTTTTTTTGCCTTATAACACTCAAATAAAATATATGTATAAAATGAAAGTGCTAAAACTGAAAGCACTGCACAAGCTTTGAAACACACATACATACATGCATTTTTTGTATTACTATCACATAACAGGACAGGATAAGAATTTATATCACAGAATATCAGAATCCTTTAACAGACTTTGTGGTGTATCAACAGGAAAATTACCTTAGAGGTCGAAGGGAGAATAAATTATAAATGCTACTAAGCCCAGAGGCTAAATGATAAAAAAGAAATACAAAAATAAATGAGCAAAGATCGATCATTTGGGTCGATCTTATTGTGCTTTTGTGGTCAGTAAGCAGCCAGATTTCATATAACACTTCAAAGGTTGGAATAATACTGTTCAGAAAAAGAACTTTCACCCTCTTTCAGTCCTGGAGGCAGACACCATCCCCTTATTCAAGAGTAGACTTAAGACTTTCCTTTTTGATAGTGCTTATAGTTAGGACTGATCCAAGGCTGACTCAGGCTGCCTTGGATCAGTCCTGAGTCATGCTGCTATAGGTCTAGACTGCCGGGGGACTTCCTCTGACACACTGAGCTTCTCTTCTTCTTCATTTCGATGCCTCCATTAAGTCATTTTACTAACTCATCTTCTTCCCTGGAGTCCCTGTGCTCTCAGCTCCCAGGTGTCCGTGAGCTGAGGCCACTTGGTGAGAAGGAGGTGGTGTCATCCAGGCTTCATCTGTCGTGATGGTGGTGAGATGGAGAAGAGGCGATGCTGCTCAGGTTGTATCTGTTAGAGTAGTGGAGAAGAGGATGTGTTTCCTCTTCCTCCCTTTAACACATGCTGCAGATTAGTTTTGTGCCTCGTAGTCCCTGTGTGTTCTCATCTCACAGGTATCCATGGATCCAGTCTACCTGGTGGAGTAGAGGTTGGACAGATCAGGCTTCATCTTCATCTTCTGGTACTGAGTAACATGGTGATTATGAGGACATCTTGCTGAGGCTTCTCCTGTTTGGTGTGGTGGAGAGGAGGACATGCTGCTCAGAATCCATTGTCGACAGCTTGATGATGCTCTTCATCCCCTTGGACACTTTCATACAATTATATATATATATATATATATATATATATATATATATATATAAAATTTTTCCTGTTAAAAGGTTTTTTTTGGGGGAGTTTTTCCTTAGTCAATGTGAGGGTTGTTTGTAATGGACAGGGGGTGTCATATCCTGTACAGATTGTAAAGTCCTCTGAGGAAAATTGGTAATTTGTGATATTGGGCTATACAAATAAACTTGACTTGACTTGACTAACCTCTAGAAATTAAATATCAGAGACCCTTGGTGGTCTCAGGCCTCAGTTTAGGAGCCACTGATTTGAGCTGTCACTCTGCATAAAGAGCAAAGCCCCACCAGCTCCTGGTATTGGGTATATTTAGCAACAAGTTAAGATATCAGCCCATATCAAGGTGGGCACTTGAAACAGACATCAGGGGAGGTGGTTGGTGTCCAGAGACAGATCCACCTCGTGGCTTGATAGTCCAGCTATCTGCTCTTATTCACGAGACAATAGGCTAAAGCTACTGAACCACTAAGCCTCAGTTTAGCCTCTTAAAATCTATTACATAATCAGGTCACCATCAGTCTCACTGCTTAAAGAACTATATAACTATTCATAATGAGTCCTGGTTAGAAATGTGCATGCTGCATGGGTCCTGTCTTTGTCTGTGCTTTTAGTGGAGCTGGGGTTATATAACAGACATGGGCCTGCTGTCGCCCTCCATTTTGGTGACAATGAGAGACTGTGCTCACTTTTGACGACATGCAATGTATAATCAGTACGAATACAGCATTTCTGACGCTTAACGGGAGCTATGGGAGAAAGAGTTCAAGTTCACGGATAGCTCTGTGAACCGTTTCTGCCTGCGCGTCATTGGAGAAAATAAAAGCAGCCTCAGAGTCAGGTGCACAGAGGGAATAGAGTCACGTGTGATTATTAACACACTGTGTGTATGTCAGATAAATGAATAAAAAATAATATTATCACCAGCTGGATCTGAGGCTGCAATCATCCAAATTACGCACAAACTTAAAATAATTCATAAGAGCAGGTGTACCCAAAAATAACTAAACACACGACATATTAACATGTATAAACATATAAACAACAAACAACATATAAACTAAGTCGTTTTGGAATGTTTTATATCATTCAGTTTAACTTCACATTCAAATTGGTCGCGTTTTAACTGTGAGCATCCATTGCTGCTGATGCGCTCTGCACGCATTAACTTGCGGGGATCCAGAGCCGCAAAAAAAAAAAGAAAAAAGAAAAACAAAGAGCAGAATACTCACATTTTTACAGGCGTTTCTACAGGCTGGTGTCCTCTATCTGATCCAGTGGAGGAGAGTGAGAGTCCAGCGGAGAGATGGGGAGAAGGCTGGTGTGGAGCTGAACGGGCTGCAGTGAAGAGGAGGAGGAGGAGGAGGGGGAGGAGGTGATGGTGGGGTATCCAATGTGACCAGGATGGCTTCACATGGAGGGGTGCAGAGCATGATGCTAGTCTGCAGCATCATGCAACATGTTAGGAAACATGGTTTTTATAGTCAGTCAGGCAGACTTCAGTGAGATCAGGCTCTTCTTCACTCTGTGATGTAAATAGATAAATAAAGATGGATGCATCTCAAAATATAATAATTCCTAAATGTGGCAGGACTTCAGTGTGATTAAAGGTGCTGCACAGATTTAGAAGTCTTAAATTAAGGACAGATCCTACATAAATCTCTCCTGGGTTTTTTTTTCTAATTTGACCCACAGTGTTTAATTTGACCCACACAGTGTTATTCATTCTCATGGCTGCAGCACACATTTTCATACCAATCAAAAAATACTGAAATAAAACAAATAAAATATAGATGCATAATACCAAAAAAACATATGGCATTCTTGTTGTATTTTTGTCTGATAACCTCTTTACTTTTCTATACTACTACTGTTCTTCTGTACCATATTTATACTCACAAAGGTTCTGCAATGTTCATGTACACTATTTTTACATGCTACTTTGTTCTATTTATTCTGTTCATGACTGAGAGTGAATATGTTATCTAAACTTCTGTCTATACTTATCGATCTGAGCCTGCTGGCTTTGGAGAAAGCAGAGATAAGTGTCACTTTCTGTTCATTTCCCTGTGCTCTGGCATCATTCCTCAATGCTGGGGCACGCTGATCTCCATCTATACAATGATACCTCATACAATACCCCTTCAGAACATCCAGACTATCCCTTTAAGTAAAGGATGTGGGTGCTCCCAATCAGAGGTAGCACCAAGTATTTGGTTGATTTGTCCCAAAAACTCCTGATGGCATTTGTGCTCCATCTGTAGTAAAGCATTTTCAGACAGTATGCACACAGTATTTTTGGTATTTTTTTTCCCAGCTGGTACTCAGTAACGTTATGTCCTCATATTTTTCTCAACTTGGATGCTGTTGGATGCAGTGGATCTAGAGAATTAACTGTTGACTTGCTGCAAAGGAATAGCATTGGCATTAGCCGATTAAGGAATTGAAGAAGAGAGAAATGAATTGATTCCTGGCACACTTTTAGTCAATACACGTTTTAATGTTTGGGCTCAAATGAGTCACTGGTGTTAAAGTCATTAATTCTGACTTCACCTGCATCTGAACTCAGTAGTGTGCTCTGTTCTATCTGCAGAGATTTGTGGTTAAATGTGTTATATATAATGTATATAATGTATTTATTATATGATGCTTGATTCCTCTCAGCACCTGCAGTGTGACATCATCTTCTTTAGCAACATCTCAAGCATTTCAGGGGTTCCCACGGTTACTGTGTCCCAGAGAAATCGAGAACAAAGTCCCAGTATTCAACCTCTTACTTTCACCTTCATTTAACCACAAATGGCATTGACTGCAGTGGTGGCACACGTGAACATGCTACTCTCTGCTTCCCCTGCTGATGATGCACATGATGATGACGGTGGTCATACGGGCTGGCAGCCAATAGGATGCTGCAGTTGTGCCTCCCTTTTCCACCAATGGGGTGAGGATGCCGATCCCTTAAAGGCGCCCACTCTGCTGCATCAAGGGTAACTGTGTATGGTTGTGGGGGTGGGGGGCTTGAGGGATGGACAGGCCGTTGCATGTGACCGAGGGATTAGATTGGTGAGTGGAGGGAGGCGGGGCTACAGGCTGTTACATAACACATTAGCCTCATTCTGTCTTTATCGGCGTGCCTCAGTCTCTCATGCAAATATACTCACCAGGTGGATTAAAAAAAAGCACAAGGCTTCATGGGATGGGAGAGGGGTTGAGGCTGCAAAATGGATTTTGACAAGAATGATTGTATGATAGATTTTTTTGCCTGGATTTCTCACCATAACATGCTCAATGCTGAATTTGTCACAAAGGTTGTCAGGTGAAATGACACGTTGTTGTTGTACAGTCATTTAGTACCTATGATACATTTGGGATGGGCAGAGGTGGGGGGCCTCCAAATAAAATTTCACTTAGGGCCCCAGTTTGGTCAGGGACAGCCCTGGACACACTGACAGAAGTACAGTCAGCTTTACTTGAAACTTTGTGGTCATTTTATGGCACCAAACTTCTAAATATTGCTAAATTTCCCAAAGGCCAGTAAAGAAAATGTTTAAACACTAAAATCATATTATAAAACACCCATAGAGATGAGCGCCACACTGTTTGAAACTCTGAAAATGTTTGGTTCAGAAAAAAACATGTTTAATATTTTATTTGACTCTTTGTTCCTATTATTTAGTTTTCATGTTAATTATTCAATTGCATTATCCCCAGTTCAGTCCAGCTTGCTTTAGAAAAATGGCTCGCAGTTGTAGCAGAAAGGCGCAATAAACACATTGTTGGCATAGTTTTAAATGCAAAAGGCTCTCCAGAACCAGTGTTGGTTCAGCCGTTTTTAGCTACGATTTGGGCTTCAAACCATAAATCAATTATCAATCTTAGCTACGATTTGGGCTTTAAACCATAAACCAATTATCAGTTCTCCTTAAATATTGGCCATGGTCTAGACTCCTTGGATCAGTCACATCAGTGTTGTTATGACCTTGCATAGAAACCATTTCAGTTTGTTCTGGCCTTTAGTGTTCTGTAGTGTCAGAGTGCAGCAGTTCAAAGTGTGCACAGTCATGGTGGGTCGGATCCCTGAGGATGAACTGGGCCTTCTTCAGGCAGCGGTGGCTGTAGAGCTCCTCCAGGGATGGCAGGGAGGAACCGGTGATCTGGTGGGCCGTGGTAACAACCCTTTGGAGAGCTTTCCTATCCGCTGCAGTACAACTGGAGAACCACACGCAGATACAATATGTCAAGATGCTCTCAACTGAGCAACGGTAGAAGGACACAAGCAGTTTCTGAGAGAGATGGTTGCTCCTGAGTGTTCTCAGAAAATCTTTGAGTCTCTGCTGTGCCCTTTTGACGATTGTTCTGGTGTTAGTGCTCCATTTCAGGTTGTCCTCAATGTCCACGCCCAGGTACCGGAACTTGGAGACCCTTTCCACACAGTCTCCGCCAATGGACAGGGGCTTAATGTCTGTTTTCCTCCTACTGAAGTCAAGGATGATCTCCTTTGTCTTGGTAGCATTCAGGATGAGGCTGTTCTCTTTGGACCACACTGACAGCTGCTCCACCTCATCCCGGTATGCAGACTCGTCCATCCAGGATGAGCCCCACAACAGCAGTATCATCAGCTGGTGGTGGGATGTGTGGAGATGCAGTTGTGTGTGTAGATGGTGTAGCATAGGGGGGCTCAGCACACAGCCGTGGGGGAGCCGGTGCTGAGGCTGATGGCTGGGGAGACGTGGGAGCCTACTCTCATCCTCTGGGAGTGATCAGCCAAAAAGTCCCTAATCCAGTGGCAGACAAGAGTCAGATATTCCCAGGTTGGACAATTTAAGCACCAGTCTGTTAGGGAGGATCGTATTAAATGCCGAACTGAAATCCAGAAGAGCAGCCATGCATAGCTGCCCTGCTGCTCCAGGTGGGACAGAGCAGTGTGCAGGGCAGTAACTACAGCATCCTCCGTGGACCTGTTGACCCTGTAAGCAACCTGGTGAGGGTCAAAACCTGGATGAAGGCAGGAGGTGATGTGGGTCCGGACCAGTTTGTCAAAGCACTTCATAATGGTGGGTGTGAGTGCCACTGGGCGGTAGTCATTTAAGCTATTGATGGAGTTTTTCTTAGTGAGTGGGACGATAATGGAGGATTTCCGGCAGGGGTAAAAAGGTACAATTTCCAGAATTAAGTTTAAAAAGAAGATCATTAAAACCTTTAAAACAGCAGTTTCAGCACTGTGATGAGGCTTAAATCCAGACTGACACAGTTCACCAACATTGACCCGATCTCAAAATTCTTGGTTAAAAACAGCTTTCTCTGAAACCTTGGAAGTAAAAGGGAGTATGGAAACTGACCTGAAATTAGACAGAACCATGGGATCTAGGTTTTTCTTTTTAAAAGAGGCTATACCATGGCATGTCGAAGGAGGAGACACCGGTTTATAAGAAACAAAATAAAAGACCCAACTGAGCTGAAAACCTTTTCAAACAAACTGGATGGAAAGCTGTCAGATGGGCAGTTAGCAGGACTTAAGTGTTTAACTATTTCAGTGAGTGCAGAGAGCCAGTTTGAAGAATGTATTGTGTTTTTAAATTGATTATGAAGCTATGAACAATACGCCAGAGGAATTTGCTGACAGAGTCTTCCTTTTTGTGTATGAAACAGCCAGTCAAGCATCATATTTCAGCTACCCCCAGTGAACTTCCCTGTGCACCAGTGATTCATAAGGAGTGATGAACTGATGTATGTGAGTTGTTGCATGAAGTGAATCCATTATTATAAATATGGAAGTAAAATGGATTGAGTGAGCGTTTACATTTTACTGACACTGTATGAGGTCAGCCTGCTGACCTGGAGATCCTGTGGCCAATCAGGATGCAGGCAGCACCACCAGTCACAGATCAGCACGTGGACAAAAGCACCAACTGTTTTTGCCAGTCAGGGAAAAAGCCGAGGGGCCAAGTGGGTCAGATGGAACAATTCTGTTGGTAGATAAACAGAAAGAATTCCTGGAGATGAATGTGTGAAGATATATGACTGTGGTGCTGCAATGTTATGTTCCTAACCAGGTCAAAATGAGTCCTGTAATAGCATAGAGTGACTGCTGCTTGAAAATCCTCTTTTGGGCAAAACAGACAAAGACTTTAACCTGTTAGGGGGTCACAGGTTAAAAATTCATTACTTTAACCCCTTATTACTCCAACTTCTATGAACTGTGTTTTGGTATACTACCAGATTTATTATTGCCTTTGTTACACAGATGATGGTGCAGAGGGCAACTGGAAAAAGTAGAGAGGCATCTGACAAAAAAAGACCCCAAGGCCAAGGATTCATCAATCAAAATGGGTGGCTTCATTGATGGTCAATAAATAATGTATTAATATTCTATAGATGATTAAAATTGGATTTAATTGTTTTTTTTCAGGTGGTACTGCAAATGGTTCCTCAGTAAGGATTTTTTTCCCTGAACCTGGCAACCCAAAAGATGTTCTTGTCCATAACTGACCGACAACACACTATTTAGTCATTTTAACAACATTGATAAACCATGAGTTACAACTTGTAAACCTTTCAGTTTGAAACCCTAACCCAGACTCTAGCCATATGGACACCCTAGATGAGCCCATAGATTTTGGTGTCCCCGCGCCCCCAAAATCAATATGCAACATCACACACCACAATGGTTTCCACAATAATTAATATATCTTAGTTGATATTAAGAGGTTAAAAACAACAGATAAAACAGATACAGAAAATGTCAGCACCACCAAGAGTTATCTTAACTCGATTCAAAATGTACAAAATGGAAAACCAAGAATGCTTGAACACTCCAGTGCGAGAACACTGGACTTCCTTGCAGCAAGGTCATCCATGGTCTCATCAAACGATCAGGAACAGACCTCTATTTAATGAGTAACAATGTGTCACTGAAATATTCAACAACAACAACACAATTAACAATATTATTACATAGAGAGCACACATTTTACTAACTCATCTTCTTCCCCGGAGCCCCTGTGCTCTCAGCTCCCAGGTGTCCGTGAGTTGAGGCTACTTGTTGAGAAGGAGGTGGTGTCATCCAGGCTTCGTCTGTCGTGATGGTGGTGAGATGGAGAAGAGGCGATGCTGCTCAGGTTGTATCTTTTAGGGTAGTGGAGAAGAGGATGTGTTTACTCTTCCTCCCTTTAACACATGCTGCAGATTAGTTTTGTGCCTCATAGTCCCTGTGTGTTCTCATCTCACAGGTATCCATGGATCCAGTCTACCTGGTGGAGTAGAGGTTGTGCAGACCAGTCAGGCTTCATCTTCTGGTTCTGAGTGACGTGGTGGTGATGAGGTCATCCTGCGGAGGTTTCTCCTGTTTTGTGTGGTGAAGAGAGGAAGATGTGCTGCCCAGGCTTCTTCTGGTTGGTGTGGTGGAGAGGACGACATGCTTCTCATCCTTTGCTGATAGCTTGATGATGCTCTTCATCCCCTTGGACACTCTCATATAATTCTATATATATATATACACTGTATATTAGCTGTTGTTATATTGATTTGGACATTTCCATACAATTTTGTATGTTAGTGTTAATGTGTTTTCATTGTTGTTATTCTGTACACATGGCATCTATTACACGTCTGTCCATCCTGAAGAGGGATCCCTCCTCTGTTGCTCTTCCTGAGGTTTCTTCTGTTTCTTTTTCCCTGTTAAAAGTTTTTTTTGGGGAGTTTTTCCTTAGTCGATGCGAGGGTCATATCCTGTACAGATTGTAAAGCCCAATGGGGCAAATTCATAATTTGTGATATTGGGCTATACAAATAAAGTTGACTTGACTTGACATTATTGGCTGCACTTACATGATTTAGAAGCATCACATGTTCTTCTCCAGCTGGGGGTCTCTTCAAATATCTCCTGAGGGTATCTGGACAGTAACACAGTAGAAGCAACAACATGGATGCCTCTATGTTCCATCAACCCATGTTACTAACAAGCTTCCTGCCTCAGAGTCTCTGTGGTATGCATGGGTCCAGTTTACCCGGTGTTGTCGTGGTTCGGCAGCCCAGGCTTCATCTTTTGGTACGTGCTTGATGTGGTGGAGAGGAAGACGTGTTGCTCCAGTGCCAAAAGATTGATGCTGCTCTTCATCCCCTTGAACATACTATAGATAGATAGATGTTTCTACCGTTTCTTTTTCTCTGTTAAAAGGGTTTTAAGAGTTTTGCCTCAGTTGATGTGAGGCTGTTTGTAAAGGACAGAGGGAGTCATAATTTGTGATATTGGGCTGTACAAATAAAATTGACACGACTTCAAATCCATGACACTTGGACTGTAGATTATACCTTTAAATCAGCTTTAATCAGCTCACAACTTTGCTTGGCAGTGTATCTCATTATCTAAGTGATGAGACAGAGTGGAGTGAGAGTGTCTGTTGCTGCCGGCTTTCACAGGAAGGAGGGGAGGATACATTGACCCATGAGCACATTCATCCATGCTTTCATGCACCCATTGTCCCTCGAGCCTGTGCTTTGTTTTCTATGGAGGTTACTCTGAAATAGCAGCCAGAACATGAACAAGTTGTTGGCTTGACTTAACTCTCTGTGAGGAATTTGGAGTGAGGAAAAAAAACTGTAAATTGAATGAAATGCTACTTCATTAAATTTTCTATTCACACTATTTTCTAGTATATATTTTCACATTTTAGGGAAGGCCCAAATGCACGGCTCAGGAGACAGGTACTGGGTGCAACCAAAAGGATCTTTATTTAAAGCACACAGGGAAAGGCTGAGAGCACGGTGTTCAAGCAGGGGAATGGAGAGTCACGTGCATCCCTGGGCTGATCGAGACGCTCGCCAGGGAGACCCTGCTCTGAACTACTCTCAATCTCAAGTCTCAAGTCTACTCGCACTGAGGATCTACCGGGAAACACTAACTACCAGGGTCGACTCGCACTGAGGATCTACCGGGAAACACAAACTACCAGGGTCTACTCGCACTGAGGATCTACCAGGAAACACAAACCACCAGGGTCTACTCGCACTGAGGATCTACCGGGAAACACTAACTACCAGGGTCGACTCGCACTGAGGATCTACCGGGAAATACAAACTACCAGGGTCTACTCGCACTGAGGATCTACCGGGAAATACAAACTACCAGGGTCTACTCGCACTGAGGATCTACCGGGAAATACAAACTACCAGGGTCTACTCACACTGAGGATCTACCGGGAAACACAAACTACCAGGGTCTACTCACACCGAGGATCTACCGGGAAATACAGAGTTAAACAGGACGATTTATACACGAGGTTAGGGGACACAGGTGGAAACAATTAGAGTGGGGTTTCACAATCACCGACGCTGGAAAACACAGGGACAGGAAGCAAAGCAATCTGAAACGATAGGGAGACAAGGTTACTTTCAAAATAAAACAGGAAGAGACAAAACCACAGGCACAAGACAAAAATGGTGAACTTAACCAAACCAGACAGACGGAACATGACACATTTCAGGATTTAGTATTTTACTTTTGGTATGTACAATTTTTTAACAGTTATGTCAGGATTTTGATAATCTGTCCTCTGTGTGCTCTGCTGCTCTTATTTCTATATTCTGTATTTTCAACACACTGCATAGTAATTTCCCTTGGGATAAATAAAGTATCTATCTATTATAACTAATCAGTTATAATATGTGTGCTACTGTACAGTACATGTTCAAGACAGTGTGTTTTTGTACACTTGGTAGCAGAATAACTTTATTAGAAGTTGACAGGCACAGGTAATGTTCAGCCTGCCCTGATAACCTTAACCTAAGCAGAATCTTATAATACGGTGGAAGTGTCAGCAGACACAGTGTCAAGTGCCCTCACAGTGTGCAAAACTCCTCACTTGAAAAGGCAGCTAATTTCAAGAAGACTTCCACTCATCGCACTTTTGATCTCTTTTTCTTCTCTCTTTAATTTTAGAAGTTTGATGCAATAACCAGGTGAAAAACCTCTAAATACAAACAAACACCACTTTAAGAAAATGAAACAAGATAAACACATTCAGTGGATAAATATGAGAATTCAGTACTATTATGGCTATTTAAATAGCCCCCAAAAACCCTTGTAAATAAGTAGCAAATAATGTGGCAATATCTTGAGTAAATAAGTTAAATCAGTAAACACATTCAGTACACTCTCAACGTGGAATTTGATTTGACTTCATGATTTTAACAATACAATAACTTAATCAATAAATACGTAACGTTTTAATTGTATTCAGTTCACAAGATTCTTAAAGACACAAGTATTAATTGTATTTAACTACCAGGATTTTTTAATTATATTTATCAGACATGATTTTAACAATTAATATTTAGAGTTGCCAATCTGTTCATTAAAATGACTAGCAAACAATGACTACAACAATCCAATAAACACAGAGCATTCTCAGATCTCAGTCACGTGTCATGCTGCTCGCTCCCTCTGCTGCTCTGTAGTGATTCTGTGTGTGTGTGTGTGTGTGTGTGTGTGTGTGTGTGTGTGTTTACAGATACCCAGCTACATCTAAAAAGGGTCTTGGGGTGTGACTTCTCTGGAAGCTGGTTCATTAAGCTGGACAGAGTTGCTCTTAGTTAATATGTGAAAGTAGACAGAGACTGGTGTTGGGTGCTTTATTGGCAAACTTGTCCTTTGAGGGTCTGTTTCGATCAAAGTCTAGAAGTCTCTCACAGTTCTTCTCTGGTATCAATATGTACTGTCCTTTTTTTCCGTTGAGATCTGCTGCAAACTCCTCCACTTTATATGTCACGTCTCCTTTCGTGCATGAGAATAAAAGACTCAAAAGACAGTTTTTGTTGAATTTTCTCCCTTTATTAAGAAATGCATCCAGTCTGAAAAAAAAAAAACAAAACATGACAACCTCCAGGTCGTAGATGAACAGCAACAGCTCCCAAATGCAAATGTCACATCTGGAATGACCTCCAGATCTTTTCAATGCTTAATTAATGACAGGTTAATGAGGGAAGAGCCCAAGTCAACAGTGTCCCATTACTTTTAGTCCCTTGAAAAAAGAGGCTCCAATTTGGATGTGAATATTCTCAAACTGCAGCTGAGAATCTAGCCCTTATATTGATAATATATATTATATTATAATAGCTATATTGATAATATAACTGTATCATGAATGTGTTTCATAAACAGCTAAGACAACAAAACTTATGTGACCGTCTAAATATTTTTGGACTTAACTGTATCAACAGATGGTTTTCAGTGATAGTAATGATATTTCTAGATTATATGAAGCCATAAGACTGGTTTTATAAAGAAAATAAGACAGGCTGTTAATGGACAGGCATGTTCGGATAGTAACTGCCTCTTCCATGTCTCTGGAACCTCATCAAATAATCAGCAGACCTTATTTAATCACAAGCCCACAGCTGAGTTTGTGCAAACTTCGTGTTTTGGTGTTTAGCTTTGCATCCTTAATTCAGACCTGCTAGACCTATAGCAGCAGAACTACAGACTGATCCAAGGAGTCTAGACCTATAGCAGAACTATGGACTGATCCAAGTAGTCTAGACCTATAGCAGCAGAACTACAGACTGATCCAAGGAGTCTAGACCTATAGCAGCAGAACTACAGACTGATCCAAGGAGTCTAGACCTATAGCAGAACTATGGACTGATCCAAGTAGTCTAGACCTATAGCAGCAGAACTACAGACTGATCCAAGGAGTCTAGACCTATAGCAGAACTATGGACTGATCCAAGTAGTCTAGACCTATAGCAGCAGAACTACGGACTGATCCAAGGAGTCTAGACCTATAGCAGCAGAACTACAGACTGATCCAAGGAGTCTAGACCTATAGCAGAACTATGGACTGATCCAAGTAGTCTAGACCTATAGCAGCAGAACTACGGACTGATCCAAGGAGTCTAGACCTATAGCAGAACTATGGACTGATCCAAGTAGTCTAGACCTATAGCAGCAGAACTACGGACTGATCCAAGGAGTCTAGACCTATAGCAGAACTATGGACTGATCCAAGGAGTCTAGACCTATAGCAGCAGAACTACGGACTGATCCAAGGAGTCTAGACCTATAGCAGAACTATGGACTGATCCAAGGAGTCTAGACCTATAGCAGCAGAACTACGGACTGATCCAAGGAGTCTAGACCTATAGCAGCAGAACTATGGACTGATCCAAGGAGTCTAGACCTATAGCAGAACTATGGACTGATCCAAGGAGTCTAGACCTATAGCAGCAGAACTACGGACTGATCCAAGGAGTCTAGACCTATAGCAGCAGAACTATGGACCGATCCAAGGAGTCTAGATCTATAGCAGCAGAACTATGAACTGATCCAAGGAGTCTAGACCTATAGCAGAACTATGAACTGATCCAAGGAGTCTAGATCTATAGCAGCAGAACTATGGACTGATCCAAGTAGTCTAGACCTATAGCAGCAGAACTATGAACTGATCCAAGTAGTCTAGACCTATAGCAGAACTATGGACTGATCCAAGGAGTCTAGACCTATAGCAGAACTATGGATTGATCCAAGGAGTCTAGACCTATAGCAGCAGAACTACGGACCGATCCAAGGAGTCTAGACCTATAGCAGCAGAACTACGGACCGATCCAAGGAGTCTAGATCTATAGCAGCAGAACTATGGACCGATCCAAGCAGTCTAGACCTATAGCAGAACTATGGACTGATCCAAGGAGTCTAGACCTATAGCAGCAGAACTATGGACCGATCCAAGCAGTCTAGACCTATAGCAGAACTATGGACTGATCCAAGGAGTCTAGACCTATAGCAGCAGAACTATGGACTGATCAAGGAGTCTAGACCTATAGCAGAACTACAGCAGCACTTTTATAGCAGAAATTTCTGACTTTATTCCAGTAAATAATGACTTTAATCTTGTAAATTTCCAATGTTATTCTCGTAAATTTACAACCTTATTCTCATAAATAATTACTTTATTCTCAAAAACAAACTATCAAGTTGGCCCTAATACTCCGTTGTACATGACAAAGATGCACTATGTGACGAGTTGGGATGAGAACAGGTACTGTAGGTTAAATAGGTTAGTCACCCCAGGAAAAAATGTTGTTTTCAATAAACCAGAGACACATTGACATGACAATGTTCTTGCAAACAATGACAGAGTTAAAAGACTGAAAGGAGACACACTGATGTGTCCAAAAGGCTCAGAGCTGACATCCTGGAGACCAGAGCTCACTGGTACAATCAGCTGTCAAATGAACTGGTGGACTTCCTCAGAAGAAACATGTTACCGTTTGGATTATGTTTGATTGAGACTAAATGAAATGCAAGTGCAAAAAATCCTGTGGTACAGAAAAAAACAACAAATTGTACCTCTTCGTAAATATCTATGACATGGTGTGAGATATTTATGGAATATTTTTATCTTTTTGCATGCAAACAATGAGTTTGATCACTGATGCAAATTGTAGACTGCTGTATTCTTACACATGCAGTTAGCTTCAGTGAATGATGACAGATTAAAATCTGTTGTGAAAACAAACAATTTGAACCTTTAATTTTGAATATATAGAATTTTTATAATGTAATATATAATGCATAAAATTACTACATACATACATATATATATATACTGTGCTCTTCTGGACTGAGGCTTCACATGTTGTTCCTGGAATCTGCTGGAGCCACTCTCCCAGTTTGGCGATCACCACCCCGAGTCCTCCTACCACCAACAGGGACCTTGTTGGCCTTCACCTTCCACATCTGTTCCAGCTGTTCTTTCAACCCTTGGTACTTCTCAACCTTTTCGTGCTCTATCTTCTTGATGTTGGCATCAGCTGGTACCGCCACATCTATCACCACTGCCCCCTGCTGCTCTTTGTCAACCACCACTATGTCCGTTTGGTTAGCCAGGAGCTGTTTGTCAGTCTGGATGCTGAAGTCCCACAGGATCTGAGGCCTGTTGTTCTCAACCACCTTCGGTGGCATGTCCCATTGGGATTTGGGTACTTCTAGTCCATACTGGGTACAGATGTTCCTGTACACTATCCCAGCCACCTGGTTGTGCCTCTCCATATACGCTGATCCAGCTAGCATCTTACATCCTGCTACTATGTGCTGGACTGTCTCAGAGGCCTCCTTACACAGTCTGCACCTTGGGTCTGGTCTACTGTTGTAGATCCTGGCCTCTATATTCCTCGTGCTCAGGGCCTGTTCTTGTGCTGCCATGATCAGTGCCTCTGTGCTGTCTGTCAGCCCAGCATTTTCCAGCCATTGCTAGGTCTTCTTGATATCAGCCACTTCCTCTATCTGACGGTGGTATATGCCATGTAGGGGCTTGTCCCTCCATGTTGTCTGCTCCTCACCCTCCTCACACTCTTCAGGTTTCTGCTGCCTGAGGCTTTCACTGAGCAGTTCGTCTTTTGGAGACATTTTCCTGATGTATTCTTGGTTTTTCGATGTTTCATCCTGGACAGTGGCTCTGATGCTCACGAGTCCTCGGCCTCCCTCTTTCCGCTTAGTGTACAGCCTCAGGGTGCTGGACTTGGGGTGAAACCCTCCATGCATGGTGAGGAGCTTCCTTGTCTTGATATCTGTGGCTTTTATCTCCTCCTTTGGCCAGCTTGTGTGTGTGTGTGTATATATATATATATTGCCAAAAGTATTCGCTCACCTGCCTTGACTCACATATGAACTTAAGTAACATCCCATTCCTAATCCATAGGGTTCAATATGACGTTGGTCCACCCTTCGCAGCTATAACAGCTTCAACTCTTCTGAGAAGGCTGTCCACAAGGTTTAGGAGTGTGTTTATGGGAATTTTTGACCATTCTTCCAGAAGTGTATTTGTGAGGTCACACACTGATGTTGGATGAGAAGGCCTGGCTCTCAGTCTCTGCTCTAATTCATCCCAAAGGTGTTCTATCAGGCTGAGGTTAGGACTCTGTGCAGGCCAGTCAAGTTCATCCACACCAGACTCTGTCATCCATGTCTTTATGGACCTTGCTTTGTGCACTGGTGCACAGTCATGTTGGAAGAGGAAGGGGCCAGCTCCAAACTGTTCCTATTATATATATGTATATACGTATATATATATATATATATATATATATATATATATATACACACACACATTTATATATATATATATATATATATACAGTCATGGAAAAAATTATTAGACCACCCTTGTTTTCTTCAATTTCTTGTTCATTCTAATATCTGGTACCACTAAACGTATAATACAATGAACACAACAAAAAATGCAGCTGGTCACATAATACTTTATGTCCTATTTGACATTCTTAAGCTTAATTGATTCCCAGGGTATATAAGAGGCCATTTCATGTCACAAGCAGCACTGCACATGCAAAGGCCTAGAGTGGTTTCCTGCTTACATTCAAGCCGTAGCACAACTCAGAAGTTGTCAGCTCTCACATAATGCCTACAACAAAGAATTATGTGTGAAGCAACAAAGGCAGCCATCTTGGCACTGCTGGAAATTGGCATGAGTGAGAGACAGGTAGCGAAAAACTGAAGATCTCCAAGACAGCCGTTCATTACAACAAAAAAACAAGCTGAACATGGCACTACCAAATTGCTACCTGGCCGTGGCAGGAAACGTCTTTCTACCCCACGAGATGACCGTGCACTCATCCGTTCCTGTGTCAGGAATCGTCGTCAGACCTCCAGGGACCTTAAAAATGAGTGGGCACTGTCGAGAAATGTGACTTGCTCGGCAAGGACAGTTCGAAACCGACTTGTTGAAGCTGGTTTGAAGTCACACAGAGCACGCAAGAAGCCCTTCATCAATGAAAGGCAGAGGAAGGCCCGGTTACTCTTTGCTCGAGACCACAAGGATTGGACTGTTGATGATTGGGCTAAGGTTCTCTTCAGTGATGAATCCAATTTTGAATTGATGCCCACTCCAGCCAACTTACTGGTTAGGAGGAAGCCTGGAGAAGCTTACAACCCAGACTGTCTTGCCCCTACAGTAAAACATGGGGGTGGATCAGTCATGATCTGGGGTTGTTTCAGTCTGAGTGGAACAGGGCAAATGCAATTGTGTGAAGGCCGAATGAACCAGGTCAAGTACAGGACTACCCTTGAAAACAGTCTTCTTCCATCAGCTGGAAAACTCTTTCCTGCCTCGAATGACTGGATTTTCCAACAAGACAATGCCCCTTGCCACACGGCAAGGTCAGTTAAAGCCTGGATGGAGAACCACAACATTCGCACCATGCCTTGGCCTGCTCAATCACCAGATCTTAATCCAATTGAAAACCTGTGGAAAATCATCAAACTCAAAATGGAGAACCACAAGCCCAAAAACAAAGAAAATTTGTTTGAATTTGTCCAACAGGAATGGGCTGCTGTGACAGCAGAACAATGTCAGAAGCTGGTGGAGAGCATGCCAAGACGCATGGCTGCAGTCATCAAAAACAATGGTTATGCAATCAAGTATTAACTCTTGTGTGTATCATGTGTTTAAAGCAAACAGAAAAGAAAACATGGAATGTTTAAAAGTAGTGTTTTTGGCGGTACAATGCCATAGCTATTGATGTAAGAATTTAAGTAATTTTGGTTATTATCAAGAAAACCATGGAAAATTAATACTCCTTAGTTCTTAAATTAAACTCTCATGAGCTATTTTTGTTGTTATCATTATAATTGCCCAAACAAATGTACCTTTAGTTGAGCCAGGCATTAAAATGAAGAAGAAATTGAAGAAAACAAGGGTGGTCTAATAATTTTTTCCATGACTGTATATATACATACACACAAGTATATACGTGTATATACGTATATATATATATATATACGTATATACGTATATACACGTATATACGTATATATGTATATATATATATATATATATATATATATATATATATATATATATATATACATACACACATGTAGCAGGAATGGAACTATATATATATATACATACACACGTATATACGTGTGTATGTATATATATATATATATATATATATATATATATATATATATACATACACACGTATATACGTGTGTATATATATATATATAGTTCCATTCCTGCTCCGGAGCTCTTGGTAAAATTTCAGAGAACAGCGGGGCATCATAAACATCACACAGAGCATGTTATCCTTGCTTAATGTGTGTGTGAAGCAGGTTTAGCAGAGTTGCTCTCTGAGATCTGCATCATGTAATGTGTCCCAGCATGGCCCAGGTCAGCGCATGGACCGCTGCTGTCATTACAATCCATTTGTTTGCTCATAAAATATGTTGTTTCTGTAGCTGCAGCAACACTGCTGTCTCCTGCTGGGAAGAGGATGTGTCTCAATGTGTGTGTTCACGCTTGTTGACAGAGTGAGGTGGCAAGGGTTCATGGGAAATGGATTCCATTTATGTTGTTCCCTATCTGTGAGATCATGATGTCATCACTGAATAAAACATCAACATGAGGGATAAAAAGGTTTCTCCTCTTTATGGATCTCTGCAGCAATTTCCACATTTATTGAGAACCGGTAAATATGTGTCATCCAGTGGTTCAGTCCGTCCTTTCAACACATCATAAAACGAAATACTTTTCTCACATTTAATGATCTGAGACTATTTTGAATATGTTCTGCAGTGTTTAACTCATTGAGTGCTGTCAAATATTTTCATTCATAAGATAATGTGTACCAATGGAACAAGTCCTCCAACAGTCTGCAGTCCTGCATTCAGTGTGAGAATACACATATCAACAAAAGACTTAAAGTACCAAATTGAAAAATAATCTTTGCTTGTTCACTGAAATATTAGAACATTTGGCATCTTGTGTAGTTTCCATGTAAGAAACATTAAAGGGCCTGGCTCACAAGATGAAAACCAAGAGCTTTGACAAAAATGTTTTTGCATATTATGAGCTTATGATATCTTTTTTTTCAATTAATATATATTTTTTTAATTGTACTGTAAAAACTAAAATATTGAGATGGTTACTGGTTCTTGTTCTGGGAGGCTGCTGTGGTCAGTTCTCAGGTCCACTAGCCACTGGGCATTGGTGGTGTGTGATGCCTCTCTTTCCCAGATGTTCTTCCGGTATTTTTCCATCTCAGCTCTTGGTGGGTCTGGGCTGATGTTACTTTCCTGCCACTGAGAGTACACCTTGGCCGGGTGAGTGGAGAACATCTTGTTTATTCTCCTAGCCTCTACCTCCTTGGTGTATCTCTTCAGCCGAGAGGCCAGAGCTGTTAGTCTCTGTTTGGTAGTTTCGAGTGCTTCAGGTATGGGCAGCTTGTTGTATTTCCTGGGTACCCCTTTACTCACCATGTTCCCTTTCTGCAGCTCTGTTAGCTGGCTGACTTCTCTCCGTGTTGTCTTTATCTTGGCCTCCAACCGTCTCTTCCATGGAGGGTACTGCTTCCTCCCAAGGGTACTGATCTTATATCCTAGCATCTCAAGTAGTACTGTTGCTGTACTGTGTATCAGCTTATTGGTCTCAGTGATGGTCCCAGTTGGGATTGTTCTTGTTGCAGCATTCACATCTTCTAGCAGATCTTCTGAAGAGACTTGAAAATTCATCTTCAGTAGTTGTTGGAGGCTCCAGGTTTTCAGTTGGTTCACGATCATCCTTCTCAGCAGCTCTTGTGTTGTGTGAAGCTGTCTGTTGGGGCTTGGTACCCAATCTTGGATTTTATGTATATATATAAAATCTCAGATGATAGATAGATAGATAGACTGCCTGGCCCAAAAAAAACAAGTCAACACCAAATAAAAAAGGTCACACTCTAATATTTCGTTAGACTGCTTTTAGCTTTGGTTACGGCACGTTCCCTGTGGCATTGTTTCGATAAACTTCTGCAATGTCACAAGATTTATTTCCATCCAGTGTTGCATTAATTTTTCAACAAGATCTTGCATTGATGATGGTAGAGTCTGACTGTTGTGCAAAGCCTTCTCCAGCACATCCCAGAGATTCTCAGTGGGGTTAAGGTCTGGACTCTGTGATGGCCAATCCATGTGTGAAAATGATGTCTCATGCTGAACCACTCTTTCACAAGTTGAGCCCGATGAATCCTGACATTGTCATCTTGGAATATGCCCGTGCCATCAGGAAAGAAAAAAAACCCATTGATGGAATAACCTGCTCATTCAGTATATTCAGGTTTTTGACCTCATTCTGACCTCATTCTTTGAGCACATATTGTTGCTGAACGTGCAGTAATTATCCAATAGGAGCTAGTACCTGTTTGCTTAGTTAAATGCAGGTGGTGACTTTTTTTTTTGGCCAGGCAGTGTCGATAAATAGCAGTATCTGTCCTCCATGATTCTCACTCAGACTAGAGCAGTGAGCCCCTCCTGGTGGTGATAAATGGTAAAACAATTCAAATACAGTGGTTTGCACTGTCGCCTCACAGCAACAAGGTACAGGGTTGGATTCTTGATTTCTGTGTGGACTTTGCATGTTTTCCTCATGTCTGCCTGGGTTCTCTCTGTACCTATGACAGCTGGGATAGGCCACAGCCCCCCGGCCCCGACCTTACACAGGATAAGGATAGATGACGGATGGGAGCACTGAACATTCATATCTGTCTGGAATTCAACATCATAAGAATCTTCCTACCAATCAACTTTTTTTATAATTTTACTATTTGAATCTTATGTGAATTGTATATTGTATATTAAATGCTAAGATATGACATTTTAAAATGTTATACCATGTTACACTATAAATGTATACTATGACTGCATTCAACATATAAATTGTTATTGTCTGTGTGATGATTTTTGTGATGTTACAGTTTCTTTTAGTTTTGTTTTTCGACAAAAGTATAAATATGAAAAAGCTCCACTAAGCAGGAAGACAAGGATTCCAAGCTACTCTTTCATTTACAGTCATGGAAAAAATTATTAGACCACCCTTGTTTTCTTCAATTTCTTGTTAATTTTAATGCCTGGCTCAACTAAAGGTACATTTGTTTGGACAATTATAATGATAACAACAAAAATAGCTCATGAGAGTTTAATTTAAGAACTAAGGATTATTCATTTTCCATGGTTTTCTTGATAATAACCAAAATTACTTAAATTCTTACATCAATAGCTATGGCATTGTACCGCCAAAAACACTACTTTTAAGCATTCCATGTTTTCTTTTCTGTTTGCTTTAAACACATGATACACACAAGAATTAATACTTGATTGCATAACCATTGTTTTTGATGACTGCAGCCATGCGTCTTGGCATGCTCTCCACCAGCTTCTGACATTGTTCTGCTGTCACAGCAGCCCATTCCTGTTGGACAAATTCAAACAAATTTTCTTTGTTTTTGGGCTTGTGGTTCTCCATTTTGAGTTTGATGATTATCCACAGGTTTAAAATTGGATTAAGATCTGGTGATTGAGCAGGCCAAGGCATGGTGCGAATGTTGTGGTTCTCCATCCAGGCTTTAACTGACCTTGCCGTGTGGCAAGGGGCATTGTCTTGTTGGAAAATCCAGTCATTCGAGGCAGGAAAGAGTTTTCCAGCTGATGGAAGAAGACTGTTTTCAAGGGTAGTCCTGTACTTGACCTGGTTCATTCGGCCTTCACACAATTGCATTTGCCCTGTTCCACTCAGACTGAAACAACCCCAGATCATGACTGATCCACCCCCATGTTTTACTGTAGGGGCAAGACAGTCTGGGTTGTAAGCTTCTCCAGGCTTCCTCCTAACCAGTAAGTTGGCTGGAGTGGGCATCAATTCAAAATTGGATTCATCACTGAAGAGAACCTTAGCCCAATCATCAACAGTCCAATCCTTGTGGTCTCGAGCAAAGAGTAACCGGGCCTTCCTCTGCCTTTCATTGATGAAGGGCTTCTTGCGTGCTCTGTGTGACTTCAAACCAGCTTCAACAAGTCGGTTTCGAACTGTCCTTGCCGAGCAAGTCACATTTCTCGACAGTGCCCACTCATTTTTAAGGTCCCTGGAGGTCTGACGCGATTCCTGACACAGGAAGGGATGAGTGCACGGTCATCTCGTGGGGTAGAAAGGCGTTTCCTGCCACGGCCAGGTAGCAATTTGGTAGTGCCATGTTCAGCTTGTTTTTTTGTTGTAATGAGCGGCTGTCTTGGAGATCTTCAGTTTTTCGCTACCTGTCTCTCACTCATGCCAATTTCCAGCAGTGCCAAGATGGCTGCCTTTGTTGCTTCACATAATTCTTTTGTTTTAGGCATTATGTGAGAGCTGACAACTTCTGAGTTGTGCTACGGCTTGAATGTAAGCAGGAAACCACTCTAGGCCTTTGCATGTGCAGTGCTGCTTGTGACATGAAATGGCCTCTTATATACCCTGGGAATCAATTAAGCTTAAGAATGTCAAATAGGACATAAAGTATTATGTGACCAGCTGCATTTTTTGTTGTGTTCATTGTATTATACGTTTAGTGGTACCAGATATTAGAATGAACAAGAAATTGAAGAAAACAAGGGTGGTCTAATAATTTTTTCCATGACTGTATATTCCAACATGATCAGTGACTTTTCATCCACTGATGATCACTCGATCTTCAGTACCATCTCTGAATTTCCTACCGATCTCTGGACCTACAGACTGTCCAAAAACCACTGTGGCCCGTACGGGGATCGAACCCGCGACCTTGGCGTTATTAGCACCACGCTCTAACCAACTGAGCTAACCGGCCTTGCAAACACTTCCCAATGACACAGTTATGAGGACGGCTATTGTGACTTCCGGGTCCAAACCCCAGCTACCAATATAAATTGTATGGTTGTAGCTTATCTATACCGCTGGATTGTAAAACGCCTGGTAAGCATATGAAGACATGGAATACACCGTTTGAAAGGTGAAACTGTGAGGATTCATCCGCAAGTTAAGGTAAGTTGATCAAACTTTTATATCTCACGTACGACATTATCACCGGCACAAATGTAAACAGAGATGGCTGCAGCCAAAGAGCCAGTCACCTTTTTCACGGTCACTTCATACTTTGGGTTGTTAGTGTCAGACAGCCTGAAAGGAAAAGTCCAGGCTTCCATGAAAAAGAAAGTGTATGAGGATGAGGTGAGAAAGTAATGTTAGCTAAACAAAAGGGTGTCATCAATAAAGCTAACGTTACTGTACCTGGGTAACGTTAACAACTGTTGTGTATGTGTGTTAGTAAGTAAGTAAGTAAGTAGTAGTGTGTTAGTGTGTTAGTAAGTAAGTAAGTAGTAGTGTGTTAGTAAGTAAGTAAATTATATCACAGTACCATGGTTAGTTTGCAACGTAACAGACAGCTGTACAGTGTAGTTGGTAGCGCTCCCTAGTTATGTTGCCTAAAGTACCAGTTAAGTTTACCAGCTAAAAACCTGCTAAAACCAGCCACCAGCCTAAGCTGTTGTTTTTTTTCAGCAGGGTAGCAGTGGTTTGTGTTAGCTGCAAACTGACCAGGGTCACTAATCAAGTGACCGTGAAAAAGGTGACTGGCTCTTTAGCTGCAGCCATCTCTGTTCACATTCGCACCGGTGACTCGTGATAACGTCGCGCATGAGATATAAAAGTCCGATCAACTTACCTTAACTTGCGGATGAATCCTCACAGTTTCACCTTTCAAATGGTGTATTCCATGTCTTCATATGCTTACCAGGCGTTTTACAATCCAGCGGTACAGATAGGCTGCAACCATTTCTGTTTACATTCACAGCCAGGGTTTGGACCCGGAAGTGATTTGTGACGTAGCAACTAGCCATCCCCATTCCGACAAACCTTAGGGACTACTTCGAGTTTCAAAGTTAACTTTGAGCTATGTATATATGGACACATTGACCCTTCTTTTTTTAGCAGATGGCGGTCAGTCGATCAACTCCATCAATCCAGACTGAAACATTAACTTTTATTGCTGTTTTTTGGGAGTCCAGAAAATGGATATCAATGGTTTCAGTGATCCTGACTTTTCCTCCAGAGGATTAACTAATCATTGAAAGAACTGCCTTTGAAAAACATGCTATGATTTTTTTGTCTGTGTTGCTATTTTTTTGTCTTTTTATTATTTTTTCATTATTATTCATAATAACTCTGTTGCTGTTGCTCTGTCAGGTCCCATGGTCGTGCAGAGATGTACTCTGCTGACTTAAGGCACACCAACTGACTTTGTTTTGTCAAGAAAATGAGTAAAAATGTGATATCAAAAACAAAAAAATCATTGAGAAAACAGCTTTCTTTCAGGTGTCTGGTTAATTTTGAATGTTATTTCTGTTTCCTTTAATAAGAGGACCTTCTTTTGAACTTCAAGCACATTAGGAGGCAGCTGAGAAACTTTGGGACAAGTGAAATTAAGAGTTCAATCTTTGTCACAAACGTAACATGAAAACTCAGCACTCACTTCAGTTTTATAAATCACAGTTACCATTTCCTACAGTTTTGTAAAGCTGTGACAGGAAGAGCTGTAACTAGGTGTTTTGCTGCACATAAGTTACTTATTAAATCCCACAGATATGGACATAAATGAATAGTTACTAATGTGATGTTATGTTGCATTACCTGGATAGGTCCTCAAAGGCCTGTAAGCTATTTAGTACATCAAGTTAAAGTTCATGTAAAAAAACTCAATCATGTGTGTGAAGAACAAAAGCATACAGCCAATCAATTCCAGGAAATTAAATTCTTTTATTAGAATTTCAACAATTTTCTAATGACAGGAAATGATAAAACCAGATAGAAGTTTCTACAGAGGAATATTTTGTGACAACTTCACCTTCTCTCCTTGTGTGTTCACTGTTTTTAAATATACATTGGTAGGAGCAGCCCAGTGCTCTGAGTCGACCACATAAATATAGAAAACTGTTGTGTGCGCTCTGGAGGTCTGGAGGAGAGGAGAGGGTCAGGTCAGGAAAGATGGAGGGTTACTCTGAGAGGCCGAGCTTCTTCTTCAGGGACTCTGGCATCTCGGGGGGAGGGGGGCGGGGCAGGCGGAAGTACACCTTGACCGAATCGTAGATGAACCACTGCAGGGCGGTCAGAGTACCGATCATGATGATACGAGCAACCAGACCCTTCCACACACCTGAGGAGATGGAGCACATGAGTCAGACACTGCTGGGTCCTGCTGCTGCACAGCACTGAAGCTTCAGATCATGGTACAAGTGTTTCTAAACCAGAAAAAAGTGCATAATATTTAAAATATCAGCACGTGAGCCAGCATTCAGCAGGAACACATTTAAAAAAGATTTACATGAATTCATCTACAGCAAAACAAAAAACAAAAATGGCAAATGTATATGTATTGTTAACAGGGTTGCGAGATGTCCTGGAAAATTGACCAATTTTACATTCATGAAAAACATAGAGAATGAGAAAAAAGATCAAATGTCCTGGAAACCGTGAAGTTAGTCCAGGATAACTTAACTGTCCAGCACATTTGACCTTTTCCTCTTTTTTCCATGACTGGGAAATTGGTCAATCATTTTCCAGGACATGTGGGAACTCTGTGTTAATATTTCACACCAGTTTTCATGTTGGATACATTTCTCAGTGATCAGCTTGTCCATCCTCCAGGCTGGCAGCACTGGGAGCTCCCTGTCTACAGAGGACAGGGTGCCAGTGCTGCAGGTGAGCTGGAGGACAGGTAGACTGCTCTCACACGCCAATGACTCAAGCACCTCCAACTGTACAGCCAGCAAGCTGCTGAGGAGCTCTGCTCAGAGACCAGAGCCCTCCAGAGGTGGATCTAAGGAGCGTGTTGATCAGAGCCTCATGTTGTACTGCATATACTAGACTGGTGTGAGTACAGACCTTTAGGTCCCAGCCTCTTGAGGACCTGGACAGCAGTGCTGCCGCTTTCCTTGTTCAGGACGGACACCACAGAGTCAGCAGGGTGGGACACGATGGCACAGAACACACCAGCTGGATGGAGAAAAACAAGACCACATCAGTAAACCAGAAGCTTCAAGATCAGCTGTATAGAGTTCTGGCAGTTGACGTCACAATCCCGGCATGCAACCGTCAAAACCAAAACACCTCCATATTGGCAGGAAGGCACTCTGCCTGTAAACATTTATTGGAAATATGGTGGATAGCTGTTGTGCTCCGGGATGCCAAATCAGCTGAGGACGAGCACAGAGAAAAGCATTTTTATAGGATTCCCAAAGATACTGAAAAAGACAGATTGATAACCGCCATAAAACGAGCAAGAATCAAGAACATGCTTTTATTGCAATTCTGAACGGTTGTACTTTCATTAGACGCAGTAAGAAATGCAATTTTGATTCCTTTTTATGTCTAGTACATGTGAGGAAATTGACAATAAAGCTGACTTTGACATTAGACCAAGGTATTTGCTGTTTGCATGTCTGTTCTTGTGATTACAGCAAGGAACAGAGCATTGGGTGATTTCTAGTAATATGACTCACCAGAGGAGATTTTGAACTACTACTACTACAACAACTACTAAACCTTTTCAAGATTAGACATTAGTGTCAGGGATGTTTAGCTTCTCTAGTTTACTAACTCTGACGGTGTAAATTCACTGCCGATGCCACTCACTTTGATGCAGATTTTCCTGCCACTATGGAGACAAACAATCTGGAGCTCTATTATAAAAACATTTACATGATTATTGTTCCTGGAATGAGATGGACATGGTCTAATTACAACACATCTATCAGTAAGAGCTCTATTAGTAAGACACAAATCATCATGAATTCATAACGTTGTTACTCACCGATATAACCGGCCACAAAGGTGACCACCAGCTGCTCAGGTTTGCTGCACTCACTGCGGGGCTTGGGAACAACGTACTTGTAGAGCATCTCTACGGTGCGCTCGAAGCAGGCAAACTTCATCATGGTGTAGGGGATCTGCCTCATCCACAGGGGCACCACACCCTTATAGAAACTGGAGAGCAAGGGGGGAGGAGAGGGGAGCTTACAGTAAGCAGATCTACAGCCATTGGATGGCTCAGGTGCTTTAATACATTGGTACAGTGTTTGCCCTCAGGCTGTGCACAACAGCACGACTAAAAACAAGAAAATTCACTTTCTAGTCCTGTCACACTGCTGGAAAAATTAGAAAAATCCTGAATGTGTGTATTGTCATATCCAAAGAATGCTGCTACAACCTGAAAAAGAGCCGCATAAGCCACAACTTAAATGGAAAATCCAGTCTGAATATTCAAACTGAATGCATGTAATCACTGATAAAACAATGGAGGGCCATATCAGCCCTGTAGTTTAGCTTTTACTCAAAATAATGTGACAGCGGTGGAACACGATTCTACAGAATGTCCATGGTTATTAAAGAAAGAAACAATACATGTTAAACACTTCTTCACCCAAACTTTAGTAGAAAACAGCCATAAGACACACTCAGTACGTTTACATGCACATCGAAGACTACTGGCAATAACTGAGCTGAGGATTTAACTGGAGTTTCAGAGAAATCTGTGTACATGCATGGCAAGAGAATTGAATCACTGAGTTGAGGCCTCCGAGACACTAGGTGACGCTACACGCCCTTTCACGTTGTCATTCTTCTGGTTCTTCTGCTACTGTGATGTTGTCATCCTGCTTCCATGGTCTGGTCACTTCCAGAAGGGGGAGTGGTGCCAGTCAATAGTCTGGCTAACCGTGGTTTGCATATACATGCTGGAACAGGTTGACTTAGGACAGCATTATCTGGCACGAATAGTCCAATCATAAAAACTCCAGTTTGGGTCGACTACTAAACTTCAATATTAGCTGGACTAAAGCCATAAGTCAAATTTCTGTAAGTACATTTGTTTACTGACCATCCTCTAGGCTGGCAGCACTGGGAGCTCCCTGTCTACAGAGGACAGGGTACCAGTGCTGCAGGTGAGCTGGAGGACAGGTAGACTGCTCTCACACGCCAATGACTCAAGCACCTCCAACTGTACAGCCAGCAAGCTGCTGAGGAGCTCTGCTCAGAGACCAGAGCCCTCCAGAGGTGGATCTAAGGAGCGTGTTGATCAGAGATCTATTTTCAAAGTAACCAGTCACTAATACCTGAATAACCACTCAGAATAGCTTAATGACAGAGATTGAATAGAAAGATAAACAGTAAGGTGGTAGTAGACTTACGCCCAAAGTCCCTCCTCTGCATACATCTTGGGGACGCACTGCCTGAGGGTGTTAGCGTAGCCTGGCTGAGTCTGGATACGAACTTTGACAGCCTCCATTGGAGCCAGAGCGATGTCTGCGAAGAACTCTGCGCTGGCTGAGGCAGCCAGGTACAGCGATGTCCTCCACAGGTAGGCGTTCTCCTGTGGGGTGAAAACACACCAGTCGTCAGACATTTACCCCCACCTCCAGGTTTCCTCCACATCACGTCTGGTCACTCAGCAGCAGGGACATATTACTACATTAAGCCCCCAGCTTCTTTTAGACAGATAAAAGAAAGCCGTTTGCTTGTCAACACTGATGAAATTATCAGTACAATAATTACTGACAACTGTAGCAAAGAGACAACTTTAAAGCTTGATAGAAGCCTTCTACTTTGCATGCACAATCATTCAAAACTATTCTTTAAAACATTACATTTAGGATATAAAATGAAGAGCTGTGAAAAAAAAGTAACAAGCCAGTGTAATTTTGCGTGTGCATGTCACCCCACCATGGACTCACCTCTCCCAGCAAGTCACTGTAGAGGACCTTGAACACTTCATAGAAGCCAAACTTGCAGAGTCCCTGCATGGAGTAGCCAATGAAGGTGGGAGCCCAGCCCTTGGCCAGGCCTCTGACACCATCTTCCTTCACTGTCACTGCAAAGCCCCTGCCAATGCTCTTGTACTTGTCTGGGTTCACCTGAGGAGGAGAATTAACACTGATGGAGGCATGTCATCTCTAGAATGTGCTGTTTTGGGCATCCTTTAAGTCAGGGCCAAAACAAAAGTGGCATATCTAGTGGTTTTCTAATGTGTTTAAGTGCTTTGGGGAAAGTGTACTTTGTGGACTACAGTGTAGACATTTTAAACCATATTAGATGAACACATGTCAATCATTGGTATACAGGCACCAGACAACTCTAATTTAAGCCATTTAATTTGGAAATATGACCAATTATGAACAACTAGGCTATTTAGTGCTTAAAATTACATTTATATCAGCAACTGAAGTTAGGGGGAAAAAAAAACAACAAAAAAAAAAAAAACATTTCATAAAGTCTTTAGCACAGTACTTTGAAAGTCGCCTGTTACTGTTAATGAGGCACTTCCATGCTGATCACACATGATGCCATGTGGCGGAGAGGCTGGGAGCTGCTGGCTGCTCGTTGCTACAGAGACGTTCAGCTTCCATACCAACCTGCAGGCGGCACTTGACAAGGTCGAGGGGCACCACTGCTGTGTGTGTGATGCCGCAGCTCAGGATACCCCCAAAACCACACAGGGCATAGTACTTTGAGGAGCCAAACTCACAGCTCACATCCTCTGTGGTAGAAGGGAGGGGACAAAACAAGCATGCAACATGCAGGGTCACATGCAGCACAGGACAATAATCAACACCAACCCAGAGCCACCAAATGGAAGAGCTGTCACTGCACAAGGATAAACTGTCCCAACTGTGGACAGATTCAGTGACAGGACTCTCCCATTATAGATGGCTCTGCCACTAACATGCCACCAGTTATTAGGATCACACACCAAAGATCATAAAAATCATTGTACAATATCAGTATCAACTTTCATGGACCATAGTGCAAGTAGGGACACTCACTATAAAATAATTAAATTAAAAATCTAATCAATCAAAACAAATCACCACTATGGTCCTACAAATGTGTGATTAAAGTAATTTAAGGAATGAAGTTACAGAGATAAATCTCTTATCAAATGTACGTTTCACTCTTACCTGACAGTAAAAGGTCAGCAAACGTGTTAATGAATAATCAATCACTCAATCAGAACAGACTAACACTCTTGCTGGAGTAAAATATAGGACAAATTTTCCCTCAGGTCTGGCACTCCTGACCTTCACGAGTCCTCTACTGTGGACTGAGTGGGGCGGCAGGGTGGGTTTTAAAACAAAAAAAACAAAACAAAAAAAAAAAAAAAACCTCATTCAACAGATAGGAACACTGGTGCAGAATCATGCAACCATGTCATGATCACTCCACATTGTAATTAATACACAATGACAAGAAACGACTTCAACACAACTGGGCTGACGCCATTTCTCCCATGCAAATTGGTGCATTTTCATGATGAACAAACCAAAAACACAGCCGGGTGTGGATGGGACGTGATATGAACGAAACAAAACAAAAACAAGGCGCCGAGCCACGGAAACAGACCTGCAATCTGCATTTGACCAGATCGAGGGGGACGACAGCTGTGTGTGTGGTGCCACAGCTCAGAATCCCACCAAAGCCGCACAGGACGAAATACTTCTGAGAGCCGAACTCACAACTGTCTCCCGCTGAAGAAATACAAGTGAAACTTTTAACATAAGCACAAGAGATCAATGTCTATAAGTCTTTGGGTGTCTGGGTAAGAGTTTAAAGTCAGCTAGATGTCCCAAAACCCTGTTGTCCTGGAGAGAGTGCATTTTACCAGTCTCGCCCTTATACAACAGGTTTACACTTGCCCATCAGCACTTGTTATGTCTGGAAACAGCCACATACGCCCTACAACATGCCCTCTAAACCCAAACTGCAAACAAATGTATCACTACATGTAGGAGCTAGCTGGACTGCACAGGTTAGACCCAGACCACCTTAATAAGTAGATGTAAAGACTTGAGACGAAAACCTGTTGGGCTTGCTGAAACTTGTTAAGTGAGACCTTCATGCTCTCAGATGAGAAAAAGATGTAACCTAGTCGTGTAGGACACCATCATCATAAATACTTCCAATTGGGACAATTTGTTCTAGACGACCACTAAACATCTCATTGTCAGGGTCACATGTAGTACCTGGACTAATTTTCATAATTGATGCTCCTCTAAAATAGTTTGGTTCATTTTACATCCACGATTTGCAAGGAAGTAAGACACGTCCAAGTTGGTTGCTGCAAAGGTAAGCTAGCACTTTGTCCTTCCTTGTCCTCCACAGGCGGGTCAGCAAGCTAGCAGCAGGCCTTGCACTAAAGTGCCTCAAAAGTCATATCCCTCATCAATCATATCCATCATATAACTTGACAATAACGTACACCTCATTCACTGACAACCTTACTCCACAAAAACCTGTCTCTATGTTTAATTACACAGTGACGTTTGCCGCAACAGGGACAATCTGCTCGGCTAAGCTAATGCAGCTAAGGCTAGCCCTTTTAGCCAGCCTGCGGACTGGGTGCCAGGGTTACCTTCTGCGGTGGCGGCAGCTGCCAGTGTGCGGGTCCTCTGTCCATGGAGACTCTGTTGGGGTTCTTCCACTTTCTGGAGGCTGAACAGGGGAGCGCTGAACGGATTGCCCCGGGCCAGCTGCGTCAAGGAGGTCGGGTACATGGTGGTGTCCTGACTGCTAGCGGAGCTACGCTGCAATGAGCAACAAGTTAGCTGTGTGCCTGCTCCACCTAAACGGCAAATGAGACTGGGAACTTGCGCACGCGCCCCCCCCCACGCACGCGCGCGCGCACACGCACGCGCGCACACGCACACACACACACACACACACTGACCTGAGGGGCGCTATGTCACGTGCTAGTTAGTATGTATAAATATCTGAATGAACACATAGCTAACAAGCTAATATGCACGAATAAATACATTATGGGGGTTAGGGCCCTTTCAGATGACTGGGTTCTCAAAGCCCCATATCTGTCTGTGAGTTAGCATTTGCCGCATCCTTTTCTAGCTGATGCTACAATGCGTGCTAAGCTAACATGACCGCTCCAAGGTGGAGGATCCTCTCTTAGCAGAACAGCTACAGTTGTATTAACAAAACGTCAGACAGACATTGTTCCGTAAAATACAACCTCCATAAAGAAACGACGAAGTAATATTTCCTGTGCTCTATTTTTGAATGAATTCTTGCACTCACTCTGTGTCTTAAGATGGCGCCTCCGCTTGGCTGCTGCCGGGTGTTCGGAGAGGACGACTGACCTCGAGGTAAACCGATTTGTCCTTTCGTGACGTCACCGAGAAGTCTGGGCGGGCCGTCCGCACCTCTGTCCAATAGGAAAACACGACAGAGCTGTCAATCAATACCTGTAGTCCAATCACACTATTGTATCATCAATGAAGGAGGTGCGTGTAAATTCATATGCAATTCTTCCAAGAAATATGAGTAAAAAGCTAAATGAATAGCTCTGTGTGGCAGCTAAAATAGAGTAATAGAATAGAGGACAGATGTGTTGCAGAGAATGACAAACTGTGAGACTTACACAAAGGGGATTATCTGCCTCTATTCGGGTCTACAGTAATAGGCTGAGGGTGAAACCCCCTGCTAGAGATGACCACTCAGTGACGTAACTACACACCTGAGGGTATTCCAGAAAGCAGGTTAAGTTAAAACCCTGAGTATGTTGTTAATCCTGAAATGAGGGAACCTCTGGGTTACAAAGATAAGTAAAACTCAATCAATCACCATGTCAACTGACATGGTTCACTGGCAGGTCTTCTGTCAGAAACCCAGACATTTTTCCTTTGTAATTAATCTTATGTTGCTAATCGGCAAATTTTACTTACACAAAATGATAATCTCCAAATCCATACAAAGTTTTAAAATATTTCTGGTATAATTTAATTTGTACACAAATACACTGAAACTTAGCCTACACATAATAAGAAAGGTAACTATACACTGCAATACCATGGTGATATACCATTAATAGACCTTGGATAAGTTTACTGTTTTATACCCTTTTACATCTCTTTCTTTGTTTTGTTTTTACTGACAAGACCTGGGGCCCGTTGCACAAAAGCAGGATCCCGACATCCAGGATAAGTGACTGAGCTGGGCTCACCCAGTCCAAACAAGAGAGTCCAGGTTCAATCGGTTGCACAAAGACCAAGCAAGGCTTAGCGGACATGGATTCATCAAGCCAGGTGAAACCGATCCAGGATAAGTGCGCGCATGCTGCTTCCTCTTATAGACACCGAGATCGATCACAGAGTCACCGATTCACCATGGCAACGAGAGCGGCGTCCTTTTCCCTGTCGGAGGCAGAAGGTAAAGGACCAAATCAAAAGGAAAGGAAACCCCGCCACAGTTATAAAATAAGGAGAGAAAGTGAGGCAAAGTACTTACTGCAGCCCTCCTGAATATGTAACTAGTGCACAAACACACACTCAGAAACACTGTGCTCTGTGAAACATCACTATCACAGTACATATATATATATATATATATATATATATATACGTACATGTACGTACATATATACGTATATATATGTACATATATATATGTACATATATACGTACATATATGTACGTATATATGTACATGTACATGTATGTATATATATATATATATATATATATATATATATACATGTACATGTACATATACATATATATATATATATGTACGTATATATGTACATACATGTATATATATATATATATATATATATATATATATATATATATATATATGTATATATATATATGTACTGTGAAACATCACTATCACAGTACATATATATATACATATATATATATATATATATATATATATATATATATATATATATATATATATATATGTATATATATATACATGTATATATATATATATATATATATATGTATATATATATATATATATATATGTACGTATATGTATATACATACATATATATATACACAGTATATATACTGAGCGGTTCGGATTAAAACACCGGTAGTTTGAATGTGAAAATGTATAGTGGACAGTAAAATAACTGACTGCTGTGCTGACTGAGAAAAGGGATAAGATTAAATAAATCCTGGAACATAGCCTGGTCTGGAGCAGGATAAATTGAGCCAGGACAACCAAGACAGCCTGGCTTAATCCCTTATCCTAGTTTTGTGCAACAGGCCCCTGATATATGCGATGACATATTGATGCACAGTGTCTTGTGGCCTGGAACAGTCTACCTGTAGTTTTATAATAAACACACAATGGATGGATATCTCTCAGATTGGGACTATTTTGTGTATTTGAGCTACTATCATTGAGAACAGCTGTTTGATATAAAGGGGCACTGATCGCTGGGCTTACATTAACACCACATTCCTTCCACTGTTTGGACACATTAATGACCTTGCAGACACTTGCTTTAGATAGAGGCTACTAGCCAACCTTTATGTGTGTCAGCTTCATTATTCAGTGCCACATAGTAAACACTAGCATGATTGTGATAAATAAGTGTTGATTTATGATTAAATAATGAGATCCACATTGAGTGGTACAGCTGGTTGGTCTCCTTGAGCGAGGTAACTAACTCAACTTCAAGTACTGATGGAAAGCTGGGACATCTGGGCATTTTCAAAGTGAGAGAACACATCAGTTCATTCACTATATACTCAATACAGTACATATACGTGTAAATACATGGTTTAAATAAGCTTCAGCTTGGTGAGGAGTATCATTAAACCTGCTGTAAACTGTTGTAAGCATATGTATGCTTTGTAATATGATCACACAGAGACACGCTAGTAGTTTGACAATTTGAGGATGATACCTTTTCATTTCAACAGCCAGAAAGTAATTCAACTTACCTGAAATATTGAGCTTATAACTGTGCTATATTCATAATGTGACACATACACATTTTGCTTATACTCAGTACAGTGGATGAGCCACTAGGATATCACATAATAACCTTGTGTGGAAATGACACCATCCTGGACAAAATGGTCTTACAAGCACAGTAACAACATAATAGTTTATTGAGTAGATATTCAATATTTGTGACAGTGAATACATAATTAAGTAGATTACACAATGACATTCAATTTATTAGAGCATTAAGAAAATATCACTGTAGGGTTTAAGAAGATTTAGAAGTATCTGAATTATAATAACAAGCCTCCCCGTCTCTTTAACAAAGATGGTCAATAAGATACAAAACAAAAACACACACACAGTCCTTTTACATCATGTCATGAGATCCTTGAAGCTACAATGAAACGGCTACACTGCTTCTCTCAAGGAAGTCACTCAAAATGTATTTTTTAATTTTTAAAAAAAAAGAAAACATAAATTCTTGAGGATAGTAAGATGAGGGGGTCAGGGAGTTTGACAGGGCACATGAATAAAATGGCTATGATACAGATTCACACTTGAAAAAAATAGAAGTGGGCAGGCTTTTATTTCCCCACAGACACTTCCTGTGCTCTCTACGCTGTGCTGCTACTGGCCACTGCTACTGTGTCTGAGGCCGTAAAAGGGTTGAGGGTGTTGGTCTCCATGGCCTGGTAGACCAGGAACAGGAAGGCAGCCACGATGGCCAGCAGGAAGAGCTTTATCCACAGAGACACGCTGCGGTGCGCTGCTGGGGTCTGACCTGCAGGGGGAGCTGCAGACAGGAGCCTGGAGGAGGAAGACAAGGCTGAGGTGGAGATGGAGGAAGTGGAGGGTGGCAGACTGGAGACTCTGTTGATGGTGCACTTCTCTGTGTAAGAGGAGGAGCTGGATGTCTTGCTTATTTTCGGAGAGAAGAGGCGGTTTTCATCACCCCACAGGTCACTGGACTTAATTGGGCGAGGGGCAGCTCCTCTGATGGGCCGTCGACAGGTGGCGCTGCAGGAAGACAAGGAGCATTATTTTCTGAAGGTGACATGAGCCATTAATGTCTCTGGAAACCAGGGAATGCTTGTCTAAAAATCTGTTAAGATCATCAGGAGGAAAGACGGCTAACGTTAGCTGTTAGCAGCCAGACCTGTTCCATGTTTACACTGTTCCTCAGGAAGAAATAAACCTTCATTCATACCTTTAAACTTTTAAAGAAATACCTTTAAACAAGCAAGCTTGATTGAGAAAAGCTACTTACAGCTTTTGTTATGCTGTCATTAAAATGTATCAACATTTGATTCCCTTAGGATATTTGAGTGCTGGTTGAAAACATCTTGTAGGTAACCAGTTGTTAGACACTTAAAAAAAACATTAACCAACTTACGTTATTCCTGTTGGACTACTGATGTCACAGTGGAACAGCTCCTTCAGTACGTCTTTGTCCTCTACTTTTAGGGTTTCTTCGCTGGCTGCAATCTTCTCCACCTAAAAGACAAAACCAGCATGATTTAAAGAGCAAACACTCCCAACTCCAATCACCTGTAGGGTCACGTTTGGCCCAGCAGACAGCACCCTATTAGACGCCTCTCACCATGTGACCATTCAAACCAGGGCTGGGCCAACCAGCTTGTTGACAACTGAAACACCTTGTGAATGTTACACATTACAGTCCCCAGGTCCTTTTCTTCACTGCAGATACCTATGCTTACCTTTTCCACTAGCTTGGCTATTTAATAACAGAGGGTAGAGGATGTTTCGTGCACAAGTAAGTCAAGTAGAGCTATGCCATACCATGCGGTCTACCTGTCTCACTAACACATCCTTGGACAGTGTGGATGGGCAGCTAAGCGTCTCCCCAGGGCTGCACGTGGACCGGAAGCTTTTGATTTTCTGCTGCCTCCTGTTATACAGCTGGACATCTGGAGGGGCACAGTCCTGCTCACAGACAGTGTGACTCTGTGTCAAGGTTGTTGAACCAGCCAACAGTTCAGCTGTCTCTGCAGAGCTGCAACAGCTGCACACACAGCCGATCATCAACAGCTCTACGTTATCAACCAAAGACTGAGAGTTTCAACTCCTCGTGTTTAACCACAGACAACACTGCACACAGAGAAATGAAGGGAGGTATAGAGAGGTACCTGTGCTACAGAGACACCGCTGGACTTGGATCCAAGCTGGTCTGACTGAGACCAGTGGTCCTCTTGTCTCTTAATGGGTGAGATATTACAGATGGGGCTAAAGGTGGCTGAGTGCCCGCTGGGCTGATCCAGAGGAGGGAACAGCTTGGATGGCTTGTCAGCCAGTCGTGGAGTCTGTTTAGTACAAAACAAAGAGTCTGTCTGAAGAACAACAGACTGGATTATGAGATACAGTAAGATTAGAAATGAAGAACTTGCTACTATACCAAATTCTACACACCCTTACTGCAGGTCTTGCAGGTTCAGTATTTGGCGCAGGTTCCTGAGACAACAACACAAACACACAAGTTCAAAGAAAATACACTCTGTCTACACCAGCCACATTTCAGCCATGCTTTTCAGTCCTCCGTCTATGTGCATCTGACGGACAGAGGGTATTTCAGTTTTAACTGATGCAGCTGCTCAAAGTGGACACATGACTCTCCTGCTGCACCTTCAGATACCAGATCACATCTCGTGCAGCCTGGAGAACTGAAGCTGCTGTGGCTCATGTAGACTCGTGCAACAACACACCACCGCACCAACTGTGATTAAAAGCTTCACATTTAAAACAAAGCACAGCAGGCTTCACTCAACCTTGTTTACCATCCAACAAAAAATTCCCAGTGTTCCCAATCCATCACCAGTGTGCTGACTGATTACTCAGACATGCAAATGTGATTCTGAGTCAAACAGAGGAAAGGCTAACCTCTAACAGAGCAGTGTTGAGGAGAGTGACGGGCTGGTGAGATGCATCCCTGCTGGGTTTGGGGAAACTCAGTCCCAGTTCTTCCACTTTGAGCTACAATCACATCACAGTTAATTCTGATCATTTCTTTTGTGACTCTAAGTACTAGGGTGGTGGTGGTAGTCACAGATCTGAGCCAGCATCAATGTAAAAGGGTTAGCTAGGACTACATGTTACCTGCATTATGCTGCTGCTGTTTGGTTCAGTGGGAAAGGGAGAGAGCCATAATGGCTGATCTCTTCATGGCAGTACTGTGGACTCTCTGAGTGAACTAGGCTAGTGACTGGCCAGCTGTGTAGAGACTTATAGGTCAGTTCTTTTGCTGAACTCTGATGCAGCTTTACCAGAAAGTGCAACAAGTCTGAGAACACCACCAAGGAGAGCATACGAGAAAATACACAAATATGATGAGTCTTTTCCTTCACCGTGACATAGAAGCCAGTGAAATGTAAATCCATCAGCCTGTTAATACACATACACTGATCAACCATAACATTATGACCACTGGCAGGTGAAGTGAATAACACTGATCATCTCTTCATCATGGCTCCTGGGATACATAAGACATCAAATGAACATTCAGTCCTCAGAGTTGATGTTAGAAGCAGGAAAAATGTTCCAGCGTCAGGATTTTTCAGGAGTTTGACAACAAGAAGCAAACAGTGATGTCTAGAGGACTGGATCAGAGCATCTCCAGAACTGCAGCTCTGGTGGTCTGTTCCTGGTCTGCAGTGGTCAGGATCTATCAAAAGTGGTCCAAGGAAGGACCAGAGGTGAACCAGAGACAGGGTCATGAGAGCCTTCAGGGGTCAGAGGTCAGACAGGGGGACCAACACAGTGTTAGGCAGGAGGTCATAATGTTAGGACTGATCGGTGTATTTGCTGACACATGCTCACCCTAAAGCGCAGTTTGTGACGATATGAGACTGTAATCTCCATTTACTATTATACTGGAACCAGAAGAGCTGTGGTATCAGTGAGTGAACCAACAGAGACCACAGAGACCCTGAGCTACCTGAGCAGTTCTGGATGAGGCTGAGGAAGGTTCAGCCCGAGCTGGACTGTCCAGTCTGCGGTGACCTCTCCTGTCCTGACTGTTCAATGCAGGCCTGAGATCCTCAGGCACCATCTGCTGGGACAGAAGACTAGAGCTAATTATAAGAAGAGGTGAAGGATGAGTAAGCTGGAGATCAAGTCTGATCTGGACTACTCCTGAAGAAAAAACCCTGCATGGAAATCATTTATTTTAAGTTTGTTTGAACCAGATTCATGGCTAGCTAACAGATGGAGAAAGGGGACCTTTTGTGTGTTTTCCTGTATTTGATCGTTGTTAGCTTTCCATGTGTTACCTTGTTATTCATCTTTTATTTTCTATGTAACACTGCAGTATTCAAAGCTATAAAAGCTCTGAGGATTAAGGCCAACAAAACTTGATTCCTCAAAGTGACTGTGTGTTGTTGAAATATTAATGTATAGTCCATCCTTGTATAATCTGGGAGACCTGGCTTGTGTCGTCCAGATGTCAATGTGTGTCCAGAACTTTTTAAACAAATAAATCTTGAATCAGGATCAGAGTCGTCAGTGTTTTTTCATTATTGTTATCATCATCATCATCATCATGTCATTATATCCTGACAGTAGTGCATGAAACTACTAAGTATTTGGGCCACATTGAGGATTTCCCCCCCAGACTTCAAGAATAGTTATTTACGAGAATAAAGTCATTATTTACAAGATTAAAGTTGTACATTTTCAACTTTATTCTCCTAAATTTACAACTTTATCTGGTCAAAATACAGTTCTAGTTCATCATGTGCCTCACCAACATTACAGAAATGCATCGTTTGCATCTTTAGTTCCTACTGGATTTGACATATCGATCCAGGAAGTTTGAATCTGCCAATATCTTTCTAACTTTGCCTAAGTTTTACACGACCCATTAGAAAATTATGACTGTATTCTCGTAAAGTTACGACTGTATTCTCGTAAAAGTATGACTTTTATCTCATAAATGGACAACTTTATTACCCTAAATGTACGACTTTATTCTCGGAAGTGTACAACTTCATTCTCGTAAATAATGACTTTATTCACAAAGTCTGTGAATTTCTTTTCCCAGTGTGGCCTTACTACTCCGTCGTATGAAACATACTCTAAGAGGAGAAAAAACAGGTTCCTGTCTCCTCCTGGTGCTCATAATGGCACTTGCTAATTTCACATTCCCCAAAGCAAAACAACAGATCACAGTCGAGCAGTCTCTACAGCAGCTTCAATCACTCCGATTAAACTGGGAAACTAAGCAGCGCTGAAGAAATGAATCAATCATTATGTTACTGTAATGCTTGTTCGGTATACCAGTACTAAATTGGTAACGGAGTACTGAGGCACTTAAAACGGTACTATATAGCGCTTGGATGGGAGGGGTACCTTTTTTTTTTGTTGCCACGTGACGTCACCGCATTGTGATTTGAGCCGAGGCGAGCGAGCGACTGAGCGAGCAGCGCGGAGCAGCAAATGAAGCAGGAGTCTGAAGACAGAGAGCGATTCAGTGATCACTGTAAACAGCCATCATTTGCGCATTTAGAAAACAACGAGCGGCTCATTTATTAACCAGGAATTAACGAGAGGAGCCTGACTGGACAGTCTGTGTCAGTGTGTCCCAGTCTGACACACCTGCTGAATAGAGAGTCTCGTAGTGTGAACACCACGGCAAGTCGACAACTCCAACACTCGTATAGTGTGAAACAGGCATTAAAGACAAACACCCAGACCTCCGTAAGGAGTTCAGAGAACGACAGGTAAATACCCATGGAAAAAAAGTCACATTCAGTGCTAAAAGCAAGCAACATCAGCCCCCTTCATTCTCCACTAAAGTAGCTCTGGAAAAAAATTAAAGCTGTATTGCAATTAGCTGCTACTTTATATTATTTTATTATATTCTCACAGTGATTTATAAACTTTTTGCCGTACGTGTAGATGCTGATTTACGATAAATCTGAAGTGCAAAAAGAAAAGCCTGGTATTTTAAATCATATTTTATTACACTGTTCTAAAATTGTTTTCAGTGTAATAAGAAAATGTTAGTGTTTTGAATCATAATTTTTATTTTATTTTTGTGTTGTCTGTGCATTAGAAAAGCCTGTCTTTCTGGTATTTTATTTTATTTACTGATGGTTATAGTTACAAAATTTTCTATTAAAATAAAGTCAGTAATGACTTAGTAATGAAATGATTGTGTTTTCAGTATCAGTATCGATACCAAAATGTTGGTATCGTGACAACACTATCATCTAAAGCTCACACCTACAGCTCCTCCTCCACAGCTAATGGCACCCCACCACTTTTCATGCACCTCTTGTTCCTCAGGCCTCGACTCAACAGGTACACTAGGTTCATGTTAACAGTCAGACCAGCAGGAGGCACTGCTTACAATCACAACTGAGCAGCAACATTGAATTATACATCACATATGGGAGATGACTTCATACAGGCATTTCCTAAAAGAGGCTTTAAGATTACTGCACAAAATTGAGTGGAAGGAGGGAGAAGCTTTTAGGATTACAGTACCCAAATATCACAAAAAGGAAGAGACCAGACATCAGGACTGAAGGAGAAAAAGTGATCCAGCATGTGCATGGTAGCAGCTAATCCACATCATGTGCTGTGAGTCTGACATGCAGCGAGCAGCACAGATGACCCTGAATCTCTGGGCTCTCACTGAGCTGGGTGGGACTGCATACCACATGAAAAAAAAAACTGTCAAAGGAAACAGCGTAATGAAACCCAGCTGCTGGGTGTCCTGTCCTACCTGATTAATGCACCCTGCACACAAACATCTGCAACGTCAGGTGTTTTTTTTTTTTGTTTTTTAATTAACTCATGTTGTCTGCAACAGATAAAGTGAAAGTTTAACAAGTGGTCTTGGTTGTTCAACAGAAAGTAGTTAATGAAGTGGAAGCCAACCAGCATGTTCTCCTCTTTTAAACACTCAGAATGTCTCTTTTGCCATCATGAGGGTGAACTGGTATAATGGTTATTCTGGCAAAGTGGAAGTAGAAGAAGAGAAACTCCTCCTCCTGACACAGACCATGGGCATACACTGTGCATTTTTTGGCCCTTTCTGAGCTGATTTTTCACTCGTGCAACCATTTTTGGGGTCGGGCCGAGTCTCAGCTTAATTGTGTGTCGTGCATCATGGAGTAAGTATTACCTCCTTTGCTTGCAATTATTTTATGACACTTATAACATGCTGCTGAGCCAACATCCTTGGCTGTGAAATGCAGCCAAACTTTTGATCGTTTTGCCTTCGGCTATTTGGCCATTTGGGCCGGACAGTTGGGAATTTAAATGCCTGGTCTGGCGTCCTGCGCAGCCTCAACCGGGACGCTTATTTGTCCTCCTTTTTGGAGTTGCACTTGCACTTGCAACGCTCCATATCCTCTGATGGTGTAAGTCTGATTATGTCACTCATTTCTCTGATTTCTCATTGGTTGAAAATGTAAACAATCCGCCTCCTTTTCCCACGTCCTAGCTGTGCCGGCGTCTCATCTCATTAACTAAATGTTAATATGCCGAAAAGACGGACCTCATTCAATGCCGAATGGCCAAAAGAGCACACGTATGTCAGCAAAAGTAGCAAAGACAATTTGCATGCGTATTGCACACTTTATCGCTGTGATGTGGACGTTAGCACACAAGGAAAGCTGCCCACTGAAGGCATGCTAGCACGGAAAAACATAAAAGCAACAGATGGGCTGTCGGCACCAAACAACATTGCCTGAAGATGACAAGGTATCTGCTGCAGAATTGTCCCCTCCTTTGGTGTTGTGGCAATGGCCACCCTACCTCCGGCATCCTCTCACCACTAGTATGGGATCAACAAGCCTGCTGACTGTACCATTCTGGCCACTCCGGCCATCGTAGGTGAGTGACGTAACAACTCACATGAGAATGTGTGGGGTTTTACGTAATTCCAGATGGCAGACTAAACAGAGCACACACAAGTCTGTGTCAGCCATTTCATTTAATTATTAAAACTTAGTACACTGACTGAGTAGCGAGTGAGTAGCGTCACTGAAGCCGGGCATGTTTACATCGGAACAAGGGGGTGGTTTAAAAAAAAAAAAAAAAAAAAAAAAAAAGTCAGGCACCGAAATGTTCATTTTTATTCGGTCTGGTTACTGCTGGTTACATCGTTTCGGTACACAACCCTAGTCAGGTCTCATCAGAGAATCACATGAATCGTGAGCTGTGAATGACCAAATTCTGAATTAGATCGGTTGTCCTGTACAACACCAGGATCAGCAGCCATGTTAGTGTGACAGTAGTCATGACTGGTCACTGTTAGTTGGTCTGTTGGTGTGTTTTATTATCATAATAGAAGATGTCTCGGTTCAAAACGAGTTCCAAAATGCAACAGTGGAGACTCTTTGGTTAGTTTCACTACTACACATGAAGCTCTACATTGAGTTCAGGTGCTCTTTGAAGCTCTAAACTGAGCTCAGGTGCTTCCTGTTTCCACTGATCATCCTTGAGATGTTCCTGCAGCTTAACTGGAATCCACCACCTGTGGTAAATTCAGTTGCCTGGACATGATTTGGAAAGACACACACCTGTCTATACTGGGCAGAGCATGTCAGAGCACAAACCAGGCATGACGTCAAAGGAATTATCTGTAGACCTCTGAGACAGGATTGTCTTGAGGCCCAAATCTGGGGAAAGGTCGAGAAACACCCTGTGGAGGGTGGAAAACAACCATCTCTGCAGCAATCCACCAATCAGGCCTGTACGGTAGAGTGTCCAGAGGGAAGCCACTCCTTAGTAAAAAGCACATGGCATCCCACCTGGAGTTTGACTAAATGCACCTGAAGAACTCTCACACCATGAGAAACTAAACTCTCTGCTCTGATGAGACAAAGATTGAACTGTTTGGTGTGAATGCCAGGCGTCATGTTTGGAGGAAACCAGGCAGCGCTCATCACCAGGACAACACCATCCCTACAGTGAAGCATGGTGGAGGCAGCATCAGTAAAATATTAGTTAAATATACTGTTTAACTAAAGAAACTGAGATAAATGACAGTTTGTCCAGTCATTTATCTTGTCATTTTAGTTTTCTTAAAATACTGTGAAAATATTGTATCGTCTCGTTCTTGTGAACCCAGTATCGTGTATTGTCTCGTCTTGTGAGTCAAGTGTATCGTCACACCCCTGCTGAAGAGTATTTTAGCAGTTCCAGTTCCCTTGTCTCGAATTCAGTGGTTTTTTTTGGGTTTTTTTTGGGTTTTTTTTAAAGTCTCCGTTAGATGTCGGATACAATGTCTGTGGTCAACAGAAGCTTCAGAGATTAAATAACTATCCCGACATGTCTGCTACACAGCCTTGTTACTCTACTTATACAGTATACTTGGGTTCATGTGACTGTGGTGTAGTTTGTTTTTAGCCTAAAATTAGCTTGCAGATTGCAACCAACTGATACTTCTATATATAAGTGTGCAGGAGAACTATGGTGGCATACGTGAAAATGTGTTAATGCAAATAGCCCTCATGGTAGAGCTGTGTGATATTACAATATATATGTCATAGTGCGGTAGAAAAATGTCTATCATACAATATATGTTTACACTGTAATTTTAACATGCAGCTACTTGCTTAGCTCTGTTGCTACGCTAACGTTAATCTGGTTGTGTTGTAGATATGCCGTATCAAGAACATCAACGTCTGAATGACCACTGGATAATCTAAATGTATCATGAGAGTTCAAAACATGTTCCTTGTATGAAGCATAGACATAATGGTATGAAGGCTACTGTAGGCTCTTTTACGTCAGCAGCAAAGACTTGTTTGCAGCAGTTGTAGTTCAGGTCTAAACAGAGGTTATGCAGCAGAATGTAGTGTTGAGTGTGAATGATTTATTTGCGCTAAAAACACATCTTTATTTCCAGCCAAACTACATAGCAAAAGTACAACGCAAACACTTCCAGTCGCTCTCAAAGTAAGCCTTCACAATAAAAGCATATATAACAATGATTATACCACAGAAGAGACAGAGGAAAGCACAATGGAAAGCAAAAATAATGTTACATCAGAAAAAAAATACTATATTAGATACATATAGTTATCGGGATATAAAATTGGCTATATCAGGATATACAATTTTGTCTATACCGCACAGCTCTACCTCATGGGATCATGGTTTTTGTGTGTGCGGATAGTTCAGTGACTGACTGTTTGGATTCTACAAAACATCATTTTGGGGTAAGGGTGCCCAAAAAGTACACATCTAGTGGCGAGTTTCACCAAAAAGACCATGTCTCTACTTCCTGCTTCGACCTCTGTGGCTTTGATCTGCTGTCTCTTTCATGTTCTGACTACATATCCCAGAAGTCCCCCAAATCACTCACGGGGGTGAGAGCACCCCCTTGTGCCAGCCGCCCAAAAACCATTTGACATATACATATTATACGTCATTGGCATGCAAGCATTGGCTTTTAAATGATATGATCTGAAATGATATACAGTATATACACCAATGGCAGTCAATGAGTGAAAGACATCATATGTGATGGTTGATGTGTTAGAACATGCTACAAAATCAATGTATGGACATAAGCGACCTGAAAATAGCATGTTCAGAAGCAGTGAGTTGCGCTTTCATTAGAAAGGCCCCAAATGTCCATCCCTGAAATAGGGCTGCAGCTACTGAATATTTTAGTGATCGAGTATTCTACTGAACATTCCAGCAATTAATAATAATAATAATAATAATAATGAACAACCAACTGTAGTGTGCACTGCAGAGGATTCACTGTGGAAGTGAAGGACTCAGCGTGAGGCTGGCTTACCGTGTGGTGCTGACTGCTGCGGGTGCGGGTGGTGACGGGTGTCTTCCCTCTGCTCCTCACTGGCCTCTCCACCACTGGAGCTGGTTCAGGTTCTGCCACAGGTTCTGGTTCTGCAGTCACATCTGAGAAAACAGGTGACAGTTACACACTGTACTTTACACATTGTAAATTGTTACTTTACTTTCCAGGGATCGGCACAGGTTTCCTTTTTCAATTCTACCCCATCAGGCAGTCAGTAGTTTCTGTTCATTTCGGTCCAGTGAAAATATACTATGCATATATCGTGTGATTGCAATGCAGGTAGGGACTGACATACTTCTTTATCAGGCTTTAATGAAAAAACTTGGGGTAAGGAAAAAACAACACATCTTAGCATTTTTTGTGGCAGTAATGTATTTGTGGATGTCAATCTAGCTCAGTTCAAAGGTCAGTCTATTTTTTCTCTTCAGGTGCAGCCAACATTTTTTGCTGTGGGATACATTCAGTATTCTGGTCAGAAATAATATCACAATCATCACCACTTTTAGAAGAGTTTACATACTGTTTTTTGTGAGAGAGTTCAAACAGATCATAGCTCCCTCTAGGAATGTAACAATGTAACACTCAGAATAATTATGATGTAATAAAGTCAATACATACTTTCCAGCATATAATAAACTATTCTTACCGTCCTCCTTGTCACTGTACAGGTCTGATTCAGAGTTGCCGTTGTGGTTGACTTGTATCTCTGTGACGAGCACCTTCGCTGGCTGTGTGGGTCCATCATCCAGGAGCCTCTGTAGTTTCTTCTCATACAGCTTACGAGTGGATGCTGTGAGGACGGGATGGAAGACATTCAATTAATGCTGCATGGCCATCAAACTTGAACTCAAAAGCAGAAAATAACACAAACAATACAGAACGCTATATATATATATACACATACACTTTTTGGTAAAAATGATTAGTGCCACCAGAATCATTTCTATCCGTGTCCCTGTTTCCATTTTTAGAAAAGATAGAACTTTTGCATCCCGAAGGAAATTCTCTCACAACAGTTGCAATACACAGTAGGAAAAAGTAAGGACATTTAGAAGATTTCAAAAGTATATACAGTGCAGAATAGTGCAAAAATGCAATATAAAGCAAAACTGACAATCAAAACAGTATAAGAATGTACAAAAACTAGAAGAATATGTATGCTGTAAGCTACCAAGTGATAGTTCATAAGTTTAAAGTGACGTGCTGATAAATTGACCTGAAGTAACCTTTTGCAGATCGTTTGTGGTGATGAGTATTAACGATAATGAATGATAATAGAAAATGTCATCTCAATATAAGCTTAACACCACCATGTTTAACTGGCGTCTTGATGAATTCACCATAATGCTCATCTGTGATTAAAAATGTATTAAAATATTTTCAGCCTGGACCATGTTTGTATATGTATTAAGGTGCTTTTCCACTACACAGTAACGGCACGGCACAGTACGGCCCAGTTTTGTTGCTTTTCCATTACAACTGAGTACCTCCTCCGTGTGGGCGGGGTCGTCACCCGGCAGCGCGAAACTGCCGTAACTTCATTTGCAAGCAACAGAAAACCGGGAAGAAGAGCAACAACAACACAAACAATGGAGGACAAGGAAGTGATCATGTATTTGTTGCTCACTCTGTGACTTTTTGTCACGCACAAAGCGAAAGAAAAGAGACAGAGAAGACTCCAGGGAGTGTAAAAATAGTAAAGCAGTTGCTGGTTTTAAAAATGGCGAGTCGAGTTGTGTTTGGTTTTTACAGTCCAATCGGACATCCCACATCCAGTGACGACACAACCGTAGAACCGAGCTGTACCGTACCATGCCTGTGGAAAAGTGCCATTAGTGACTAACGACTACAACTACAATTTCTGAAATTGGTCCAGTATTGAGAGAGAGTACTGCAGCTGCAGTGCATCCAGAAAGTATTCACATTGCTTCACTTTTTACTCCAAAATGGAATAAAGTATTTTTTCCCCTCAAAATTCTACCCATTATGACAACATGAAAAAAGGTTTCATTAAAAATAACGACTAAAAAAAAGACATGTACATTAGTATTCACAGCCTGTACTCAATACTTTGTTGATGCACCTTTGCCGGCCAGAGCAAACTCCAACATCAGGACTCTGATCTCAGAGGACTGCTGTCCAGAAATTGACCAGAGAATGAGAGCTATGACAGCTGCCAAAGCAAGCCCTAACTATCAAAACTGATCAGTGTAAATTTAAATTTGGATTGGCTGGACCCAGTATTAGTGAAGAGCTGCCCCCCATTTATTTGGAGCAGGTGGCCAGGAAAAACAAACAAACAAACAAACAAGCAAACAGTAGAATTTACTGAATGAAAACAGTATTTCTGTTAAAAAGAGAAAGTTAGCGCTGGGCATGTTGAACTTCATCTTGAAGTTAAACTTGTAGATGCTTCTAGATGGTTTAAATGAGCCGACATGCCTGAAGCCACTCGTGAATTCTATCAGTGCGTAGCACCAAGACACCAAATCCCTGTGTGAGTGTGAAGAGCAGTGCAGCATCTGTGTGGAGGGCAGATGTCACCTTAGTCTTTGCCCCTATGTGACCCTGCTGCTGTTCTGCTAATTGTAGCAGCACTCACCCACAATCGGCCCGGCGTCCACTCCACGTTTGAGCAGCTCATCCTTCAGGCCCACATCGGTCAGCATGGTGACATCCATCTCGTCCGGCCAGACTTTGTCCGTTTTCCTGGTGGCTTTCTGCAGGAGGAGGAGCACAGGACAGACCGATTGGTAATTTGAAATTAAACTCTCTGTCATAGAATCAAAAAAAAAACTAATAGTAAAAAAAAACAGTGACATGACAGGGACCAGCTACCAAACCTGTAACATATATTAAGACTGCTTCCCCCACCATCAATCTCCACAGAGAGACTACAAAAATAAGTCATTTGCCTTAAAACCTATCCCGACTACACAGTTTAAGTACTTTACTCAATATAATTAATCTGTATTTACTATCAGGCTTTGTACCACAGTCCTTTGGTCTTGTCGAGGGCTCAGGCTGCCTTGGATTAGGGATGTTAACCGATAACCGTTTGACCAGTGGTTGACCATATCAATGTTAACGGTCAAAATTGTCAGTTATCGGTTTAAAAAAAAAAAAAAAAAAAAAGGGAGCTCGCAGCTCACATTATACGGCCCGATGCTCTGATGCCACCTGACTGCTCACACTGTGCGTCCATACACGGCAAGTCAGACTCTTTTATTGGTCTGTAGTTGCGGCGGAAACAGCGTACCGCACCTACCTATTTCCCCTGAGAGCTGACAGCACGACTCAAATGAAAACACTTGTTTTCTTGTGGGGGCGTGCACTGGAGCGCTTATGGTTTGTGTGTGGAGAGGAGATGAATGAGTGGAGGGGCTCCTGATCAGAGGCGTGCCTGATATTGATCATATCATTTACCCATGCACAAACAGCTGTTAAACACAGAAATGTTATGTAAAAATAATAATAACAGGATTAAAGTCACTGCAGCAGCATGCGAGCCCGGAGTTTGTGTTTGGTGCATTCACTTGTATGTGAATGTTGGAATTTCCATGCTCTGAGTCAGAACTTAAATCAGAAGTCCCGTGAAGTTGGATCTCCACCTCAGAAACTTGGATTAATCTCACCAACCAGACAAAGAATTCATGCTATCTGCTACATGTTTTGTTGTAAGGCTGGAAGCGCTGGCAGCACTAAACTTTGAGCTTACATTAATCTGTGCTCCAAGTTCTGACTTCCAGTGAACACACCATAAGGCAAACTCCCAGTCTGTTCCTGCAGACTATTAGGCAATATTCCACATAAAATGGGCTCAAATTAGAAAATTCTACATTTCAGGATCCTCAGTGGTAACAGATAAGGTAATGATGTCTTGCTTTATTATTATCAGCAGCACTGCTGTCTCCTCAAACAAAACAAGCGGCATCTCTTCGGAGCTGTCATTTTCATAAATGAGCCACGGCAATGTTTCAAACGAGCTTCTAACACCAGACGAATGCCTTTATTTTCCACCCTATCTCACCCTAACAATTTCCAAACTATGGAGCCAAATGTCCTCCACTTATAAGCTCCTCAGCGCAGCGTTTGTGGGACTCCATGTTTCACGCTGTAGGGGATTTAAAAATAAGTGACGGCACCGGGACAGAGTGTGTGAGAGAGACCTGAGGCAGAGTGGCAGAGAGGTAAGCAGAGTTATGAAACTGCAGACACGGCTCCAAATCACTGTTATTTCAAATAGCATATTTCAAATAGCATATTTTATACAGGATCAGTCCATAGTTCTGCTGCTATAGGTCTAGACTCCTTGGATCAGTTCATAGTTCTGCTGCTATAGGTCTAGACTACTTGGATCAGTCCATAGTTCTGCTGCTATAGGTCTAGACTACTTGGATCAGTTCATAGTTCTGCTGCTATAGGTCTAGACTACTTGGATCAGTTCGTAGTTCTGCTGCTATAGGTCTAGACTACTTGGATCAGTCCGTAGTTCTGCTGCTATAGGTCTAGACTACTTGGATCAGTCCGTAGTTCTGCTGCTATAGGTCTAGACTACTTGGATCAGTCCGTAGTTCTGCTGCTATAGGTCTAGACTACTTGGATCAGTCCGTAGTTCTGCTGCTATAGGTCTAGACTACTTGGATCAGTTCGTAGTTCTGCTGCTATAGGTCTAGACTCCTTGGATCAGTTCATAGTTCTGCTGCTATAGGTCTAGACTACTTGGATCAGTCCATAGTTCTGCTGCTATAGGTCTAGACTACTTGGATCAGTTCATAGTTCTGCTGCTATAGGTCTAGACTCCTTGGATCAGTCCATAGTTCTGCTGCTATAGGTCTAGACTACTTGGATCAGTCCATAGTTCTGCTGCTATAGGTCTAGACTCCTTGGATCAGTTCATAGTTCTGCTGCTATAGGTCTAGACTACTTGGATCAGTTCATAGTTCTGCTGCTATAGGTCTAGACTACTTGGATCAGTTCATAGTTCTGCTGCTATAGGTCTAGACTACTTGGATCAGTCCATAGTTCTGCTGCTATAGGTCTAGACTCCTTGGATCAGTCCATAGTTCTGCTGCTATAGGTCTAGACTCCTTGGATCAGTTCATAGTTCTGCTGCTATAGGTCTAGACTACTTGGATCAGTCCATAGTTCTGCTGCTATAGGTCTAGACTACTTGGATCAGTCCATAGTTCTGCTGCTATAGGTCTAGACTACTTGGATCAGTTCATAGTTCTGCTGCTATAGGTCTAGACTACTTGGATCAGTCCATAGTTCTGCTGCTATAGGTCTAGACTCCTTGGATCAGTCCATAGTTCTGCTGCTATAGGTCTAGACTCCTTGGATCAGTTCATAGTTCTGCTGCTATAGGTCTAGACTACTTGGATCAGTCCATAGTTCTGCTGCTATAGGTCTAGACTCCTTGGATCAGTCCATAGTTCTGCTGCTATAGGTCTAGACTCCTTGGATCAGTTCATAGTTCTGCTGCTATAGGTCTAGACTACTTGGATCAGTCCATAGTTCTGCTGCTATAGGTCTAGACTACTTGGATCAGTCCATAGTTCTGCTGCTATAGGTCTAGACTCCTTGGATCAGTCCATAGTTCTGCTGCTATAGGTCTAGACTACTTGGATCAGTTCATAGTTCTGCTGCTGTAGGTCTAGACTACTTGGATCAGTCCATAGTTCTGCTGCTGTAGGTCTAGACTACTTGGATCAGTCCATAGTTCTGCTGCTATAGGTCTAGACTACTTGGATCAGTCCATAGTTCTGCTGCTGTAGGTCTAGACTACTTGGATCAGTCCATAGTTCTGCTGCTGTAGGTCTAGACTCCTTGGATCAGTTCATAGTTCTGCTGCTGTAGGTCTAGACTCCTTGGATCAGTTCATAGTTCTGCTGCTATAGGTCTAGACTCCTTGGATCAGTCCATAGTTCTGCTGCTATAGGTCTAGACTCCTTGCAACAGTCCATAGTTCTGCTGCTATAGGTCTAGACTCCTTGGATCAGTCCATAGTTCTGCTGCTATAGGTCTAGACTACTTGGATCAGTTCATAGTTCTGCTGCTGTAGGTCTAGACTCCTTGGATCAGTTCATAGTTCTGCTGCTATAGGTCTAGACTCCTTGCAACAGTCCATAGTTCTGCTGCTATAGGTCTAGACTACTTGGATCAGTCCATAGTTCTGACTCCTTGGATCAGTTCATAGTTCTGCTGCTGTAGGTCTAGACTCCTTGGATCAGTTCATAGTTCTGCTGCTATAGGTCTAGACTCCTTGCAACAGTCCATAGTTCTGCTGCTATAGGTCTAGACTACTTGGATCAGTCCATAGTTCTGCTGCTATAGGTCTAGACTCCTTGGATCAGTCCATAGTTCTGCTGCTATAGGTCTAGACTACTTGGATCAGTCCATAGTTCTGCTGCTATAGGTCTAGACTCCTTGGATCAGTTCATAGTTCTGCTGCTATAGGTCTAGACTCCTTGGATCAGTTCATAGTTCTGCTGCTATAGGTCTAGACTCCTTGGATCAGTCCATAGTTCTGCTGCTATAGGTCTAGACTACTTGGATCAGTCCATAGTTCTGCTGCTATAGGTCTAGACTCCTTGGATCAGTCCATAGTTCTGCTGCTATAGGTCTAGACTCCTTGGATCAGTCCATAGTTCTGCTGCTATAGGTCTAGACTACTTGGATCAGTCCATAGTTCTGCTGCTGTAGGTCTAGACTCCTTGGATCAGTTCATAGTTCTGCTGCTATAGGTCTAGACTCCTTACAACAGTCCATAGTTCTGGTGCTATAGGTCTAGACTCCTTGGATCAGTCCATAGTTCTGGTGCTATAGGTCTAGACTCCTTGGATCAGTCCATAGTTCTGCTGCTATAGGTCTAGACTCCTTGGATCAGTCCATAGTTCTGGTGCTATAGGTCTAGACTCCTTGGATCAGTCCATAGTTCTGCTGCTATAGGTCTAGACTCCTTACAACAGTCCATAGTTCTGGTGCTGTAGGGGCTCTTCTTGAGGTTTGTACGAGTTTCGGGGAGTTTTTCCAGATTGTTGTTGTATCCTGTACAGATTGTAAAGCCCCCTGAGGCTTATTTATGATATTTGGATTAAATTGACTTGGCTGTTTATGCACTGCCTCCCAAGATGACACAATTTCTTTCCGCTGCTTTGCTCATGATGTACAGGTGTACCTGCCATTAAAAGTCCCTTCTAAGGAATCCCTTCATGCTGTATTTGATTGCATGAGTGATGTTAAAACATGGATGGACTTGATATTTTTTTCATTAAAATTTGGGGCTTATAAACTGGACAAGCAGGTCAGCTCAGTGGTCAAGGCTAGTTTCTTTCAGCTTCGGCTTCTAGCAAAAGTCAAACCCTATCTGAGAAGGGCTGATCTAGAAAAAGGGATCCATGCTTTTATCACGTCTCATTTAGATTATTGAAACCTCATGTACATTGGCATTGAGCCTTTGCTGTGACGGCTCCCACTCTGTGGAACACTTTGCGTCTTTCTGTAGGCAAACAGCTTCTCCATTTTTAAAACCCGTTTGGAACCCCACCTGTTCACCCTGGACTTTGGCTGAGCAGAGTGACCTGTTTGGATCTTATATCTGTTTTATTTCACGATTTTACTGTTTCTTATTGTTGTTGATTATTTTATCCTGTAAGTGCTTTGGTTGACCACAGACTTTTTAAGTGTACTAAACAAAGCTGACATTGACAATGCTCACATGACAATCTTTTAAAGTATAAACTTAAACAAAAAAAAAAATAAAATGTCCTCTCATCTTAACTGAGTGCCAAGGACGTATATTTACATCCTTTAAAATAGAGCGCTTGAGTGCCATAAGCATAAATACGGCGGGTCGCCGATTATGGTCTTCCACAGCCTGTGAATAATTTTGGGGCTTTTGGGATTTGTAGTTGGAGCATAAAGAGACTGTATACGCCACAGAGATCAAAGCAGGAAGTGGAGACGATCGAGATTAGAGAGCAAAACAAACAGAATGTGGACAAAAAGTGGTGATTTTGGTGAAAGTGTCCTCTACTCTACCTCTGATAAAACAAGACTGCAGCAAGGTATAAAAAAAACATTTTTTTTTCATGATGAAAAAAAAACTGAGCTATTGTGTATTGTGTATATAGTACAGAATATTCTGTGGGTCATGAAAATAACTCACAATGGCCAAAAAATGCTGGGACAAGGCACCTTTAAAAAAAAAAAATAATAAAATAAAAAAAGGTGCTGGCACTCAGTGATTTAAAGAGGTCCCGTGGAACATGCCTGTCAGAATTTGGTCATTTCTAGGATGCCAGCACGAGCCTGTTTTCAAGTATGGAGAGAGACAGTTCACACCCCCAAGTCCGAATACACTAAGTCCCTCCCTGCCTTACCTGTTCACCTCCAAACATCACCCTGTGAAATGGTGCCTAATAAGCTCATTCACTCAGAGGAAAGCTGTGTTTGCAGAGCTTTCAGACAGCTACAGAAACCTGTTTACCAGGTCGCTAATCATACGCAACGTCGCTTTTGATTAGCATAAACAGATGCTTCAAAGAAATGCAAGAAAGGAATGTCAGTTGCTTCTGCTGAAATTCATACATGATCTAAAACATGTGGCGCATACATCAGTCCGGCAATATTTCATACAAAGTAGGCTCTCTTGACCACGCCCCTTCGGAGACAGCAAGTTGAAACACTTTCAACATACACATAATACTAATATCATGCTGAGGCGTTACCATGTACTTGGTTGCACCAACAATAAATCCAAACCCACAGATTAAATTCGTTCCACCTGCCATCGCCAAGGCTGCGCTCTTTTCCGGGGGAAAGATACTCTCCGTTACAGAAGAGAAAATGGCAAAAAGCTGAGCTGGACAGGGGAAGACTAACATGTAGGGATGTAACGATGCATCGCTAGACAGTTAAAAATCAAACAACTGTAAGACGATTCAAATCAGCTGAGATGAATAATGACTCACAACACCCTTTTTTAACTCTTGGAGCGCTGGCCGTTTTTAAAATCAAAAGTGCCTTGTGTCAGCGTTTTTGTCCATTTTTGAGTCATATTTCTAGACCCACAAAATATTTTGTACCATGTCTCTGAAAACACTGAATAGCTCAAACGAAAGAAGAGACTCTCTATTTCATCATGAAAAACATGTTTGTTTATACTTTGTTCCATTCTTGTTTTATCAGCGATAGAGGGCACTTTCACCAAAATCACCACTTTTTATCCAGAATCCGTCCGTTTTGCTCTCTAAATGTGATTGTCTTCACTTCCTGTTTGATCTTTGTGGTGCATATTAACCCTTTATGTCCCGACTACAGATCTAAGAAGCACTGAAGTTGCTCACAGGCTGTGGGAGACCATGTTCAGCGACCTGCTGCAGAAAAAAACTTTTTGATGGCAAAACTTGTCCATTGCACTCAAGTGCTGTATTTTATATGTCGATGAAACTCGTCAATGGCACTCAAAGAGTTATACAGCAGAGGGCGTAATCTACTTTTGAGTTCACTTGATCAACGTCACACGTGTTCGACGTCATACATCACTATCAGGTATTCAGAAACATGGCGCCAGTCGCAAGTGATTTTGAAATTTAAGGATGTGGGATTTGTTTCAAAAATCTTTCTTTTTATTATTATTATTTTTGTTGTTTAAGATAAAATATAAGGAGAGGACATATGCATTGTATTGCACAGTTTACCCTACCTCAGAGAAATAAAGGAATTCTCTTTAATTTGTTAAAGATGAGAGAAAACATAATTTATAGATACATCTAAATATGCATTCATTGCATTGTGTTTTGAAGTTACACCACCTCAGAAATGTTTTTGTCTGAGAGATTATTAACTCTTTGAGTGAAAATTGCATCGTTAACCCAGTATCAGAGATAGCATTGAACCGTGAGGTGAATGTGTCGTTAAATCCCTATTGATGGGGTATGGCACCGATCAAACTTCATATACAGTAATAAGGTATTGCGACTTTGCGACAGCTCAAGATCAGATATGGTCGCAAAATAATTGCTGGTCATCCGTTTTAAACACACACATGAATGCATACAAACTGATTAAAGTCACAATCCAATCACTGCATTGATAAATATATGGGATCTTCACTTTTCTAACCCAAAAGATTAACCTTGATGTTGGAAGAGAAGCTTTAACTTGAGGAATTTCCTTCATATTCTAAGGATGAATGCAGCCAGAGGAAAAAACAGGAGGGAAATACAACTGCTGCAGGCGCTCCATGGTAGTAAACAACATGCTGGACTGAGGCCACCTCTCACACACCAGCCTCCAGGAAATTACTCTGCGTTTGAAGCCAGCCACCTCTGAATTAAAACCCCGTGTCTCCTCCTTAGCTTACAGCTGAAGGAGGCTTTAAGAGTCAATAAAGCGTGCATGCATGCTTGAAACAGGGAGCATACCAGTTACCTATTCATGTCATCTGTTACTGGGAGTGTAAGAAAAGATTGATACATTTGCTTTGTGATACTGGATTGATTCCTCAAAACACTATCATGTTTTATTAATCATTTCAGTTACTATTTTATTTGCAAAGACATGTGTTGTCTAAATGTGGTGTAATGATGTCGGTTTCTAGGACTGGGTATCATTTGAATTTTTTGATACAATGCCAATTTCGCCACCTTTGTTTCGATAAAGGTTCCAGGTCAACACTTTTTTTGATACTTCATCATGGTCGTCATCATTATTTATTAATTTACTATTATTTTATGATTTCAACTCAATAAGTTATTTTAATGTAATTTGGGCTTTATCATGGTAGACATACTAGACAATGGTCTGAATGATCAATAGGCACAGGCTGCTACCAGTTCCTCTTTAGGACCCTGGGGAGTGAGAGTTTACCTTATGGTGTGTTCACTGGAAGTCAGAACTTGGAGCTCAGATCATCGTGACCTCAAAGTTTAGTGCTCCCAGCTCTTCCATCCTTACAGACGTACAACAAAACATGTAGCTACTGTTTACGTAAGCAGCAGATAGCATGAATTCTATGTCTGCTTGGTGAGATTAATCCAACTTCCTGAGTTGGAGATCTGAATCACGGAGGGTTCTGATTTAAATTCTGACTTGGAGTATGGAATTTCCAACATTTACATACAATTAGAACACACCATGAGTCTAAACAGACAAACGCTGGGCTCCTGATGCTGCTGCAACAGACGCTTGGGTATCAGTATTTGGCACCAAAAGATGATTAATTTTTTGTTACCTGATAGGACCAGAGCTTTTCAGTCTACAAAGTATCAAAGTTCGGTACCCAGCCCTATAGATCTTACAAATGCTGATCCCACTGTTCTGTTAAGAGCTACCAAGAACTGAATATAAAAAAATGTTACATGGAAACTTGGTTGGGGCGGCAGTAGCTCAGTCTGGGCGCCTGGATATGGGGCAGCCCCCTCAAGGCCAATTTATAGTACTCCGTAAAGTGCCGTACGTAGAGACGGAGAGCCCTCTGCGCCGCCGTCTCCGGGCGCAGGATTTTTTTTTTTTAACTGTCCGTCAATCCGTCAAGGGAAGATGGAGACAACAAGGGCTGTGATTGGTCCTCTAGCTGCACTCTGCTGTGAAATGCAGCCTCTCTCCCTACACAGAAACAGACAGACAGGTCATCTCTGCAGCAGCGCAGACAGGACAGGAACTAAAGTATCGATTAGCCTTGTGAAAGTTAATTAAAAATTAAATCATAAAATAGTATTTTCCCCTGCTTTTATCTGTGATATTAAGGTGAATTGCTTCACTTTCTGAGGGGGTTCATTTCACGGCAGGGCTGCACAACACGCATCACGACGGAGAATTGTGAGGGCTCGAGGGGTCTCCATAGCTACGGAGTCGGATAACGTATTACGTAGTCGGAGAAGTATATTCCAGCCTTCACTCCGACACCTTTCCTCTAGTGCATGTGCGTTTCATAACTTGTGTATGTGCAACTGAAAATAAAAAATACTAACAGAGTGTAAATTGTAATTTCCCTCATTGAGGGACTAATAAAGGAATTATTCTTTCTTATTCTTGGTATATGAACCATTTTGTATATTGACACCTTAAAAGTTATTTCACACAGGATTGTTTCTGTGAATTCTTTTGGCCATGAAAATCTAGTGGAAATGTGGGATATGACATTGCAGTCATACAAGGGGTGTAAATTGTTTAGTTTTGGAATCAACTTGTATCGAGAATTGTGGAATTTCATTGGTATAGGTATTGACTGATTACTGGTATGATGATATCTCTAGTGTAGGTCGATGGAAACTAACAACATGCTCAACATGCAAGATATTATTGCAGTGCCAAAGAAGTTTGGTGAACCTACAATGTGGGCTGGTTAGGGCTGGGTATCGAACTTCGATACTTTTGTAGCACCGACCGAAAAGCTCCGATCCTATCGGGTATCAAAAAAAAATATAATTTTTCGGTGCCAAATTCCGATACCTAAGTGTCTGTTAACCATGCTCTCAGATGTCACTAGGGACGGGGGAACATGTCCCCTTCAGATTCATCGTGATGCCGCTCTGTCCCATCTACTTTTACAGCAAAAGGCGAAAAACACCGCCGCTAAAATTAAGGATTAATGTCACTGTAGCAGCTTTGGGAGCCCGGCGTCTTTGTTCAGTGCGTTCACTTGTATGTCAATGTCGGAATTTCCATACATGCTCCATACGTGGAGATCCGTGAAATCGGATCTCCACCTCGGAAAGTCGGCTTAATCTCACCAAACCAACAGAATTAATGCTATCTGCTGCTGATGTAAACACTAGCCACATGTTTTGTTCTACTTTTGTAAGGCTGGAAGAGCTGGGAGCACTAAACTTTAAGGTTACGTTGATCTGAGCTCCAAAGTCCGACTTCAAGTGAACACACCATAAGGCAAACGCTCACTTCCCAGGGTCCTAAAGAGTAACGAGTTGCAGCCTGCACATGTTGATCATCATCAGACCATTGACTAAAGCACAAATTACACAAAAATATCTTATTGTGCCGATGATGATAATAATAACAATAATAATAAGAAGAAGAAGAAGAAAAAATTAATATATTGATGATGACCATGATTGAGGCCTAAATTACACAAAAATGTTTTATTGAAGTATCGAAAAAAGTATCGTTCTAGAACCGGTATCGAAACAAAGGTATCAAAATTTGTATTGTATTGAAAAATTTTGAACGATACCCAGCCCTAGTGCTGGTGCACCAGTGCAACCAAAGAAAAAGGTTGCCCACTAATCCTAAAGCTGATTACAAGTGGTGTAAAGATCTTTGAATGGTTGGATGACAAGAAAGGCGCTGTATGAATGCAAATCCTCCTTATCTTTGTGTGTGAACACATTGCAACATGCCACACCAATAACCCAGTTTCTCAGCTGGAAGCAGCTACATGAGAGCTAGGTTGGAAGTATGGAAAAATTGATAAAGTAAAAAGTATAGTAAAAGTCTATTATTGCGTACTAGCAAGTAACACATTTTTACCCAGGGTGCTTAAATTGAAGACGGCAAGATGCCAACACATGCACTAGTATAGTTTTGTACATACCGACTAAAGAATGTGATGTTTTCACTTCATTTCCTTCAGAATGTGGCCCCACACAACATTTCCCTGTAGTAGCTCTATACAGACATTACATTCAGACTAGCACTGTGTGGCTGAGCTGAAGTTACAAAATGATTTGCTTCTGAAAGGCACACAGACAATATCACTCGATCTACTCATACCAGGTTCCAACATTAATGGTTGGCCAGGGGCAAGTAAAAATGACCAGTGGGCCAGCAGACCCTGTGTAGACTTTTTTTTCTTTTCTAATCATGCATTTCGGGCCAGTTGCAGAGCAGAGGCTGAGTTTTATGAACCAAGGCTGGTGCCGTCTGTGACTCTTTATCAGTATGGTAATTTGATTAGTGTTGGAGTGGCAGTAATTTACAGCTGGTGATGAATGGTTAAGAAGAGGTCCCACTGAGTAACATAACATTTATTAAAAAAAAAAAAAAACAACAAAAAAAAAGCAACAAATAAGTGTGAAGTAGTTCATTTTTTGGACTGTGAACTTGTGTGTGAATTGAACTTTGATCATGTGTTAAACAGGTGGCTCACCTGTTCAGACGGGACACAGAGGGTGGAACTGCTATTGTCAAATGTGAAATAGCAACACACACTGCTTGGAAGAACTGATATGTAGTGTTGTATTCAGTCATCAGGAAATGGATTTTGATAAAGTCTTGAGTGAAAGTATGTGCCACAGAGCGAGAAAAAGAACCTCTTATGCAGGGCAAGTACATTTGAGAAGTACTTGCCCGGGAAAAACCTGCATAAAGTTGTAAAACAATGTCGGCAGCCCCCTCACTCTTAGTCCTTTTCCACCGGGGTGCTTCCAGGGCTGGTTTGGAGCCAGAGCCCGACTTAGCACCAGTTCTTTGTGTTTCCACAGCCTAAGCACCGGCCCCTGGTGCTTAAAACTGAGGCCTGACAAGCACCAAGTCTTTGCTGGTCCAGAGCTAAGCACCGATTACATCAGGGGCTTGGGGCAGGGTTACTGCAACCAACAAGACCGGAGTACATACTTCCCAGTTCTATCACAAATCAAATGTATTGAAAGCACTCCCGGGACACACAGAACTGTTGCTCGCTGAAATCCAGAACAATAGTGTCCCATCAGTACCATGATGGTGGATGTGCCTGGCAGCTGCGACACAATCTGTCCTTAAACGGAGCTGAGCGGAGATTTTGAGCGAACAGATGCAGATCTGAGCAGAGAAATATATTCTGTGCTGAGTAAATTTATTTTTGCATGTGCCTCAATCACCACTGAGTCTCAGTGTTTCTCCTGCTCGTTTATTTTCTCACTCAAAATCTGTCTTTGCTCACTCAGGAATTTGGCACAAATATAACGCTGTACAGTTAGTTTTGTCGGCTCTGGATTTTTGGCAGTCTTGTTTTGATTTTGCACTGCACAAGCTTTACCGGGCGAAAACAAAAATGCAGTGACGTACTGACATTTTGCAGCATGTAATGACGTGCTCAGGAGAAACACAAGTTCAACCAACTAAGCACCAGGTTCCTTTTAGTGGAAAAGGGGTATCTGACACCTCTCCATTTAATTCATGTGTAGCCTATGAGCGTGTATTTGAGGGGATCAATAAAGGGATCATCCTCTGGCTTAAAACCTTGCTCGCTGTGTTTCTTTAACAGCCAGAGATCAATCAAAAAAGGCTTTCTGAAGCCTTCTTGAGCCTTGTTGGCACTTGCATCTGAAATTGCCATCTCCCTTAGACTGAGCGTAATGTTGGAGCTTCTGCGACATGTAGTCGGAGCATAAAGAGACGGTATACACCACAGAGATCAAAGCAGGAAGTGGAGATGATCAAGAGCAAAACAAACAGAATCTGGACAAAAAGTGGTGATTTTGGTGAAAATGGCCTCTACCTGTGATAAAACAAGAATGGATCAAGGTAAAAACAAACATTTTTTCATGATGAAATAGAGAGTCTCTTCTTTCATTTGAGCTATTCACTGTTTTCAGAGTCATAGTACAAAATATTCTGTGAGTCTAGAAATATGACTCAAAATGGCCAGAAAGGCTGGCACAAGACACTTTGTGTTTTATAAAACTGCTGGCATTCAGTGAGTTAATGATAGCAGCTTGAATTAAAATAATTACTAATTTCGGTTTAAGTCCAAAATGTTGAGCTCATTAAGCTACTTCCCATTGAAAATAGTTGGCAACACCAGAGCCATACAGTGTATGGCTGTGTGGGATGCATGCACATAGAAAAGCATGAAAATCCCATTATAAACCAGTGCAGCTGTGTGCTCTGATGCCAGTGGAGACCCTCTGCTCAGCTGATCAGAGTGGAGGAGGTGTAACACCAAAACATACTGACCACAAAGACTCCATTCTCAGAGTGACCATGAGAAGAGAAAGCAACTCTGGCAGCAAATCAACAGAAAATGTGAGGAATGCAAAGATAGCTGCTGCTAGTGCTAGGTACAGAGCATGCAATAAATGGCAGACTCAGTCGGCCCTGAGCAGGGCCTGGGCTGGATCTGAGCCAGGCCGTTTCATAATAACAGCAGTCTGAGCTGAAAAGAGCGGGAGCAGAGGAGGAGGATCCCTGCTCTGCAGACCACACCCCAGCCTTTAAAGGCATAACTAAACCCTGAGATGAGCTCACAGCTCAGCCTGAACTCACTACCAACACTCACTATGTCACACTTTCCTTTACTACAGCATGGATGGAGCAGACATGCCAGGACCTGTGGCTAACTGGCTGCTTGGCTGAGTCACCATGTGAGTGTGTGGTTTGGTTAACCATCATTTACTCTGCTTAAGAGACCGACCACGACTGTTTACATTATGTCACACGTTGTTCATAAGAACAACCAACTCTAAATCTCACCAGCACAGAGTTAAAGCATGAAAAACATGAAGGATTCACGTTCTGCAGCTTCACTGAACCATTTCAAAAATGTCAGGAATGAATTTGTCACGTGCATGGACACCCCCCTCTCCGCAGTCTGTGTTCACTCAGACACACAAGCATCAGGTTTCAAAAGATCAGCAACACAAAAACACCACACACCTGTCTTATGGCGCTTTTCCACAGGCGCGGTACGGTACGGTTCCACACGGTTGTGGCATTTTTCTACTAGTACCTGGTACCTAGTACTTGGTACTTTTTTGTACCTCCTCAGCCCTGGTTCCAAGCGAGCCGAAGCGATACTAAAAGGCAACGTCAGCCGACTGCCTTCCACTGATTGGCCAACGAGTGTCATCATTGGATGCGGGACGTCTGATTGGACTGTAAAAGCCAAAAACAACTCGACCCCACCATTTTTAAAACTGGCAACTGCTTTGCTATTTTCACACTTCCTGGAATCTTCTGTCTCTTTTCTTTCACTTTGTGCATGACAAAAAGTCACAGAATGAGCAACAAATACATGATCACTTCAGTGTCCTCCATTGTTTGTGTTGTTGTTGTTTTTCTTCTTCCCGGTTTTCTGTATCACATGCAAATGAAGTTACGGCTGTTTCACGCTGCCGTATTATGACCTCGCTGAGGAGGTACTCAGTTGTAATGGAAAAGCAACAAAACTGGGCCGTACCGTGCCGTGCCGTTACTGTGTAGTGGAAAAGCGCCATTAGAAAACAAAGGACAAGCTAATCACGTGTCTCGTGCCCTCTGCTTTGTACTACAGGCAGACACGCTGTGGCAGTCGAAGCACAAATTCCTCTTCCTGAGAAAAGTATTTCCTCACTGAAGAGGCCGAGCCCAATAAGATAACAGTACCAGCTGTTGGACAGTCCTCCTTGGTCTGCCATTTCATACAAAAAGCACTCTGTGTAAATCACAATCATGAGAAACTGAGAAGAACTTCAGACAGCGGTCACATCAAGTAAAAATCAAGAGGGACATTCTTAAACTGACATCAGGGCTTCTTTCACCCTACAAATACCACATGGGTTTAGGCTGCTATCTACTAAATGGATCATGAGTGGCATCACAAACTGGTTAACTTCCCATTCTTGCTGAACCACTTCCACAGCATGCAAATGGACATATGGTGCAGCAGTGGTCCGGAAAGGGTTTAGGTAATTTCATGCTTTCTTTTGCTGTAAAACCTACTACCCACTGAGACAGAGTAGCTATAAACATGTCCACAGTGCTCTATCAAGACCTAACTCGGGTCAGGTAACCGTGTGGTTATTTCATATGGACTGTTTATTTATTAGCTAATTACCAGAAAACATTCTCTATTCCGGGTTGTGTTTAACTAACATGTCATTTGAAATTAAAAAAAAAAATGTATTTTTCTTCCTTTGTTATTTAGTACCTAACGTAAATATTCTATTATTATTACTTATTCTGTCTTTGCTGCCGTTTGTGTTTTCATTACTGTAATTTGTCTATGCTGCTGTGGCAGAGGAATTCTATTCCAATGGTATATTTATTTGTCCTGTACTATGAGCTTCACGGCTTGGTTCTAGCAGTCATACGACAAATATGTCTGAGTGAGTTTAAAAAAAACAGAGTCCTCACTCCAGTCCAGGTGGTGGTAATGAGCCTAAAAGCTGAAAGCAACCATCATCAGCTAGAGACAATATTTCTCCAAGAATTTTTTTCAGGCCTGGTGGTACCCACCGAAAAACCCTAAACAAATGAGACATGTGGGATGGTGTATTGGTGCAGTTGGATTAAGTCAGGTGGCACAGCAAGCAGTCTACAATTCTGCAATTTTTATATTTGCATTCAATTTTTTGTTCAACCAGAGTGTATTCAAGATCACATTTAAAACCACCCACCACAGCCTCACGTTCAACTCTCAACACTGGCTCAAAGGCTGCTGTGACAGTGTGACCTGCGAAACACAGCTGCTGGATGATATCACTTAAATGAAATCATTAGGCTTAATCTAACCTTTAATCAAAGTTGCATGGGCCTGAAAAGCTGCAGTGTGCTGGTCTGAACCCATATGAGCATCGAGCACATCTTTTCAGTACATTGCAGAAGGGATCTCAATGAAAACCCTCTGGGATGGTCCTCTTTTAAACGGGCTGCTTTATGCTGACAGCATAAGCAACAAAACATCCCTACACACATCTAAGATTCTATCTAAGATTCTGAATATGTGAAAGGTATGTGAAGGCCAATTCTGACAGGCTGTGAGCCACTGAGTGTGCGCTCCGCTCACAGCTTTCACATAATATAATAATAATATATTATGGTTATTCAGCTACACAAAGCATAAACAACTCCGCCAACTCTGGAGGAAGATGAAGAGCTGCTTCCTCTTCTGCGAGGCTGCTGCTCATTTACCGTTTTCTGCTACATATCTCACCACTTGCAGCTTGTAATCTGCAGAATATGATTTTCTTTTTGGGGGCATTTGTGTCATTCTCAGATGTCTTCTAGTCAATGTTTAAATTCATTTTCAGTGGTACAGGAGTAGCAGAAACCGGTAGTTGTCAGAAGCCTGGAGTGTCCTCTCGTGGTTGTAGGTAATGTTTGCTCCTTGGTCATGTCGGTCATTGTGAAATAACATTTAATATATGCCTGTGCTCTCAGCAGCAGTAGATTACTCACATTGTTACTAGGAAACGAAGCAGGGTGACTCTGCAGCGTTGCACTGTACAGAGGCGCTCCTCATGTAAATGATTATTATTAATCTATTATTGATGAATGAATTGATAGGTGGTTTATTTTTGGCTCATTGATTTATTTTTGGACTGGTGGCAGGTCTCCGCTAGGCCTGCACAATGGTAGGGGAAACACTGACAGAAGAAGAAGCAGCTGATGGAAAGTGTGGGATTAGAAGAACCACCGGCTTCATTTAAATCACCCACATGGGAACACTTTGGCTTCCCAGTGCAAGATAACGGTGATGAAAGAGAGTGGTGGACGGAACAAAAACTGTCTGCTGGCGATGTTTAGTGGAGGTGAGACACCAGAGGTTTAGTCCACACCCACATACACTGTATACCCACTAGAAAACATCCTGAATTCAAAACCACTACAATTGCACAAAGATACGTATCAGCACGGATTCTAGAGGTCCATGATTTCCAAGGGCCCAGAGAGGCCCCTAATACAATTATAATACTGATAAAATAATAGAAAACTCAACAATGAACTTACAGTCACACATATTTTATTCACAATGTACTGGTAACACTGACCCCCAATTTCCACTGGATGCGAAATGATGCCGTCATCCGTCAATATGATTGTCGAGGCCCATGTGTTGAATATATATGAAAACACACCTGGCCAATAAAGCTGATTCTGAATCTGACAGGGCACCCTCCGTGCCTGTCTGAACAGGTGAGCCGCCTGTTAAATGGCTGATCACCAGCTCAAATTTCAGTTCACACATATGAACTAGTTCAACTAATCAAATGAACTAGTTCATGTTCAATTTTAAAAAAATTAACTAAGTGTACATTCTTTTTAAATACCAGACACCATGTTACTCAGCCTCTTCTTAACCATTCCTCACCAGCTGTAAATTACTGCCACTCCTAAACTAACCAAATTATCGTAGCAATAAAGAATCACAGATGCCGGCACCGGCCGGGGTCTGCCACAGCAGCAGGCTCTGCCACGGCAACAGGTTAAGGCCACAGACTGTTAAGCTGCGGTACAGGATGGGCTCCGCCGCCGCAACAGGCAAAGCCACGGTACCGGCTGTGCTCCGCCACGGCACCAACCGAATCAATTCAGCATGTAGGCTACTCTCTTCTCTCCCAATGGAAAAAATTATGTTGACCTGTGCTATCTGTCACCTGCTGTGGTGACAGATAGTGCAGGTGCCACTATTCGGCCATGCAGCCTTATTTTAGCCAAATGTCTGTGCGTGCAGGGATGCGGCCTTTCTTTTATTTTTTTTCAGAGACATGTAGTCAAGGAGAGGAGCATTTGTTGTCAAGGCCTTAACTATAAAGTGCTGAGGGAAACCCTGAGATATGGAGTCACAGGCGAGGATTTCGCTGCGCTGACAGACATCGATGGAAAGACTTTTTAACACACTTGTTCATGTATGACAACAATTAATTGTTCAGTAAAAACATGAAACATTACACTCTGATTTTTGTTTATTTTTCGCATTTAAACATATTTGTGATATCCCTGAAGCCCTGCCCACAACAATTCAACACACAATTTTTTTGTTGGGGTGAGCGCATGTCGATTGTCTGTCATTTTGTCGGAAAAAAGTCCCATTCCTAATGGAAATGTATCGGGTCATACAAAATGTCAGCATCATTCCATATCCAGTGAAAATTAGGGGTTAATTTATTTGTTTTGGAAATATTTCTTAACATCCTCCTCTCTATTTAGTAAAATGGTTCAGTCCAGCTGCTCCATCAGACAGCCTGCAGAGAGCTCACTTTTCACAGACAGAGTGGAGGAGGAGACGACAGGATGCCTCAAAAGTCAGGGAGGAAAAAAGAAAAGAAAAAAGTTCAGACAGGAGAAAGAAGTGAAGGATCGACAGTTTGTCACCCAGTTCTTTCATAGGTAAGGTGGGTCTGTTAGTGGGTCATGTGATGGAAAGTTCTGGAACATTAGCCTGTTGGTTTGTCCTAACAGAGTTTATTAGCCAGCTCAGTTTTCTCCCAATATTAGCTCATATTTCTGAAGAAAACTCTGAATCAGAGTATACCCACTAGAATAAACCAGACTACACCACTGTGAGGTATGTCGCTGGAAACACATCAAACACGTTAACGTACATTAGACAGCATCAACTTGACATTTTCATCAGTTAGCCCTAAAGACAGGCAGGGTCAAAAACATTACTGAATCAATATCTGCATCTAGGCGCCCATATGCCGTAGTAGAGGAGCCGGCTTCAAGAGAGAAACTAAGTGCACTGCACCTGTACTTAGAGCTCTGTGATATTACGATATATATCGCAGTGTGGTATAAAAATGTCTACTGTACAATATAAGCCTCTGTTGTTTATATCGTAATTTTAACATGGAGCTACTTAGTTAGCTCTGTTGCTACGCTAACTTAAACATTACTCTGGTTGTGGTTTAGATCCGCCATGTAAGGACAACTCAACGTCGGAATGAGCGCTGGATAATCCAAATGTATCATGTGATTTAAAAAGGTGTATTGTATGAAGCATAGACATAATTGTATGATGGCTATTGTAACCACAGCAACGCTACTGCTTTGTGGTAGCATGTCCACATCATCTGTAAGGACTTGTTTGTGGCAGTTGGCACAGCAGCATGGAGGACGTCGTGTTGCGTGTGAATTAGGGCTGAACGATTTCAGGAAATTGTGATTTTTCTGGCAGCTCTTTCGATTTCAATTCGATTCACGATTTTCTTCAAAAGAAACTTCAGTGCCATATTCACAATATGTAGTGACTTTTACAAACATGACAGAAATTTACACAATGACTTAATGTCATCAATAATGATTATTATTATTTTATGATTTCAACTCAATAGGTTATTTTTGTGTAATTAAGGCTCTATCATGGTAGACATACTAGACAACATTCTGATGATGATCAACAGCCGCAGGCTGCAACCTGTTTCTCTTTAGGACCCTGTGGAGTGAGAGTTTGCATTGTGGTGTGTTCACTGAAAGTTGGAACTTGGAGCTCAGTTCAACATAACCCCAAAGTGTAGTGTTCCCAGCGCTTCCAGCCTTATAGACGTACAACAAAACATGTTTGCTGTTTACGTCAGTAGCAGACAGCATAAATATCTTTTTGAGGAGATTAATCCAACTTTCTGAGTTGGAGATTTAAATTCTGATTTGGAGCTTGGAAAATCCGACATTCTTGAATACACCGCGGGCTACACACAAACGAGCTCCCACTGCTGCTGCAATGACATTAATGCTCTGTCTTACCGTCGCTGTTTGTCTACTTATGCTGGAAAGTGGGGAGACGGATCAGCGTCACTATCAATCTGAGGGGGACATGTCCCCTCGTCCCTAGTAACATCTGAGCACGTGAATCTTTTCCATTAGACTTTGCACCAGACTTTTTTGTCATGCACTCCACATGCAAATGCCTGTGGTGGTTTTTAAAGTGTCGGTAAAAGTTGGTTGTGTTTCCGCTGGATGTTACAACTTTAGAGCGACAGGTTTTACGCACAGTTCCTGTTTCTGGTGCACGTCTGCAGCCTCAAACCCCAGATACCGCCTCATGACAGCCGTGCTGTTTGTCATCCCCTCCTCCAGTTCTGTTTCCGCTTAAGTAATTTCTAAACATGTTAACGTTACAAAGCACGAGCAGCAGGTTAACACACTGATTGATTAGCGTGATCTGTCCACGAGTAGCATGCCGCTTCAGATTGGTGAGCTTGGCAGGACGGTAGGGTAACGCATGTATATGTAAAATAATTAAAACAACAGATCCTGTGTCAGTTAGAAGCGCTGCACAAAACCGCAGCTTTGACGATCACAGGATCGCGTTGTCTGAAATCGCGACTTCGATCTGAAAACAATAAATTGTTTTATTATTTATTATTGCTTAAAACACATCTTTATTACCAGCCAAACTTTATAATAAAATACAGTGCAAACATAGCCGGACGCTATGTCGCTCTCAAAGTAAACCTTCAGAATAAAAGCATACAAAGGATTACGCCGCAGAGGAGACGGAGGAGAGCGCAATGGAAATTAAAAACACATCAGAAAAAATACTATATCAGGATATATATCGTTATTGGGATATAAACTTGGCTATACGGGGATATAGAATTTTGTCCATATCGCACAGCCCTACCTGTACTGTTACATCCCTAATATTTACATAGAAAAATCACCTAGACTGGGCCAATGGGGCAATCTATTCTCAATAAATTATCATCAGAAAACTGCAACAGTTTCATAAAGCCCAAGGTGATGTCATCATTTTTTTTGTGTAAGACGTGCAAAAGCAGCATATTCTCAAAGAAAAGAGATGATTCATGTCTCAGTTCTAATCTAATCAAAGCTCCTAGTATTCACAATCATGACACAAACTTTACAACACACACGCATACGCCAATAAACACCCTATTTCCTCGTCAGCATTTATTTATTATCTGAGAACTCCCGTAAGACTGATCATCTTCTCCGTCCATAGCACACAGACTTTTACCTCATTGCTTCAGGAGAAGAGGAGGCGTCTCAGGTGAAGAAAATATGCTAAATATCTGAACTACGACAAACATACACACCTCCCACCTGGACATGTCATTTCTCAGATGCCTCCTTTCATTCAAGCATTTGTACAAAGTAGACACCCCCCTACATATACTGCAAAGTGCAAACAAGTCCAGACCAGACATCCCACTGCACACCTGTTTGAATCCATAATATCCATAGTGAAGGAGTTCCCCTACAACAGGAAATACACGATGTGCATTAACTCAATCTCTAGTCAAAAAGGAATTAACATGATGAAATGCATGAAGGGAATAAATACAAAGAAATGAATAGGTAGTAAATTAATACCTTATTGAAATAATAGAAAAAGAAAGTAACTAAAATAAAAAAATACCATAAAAATTACAAATGGTCTAAGTTTTGGATTTGTACACATGCATGAAAAGGTGACAATCCATCCAAACAAATACCCTAGTGTGAACAAGTCAATGTTATTTGTATTTATCCTAATCTCTAATATGACAAATTACCTCAGGGGGTTTTACAAATCTGTGCAGGATACAACACTGAGGAAAAACTCCCTGACTGAACCCTAGGATAAAAAAAATAGTACAGGTTTCATTTTGTCCAGCTGCCTTCCTCACTTCTGAAACAATGAGTGTTTTATTTAAGCCATTTAAAGTATATACAACTAAAGAAGCAATAAGAAGACAGAACTGTAGACAAACCTATGCCCCAATAAAAGAACAATTACAAGATAAAAGTAAAAGCAACAAAAAGAAGACAAAACAGCTTTCATTCAAACACAACTGACACCCCTGACGTTCTTTATCTGGGCATTAACAAATTATGGCATGATTTCATTTCTTGTAACAACACTGAAAAAACAGGCTGATTAAATTATCATGTCAGCAAATGATTGAAGGACACTACAAATAAACCAGCTGATGTTTGGTCAGCTTGATGTAGTGTTGTTGTTAGAGCAGTGAAGGTGAGCTGGTGGTGGTAGTAGTAGTAGTAGTAGTGTGATCTGCTTTTTGATCAAAGTTGTGGCCAAAATTTCATCTGGATTTTTAATGTAAGTGATGAAATTCAGTCCAGGTGTCTGGAGATAAATGGGATGGGTCCCTGGCTGTGATTTAGAGAGCAACGCGAGGACATTGTTGGGTGGGGACCCGTGGCAAAATAAATCCTATGTATGTGTGTGTGTGTGTATATATATGTGTGTGTGTGTGTGTATATATATATATATATATGTGTGTGTGTGTGTGTGTGTGTGTGTGTGTGTATACATGTGTGTGTGTTGTCTGCATGCTGATCAAATACTTTAAAAAAAATTCAATGGAATTTGTTATTACCAATACTGCCAGATTACTGTTACCGATACATTAAATCGAAAAGTCATTGGCTACTTTTGAGGAAAGTTACAGAAAACTTTTTGGGGCTCTGGAAGCTTCTGGAACATTAAACTGGACTTAACGATAATTCAAACAGGGATAATTACACTCACTCTGCCGGAGGAGCGGCTCTTGTTGGAGACCACGGGCGGCGGCAGCTCATCGTCGCTGGAGAACACGTCCAGTGTCGTGGTCGTGACATGTTTCTTGTTGTGAGCGGTGAGGTTCTTCAGATAAAGCTGCACATACACGTCTTTGGTCGGGTTGCCGCTCGGTAGCTCCACGTTGTGGGCCAGCAGTTCGCTCTTCAGCTTGTCCTTGGTGAGCACAGACGGGTCGTCCAGGTACTCCGGCATGTTCGCTGCGGATGGAGGGACAGAGTTACCGCCGCCTCGCTAAGTTGGCTAGCTATCAGCGAGGGGGAAAAGTGGGATAAACGGAGGGAAGCGTTGGTCTGAGCGGAGCGGCTTACCAGCGCCTCTTATTGGACTAACTTCGCAAAACAAATATTGGCAAAGAAGGTGAAAAGCCTGAGAGAAAGACGTAAGAAGAACGAACAGCTCAATGAAGCTGACTTGTTGTCGTTGCTCTCACTTCCTCTTCTGTTCTGTGGGGGGAAAAAGAAAGTGGTCCGGGCACTGCGGCTTCTCTCTGGCAAAATCTGCTCTGGACACCGTGGAGGCGGGTGGGCCAGGCTGGAAGTGACTTTGTAGACACCAGCTCCTATTGGACAGCTGTTGTTACAAGACGCTTGCTGATTGGTGGAGCAAACGTGCAACTATTGAAAATGAACGAAGTAGGTAACAGTGTGATAAGAGCAGCTGATAGCAGTTCAGTCTGAAGGGACTGGTTGTGGGTTAGAAAGCGGCGCGTCGTGGGTTCGAGTCCCCGTGTGGACAACGTACAGAGGGCGGATTGGTGGCGTGAGGTGTGCCCTTGAGCAAAGTACTGATCCCCACAATGTTCGAAGTACTTGTATATTGCCGCTCCCCTACTCTGACCTCCTTCCCTTCATTTGCATGTGTATATATCCTAAAGTGCGCGTACGCCATGTGAAATAACAGTTTTTTTTCTTTTACTGGTTTGTGTGTATGTGTAATAAGTGTATGTTAATTAATTCTCAATGCAAAATATCCACCTTACCCTATTCATCCATCCATTCATTCATTCCATACAGGTGAAAAAAGAAAATTTAAAACACCAAAACCACTTTGCTCTTTGTGCATTACTTACAAATAACAGTAATGCATTAGTTTATTTCATCACTGAACACAAGTGAAGCCAGAAACCAAAAGGAAAAAACAGCAACATTGTCACAAAACAATATTTTCTCTTATTTGGACATCGACTTACTTTATACTCAACCAGTACAAAAGCAGCAGATACTCAAAGCAATGTTTTGTTTTTTTTGAAGAAATGAAAGCTCCTTACTTTAGCACAACATGTGCAACTACCTATAGTATTCTTGTAACTATGAACTGAAAACATAAGCCTTGGCCCAGCTCATGAAATATCTTAATTTCTAAACCAAAACTGATGCTAGCATCGTGTGATGGGGGAAGTTAAAACTTTAAGCAAACAGACAGAGGTGAGCTAATCAGAGAGAAAGCAGGCAGCGATGAGCACACACTCACAGCTCTACTGCTTTGGTCTGCAGCCCATACTGTCCACATTAAATCAGTGTGTGCCAGTATGTTGCGTACGTTGCATTTGTGAAGGTGTGCGATGGGTTTGTCTATGACAGACAGGGCAGTCATAATATCCACATCAGTTGCTGATGGATGGAGATGCTCTGGACTCTGCTCCTTGCTGGGGCCAGAGAAAACGCTGGAACACCCTTCTGCTGGTTCCTTTCAGTCCCTCTTTTCTCTTCTCATCCTATTTCCAAACAGCACTGCTTCCTCCTCATGCTTTAATCTCAGGGATTGGTGTGTACAGTTGCTCAGTGTTCTCTGCTCCAAGGTCCTCTGACACAAAAAAAGAGGAAGAATTAGACAAAAAACACATGCTGCTACTTGGATATGCCACAATGCTGCAACCCAGAACACACAACTCTTGACTCCCAACTGATGTAGGGAAAATAAAAGCAAAGCAACCTGAAATAGCTGCTAGTGACAGGATTCAATCACAGTTATCTGAGCAGACATTTTAAAATCAGTAACAATATTATTCATCTTCATTAATATTAGCTTTTTGGACACATGAATATCAGTTTATTCCACTCACACTATAAAAGCAGTTGCATAACGGCTGCTGGGGTAAACCCTGATAATGTCATAGAGACTTGGATCCAGCATTTTATGGTAATTAGAGGATCTGCATTTACTGACACTTCAGTATTTGGCATTGGTGCTCACCATTCACTGAAAATAAGAGTTTGTGTTCAAGTTCATATGGCTTGTTCCAGATCTGAATATATAAAAGAGTTACCTGGAAGGACACATTTCCACAGGCCATAGGTTTTCCCCACAGCCGTCTGCCACAGTCTAAGTGTGCCATCCTCAGAGCCGCTGGCATACAGCTCACCATCCGGACTGAAGCGAACACAGTGCACTGGACCAAAGTGACCCTTATAGGACTCTGTAGACAGGAGGGACAAGAGAGTGGAAGTGGTAAATATGTGACTGCTTCTGTTGTAGGTTCTCCCAGCTACTAGGAAAGGAAGCTGCTTAACATGTAGATGTCTCACAAGTCAATCAGTGCAGGCTGGGCTTTTTCAGGAGAGGACTTAAAGAGACCAGCATTTCAAACAGAGGGAGAACACAGCTATATTCATACTGACAATATGAGGAATAGTGTTTTTAACATTAAATCATGTAAACATGTTCTAGTAGACACCCAAAATACAAGTATAAACCTGAAAATATATGTTCTTTAGATTAACTTGTGAAATGATTTTCGTCACAGAATCAATGGAAAACTTTTGGTTTTGTAAACTGAACAAATCTGTTAATCAAAAACTGGACAATAATCCACCTTCGATGTTGCACACTGGTCTTTAGCTTACAGTGGAATAGGAGTAAAATGTTTCTAAGGTGATGTGGAGAACCTAGATAAAAAGCTCCTCTCTGCTCCTCACCCAGCTCCTCCTTGGTGCTGTAGTCAAATTTGTAGAGCTTGAAGTCCTCTCCACCGGCAACAAAGAAGTCTTTCTCTGGGTGGAGGGAGGCGGAGTTGATGGTAGCTGGGGCGTCCACTGTCTTGATCAGGTCCAAGCTGGAACATATTGAACATATTTGAATGTTGTACATGCTTGATGTCACTGTGGAGAACAACAATAAGTTTATCAACCTAGGCTTTGAGAAAAACACAATTAATCGACTCTATTTTGTCCTCCTTGTCCTTGGATTGCAGTATAAAACCTGATTGATCCTCCCCAATCCAAGTGCTGTTGCTCAGCACTCTAAAGATTGTATTTATCAGTGAATTAACGAACGTGTCGATGTGATATGTGGTGTAAAAGTGCTTTGAGTGGTCAGATGACTAGAAAGGAGCTATGGGGCTGCATGAAGCAGAGATAATAAATCATGTTTCCATACAGAATCCCAACTGATGTATCATATTTTAATTTTATCCCCATTATACCCTGTTGAACCAGTGTTGATTTAGACTGAACGGGTTAATGGACATGTGGTACCTCCCCCAGGCCACATTCAAGTTACTTCAGTTGTTTAAAGTGAAGACCACCATCAACCAGTAGCTCAGTATTGTCTCCAAGTATGATGAGTCAATATCAGCTGGGGTGATAGGAGTGCTCTGTCTCCAGCTAGAGACAAGGACATCCATACACACTCTAGAGGCAGTGACGTGACGCTCATACACCCTCATATTAGATTAGGCTCATTTGCCTTAGATATTCCCAGGTCCTGCTGTGACTGTCTCCCTGATACAAAGTACTGCATGTGAACTGGAGTATCAGCAACGTGTCCTGTGATTATGACTGCATACATTTGATCCAAAGATCACTGAGACGCAGGAACTTTCACAACAGAGTATGGTAACACACTGTGACTATATTCCTATACATCGCTTGTATATTTCTGTTGCAGTTCTTATTGAATTGGAGCCCCAATAAACCTCCAGCTTAGACAGAATTGTCCCCATGTGGATCAGCCTCACAACATCCCGGCCGCGACAGCCTTTTGCTTTGACTTTGATCAAATTGCAATCGACAGCTCTAATTTGCACACTCTGTATGTGCAGGTGGTTCAGGTATGTATCTGTCCCTATCGAATAAACCATAAATTAAGTCAGACTCACTGCAGCAACTATACATACATTAATTACATGAAAACTAAATTCAGAGGCTTACTTACGCCATATGCATAGTATTGGAAGATATTCGTAAAACTACTGACAGTGTTCTGTGACTCTAACTACTGCTGTTTAATGTTGCCTTGGATTTCAGCACACCATGAATGCCGGTAGTCTGGCCCCTCTTGTCTCCATAATGTGCGTGTGTGCACATAGAAGGTAAAAGTTTCCTGATATATATGTACATGTTTTATTTTTTATAAATCCCAGTTTTTGCCTAGAATGTGGTGCATGCACATTTCAAGTCCTTTTTTTGTGCACATGCAACAGACAAAAAAGAGACTGCAGAATTCCAGCCTCTTCCCTAAGAACAGCTGAGCAACTTCAGTACTAAATGTATCTAATCTGAGTAGGACACGTACACCCTGTTAGTATGTGTCGCCCCCAGGTTGTCACTGACCATATCTTAAAGCTCCATGGACAGCTGGAATCTCGAGGACAAACAAGATCATAGATAATATTATGTTATTATAATATTATTCTGGTCCTCCACAATCACCATCTCCTTGCCAATGGTGTCCACAAAAAAATTTTTTTACCTGGTCTCTTCCCACCGATTATACTATCTGCCACAAACACATAATATTTTATTAAAATAAGGTAAGATGTCCCGCACGATCTTCTGTTGCCGTGCACTGTTGTCGACAAAAATAGCTCTGTCTAGTTGTTTCCGCAGGCGTCGACACGTCAGCATTTAGCAAAAATTAAGGGTTAGAGGAGGTGCCACTTTCAAATCTTGCAAGCTCAAGATTACCTACTATAGCTTTAATTATTATGACCAGGGACAGATCAATCAGTCCTCCTGTTAAACCAAGTTCAGAAAACTACATCTCGCGATGCTAATTGATAGATGACGGGTTTCATGACGTGGCTGTAATTAATTGTTTATTTGTAGGATTTCGGTTGGTCTGGTTCTTGAATTCAATGTATGTGTTTTTTTGTATTTTTAAGATATTCTGTCAATCTATGTTTCTTGAGCAGAGCCACCTGTGTGACTGACAGTAAAAGTTGTATCATGTTAATTTACGTTGACCAGTTTAGATTGAAGTGACAAAAGAAGGGCTGAACATGGGTCAGGTTCCAGGATGTGCATGGTGAGAGCTCAGCATACCTCAGAGCATTGTAGAAACCGATTGTCTTTCCATATGTGATCACAAGAATCTCTCCATCAGCCATGTACTCCATGCTGCTCACTGCTGTGTTGAAGGTCAGTGTCTTCACCTGCTCCATTGAGCTCCTGTCCCACAGCCTGGACACACACACACACACACACACACACACACACACACACACACACACACACACACACACACACAGGCCTGAATATCCAAGGGGTCTCTGGTGTGTTCACTGTCAGAGAAGTAAGTACAGAGATGAACCACGAGGAGCCAATTCACTGACCGTATGGTTTTGTCATCAGCGGCAGAGAGGATCTGCTTGTCGTTGTTGCACCACAAGGCTTTTTTGATGGCTGAGGTGTGACCTGCAATCTCCTGAGGTGCTACAGGACACAGAAGCAACAGTCACTTTCGACTACATGAGAGGACATGGTTCTGATTTCAGATGTTATCTGTGTCCAGTAGGGAGCAGTGCAGCACTGAGCAGAGCACAGTCTACAGCAAGTGATGAAGGATAGTCACAAATTAAATCAGATCTTGCATGTATATAACCACTATCTATCGCTGACACAGCAGCTCACCGGCTTCAGGGTTGCTCAGATCATAGATGCGCAGCAGTTTGTCGTTTCCTCCAGTCAGCAGACAGTTGCTGTCCTGAAAGGAGAGGCAGGTGTATGTTAAGATACAACAACAGTTTCACATATACTCAACAACAAAAGAAACACAAGTTCTATAAAGTGAATTCTAGTTGTTGCCATTTGTGTGAAAATGCTTGTTTGGACAAAAGGTTGTACATGAATGGTAACGTGGCAAAAATGCAGTGTGTGTGAAGAAGAAGAATTCCTTTATTAATCCCTCAATGAGGGAAATTACATTTTTTCACTCTGTTAGTATATATACATATATTTTTCAATTACACACAAAAGTCATGAAACAAACACATGCATTAGAGGAGAGGTGTCAGAGTGAGGGGGCTGCCCCTTATCCAGGCGCCCCGAGCAGTTGGGGGTTCGGTGCCTTGCTCAAGGGCACCTCGGCAGTGCCCAGGAGGAGGAACTGGCACCTCTCTCATTTTGGTCCGACCTGGACTTGAACTGGCGACCCTCCGATTCCCAGCCCAAGTCACTACAGACTGAGCTACTGCCACCCCAGTGTTGTGACACTGTATTCTGATGGCCAGATTAATGGAGGTGTGGTCGACCCTTTTGTTTGTCTACCCAACCTGCATAAAATGGGAAAAAATACTTTTCTCTGAGTGCTTTTGTAATGATGCCGCGACTGACGCAAATCCAACGTGAACGTACTGTTGGAATGCTGAATGCCGACATGAGTGCGTGAGATGTTGCAAAGGCAATGAACGTTCATGAATCAACAATTAGTCGTCTCAGAACCAGATTCCATGCCACAAACAACGCTTCAGATCGTCCATGCAGCAGCAGACTACGTGTGACGACCAGCCTTCAGGATCACCATATCCATCTTCACTATATCAGAGACTGGACACTTCCTGCCACCTTTACTGCTGCTGAGACACCTGGACGTCACCAACCCCGTATCAGTGCTCAAACAGTGCGCAGGTGGCTCAAAGAGGCTGACCTATCCACACGCAGGCCATACTTTGGAATGTCTAGAGATGGAATTTATTCAAAAAAGATGTATATCTTTTTTTGAATAAATTCGATCTCTAGACAGTATTCTTTTTGTTGAAAGGATGTGACAAGCCAATTTCTTACTCATATTTAACACCCTCTGTAGGTAGTTTGGGGCCGCTTAAAAAAAACGTTTCTTTTGTTGCTGAGTATATATCCCACCAATGTTAGCACACCCACATGACACTGACCTGAGTAAAGGTGACAGTCTTGACGATGTGTTTATGTGCCAGTGTGAGGACCTCGTCTCCACTCACCGCATCCCACACCTTTCTGAAAAGGACATGGTACATCTTGTCATGTAGCTCCCGTAAACATCTTTATATATGTGTGTTTGAAAGCAGGGCTTGTTCTGTGACTGAAAAAAAGCAAATAAAGAGGATACAGATACGAGACAGGAGGGTATCTGGATAAGAAAATACAAGGGATGCGTCAATACTGATACTCAGTATCAGTCTGATGATGAGACAAAACTGGACCAGACATCTGGGGAGGAAATGTATAAACCAGTACAATCCACCAGCCTCAACTGTCTGACAACAACCACCATTAAAAACTGTGTTTAGTTTTGTGAAATATTAAAAATGAATGTTAATATACTGGTAGTGTAGTGGTTAGCACTGTCGCCTCACAGCAAGAAGGTACTGCATGTTCTCCTCATGTCTGCATGGGTTCTCTCTGGTACTCTGGCTTCCTCCCACCATCCAAAAACATGCATGGGGATTAGGTTAATTGGCTAATTTAAATTGATCATAGATGTGAATGTGAGTGGTTGTCTGTCTCTATGTGTCCTGGGATGAACTGGGGACTTGTCCAGGGTGTCCCCTGTCTTTCACCCTAAGACAGCTGGGATAGGCTCCAGCCCCCCGTGACCCTATGTGAGGATAAGCTGTAGCTAATGGATGGATGTTAACATAACATTCACTCAACTGCAAAAGTACAGTTTTTTATTTTATTTTTTTTTTTTTAATTAGTATTTGACATTTTCTATGGCTCAAAGGCTACACTGTATCAGGGTTTGGCTACACAGACATAGATTGCCAGATGACAGATTAATTGTTGGTTTTAGTCCCTTATTAACAGTGGTTAATAAAAAGATGAGGATTTATTTGCTTTCGCATTTGTAGCCTATTAATTAATGTCTGTTTTATCCACTGTGGTGTCTGTGCTGCACTGGATATTCCCATTGTTTTTGTTAAACTGCATGAGATTATTAGAGACTTATTGGTATGTACCTCGGATTTGGGTTCATGTTGTTGGTACATTTTCTGCACAATATGGAAAATAAAATGCAAGTAAAAATGTATAATTTATTTTGAAAATTTGCAAATTCCTCAATGGCTCACTGGCTGTAATTCTTGCTTTAATAGTACTTACAAGGCACTCAAATACTGGCCTATTGTCAATAAAATATATCTAAATAATATGATAACAGAAATGTCTGTAATCTAAATGTAAAGTATTGCAATCCAATTTATCCCCCCAAATATTAATGAAATATTTCTGATTGTCTAATGCTCGATCATAACTCTGCCTGAACACTGTGAACACTCTTTTTGTTCTTCTAATCCACACATTTGAGTGAGTCTGTCCGAAATTAAATGTTTGACCTGTGTCCACCGATACAGCCAGCTTCAATTTAACATACATATAAAATACAGTTTGACACAAATCGTGATCCAAACCTCAGATAAACCACCTAATATGACACTGCCGAGCTGTCAACAGCTTTGGGGCCACAGTGCAGAGCGAAATTAATTACAACCAAGAGGAAAGCGGTTGCATCATTTATAAATGCCTTTAGAATAGCAATTGATAGTCACTGTCTGTATGGGAATATTTCCTCTTATTTGACAGAAAATCTGTTTGAAACCCACAGTAGGGAAAAAAACACTGTGACATAATTACCATGACAGACAAAGTAATTTTACCGATCAAAATGTATTCATCTTCATTACTTTTTAGATATTAGACAGGTATTATACTGTAAATTCAACACTTTATTCCTGACAGTATGAGCGACGGTGCTTCATTTTTCTAAGGAGCTGACTGGTCACTAAAAAGGCAGTTTAAATGATCTGACTCGCTCTTAGTTAATCTTCTCCTCCAAAAACAGGCTGAGCAGCACAGGTAACCATGGTGATGTACCCCAGTTAAAGTGAAGCAGCTTTGTGATGCTGAGTAATACCCAAAGACAGCAGACTGACCCCACTAATCATGTTTCATGATACACGGCTTTGGTACAGGTTCTAGATGACTAGAGTATTCAGACTCCTCAGATCCAGACTCGGGTCTCTGAGCCCCATGCTGGACTGGAGTCTACTCACGCTGTGAAGTCAGCTGCGGCGGTGGCTGCCTTGGTGGCATCTGAGTTCAGAGTGGCTCCCCAGACAGCGCCTTTGTGACCCAGAAACGTTCCTATCCAGTCCCCTGTGTCTCCCTGGCGCAACATGGGCTTGCCATCTGAGAAAAGAATGGCAGGAAGGATACATGGTTAAAAGTGTAGTAATATCAGTATTGGCCGATGTTCAGATGAGTAAACTTGGGGCGACATTAACAACCAATGTTTATATCTGTCTAGTTACTGTTTGTGTTTGAGTGTTAGGACAAGGGGGGGGGGGGTTTCGACATGTGGTATTAGTTTGGGCAGTGACAGAGTCAGTGAAGCAAACGCAGCACAGGTGACCAAACGTCCCCGCTTTCCTGGGACAGTCCCCACTTTGGATGACCAGTCTCCCGGTTAAAGGTTAAAAATCTCTTTGTTTTCATCTTTGTCAATTTTGCATTGATATGAAATCGATTTATTCTGCTCAAGCAACTTTACGTGAGCTGGCAGCACTGTACGACACCTCACGGTCTGTCGCTTCTCGTTTAGAGGTTTTGAATTTGTTCATGTTTTTTTCCTCAGACTGAGCTCCCTGAGACTCCTGGCTATCAAGAAATGTGCCATGTGTCTCATGATTGGGTGTGTATTGTGTTCATGTCTGTTTTTAGCAATGTTGGGCAGTAACACCATTACATTTCACAGCAACTAACACTTTAACTGCATTACTTTTTAAATAAATAAATACAGTTACCATCACAATATGATGCGTTTTTCTGTTACTTGCTAAATAATTTCTGGGGACAGTCCCCATTTTGGATGACTAGTCCCCAGTACCACGTCTCTACCATAATAACTAGTATTATCTCTGAGCTGTAAATGTCCCAGGATTTCATTTCAGAAATATGGACACCTTAATTTACGATCCAAGAGATCTGTACATTGAGGGAGTTAAACTGGACATCAATTTCGTGACACCATTGCTGGCAAAGGTTGATAAACAGTAACACTGATGGCTACTAGTGTCTGTAACCTGCCTATTTGTAAGTAAAACACGATTTGTAAATAAAGGAAGACATTAAGAAGTTTGCATGATTTTCAGCCTGTACAAAATTCGTAAACTATTTTTTTTAACATATCGATGTCGGTAAATGCCAGTTATCGGCCATAACAGCAATATTATTCTCGGATATGGGTATTGACCAAAACGGTGCATCCCTACCGCGTATTTCAGGCCAAAACCTGCTGACACCTGTTGGCAGCTGACAAGTGTCTTTGAAATATTAATTCAAATGATTAAACTGCCAATTTAAAACCACTACTGGAGACAGTATTTAACGAATCAGACAGGTAACAAAGTGCAACAAGTAACCAGGCTTCACTCGGTATTTAAGTGTTGCAACCAATTAGTGTCTAACATTTAACGTTAGGTTCAACATTTTGAGCTCACCCTTGCAGGCGCTGATGAGGAAGTAGCCGTAGGGAGTGATTCCACTGAAGGCTAAGTCCACCACAGGCCGGGTGTGACCGGAGCAGGTGAGCGGAGTCTGTCTCATCGCCATGGTCCTTTAGCCGGGCAGGAAACTGTTCACACTGAGGGAGGAGACGGTAGAACGCTAGCGGGTAGCTTGCTAGCTAGCAGCTAAGCTAGCGGGCTAAGAGAATGACAAAAAAACAAGCTAGCGACTACAATGGTGAATAATTTCCGTTGACCAGCAGTTGCTGTTTGTTGGACTATGAATGAGTGAGAATTAACTGCGTAAATTTGTCAAACTACACGGCGAATCTCCCTCCCAGCAAAGGAATAGCTATCGTGCTAATAGCTACAACATTGCAACTAACTAGCAACGTGCAACACGACGTAGCTACCGCAGAGATGATATAGCCCATATAGCCGGTGTTCCGCCAGGCAACAACAAGAGTAACACTTCCGGTTCAAAGTTTTTAACAATAAAAGCATAACATATCGAACTGGCAAACCACTTTATAACTGGTTATTTAGTGTGGACAGTAACGGAGTACATTTACTCGAATACTGTACCTAAGTACATTTTTGAGTATCTGTCCTTTACTTGAGTGTTTGTTTTTGTTGATACTTGTGACTTTCACTCAAGGAGGCAGTTGTGGGTTCTCCAAGTGAGGACCACTTTCACTCCACTACATTTGAAAGACAAATATTGTACTTTCCCCTACATTTCTAGGAGGCTTGTTGTTACTCGTTCCTTTTAGGCTCAGCAAAGCCTTTACTTAGTAATTATCTCTAAACCAGTAATCAAATTAAAGTTACTTATCCAAGTCACTGTGCGTTAGTAATGCACAGATGTCACTATGGAGGGGGGACATGTCCCCTTCAGATTCTTTATTAAACGCTTTATTTAACATAACAAGAGTGATGACAATCTCACACAAAAGCATCACCATTCTACATTTCAAAGAAATTCACACCTCCTATGAAGAACCAAATTGAAGGAATTCTAACAAAGACAGATATTACAATTTAAAAACAGAGAAACAACATGTTTAAAAGGAAGAAAAGACTAAGAAGGGCAAAATAAAAATATAAATAAATGAAAATAATAAAAATTAATAATACAAATGAAATAAATAAATCATATAGATACGTAAATATATACTCCATGTATATGTATGTACGTATCCTGTCATGATCCGTCTGTCTGGTTTGGTTAAGTTATCCATTTTTGTCTTGTGCTCACATGTTGTATTGTCATTTCCTGTTTTATTTTGAAGTAACTGTGTTTTCCCTGTCGTTTCAGCTTCACACATCCTTCCCCCATGTTTCCGCGTTTTGTGATTGTCTGGCCCCGCCCTGATTGTTTCCACCTGTTCCCCATTACCTCTTGTATAAATAGTCTGGTCTCCTCTGTCTTCTTGTGGTTGTCATGTCTCTTGTGTTCGTTGCTCCCTGTTACAAGAGTGTGATTCCTTTGGGTTTCTGCCTCCTGATCTTCCGAGTGGTAATTTTCTGTTGTAATTTTGATAGCCTTAGAGCCCTCCTTTTGTTACTAGAAGAAGATCCTAGTTGTTTCTCCCCTCTTCCTGGTTTCTGTTTAGCGCCACGTGCCCCTTTAGTTTTACTGGAAGAATCCTCATCTGAGTAGATCCTAGTGTCATGGTTCTCCCTTAGTTTATTATCTTATGTTATTTAGTTATTCCCTCCTCTAGAGTAGAGTTGTAGGTGTGTTTGTACTTAGTTTGTCTCTCCCTAGATCCCTGTAGTTCTCTTCCCTCTTTATTTTCCCTTGGATGCACCCTGTGAGCGGGAAGTTTTGTAGCCTTTGAGTTTGATTTCTCTGTTCTAGGTAAGAGTGGTTTTCTGATTATTCCCTGTTAATAATCAAGTGTAGAGATTCCCCGGTGCGCATCTCTGCCTGCCTGGAGGTGCGTGACTGTCCTCCACCTCCCTGCAGGAACTCTGTGCTTTACTATTCTGTGAATATCAATACAGCCTTTTGTGAGAACTGTTAATCTGAGTTGTGCGTTTGGGTTCCCTGCCATGGATTCCTCTCATAGCCATTACATACAAGGGGTTTAGGATAGGTTAAATTTTCTAATAAATGTGTACGGGGGGGTGTATTTTGTAATTGTCCCCTTCAGTGACGCTGATCCCTTCTCACACTTTCCCAGCATAAGGTTTAAACTCATGGTGTGTTCATTTCTATAAAAATGTTGGAATTTCTATGCCCCAAGTCAGAATTTAAATCAGAACCAGCTCAGAAAGTCAGATCAATTTCACCACCCTGACATAGAATTCATGCTATAGATGTAGCAGATAAATAAATAGAGTTTTATTGCCATTCGTACACCTTAAAAAGCAGGTTCAAAACAGGTACATTGGAATTCTTGCACGTGTCCCGGAGTCAAGTAACTAACCAATAATTAAAACAAACAGTGTGTATTAAAGCACAAACAAGACAAGAACTAAACATAAGTAAACAACACATTATAAATAAGTAATTAAATGAAAAAGGGGGTGGGATTAATGTGGTGTCTGAGTGAGACAGAGAGGTTTTCCCTCTATGATGTCCTGAGCCACTAGCCTAACAGTGGCTGGGAAAAAGCTGTTGTGGAAGTGGGCCCTTTGCCTGCTGATGCTCTCAGGCCTGTGGTGTCTCAGGTTGTAGCCTGAGTCCACCCACTGAAACAGCGCACGGGCTGGGTGGTGGATGTCCCTGAGGATGCACTGTGCTTTTCTCCTGCTGTGCTGTTGGAATATTGTTTCCGTGCAGTTTTGACGACCCGCTGCAGCATCTTCTTCTCAGCCAAGGTGGTATTCCCGTATCACACCGTTATACCGCTGGTGAGGATGCTTTCAATAAGTCCTCTGTAGGCCTGGATGAGGGGCTGACGTTTAAGCCCCACCTTCTTCAGCAGCCTGACGAAGTACAGCCTCTGCTGAGCTCTTTTCACCGTGGCAACAGTGTTTTTTGCCCAATTGATGCTCTCTGTGATGTGAAGGCCAAAAAAACTTGTGGCTGAGAGTCTGCTCCACCACAGTCCTGTTGATGGTGAGGGGCTGCAGAGTCCTGTAATCCACAATCAGTTCTTTTGTTTTGTCTATGTTGAGCACAAGATCGTTGTCCTCACCATAAACAGTGATCCTTTGAACCTGTGAGCTCTGCAGAGACCTTCTTTCCCATTCTCACCATCTATTGGTCTGTCCGTGAGGAAATCCAGGATCCAGTTATGGGTGGGTGTTGGTACCCCTAGGTCAGCCAGTTTAGCTGTCAGCTTCAGCGGCCTGATGGTATTGAAGGCGGAGCTATAATCCAGAAACAGTATCCATACGTAGGCGTTATTGCGGTCCAGGTGTTGGAGGATAGAGTGAAGTGCCAGTGCTACCGCATCATTCACTGATCTGTTGGAGCGGTAAGCAAACTGATAGGGCTCTGTGTCAGGAACCATGGAGTTGATGTGGGTTAACACCAACTTTTCCAGACACTTCATGGCAGATGTAAGGGCCACCGGTCTGAGATCAGTCATTGTTGTGATGTTTGTTTTCTTGGGGACCGGCACTATATCAGAGGACTTAAAGGTGCGTGGTACAGTTTCCTGTGAGAGGGAGATGTTGAAGCTGTCCGTATACACCTACGCCAGCTGCTCTGCACAGGCCTTCAGGACCCTTGGTGACACCCGGTCAGGTCCCACAGCCTTGCGGGGGTTCACCTGTTTCAGAGCTCTGAGCACCTGTGTGTGTGTCACTCAGAGTGTCTATTTTCCGGGTGGGTGGAGGGGGTCTGGACTGGAGGGCTAGAGTGTCTATTCAGGAGAGCCCTGGACAGCTGGCCCAGAGGGAAGGCAGGCATGCAGGACCCATCAGGTGGGCGGCCCAGAAGTAGGACAGTTGAGTCAAGAGCTTCTAGCGGGCGGGCCCCTCGGGACCGGAGGCAGGGCGGTCCTCTCGGGACCATCAAGTGGGTGAGATTACTGCCGCTCGGGAACGGGGTCTCGGGACTGCTGCAGTTAGGGGTCAGGGTCTTGGGACTGCTGCAGCTCAGGATCGGGGTCTGGTTCTTGGGACTGAGGAGATTCGGGGTCGTGGACTCCGGACTGAGGAGATTCGGGCTCGTGGACATGCAGCTCCTGGTAGGGAGATAGCTGTGGGGCAAGCAGCTCCTTGGCTTGAGCTGGCTGTGGGGAAAGCTGCAGCCGAGGAACAGAGTCTGTGGATGGGCGCCTTCTCCTCTCCTCCTCCTCCACCTCCTCCTCTCCTCCTTCAACTTCCCCTCTCTTCCTCCTCCTCTCCTCTTCTTCCTCCACGTCCTCCTCTCCTCCTCCTCCTCCATCTTCTCCTCTCCTCCTCCTTTATGCTTTAGAAAACATCAAAATATGTTATTATGAAATAATTATGCAGGCGTAACACATATTTACATAACGATATCACCACTGTACAACATTTAGATGTGTCCGAATTTTCTTCAGTTATAAATGTGAAAACATGTAACATGGAATGTGTTATGAATACATTTATTGAGAGGAAGAGTGAGAGGGTTCACCACCAGTGCCCTTCGGGGTTGTGACCCTCTTCAGGATGACCCGGGTCCTGTTGGGGTCGTTGGTGTCAGGAGCCAGGTCATACGCCCATCTGAAGCACTTGGCTAACTGAAGGTAAGAACAAATACAACCATCAGACCACTGCTTCACATCAGGTTAGCATCCCATTAACAGTCATACCATTATCACTGTCTAACATCCATCCATTATCTACCACTTATCCTCATAGGGTCGTGGGGGGGCTGGAGCCTATCCCAGCTGTCTTAGGGCGGAAGGCCTAAGTACACCCTGGACAAGTCGCCACATAGAGACAGACAACCACTCACACTCACATTCACACCTACGGTCAATTTAAAATAACCAATTATAACCTATAACCCTACATGACATTATTATAACCTATAACCCCAATTATAACCAATTAATTATAACCAATAAATAATAATTATAACCAATTATAACCCTATGTCCCTAATTGGATGGTGGGAGGAAGCCACCCACGCAGACACGGGGAGAACATGCAAACTCCACACAGAAAGGCCCCGGGCCCGGGATTCGAACCCGGTACCTTCTTGCTGTGAGGCAACAGTGCTAACCACTACACCACCGTGCCACCCCACTGTCTAACATCACATGTTGAATTAAAAGGACCAGTGCAACAACACAATGATACCTCACTGACAGGAAATGTCTTTAGCAATACGTTGTACACAAGCAAAAGTACAAAAGTGTTTGCAGTAAAATAGTTAAATGCCACATTCATGCATTACTTTCTCAGTGTTATTATTGCAGGAGGTCTGCCATAATTCAACAAATATTGTACAATATGAAAACACACTTATTGTTGGTTACTGTAACATTTCTGACTGCATAGAAACCATACTTATTAAAACATATACAACTTTTGGTAGAGTACATAGCAATGCTAGTACTTGGGGTACCTCAGGGGTCTTGGGGGATCTTGGAGGCTCACAAGGCATCATCCTCTTCAGCTTCCTCAGGGTGATGGCTGTAGGATGATGAGATGGCACCAGGATCCAAGGATTGTCCTCCTCCTCTGGGAAGGAGTAGCTTTAGAAAACATCAAAATAAGTTATAACAAAATAATTATGCAGGCATAACACAAATTTACAATATCACCACTACACAACGTTTAGATGTGTCCGAATTTTCTTCAGTTACAACGGCGAAAATATGTGACATGAAATGTGTTCTGAATATATTTACCTTGTTGGACTGGGAGAAGAGCCTTGGAAAGTGTTATAGATGTCAGAAGGGGTACGAGTGAAAGGAATGTGAGTTCTAGCAGAGGTGTAAGAGGAAGAGTTAGAAGAGGAGTGAGAGGAAGAGCTAGAGGAAGAGTGAGAGGAAGAGTTAGAAGAGGAGTGAGAGGAAGAGTGAGAGGAAGAGTTAGAAGAGGAGTGAGAGGAAGAGTTAGAAGAGGAGTGAGAGGAAGAGCTAGAGGAAGAGTGAGAGGAAGAGTTACCAGAGGAAGCACTAGTAGAGGAGCAAGAGGGAGAGTTAGCACAGGAGGGAGAGGGTTCACCACCAGGTGAGACACCAGTGCCCTTTGGGGTTGTGACCCTCTTCAGGATGACCCGGGTCCTGTTGGGGTCGTTGGGGTCAGGAGCCAGGTCATACGCCCATCTGAAGCGCTTGGCTGACTGAAGGTAAGAACAAATACAACCATCAGACCACTGCTCCACATCAGGTTAACATCCCATTAACAGTCATACCATTATCACTGTCTAACATCACATGTTGAATTAAAAGGACCAGTGCAACAACACAATGATACCTCACTGACAGGAAATGTCTTTAGCAATACGTTGTACACAAGCAAAAGTACAAAAGTGTTTGCAGTAAAATAGGTAAATGCCACATTCATGCATTACTTTCTCAGTGTTATTATTGCAGGAGGTCTGCCATAATTCAACAAATATTGTACAATATGAAGACACACTTATTGTTGGTTACTGTAACATTTCTGACTGCATAGAAACCATACTTATTAAAACATATACAACTTTTGGTAGAGTACATAGCAATGCTAGCACTTGGGGTACCTCAGGGGTCTTGGGGGATCTTGGAGGCTCACAAGGCATCATCCTCTTCAGCTTCCTCAGGGTGATGGCTGTAGGATGATGAGATGGCACCAGGATCCAAGGATTGTCCTCCTCCTCTGGGAAGGAGTAGCTTTAGAAAACATCAAAATAAGTTATAACAAAATAATTATGCAGGCATAACACAAATTTACAATATCACCACTACACAACATTTAGATGTGTCCGAATTTTCTTCAGTTACAACGGCGAAAATATGTGACATGAAATGTGTTCTGAATATATTTACCTTGTTGGACTGGGAGAAGAGCCTTGGAAAGTGTTATAGATGTCAGAAGGGGTACGAGTGAAAGGAATGTGAGTTCTAGCAGAGGTGTAAGAGGAAGAGTTAGAAGAGGAGTGAGAGGAAGAGCTAGAGGAAGAGTTAGAAGAGGAGTGAGAGGAAGAGCTAGAGGAAGAGTTAGAAGAGGAGTGAGAGGAAGAGCTAGAGGAAGAGTTAGAAGAGGAGTGAGAGGAAGAGCTAGAGGAAAAGTTAGAAGAGGAGTGAGAGGAAGAGTTAGAAGAGGAAGCACTAGTAGATGAGCAAGAGGGTGAGTTAGCACAGGAGGGAGAGGGTTCACCACCAGGTGAGACACCAGTGCCCTTTGGGGTTGTGACCCTCTTCAGGATGACCCGGGTCCTGTTGGGGTCGTTGGGGTCAGGAGCCAGGTCATACGCCCATCTGAAGCGCTTGGCTGACTGAAGGTAAGAACAAATACAACCATCAGACCACTGCTCCACATCAGGTTAACATCCCATTAACAGTCATACCATTATCACTGTCTAACATCACATGTTGAATTAAAAGGACCAGTGCAACAACACAATGATACCTCACTGACAGGAAATGTCTTTAGCAATACGTTGTACACAAGCAAAAGTACAAAAGTGTTTGCAGTAAAATAGTTAAATGCCACATTCATGCATTACTTTCTCAGTGTTATTATTGCAGGAGGTCTGCCATAATTCAACAAATATTGTACAATATGAAGACACACTTATTGTTGGTTACTGTAACATTTCTGACTGCAAAGAAACCATACTTATTAAAACTAATTCAATTACATAGACTGTATATAAATAGTGGGTAGAGCTGTCATGATGTTAAGTAACTTAAACTAGCACTGAAGTCTAAAGGAAAATGACCCTTTTCTCCTCTAATTTATTATTTCTGTAGACATGAGTTTATGGTGTGAATGATTAGTTTAAATACTGTTATAATACAACAGGATGCCCATTCACTGAATTATGCTCAAATATATGGTGAAAATAAGGCATAAAGATTTGGGGCGTGGCTACTGTGTGATTGACAGGTCTCTGCTGTCAATCACAGCCTGAACTTTGCCAGTAAGAAAGGTGATGTTGTGAGCCACAATAAGTATTCCAGTTCATGTCATTTAAAAAGACTCATCGCTAACCAAGCTAGCTCCCTAGTGCTTCTGTTAGCTGATAACATAGCGCTTTCTATGCTACCGGTACATGTGTAATATATATATATATATATATATATATATATATATATATATATATATATAGGTATATATATATATATATATATATATATATGTATGTCTGTCTGTCTCTGTCTACCTTCCTGTCTGTGAAGAACTGATCCTCCTCAAAGTAGTGTTACCGTACGTTGTGATGTTTGCTCCCATTTATCAGGTTTTTAGTGAAGAACTAACGTTAGCATTACATTAGCACATGCTGCCCAGTCTATAGTTAAGTTCACACTGGTAAGCAGCCCAGCGGGACCATAGCAACCACTAGATACCGTTTACACAGTGAAATTAATGACACTTCACTCAACTATATTGAAGATTGACTGAAGGTCACCATCAAATCAGCATCTTTTCAATCAAAACCTCTCTTTCACACCTTTCTGCTCATTGTTCGGTGCACAATGTCATAATACTGACATCTTTTCAACTACTTTTTGATGTCTATTATTCTCCACACATACAGTATATTTGAAAAATATCCTAGTTATTTAGAAACTGTTTGAATCAAGAGCGTATTCAAATAATAATTCATATTGTTATTGCTAGCATGCTTATTTGTTCAACATGAAAGGGTCCTAAATAAATAGCTTTATTTGAAGCTTTCTTATCAAACGTCAGTCCTATTTTAAATATTTTAAAGTAGTAATTAAAAACATGATAATCTGATGATAACTTATTTTGAGCATTAAGGATGGTAAAACAACTTAAAAAGAGAAAAACACTGGTTTAAAAAGTGAAGAAATGTCACTCACTTCCATGAGTACAGTGCTTTAGTCTGTCCAGCTAAAGAAAGTCACACTTTTCTTCTTGTAGGAATCGCTGAAAATGCACCTCTGTCTTCTTGATCATCACATCGCAGTAAAGTGAGCCGCTGTTCCTGAGCTGCGGTAAAGCCGCTCTTTAGAATTTCGTTGCGCATCTTGGTTCGAATCGAGCGCGCAGGTCCTTAAAGGTACATATGCGGCTAAATGCAGCCCGTGAGGAGCGCTGAGGTCCTTAAAGGTACATATCTGCGTTTTTTCAACAATAACACATACTGCTGCTACCAGTACTACTACTGATTATGATGGTTACAGTGATTGTGAAGATTATTTTGTTGATTGAGATTTTACTGTACAAAACTGTAGATCTATACAGCGCATAACAAAAGATCCATAATTTGCCATATTTGATATCAAATAAAAGTAAATCTATAAAAGTTGACATTGATTTCTATCTGCAGACATATTCAGCGTGAACCTGGGTCAAAACATACTGAATTTTATCCAGTGTTACTGTGTATTTATTGAAATAATCAGCTAAAATATCCTTACAGTACAATATATATATACATCATTTGACATATTTTATATCACATTTAAGTAAGTATATTCAAGGTGACAATGATTTTTCACTGCAGATATCTTCAGGATGAGTCTGGCTATGACCATGTTGAATTTCATCTTATTTTACTGTGTAGTTTTGGAAATAATAGATCAAATATATGTACTGTACATCAGATGCATAATTTTCCATATTTGCTATTAAATTATAGGAAATCTATGAAATGTGACGTAGATTTCTCACTGCAGATATCTTCAGGATGAGTCTTACTATGATCATGTTGAATTTCATCTTATTTTACTGTGTCGTTTTTGAAGCGATTTGGGCAAAAAAATTATTAAATGTCAGTAAATTATCACAATTGTCCTGCAATTCTTCGGTTTGACAGGGAAGAAGTAGCATATTACGTGTTTTCAGGCCTTTTTTGTACAGGACTTTGAAAATGTGTTATCTTTTGACTTTCATGCTTAGTCTGTATTTTTTGAACATTTTCTCTTCATTGTTCATTTCAACTTAATTCTTTCCAGTAACGACCGAGTACAGTGTATTACCTGGTTCCAGTAGTTGTATAATTACTGCTATTTTAATAAAAAAATGTTATATACATAACATTCAAACATAAAAACTTGGTGAAATGAATCACTCAACCCAAAGATCTCTTCCTAACTTCCTGAGTGCTCCATCAGCATTATCAAGCTCCACATGACTGCTGGACACAACCGTTGTCTCACTACACATCCAAGTTTAACCCTGATGACAAACTGTATGCATGTGGTGCATGTCATGGATGAATGAAGATGACAACTGTGTTAGACGTTATGTTATGTTGGACGCGCAACAAAATTCTGAACGAAGATGAACCGTAGCAACCACGGACCCACCATATCAACCAGGAACCAGCAGGTCCCTCCAGGACCAGGTCTCACCAAAAAGACTGATTATAATAATAATATTCTGTGCTGACACGTTGGTAGACAAATAACCAGTGTTGGGCAGTAACACCATTACTTTGACAATAAATAATACTCTAATGCTGCAATTGCCAGCCTGGGCTTGCCGGTGCTAAGTGCTTTCACACTGCAGGGCCAGGTGCTAACTGTGGGCCACCTCTGGGCCGTCTTGGTGCAATTTCTGGCCCCAACTAAACCGTGGGCCAAAGCAGGGCTAGAGGTGGTGTCAAGGAAAAGAAAAGCTACATCAATTCCATGCCAAGTAAAGCAGTGATGCCAAGTTTGTCCTATGTCTGCTGTTAGCTGCGCAGCCTGCTACTATCGATGTAAACAAATAGCCTGTCAGTCAGTGAACTATCTTCTATACAGTCTCCTGACAATGTGGTATAGCTGGCATTATGAACAGATTGTTTTATGGTTTACATACTGCAATTCTTTTGTGTTTCCATGCCTTGGCTCTCAGTCATGTTGTAATTTGATTGCTCTTTGCCGTCGTCTCACATGTAGCCTCCATAACAGCTTCTTTCTTTATCAAAATTATCAAACCTATCCTGTTTGATAATGCACTGTATCAGTGATGTTTTCGCAAACAGGGACATAAACTGGAGGGGCCCCCTAATGGTCCTGGCCCAGCACAGTGACTGTTTGTCGATCATCATCAGACCATTGTCTAGTACAGTGTTTCCCAACCCTGGTCCTTGGAGCCCACTATCCTGCATTTTTAGATGTAACTCTGCTCCAACACACCTGATTCAAATGATCAACTCGTCATCAAGCTCTGCTGAAGCCTGATAACGATCCACTGCTTTTAATCAGGTGTGTTGGAGCAGGGTGAGGGTGAAATAATAGACTCTAGTATGTCTACCATGATAAAGCCCAAATTACACAAATAACCTACTGAGTTGAACTCATAAAACCATGATAATAATAATAATAATAATAATAAGTATTAATGACATTAAAGTACAACTTGTGTCAGGAGAAACAACAAATTGTCAGGAGACACGGGGGTGTTGTCAGCAGCTGATTGAGATGGGTCCATGGGTGGAGCCCAGAAGCACGACTCAGGAGACAGTAAAACTACAAACAATAAGGGGAAAACGGGGAAGTCACTAGGCTCTACTCACACTGAGGATCTACTAGGACGGGAACAGGGAAGACAACAAAATGGAGCTAAAGCTGTAAAACTTTCAAAGAAACAGTGAGCTGGGACCATGTGGAGGTAACGCAGAGACAAGTATGGGAACATGACAGCCTCACCACAAGACACGGGGAGACGAGACTATTTATACATGAGGAAGGGGGAAACAGGTGGAGACAATTAGGGCGGGGTTTGACAGTCACCAGAGGCGGGAAAACACAGGAGGTCAGGTGTGTGAAGCTGAAATGAGAGGGAGACAGGGGTTACTTTCAAAATAAAACAGGAAAGACAGGACAACATGAATGCACAAGACAAAAATGTTCAACTTAACCAAAAGAGACGAACAGGTCTTGACACTGATGAATGTAGCCTAACTAATAAAGAAACTTGTAATCTAACTTAGTTAGGCCCAGGCCAAGTAATCAGTTAAGTAACTAAGTTACTTTTTAAAAGAGTAATCAGTAATCAGATTATTTTTTTTGAAGCTAACTCCTCCAGAATGGACCAATCACTATCACCACTCACACCTGGGATGGATTTGGAAATATGTCATCTTCTCTCTGTCTCAAAAACTCCACAACGGAGATAGAAGGAGAAAGACAAGCTGAGAAACCAGAGCACCATGGTCATATCTAGACTCCATGTTAGAGATTTAGGAAATGAGAAATAATTCCGATAATTTCAAATGTGTTTTGTGTTCGCTGTGAACAAACTACACAACAATACAGCAATGTACTGATATTTGAAAATGTACTTTTGAATACTTAGTAATTCTACTTGAGTAAAATTGTAACCAAGCAACTTTTACTTGTAGTTGACGAGTATTAATACTTTGACCCAAACAGGCCTACTGGAGGTGAGTACTTTGCACCGCTGTATTGATATAAATATAACAAAATACACACAGTATTATGAGGTGTGCAAATGACAAATGATGATAAAGGAGTGAGATATTTTATGTATCTTGTGTCTAGAATTAATGTAAAATGTAATGCATCAAGTGAATGCATAAATATATAATTTGTCTTTTATTTTGAAGGCTGGACAACGACTTGTCCATGTGCTTCGCGGGAGGTAAAAAGCATTTCCGGCATGCTGCTGCCTCCTGTAGGAAATGAAACCACAGCAACATTGTTATGTCACACCTGCGATTTCACAGTTTATGTCAGAATAGGACTGTAGCCGACAATAATCCTGTTGTAAAATAATATTTGTACGGTAGCCTACTATGAAAAGACAGTGACAGTGAATTTTAGAGATGAAAAAATATTCAGAGTTGTATTGCTATACTTTTTTTACTTCATAATAATTGATAAGACATTAAACATTGAGAACAAACACAAACACCCATCAATCCCAGTGTCCCAATTCATTATGAATATATTCATCTGTTTGAATGCATGCTGCATATTCTTTATCATCAAACTTTTCTATTTATCCCACCAGCAAAAAGATGAGTGAGTAGTTAAATGAACTTGTATATGCACTTAATGTATAAATAAATATGTAGCGTAAATAAATATCCTAGAATAGTATATACATATTATATAATGAAGGATAAACAATTGTTGCTTTATTTAGTAATTTCACCACTAATCTGTTTTAAGTCATCACCAGACAAAAGTGTTTCTATTTTCTGTTTGCTTTACCGTTTTGAATGCCTCATAACTAAGCTAATACATAATTTATCAAAGCCAACTAATTTCAATATAAATATAAGCCTAAACTGAATATAAGTGTAACCTATTCATTTTCTCCATAAAACTTTTTTTATTTATTGATCACTGTGTGCTTCAGAGGGCTCCTCTCATGATACCTATTATATGTTTCAGTATGTGAGGCATATAGGGAATAGGGAAACCTATTTTCCTCTGTTTCCCTGTCTTCATACTTTTCTATTAACCCATAAATTCCACTATATAATGGTGACGGTATATTATTGAGTATAAAGATGGAATACTAAAATAAATTAACTTTTATTCTCTCAAGAGCCCCAATGTAATAAATCAAAATGTGTAATGTAAGTAAATGTCCTCGATAAATATGTCTATATTAATAGAACAAACACTTGTTGCTCACTCTGTTTAGTAATTGGACCACAAATCTGTTTGAAATAGTCACCAGAGAAAAATGTTTCTGTGACTGCAAGGCAACTGTATATTTTGCCAAGTAGAGAAAAAGAGTAACAGTGCAAGCTAAATAATTTCAATATGAATATCAACCTAAACTGAACATAAAGTGTAACCTATTCAGATGCTCCTACAATTAAAGAAGCCTGCTCTTAAGGAGTCCCTTTGCCGTTCAGTCAGGACAGACTAATAAGATGAAAGAGACAGCTGGAGGTGTCAAGTCAAGTCATTTTTTTTGTAGCCCAATAAATTACCTCAAGAGCTTTACAATCTGTACAGGATATGACTCCCTCTGTCCTTCACAAATGACCCTCACATCGACTAAGGAAAAACTCCCCAAAAAACCCTTTAAACAGGGAAAAAGAAACAGAAGAAACCTCAGGAAGAGCAACAGAGGAGGGATCCCTCTTCAGGATGGACAGACGTGCAATAGATGCCATGTGTACAGATTAACAACAATGAAAACACATTAACACTACATATAACAACAGTTAATACATAGAGAATTGTATGAAAGTGTCTAACTACATATAACATCAGTTAATACCTATAGAATTGATGAAAGTGTCCGACTTCTTATGACAACAGCTAATATATATAGAATTGTACGAAAGGTGCAATAACATTCATTGTGCAAACAATGTTTTTGGCACTCATGCGTCAGGGAGTAGATCAGCGTAGTGACTGATCATGAGAATGAGATGCTGACATCTGAGAAGATGTCAGTTCTCCCTGGGTCTGGACACTGCTGGTGGTAGAGCGTGGGGCCATCTGCTGAGGAACCTCTGATTGAAGGACCCACCAACGACAGCCAGTATCCTGAGAAGGTGGTGAAGGGGTGGAGGTGGGCTGGAGTTTCAGCTGGCTGACAGCAAGAACACAGCAGAGAGGGAGAACACTTTGAAATTTGACAGCTAATGACTGATTGGTGGAAGAGAAAGGAGGATGGCCGACTGTGACTGGATGCTTAGGTGACGAGGGCAGAGCGAGAGGATAGTGGGAGAACTGGGAAGAGGCTTGGATGTGATTGTTATTGTTAGATTGTTAACAGTAACACTTTTTCTGTTTTTCACATCGTTTCTTGCTGTTGCTGCAAAATAATTTCCCAGGTTGGGATCAATAAAGTTCATAATGTAAGCCTTAACATTCACCAGTCATCTGTTCTTGGATCTTCATGTGGCTGTTGTTGTTACTATTTTTCTTTGTAGATGTCACATGCTTTAATCAGTATAATTATTATCAATATTAATATGATTACTACATATGTATTGCTATTGACATGGCTCAGTTAGCAAAGGGATAGGACCATGTAAGTATTAACTTCTTCCTACTCCTTTCTGAACATGTGGATAGTTTTTTTTTTTGTTTATTTATTTACTTGTTATCTATCAATCAATCAAGCTAAGAAATTTCGATACAAATACAAGCTTTAACGGAACATTTTTTTTTTCAAACTAATTTGCACTAATATTTGCACAGCAAATTTGCACAGTTTTTTTTTTTTTTACTATTCTATGCAACCCATTATTCATGTGCTCCTATAATGAAAGAAGTCTGCTCACATCTCTTCCTTTATTATCAATGAATTTAAGACATGTTCCAAAAAATGCTACAAAAAGATTTCAAAATAAAAGGATGCTAAACGTCGGAGGGGCTGGTGTTCTCCAGAGCGCTGGAGGATGATCCAGACCCTGGGAGGCTGCAGCAGGACCCAGAGATGGGAGTGTGCCTTGCCTCATGCTGCAGGCAGTCATGGCGTCCTGGTGCCGGTGAATAAGCAGAAAAGAGACAAAGCAGAGCAGAGCAGGGTGGTGCAGGAGGAGGCTGCATCACTAGAGCATCACATGGTGACGATGACTTCCTCAACGCTTTAAGGATATTTACGAGTGTTTCCTTCAGGATTTTATTTTATTTTTCCATGAGATCTGAAGCAGCGGTGTGACTCCTCTGTGGGGAGGAGGTGGGGGGTTGTTGTCTACCTCAGCTGTTTCTCCCTCTCGGGGCTCTCCGCTCATCCGACGCAGGGAGGAGAGTGCAGAGGGAGGGACACGGGAGCGATGGCTGCCGGTGGAGCCGGATGCGGGGACACGGTGGAGCAGTGTCGGGCCGAGGTGGAGCGCCTCAGCAGGGAGCTGGCTGAGGCCAACCGCGAGAAGGTCCGAGCGGCGGAGTGCGGGCTGGTGGTCCTGGAGGAGAACCAGAGCCTGAAGCAGCAGTACGCAGAGCTGGAGGCCGAGCAGGAGAGCCTGAGGCTGGAGCTGGAGCAGCTGCAGGAGGTGGGCTCCTTAACAGGGGAAGTCTCAGTTAGGCTACTGCTAGTCACTAGTTACTGGTCCAGGGCAGGAGATCATCACTTCACAAAGAAGTTAACCAGTATTTGTAATAATATTCATACAGGAGCATGACGGGCTGCCTGCTGTAGGCCTACAGGCTACCTGGACACATCACTGTACACTACCAGTTAGTCTACATAGTTTTATTTATCCCATTATTATTTTATTATGATTTTTATTCTGATAAGCTACATTAGCCTCATACTTACCTGTGTAATTATTGTGTTTACTGTGTTCTGATGCACATATACATTGCTGTTGTTTGTGTTACATTTTTGTTTTGCTGATGATATTCAAATGTCATTTAAAAATGAGCACCATGTTGAGATAATGAGAATGAGATATTATAGGTTTGGCTGTTATGTCATATTTGTGACTCATCAAGATACTAGTCTCACATCAGGATTGTGAGAACTGTCTTCAGCTTCCTGTTTTATGATCAGTTACACTGATTCATGTATTTCCCCCTAAAAAGTCTGATGTTATCCATGACTCATCTCAAAGTAAGTTCACTTATTTGAAGTCTTACAGTCTTGGACTCGTACCTTGTCAGTCTCTGACTGGTCTTGACTCTGGCTAAGCTATTGACAACAATGGTCATGTTGTTCCAGGGGATCAGTTGTTTGATCAATATTGTTTATAGACTGATTATTTCTGTCCATCCTAACTCCTTAATCACTATATTTGCATATGAGATACGTTATTGTCTATTATGATGTTGAACTGAACTCAGTTTGCTCAGGACTTGGTCTTTGGACTTGGTCTTGACTCAGATTAACTGAACTTGTTCTTGGACTAGATTAAGCTGGACTCACACTGTTCATCACTTTCTCAGTGTCAGTGGGAGGTTTAATGCTCTATTGACTAGTTGATTATAAATTTGACAGGAATATGAAAGTTCATATCAGACGGTGACTTGTGTTGTGACGTGTTAAATCTCTGATCATCCCACAGACACAGAGCAGTGTTTGTATGAATCTGGTGAATCTCAGTCCAGCTAACTGCTGACACTAATATCTGCTCCACTATGTCCACCAGCTAGTCTCTAATAATGTCTGCCTGCTCTTGGTGTACTGTCAGAGCTGTTTTTCTTTAGAAACCTCCAGCTGGGAACGGGAATGATGAGAGTAGAGCTTCTGGTTTGGAAAAACCAAAATATGAGGAGAACTGGTGATAATTCTCCTTTTACATTACACAGTACACAGTCACTTGATCCATTGTTCATATAAAAGGATTGATTAGTGCAGCTTGAAGCACCAGCCATTGCAGACTGTGTACGCCAATGAATAGTTTTAGAGACCATATTACATATGCATATGTGCTGCATATGGACAGTTTGTGATGCATACAATATGTGCTTTTTGTTACCGTGCTGAAGAATCACCCAAACAATGCGGTGTGGCAGTTTATTTATGCATCTGTTTTTTATGTCTGTGTATTGAATGTTTATATATTCAACTGAATAATCACAAGTACTGAAATACCTACAAATAATTAATTATAATAAGATGAACAAATTCCCCCCTTTAGATTTAATGGACTGACCCGCTGCCCAGCTGCAGTGTGGAAAGTTTTGTTTCTCTGTCGAGCTTTAAAAACAGGATGTTGCTAAATATTGCTGTTTATATTTCATATCAAACACCATATGCACTCCTGTAACTGTCAACAGCAAATATGTATATGTATATAAATTATTATTATTCAATAATTTGCGATGATGTGGTACTGAGCTCAACATCACGGTATTGCGGTGATGCGGTTATCGTCTCAGCCGTACAAGCAGCATGTTAACTGCTAGGCTGTGTGAACGCTCCTGTCTCATGTGACGTAGTTCATGTACTGTAATTCTTCATCATATTCTGTTTCACCTCTGGCCTCAGGCGCTGAATTATCTCCACAGAGCATGATGATCAATCTCAGTTAATAGGCTTCACTGGTGATCAACTCATTTTCTGATCGATAAGCATCTGAGAATTTCCCAGCATGTAGGCGTGTGCTGCAACACTAAGTCTCCAGTTTGTTAGCTATAATACAGGCTGAGGTGGCACTCAGAAGCTGACTGTGCAGATACAGCCTGAAGGTCAGTGTGTGTGTGTGTGTGTGTGTGTGTGGCAGTACCAGTTCATATGATGTGTCCACAGCACATATAGTGTTATTTAAACACTCCATTGATACTGTGTTATAGTGCTGCACAGCTGATGCCTGGCAGCTCAGATGGAGAACTGGTTTAATGATTTACATGTAATTCTTATTTATTTTTGTAGTGGCCATCTTTTCTGTCACTAATAATACCTTTATACTCAGTGGGCATGGCAACATCACTAAAGTGTGATGGAGCTGTGGTGGTCTAAGGTCAGAGTAGAATAGAATAGTCTTTAATGTCCTTAGCAAAGTCTGTACATCCCAACATGTACACTCAAACATATACCCCTGCCCTACCCAGCAACACTAATAGTACATAACAGACAACATATATACATATAGACATACGGTGATACATATAGCACATACCAGTTGCACAGAAAAGGAATGAAAATAGAAGAACCTTTATTCGTCCCACCAATGGGGAAATTTACAGGGGGTTATTATCTGTGTGTTTTGTTCAGAAGTGTTATGGCAGATGGAATGAAGCTCTTGCTAAAACGTGCCTGTTTACAGGTCAGAGATCTGAACCTGTGGCCAGATGGGAGTAGTGATGGCTAAGGTCATGTGCTGTGGTGTGGGCTTTACGGATGATGGCCTGGTTGTTGAGATCTGTGGGGAGGTCTATGATCTTAGATGCCGTATTTGTAATACGGAGGAGTTTATTCTTGTTGGGGGCAGTGAGCACGTTGTAAAACCAGGGGGAGCTTTTGTACAGCAGCAGCAGGAGATGAGGGCAACAGGGAGGGCTCTGAGTTTGCGAATAGCAGATAGTCTCTGTTGACTGCGCTTATGGATATCTGTAATGTGTTGAGTTATTGTCCAGGGTGAGTCCGAGGTATTTGAAACTCTCCACAATCTCAACCGCTTCATTATTGATGAGGGTGGAATTGTGGGTCAAGTTGTGGACTGCACTGAGTGTGCTTGGGGTCATGATGAGTTCCTTAGTCTTTGACACATTCAGTAGCAGGTGGTTGTCCAGACACCATTGTGAGAAACAGAAGATGGAATCCCTGTAGTCTGCAACTGAATTATTGTCTGTGAGGAGTGCAAGTATGACAGTATCGTCTGACTATTTAAGATATGTGATTGCATCCTCTCAGCTGCTGACACACGTGCCCCACTAAGAAGGGGACAGGTCCATCTGATTCCAGGATTGGTAGGTCCTCCAGCAGCGTCCTGCACTCCTCCAAGAAGTTGGTGATGTCAAACTGTGTTTAGTGTTTAGGTCTTCTGCAAAGTCTTCATCATACTTTCCAAGAGTTCAAGGTGTTGTCTTGAAGTAGCTTTGAAAAACAGTCCAAATCCCAAATTTCAAAAATTTGCTGTGACATAAAACTGAGAAAAGCATCAAACTGGTACAAAATCGGAATGTTACCAATTGTTTTTTTTTCATTCAGGTGCTTTTTAGATTTTTATCCACTTACATTTTTGCTTCTTGGACAAACATTAATTATAAAGCAGAAATAAGGGAGGTGAGAGTTGTTGTTTATTTATGTCCAGTAATCTATCGTTTTATTGATTTAAACTATGGGGGCAGTACCTGCAACATGCACTTCTTGTCATCATAGATGTGTTTCACTTCAAAAATATTTATCAACCGTTCTACAGCTGCAACAGTAGTGACGGAGTAACGTTTAGTTATGGCGGACATTCTAACCTGAGTTAAGTTCTTGGACAGTAAACACTCTATGGATGTGTTGGCAGTCTACTGGGATTTGTCCCAGTGTGCCACATGGCCAGTCCGATATTGGTTGTGCTAAATAATGGTTATAACTTATAAACTGGGTGGGAATCACTGATGCTATGCACCCGTTTTTATATCGCGTCACCATCTTGGTATTTGGCCATGTCCGTTTGTTGCAACCAGAAGTTGAACGAAACATTTTTAAATGACCAAAATATTCATTAAACTTTGATGATGTGAAAACAAACTGTGAAAGGGTTAATATGAAAACATGAACAACTCCCAGACTGGACATAGTGAGCTGTCATTCAGCAGGTAGTCCCATCCTAAAGCGTCCTCTGCTTTCTGGTCTGTTTGACTCTAAATGGGACCATAATTTACTAAATGAACATCATGCTGTATGGGAGAAGACTTGAAACTAGAGACTGAGACCATAAACTCATGTTTACAATGTTTACTGAAGTAATAAATCAAGAGAGAAGAAGGATACTTTCCTCATTGACTTCTATATAACCAGAGGAGTCGCCCCTGTTGGCTGCTTAGCTTCTCTTTTTAGACCCAGAGGTCGAACATGAATCATGTGTTTAAAAACAAATCCCACATTCTTTACTCTATCCAAGCCCTGGTAACAAAACCTCAAAACCATTATTGCACGAGGCTGCATTGAGAATGAATTGAAGAAATGGTAAGCACTTTGAAGGTATAAGTGCTGTAAATGAACACCCTGTGTGTCCATCCTTATCTAAACCTGAATTCACTAAAGGTGTAACCTGCACAGCATCTTCCTCTTGAGTACCAAACTGTAGCCACTTCACAATAAATTGTCAATGTTGCACTTATTATTTTGCATTTTGTTGTACAAGTGATGCTGGCAACACTGGACTGACACACCAACCAGAGTATGCTTTCTTGTGCTTATCTGTGATATATAGACGTGACATGCAGTGAAATGGTTAAAAACAGTCTGGCCTGACTGTATTTAAAGCGATAAATTTAGCCAAGTTTGTGCTTCATGTTGTGACGCTGCTTGAATTGACTCACATTTGGTACCAGGTCCTTTTCTGAGTGCTATTAGTATCCCTCAGTGGGATTATCAGCCAGGTCGCCATAGTGATTGAGTGTTAATCTGCCATGACATCATTCACAGAGCGCTTGCTGAATCATTTCAGCAGCAACCACACTGGAAGCTCTGCAAGTCCATTTCCCATCCACAGTGATGATTCAGTCTGAGCAGCCAGCTGTGTCTGCAGTGGTTTAACTCCACCTTCTAATATCAGCTGTTTGGAAATCAAACTGTTCTAATGTGCAACGAACTGGACTGAATAGTGGAAAAGCTACTGTATTGACACTGTTACCACTTATTACCAATACTTAATTTTTTTTCTCAGTACACCCATTTCTTAAAAATGTTGTGGTTGAAATTAATTCACAATGCCAAATACAAAAAGGACAGATGGTGCAAGATCAAAAGTCAGCAGCTCATTTAGTACAATCCCTCCAATAGCTATCAAAACGTTTTTTTTCTGGAATTTCTCATTTAGAATCATCCTCTGGACTGGGAACTATGAAGCTGTGCATAAATAAAAAACATATGAATTAAGAATAATTCTTCAGAATATGGAACCCAATTGTACACCTCAACCCAATAAGACTTCTGTTACCACCACCTAGCCTTACCACCCTTTTTTAAATAATAATAAATTTGTGTTTTTATTACCACGTCGTCATCGTTTACAGTATCATTTTTATTTATTTTTCCTATTTCCTTATACTTATTATTGTCTTTGCCTTATATGTCTCAGTGTTTTTTATTCAAAAACACTATAAATACAGTGAAACATGTTTCCTCATCAGCAGCTAAAGTAGGTTGTTGAGAAGCAGTAAAGTGTATCACATGATGTCACTCTCACTCTTCATGTCACTTAGTTGTTGTCTCGTGCATTAGCTAATTGGGTGACATTGACTGGCTGGTTTAATGTAACAGTCATGGCTCGGCAGCAGGAGGAAACCTCTGACGCTAACCACAGCTTGCTACTGATCAGCTCATCAGGAGACTATCTCGTTGAGATCCCCTCAGACTCCTCACAGCCTTTTAATTGTTTTGGGGAAATTGAGATGTAGAAGCTTCTTTACGTCATTTCTTCATGTCATGACATCCCTAAAATAATTATTTCTGGTCCCCTTTGAAAGATATGGAAAAAAGGAATATGAATCCATTGTAAATAAGCTGAGTATACACTCTTAACTTCTAAGGCACCCATGAATAATAGTGTAACTGGACGTATTATACTCTACTTCAACTAGGTCTGTACATTAAATGAAATCACTGTAAAATACACCGTTTATGATACAATTGCTCAATACATTTTTTTTTTATTTTTTCTTATGTTACAGATACATTGAAAACACTGAAATAGTGATAAACAATTGAATGCTGATCAGTGAGCCTGAGCTGAACGTGGTGATACTACAGCATAGGGGAACACTTTTTGTTTTTCCTTCTAGTGTTGCACTTTGTAGACAGTCCCTGCTCTGTCTCCTGTACAGCCGATGCTCCTGAGGAGCAATGTTTCCGTGGAGCACCAGGGACACATCATTTCTGTAAAAATACAGACTGCTGAACCTTTGCGTGGCGCAACCACATACACAATGAATAGGTTTCTCTCGGCACATCTGCGCCTGCCACATTTGGTGTGAAACCAGCTTAACTTTAAGTGCTGCAGTTGCAGATTTTCTTCGCCTTTTTCTTCTGTCACCCACAGGCCACTATTAGCTTGGATAGCTCAGAGTCTCATCGGTTTCTTTCTGTTCTGTGCTCGCGTGACATCGTTTCACTTTAACAAGAAATATCGTCACAACTTAATCTTGCGGTATCTCGTGCCACAAGAGCTTTTACTTGACAAACTACGGACATGGCAGATACACAGGATAAAGATCTCCGCTACAATTATTACTTATACTAATACTAATATTAATACTAATACTAATACCAGCGTTGTATCAGTTCATATTCAAAAAGAACTAGCTCACACATATGAAAATGAACTAGTTCATAGTTCACCGTAACAAAAAAAGAACTAAGTTCACAGTCCTAAAAAGGAACTAGTTCACGTTCATTTGTTATATTTTTTTTAAATAAACCAGACACTGTCACTCAATAGATCCTCTTCTTAACCATTCATCAGCTGTAAATCACTGCCACTCCAAAACTAATCAAGTTATCGAATCAATAAAGAATCACAGACCAGAGATAATTATTAAACCTAAAAGAAAAAATAATGTTGAGATTTACCTCTGAAGTAATGGTAGTAATGGCAAAAACCTAAGGTGGGTTCAGAAACTCCACCAAGTGCTCTGCAAAATGAGCTTTGGCATCAGCCATACTGTCACAGTGACCGTCATGGTGTTTGCCACAAACAGGGTCATAAAACCTGAAACTTCTTCCTCTCGCCAGAGTTTCCAACGGGAATGGTGCGCTGCTCCCACTCATTATTTGAAAACTGATCCGTTCAGTTCACCATTCACCAAAAATATGAACGCGTTCAACGGGGTTTGAATTATAATTTTCCATCACATGAACCACGAACAGACCCACCTTGCCTATGAAAGAACTGGGTGACAAACTGTCCACCCTTTGCTTCTTTCTCCTGTCTGAACTTTGTTTCTTTTCTTTTTTTCCTCCCTGACTTTTGAGTCATCCTGGCATCTCCTCCTCCACTCAGCCTGCAGCCTGCAGAGAGCTAACTTTTCACTGTGTGTGAAAAGTTAGCTCTCTGCAGGCTGTCTGATGGAGCAGCTGGACTGAACCATTTTACTAAACAGAGAGGGGGGAAATGTTTCCAAAACAAATAAACTTAGTGTTACCAGTTCTTTTGGAAAACATGCTTAATCTATTTATCACATTAGTATAAATAATACCTGTGATGAACTGGAGACTTGTCCAGGGTGTACCCTGTCTTTCACCCTAAGACAGCTGGGATAGACTCCAGCCCCCCCGTGACCCTATGAGAGGATAAGCGGTAGCAAATGGATGGATGGATGGATGGATGGATGGATAGTATAAATAATAATAATGACATGTTTATAGTGATTGTTAGTCAAGATCCCCACAGATGTAAATTTTTTCTGCCATCATGGGAGCTCAGCTCTCATTAGCCTCCATGTAATTCCAATGGTGGTGGTCAGTGAATGTCATTCATTGAAAGTGTTCATGCACAACACTGACTAATACTAATACTATTAATACTAATACTGATATAAATCAGTACTCTGCTTCTGAAGTAATGCTCATGTATTATATTTGGCCACATAGAAAGCTATTGTGTGGTTCCCATCCAAGCAGCCCACTGAGGGGAAGGGTTAGTGGGTGTGTGGAGTGGAGCGCTGATGAAAAATGCAGTGAGTGCATCAATGCATCCATTGAAGCTAAAAACAGAACGGGGCTGAATGACCCCGGGGACACTCCGTTACTCCTCTGTGACGTCACACAGCCTCGTCACGCTGATACAGTATCAGCACTCAGCAAGGATCAGGAGGTTTATAGATCCTCCTCTGGACACACCTGGGACGCAAAAACACAACGGCTGCGAAAATAGTCAAGAAGTTATCATGAAAGAGATAGTTGAGACACTTGATGCAACTTCATGGTCATTTCTGAATGTGTAGTTTGTAGTATGTGTTGTATTGTATTGCGTTATATAGTTGTACCAGATATTGTTCCTGCAGAGAGTGTGCCTCTAACCATCCCTGACTGGAGTCTCTAGTAGTTATGAATGTGACACAGCCACATGCTCAGCAGCACTTAGCAGCAGACTGGATGTCTGGAAGATGCATCATGTCACACACACACACATACACACACACACAGACACACACAAAAACACACAGCAGAGCAGATGTAGTGAATTATTCATTAAGTATGAGGTCATGATGACTACATGATGACTGAACACAAAGTTCCATTTCCATTGCTTCCTGTATGTGAGTTAAGGTGTTAAAGACTCATTCAGAAGTGTTGTGACTGGATCAGGTGATATTGGATGTGGCGTTGCAGAAGTCTCTAGTTTTGTTTCAAGCACTGTTGCCTCACAGCAAGAAGGTACTGGGGCCTTTCTGTGTGGAGTTTGCATGTTCTCCTCATGTCTGTGTGGGTTCTCTCTGGTACTCTGACTTCCTCCCACCATCCAAAAACATGCATGGGGATTAGGATAATTGGTTAATTTAAATTGACCGTAGGTGTGAATGTGAGTGTGAGTGGTTGTCTGTCTCTATGTGTCCTGTGATGAGGTGGAGACTTGTCCAGGGTGTACCCTGCCTTTCACCCTAAGACAGCTGGGATAGGCTCCAGCCCCCCCCGCGGCCCTATGTGAGGATAAGAGGTAGATAATGGATGGATGGATGGATGGTCTTCATTCATACTCAAGCGATCAGATTATCAGACAGGTTGGACACAAAAAACAGGTTGGGTGGCACGGTGGTGTAGTGGTTAGGACTGTTGCATCACAGCAAGAAGGTACAAGGTTCGATTCCCAGCCTGGGGCCTTTCTGTGTGGAGTTTGCATGTTCTCCCCCTGTCTGCATGGGTTCTCTCCAGGTACTCTTCCCCCACCCCCATAGGCTAGTACTCACAGCCTTTGTTGGTTGGATTGGTTAGGTTTCGGAATGAGAAGTGGGATTGGTTAGGGTTTGGATAAGATTATCAGGGTAAGCCTATCAGCCATGATAAAAATGGCTGCTGCTTTGACCTTTCTCAAATCAAAATTAGGGCTGTCAAAATTAACACGCTAATTTGTGCAATGGCAACTCTACTTGGACAAACAGCCCTAATATATATAAAATCAGAGCGACATCACATTAGCACATTAAAAGAACATCTCCTTCTCTTTTCCTTTTTGTCAATTTAACGTTAGAAATTAATATTTTAACGGTGCTCTTTGGTGGATTATTTGTTCGCTGAATAACGGGATAAGCTTGGACAGATTCTGAAAAGATGGTTAATCTCATTTTATCAGCATGTTTGATCGTTTATGACTGTGCTGTCATAAGTTCCCTTGAGTTTTTGAATGGAGTTCTGTCAGCACGTCCTGTCTGCGTCTGTGCTAATTTCAATAGCCCTAATCGAAATCAAGTCAAAATCCAATCCAATCTAGGGCTGTGACGGTATGGATTTTTTATTACAGCGGTGATAAAGCACCCAATTAATGCGGTATGGCGGTTTACCGCGGTATCCCCCCCCATTACGCTAACTCCGCCACCCCCGCTGCAATCCTGCTACCCTCCTGATCACCACAACCCCGCCGATCACTCCTTGTCCTCTGGCATAAAATGTGCAACACAGTGTTCGGCTTTATCACGTGATTTGCGGCTATTGTTGAATAAAATCAAGTCAGCAGAGCAGTGTAAACAACTATGGACAGTACTACATAGGAGGGCTGTGTCTGCTATAAGCACTTACTGTTTAAATTGAACACCTGTTTATGCAATGCTTCTGTGTTTTATGCATGTGTATTATGTGTGCATATATTCAATTTAATCATGAGAAGTACTGAAACCTCAAAATACATTATGATAATATGAAAACAAAACACCCCCAGAGTTAATGGACTTTCCCGCTGCGCAGCTGCAGTGTGAAAAGTTTTGTTTCTCTGTCAGCTTTAAAAACAGGACATTACTAAATATTACTGTTTATGTTTCATATCAAACACAATATATAGTCCTGTAACTTTCAACAGCAAATATGTAGGGATATATTTTTTATTATTGTAATATATTGCGCTGATGACGGTAATGAGCTCAACACCGCGGTAGGCATCACATGACCGTGGTATTGCGGTGATGCCCTGATCCAATCAAATGTTTGTCACATAATGACAATAAAGGAGTGCTGCTCCACTTGGTGCTTAATACAAATAAAAGCATTAAGAGTAAAACAGGGATGCAGACATAGATTATGTTTGCATTAAATACCTTTATTGTCATTGTATTACAGTGACTATGCAAAAATGAGGGAATCTACTGTGTTGATTTGAATAGGTTTGTTCTGTTCCTGTTTTACTTCTATGATGTCCATATTCAAACACACACTGGATACATTCAAATCTATAACATGGGGTAAAGTAGTGTTCACACACAGCTGTGTAGTAAATGTTACGGAAATATTATGAGGTACACAACGTGTTTTTTTTTACTTCTTCAGAGCTCTGACAACATGTAGATGATACATTTTTGGAGCTCTTCATGGGTACATGTAGACTGTAGAAAATCACTAAAAGATAAAAGCCTCACCTGGAAAAAGCTAAATATATCCCAGCATTTATGCTTGTCCAGTCTAGCAAGAAAACAGCTCTGACAGACTGTTCCTCCACGCCTCACTCAAAAAATGTTTCTAAAATACAGAAACACCCCTCGCTTTTAAGGACACAGTCAGTACTATTCAAGCAAATGCTTCATTGATGGTCTGGTGAGTGTGTCTTGTGTCCACTGGGAGTCAGAAGGTTAATTCTCATTTAAATAATGGTGGAAGAGTTGTATCAATGTTTAGATATGACATATTTTAATCCACTGAGTGCCAGCCGTTTTATGAAACAGAAAGAGCCTTGTGCTAGTGTTTTTGCCCATTTTTTTAAGACCCACAGAATATTTGTACTATGACTCTGAAAACACTGAGTAGCTCAAATGAAAGAAGAGCCTCTCTATTTCATCATGAAAAAAATGTTTGTTTCACCTTGTTCCATTCTTGTTTTATCAGAGGTAGAGTAGAGAACACTTTCACCAACATCACCACTTTTTGTCCACATTCTGTTTGTTTTACTCTCTACTCTCGATCGTCTCCACTTCCTTCTTTGATCTCTGTGGTGTATACCGTCTCTTTATGCTCCAACTACAAATCCCAGAAGCCCCATAATTACTCACAGGTCGATGGCACTCAAACATCTGATTTTAAATGACATTGAAATATGTCAGTGGCACTCAAAGAGTTAATAGAAGCTTTTGAAAAAGTCATTTAGAAAACAACTGATGCAAAACTTGACCCTGTTTCAGCTGAAGTAAGTGATGGATGTTCAGGTGTGTTCAGGTGACAGGAAGTAGTTTGAAAGGTCAGACGTCCCCTGCTGTCTGGTAAAGTAAACGGAAGTAGAAGCTTTACACCACAGTGTATGTGTTTGTCTTGCATCTATTGCGGCATCATTGGCAGTGAACTGACCTTGATTCACAAAACTGGCAGCCCATCTGTGTTCAGACACACACACACACGCACACACACACACACGCACACACGCACAGTGAAGTCATCCTGGCAGTGATATATTTAGCATGTGGTGAATATTGATCCAACCAGACGTCATGGTGGGAGGTTCACAGAGAAATGACACAGCAGTCTGCGGGCCAAAATACCTGCACTCCTTGAACACATCACTGTCAGCGTTCAGTCACTGGAGTAGTTCTTTCTAGGTAGTCTCGTAACATCATCACATGGTTTTACCTGGATATGTAAAAAATCTGCATATTAATGTTATCTGTTCCAGCTCAATGCCCAACATGAACTATTTCTCACAATTTTTGTGTTACCTTCTTAGCATGACCGATAGTTAGAAGGATGGTTGTAGAAATACCAATCAACTAGGCAGTGTTCATCTGACTCTGGGCCAGACTGTGTGACTCAAATTACATTTCATGAGTTAATTCAAATGAAGGGCTGCATGCTGCTGCTTGGTGTCTCACTGGGTCAGATATTTGAGCAAATGAATGTTATCTGAACCAGACAAGTAAACTATTATTCCTTCTTAATCTGTGTATCATTCGAAATAAACAAAATAATGATTTGTTTTCTCAATATTCATTTCCCAAAACCAAAATGAAAAAATGGATAATGACTTCCGAGTTTGTGACCAAATGGAAAGAAACGCGTGACACCGGATTCCTCCATTGTCCATTTTTTTCATTTTCTATTTGTGTACAAAATCGGAAAAATGAGTCGCTTTTTCATTTTGTCTTTGGGAACAAATATTGAGAAAACTAATATTTAGTTTTTTTTTTGTTTTGGTTTTGTTTTGAATATTGAATGAACGAATGATACACAGATTAAATTCCCTTCCATTTCACGCAACTTTCAGCAAATAAAAATATATGATCTGGATGAAATGCGGGCGGCACGGTGGTGTAGTGGTTAGCGCTGTCGTCTTACAGCAAGAAGGTACTGGGTTCAATTCCCGACCCGGGGCCTTTCTGTGTGGAGTTTGCATGTTCTCCTCATGTCTGTGTGGGTTCTCTCTGGTACTCCGGCTTCCTCCCACCATCCAAAAACATGCATGGGGATTAGGATAATTGGTTAATTTAAATTGACCGTAGGTGTGAATGTGAGTGTGAGTGGTTGTCTGTCTCTATGTGCCCTGCGATGAGGTGGAGACTTGTCCAGGGTGTACCCTGCCTTTCACCCTAAGACAGCTGGGATAGACTCCAGCCCCCTATGACCCTATGAGGATAAGTGGTGGAAAATGGATGGCTGAAACGGTGGAATCACCCTTTTTATTTTCCATTTTCCATTTGTGTACAAAATCGGAAATTGGAAAAACAAGCCATTTTCCGTTTTTCATTTTGGTTTTTGGAACTAATATTATGTTTTTTTTAGTTTTGGTTTTGTTTTGAAAAATGAATAAGTGATGCAGGGATTGTCTTTGGATGTTGTTCATTAAGTCAAAGTACTTGATCTGATTTTCAGAGCGTTTCCAGAAGCAGTTATCTCTTTTCCCACATGGTGAATAAACCGTCACTCCCAGCTTGCTTTGAGTTGCTGGACCATAAACCCACTCAGATGTCTTAGCTGCTCCCGCAGCTTCACTCATTCAGGCACAATTTGATGGGAAAGTCTTCACTCCAGCTGCATTAGTATGCTGACAGAGCCTAGAGCAGAAGACACAGGGGACACATGCAGATAAATGAGAAAGATAGATTGTGTGAAAGGAGGAGTTAGTGTGATAAAGGTTTGGGAGATGAAAAAATAATAGTGTTTTTGTGGATGTTCTTAGGTACGTCAGTGAATGCTCATTCCTGTCCTGTGAGGCCAGACTGTCTGGTCACTGCTACTCTGTCCCTGTCTTTTTTGTCCTCTTCTCTTTCAGCCTGGGACACAGTTGGCAGGAAGACACTGTGTCAGCTAAGTAGAACACTGGTCTCAGACCAGAGTGGAGGGGAGCAGCAGATGAACTAAATGCTGCTTGACATTTCAAACCCCTTAGAAATCATGCACTTGGTTGTGTGTGGCAGTTTAATGATTTCAACCTTGGGGGCACGACCCCACGTGGGGATGCCTGGAATGCAGATGGGGTCGCCTGAAATTTCTAGAAAGATAAGATTAGATAAGATAACGTAATCCTTTATTTGTCCCACAGACGGGGAAATTTGCCCCATCATAAATTAATACCTAAGGCATCATACATACAACATAAGTGAATAACTATGGCAATATAATATATATATATATATATATATATATATATATATATATATATATGTGTATAACAGTAATCAATAAAAATGAAAAGTTACCAATATTTTGTATGACTGAATATATATTTCATTCTAATTAAAACACCATATACTTTCCCTGATAAAAATCCAATTCAAATTAAATGCAGGACATTATATCCGAGAGGGCATAATTTGATTGATTCGATCACGTGACTATGTGCCTTACTACGCACCTGAAACTCCTGGAAGAAACCTTTGGACATGTCAGAGTTTTCACTGTGGAATTGTTTCTCTTCTCAAATGTTTAAGATGCTGCAGCTCTTTCATAATTCACTGTTTGAGTTGCAGCCTTGCAAATACAAGCTGGACTGACGGTACATGTCCTGACCAGGGAAAATAAAAATTCTCTCTTTGTGCAGTAATCTCAACCTGCCCATAATAATATACATTATATATCCTAAATATTGTCCACACTTGTAATTTATTTGCAACATAAAATAGCCAACTGTTACATGATCAAAAAAACTAAATTTAACAAAAACATGTCTCTGTTTTGAATGTCTTGGGTCACCTAAAATTTGCGATGTTAAAAAGGGATCATGAGCCAAATAAGGGTGGGAACCATGGATTAGATGAAAAACAGATGATTATTGCTCTTTTCTTCAACCTATTGTCTGCACCTTGCACTGGTTAAAGGCTTTGGATCTGCTTCTCCACACCTCTTCTCCATGTGTTCCTTGGTCAGCCTTGTTTTCCATTTTCAATGCAGTGCAGTTCTTGTAATAAGTATTAGTATATTAGTAGTAGTAGGGACTTTGCTCATCACGTCCTACCCATCTACGACGAGGCGGCGACTTATCCAGGGTCTACCCTGCCTTCTGCCCTAAGACAGCTGGGATAGGCTCCATCCCCCCCACGACCCTATGAGGACAAGTGGTAGAAAATGGATGGATGGATGGATGTCTACCTCCTGGACTGAAATGACTTCATAACAGTGAAAGTTTATGGAGTGTTTTCTGATAACATTGCCTAAAGGAAGCATATATAAAGTGAATAGAATAGGCCCAAGCACAGAACCTTGAGGAACTCCATAACTGACTTTGGTGTGCATGGAGGACTCATTAACATGTATAAACTGGGATTGGTCTGATAAATAGGACTTGAACCAGTTTAATGCAGTACCTCTGATGCCAATTAAATGTTCTAATCTCTGCAACAGGATATGGTGGTCAATAGTATCAAAAGCAGCGCTAAGATCTAACAAGACAAGTATTGAGACGAGTCCATTGCCTGATGCAATTAGCAAGTCGTTAGTGATTTTCACCAGAGCGGTCTCGGTGCTATGATATTTTCTAAATCCTGACTGAAAGTCCTCAAATAGATTATTGTTCTGGAGGAAGTCACACAGCTGACTGCACACTGCTTTCTCAAGGATCTTAGAGAGAAAAGGAAGGTTGGATATTGGTCTATAGTTGGCTAAAACCTCTGGATCAAGACCGGGCTTCTTCAGAAGAGGTTTGATTATGGCTACTTTAAATGACTGAGGTACATAGCCTGACAGCAAAGATAAGTTGATCATGTTTAATAAAGAGGTGCTCAGTAACGGTAAAGCTTCTTTAAGCAGTGAAGTTGGGATGGGATCTAAGAGACAAGTAGAAGGCTTAGATGAGGAAATTCATGTAAAATTCATGCCGTCTTGCTGTTTGCTTTAAACTACGGGTGTGAAGGTTCAGTTTGGGTAGGACTCAGGTTAGAGTCCTCAAGTATATTGAGAGTATAGGTATTGAATTAAAAGCTAATGGAATTATATCCTTAAACTTGGCTACAGCACTTTCAGATAAACATCTAGTGTACATGGATTTACCTGATGGAGTGTAGTCCAGAAGAAAAAATTCAAAGGTTAACAAGTAATGGTCTGATAGGAAGGAATTCTGTTGGTGGACTGATAAATGTTCTACTTCAATGCCGTAGGTCAGGACCAGGTCAAGGGTATGGTTAAAACAGTGAGTTGGTTCCTGAACATTCTGACAGAAGCCAATTGAATCTAACAGAGTGATAAAAGCAGTACCAAGGCTGTCACTGTCAACGTCCACATGAATATTAAAGTCACCTACAATAATTACTTTATCAGTTCTCAGGACTAAAGTTGATAAAAACTCAGAGAACTCAGATATAAATTCAGAATATGGACCTGGAGCACGGTACACTATAACAAATAAAATAGTTTTCTCTGTTTTCCAGGTAAGATGAGAAAGACTGAGAACCAGGCTTTCAAAAGACTTATCGTTTAATTTAGGTTTAGGATTGATCAATAGACTAGAATCAAAAATGGCTGCAACTCCTCCTCCACGGCCTGTATCTCTAGGAATATGAGTATTAATATGACGAGGAGGAGTGGATTCATACGACCAAACCTGTCATCAGAGGCCAAGCTAGGGAGGGGATCAGAGAAAACTAAGGAGTCCGACATTGTTTTGGCAGAAGTGTAGCATGAATACTCTAGAGCAGATTAGTCAATCATTAATTAATATCAAATTATGTATCTATAATCAATCAATAACTCTTAGGTCATTAATCATAAGCCATGAATTGTCATGAAAGGTGAAGGAGAGTGATGAAACTCAGCTTCAGGTATAATTCACGATACCAGAATTTCAGTAGTCGATACCGATACCTGTCAATTTTCACGATTCTCGATACTAATTTGTTACGACAATTAAAAAAAGAAAACACAACCTATGTAATTCACTACTTTATTTCTGTGCCTTTCAAAAGCTTCAGTGATTTTTGGCTGTGTTAGTTGTGTGACTTTGCTTCTCCTGGTCTGGCTCACACTAAGACTGTAAAGGGAAAAAAGCTTTTAGTTTAAATAACATGAGAGACTGTCAGACATCTCATCATAACACCTTAGGTATAATGATGCAGACCGTATCGTCACATTACGTTTAACATCTACACTGGGGTGACCATATTTTGAGTTCCAGAAAAGAGGACACACTCACTTTGAATTCTCTAAACAAGTCGGGGTGCCTGTCTTTGAGGTGTTTGGCCAGGTACCTCTCCGAACCTGTCTTGTCGACGAGCCGACGCGTTGTAGCTACCACTCTCACTTGCTGAAGCCATTTTTTTCTGAGATGGAAGGTTTTGTTCTTCAGCGTCACTGACTGCTCTGTGCTGCTCACATGCGTGTCATACACCATCAGTTCTGCCAAGAACCGACACGGCTCACCAACGGAAAAGTAGTATATTCAGTTCTGACGGTAGCAGAAAAAAGCAAATATTGAATTATTTTTTTCGTGTGGGTACTGAATTGGTATCGGAAGTATCGGTTCTTGTGACAACCCTATAATTCACTATTACTTTCAATATTATAAATTACCAGGGCGCCACACAGTTTTGTTAAAACAGGGAAAACTTGTGAATTTGACATTAATTCATAGAGTCTGTGTACAGTGATTCAGTTGCTTTATTTACACACACAAATCAAAGAACCAAGTTCTTTATAAATTATATGTTTATTTGACAAACTAAATGACCAGGCTACTAACAGAAAATAATAAGATAGAAAATAAAAACTAGAATTAAGGAAGATTGATGGATGAATAAATGGCATTAATTCACTGTGACCATAATAGATGAAATGATTAAACACAAAAGAAAGACTGATAAAGGAATAAATGATATTAATTCAATGTAACCAGTTGTATTCAGTGATGGTTATCCATTAATCATCTTAAGAGCTGTACTCTTGTTAACAACATCAGTTGTTAACAACATAGTTTAGGTTTTGTGCACCGTTCAGCAGTTGAGAGGCATCAGAGAAGGCTGTGGAGTAGTTTAATATTCTGAATCTATGTTTTAGTATTTTATTATTTAGTATTATTCAGTTTTCTACATTATCTCTAAATTCGGCCAGTTAATTTAATATCTAATCATCAAACTCTTTAATATCTGAAGATGTACACTATGTGTATCATATCACTGCTTGTTGATAGATGGTGTTGAGGAGTGAGCAGTGGCTGCAGGTTCTGTCTGGACCTCGGTCACTCGGATCGGCTGGATCATACGGAGGCGACTTCATCACCAGTGGCTCTCTCTCTCTCGGATATCGGTGGTCATCTTTGGACATCTCTGGACATCTGTGGACAGCTTTGGTTGACGTGACTCAGCATGAATTGTTTCCATCTCAGTCTCTCTGCCTCTCTCTTTTCTGTGTAATGAGTCACTGTGCCCTTTCTTTAACCCCCTTTCGTAGCTGGAGGCCTGCTGGCATCGCACCAGTTCAACATGTCTTTTGTAGACAGACTTTTCTCTTCTTTAAGGTTCTCCATGGAAGCTGGAGTCATTTCTACAACCTGTGTCAGGCAGAGGAGCTTCAGGGCAGAGAAGCAGAGCGATGGTCTGAATGCAGGGTGCAGGATGAGAGAGACGGTCTGGATGCAGGATACGGTCGTATTTGGAGCATGTTGGAATCTCTGGAGAGCTGTCTTTTCATGGCGTCCTCCTTCTCCTTCGTCGTCCTTTTTCAGGAGGCCATCCTTTTGGCAGGGCAGCATTCTCGGTCTATGGGTCACTTAGTCCACGCTTATCTTAACCTTAATGTGGTTTATATCAGAGCAGAAGAGGAGAATGAGGATTTGTCAGGATCTGCATACCACATGCAGCTATAAAACAGCTTCTGTGCCCTGGCACAGCCTGGAATCATAATTTCACTGTCCTTCCCAGTCTTTGGGGAAAAACCAGAGGTCATAGGATGTGGTCTGGACTCATAAACCAGTCAAACATTTTGTTTCTTCAGTTTATGAACCAAGCCTTAGTGCCTGGGTCAGATGGAGGTACTGGGAGACACTGAGAAGTTATACACGCATTTATGCTTATCCTTAACCAGCAGTTTTAAATATGATTCAATGTTGCCCTCTCTCTGGATCCTGGAATCCATTCGACTGTGGGTTCCGGTGTCGGAGAATAGAGCTGCCAATAACCAGAGCTGGTTTCTCAGCGGGTGTGTTAATGTAAGGGGAAAACTTATTGGAAACTCAACGTGAACACTGACTTTTGGTTTTAAACGGGTCAGAAAACCTCAACACCTGTTTCTTTGACCGATTTATCCATCCCTTTCTGCTTCCTAAAGCTGGCAGACACTGTGTGATATTATCAGTCGTACTCAGCTCCAGCTCAGATTGTTAGACTAAATCACAGAGTTTGATAGTTCACAGCTCACGATTCATGTGCTCACACTACACGGTAGGTTACGACCTGACTGCTCACACTGCACAGCCATACTCTACATGTCTGACTCTTTTATCTGGAAATGCCCAGCAGTGGATAGACGCTGGAGAAAGTCACTGCTTTGGCACTTTGAGCCATTCTCTGCAGACAATCAGGTTGTGGTTCTGCTTCAACAGTGAGATACCCTCAGGAGGGGAGACCACGATTTCAAACAGGTTTGATTATCGAGTGACTATATGATTGCTGATCGGGAGCTGGTTGTGAGCTGTTGATCACTTCTCATTAAGTTCCGACCTCCAGTGAACACACCATAAGGCCAACTCCTCACTCCCCAGGGTCCTAAAGAGTAACTGGTAGCAGTTTGTGCCTGTTGATCATCATCAGATCATTGTCTAGTATGTCTACCATGGTAAAGCCCAAACAAAAATAACTTATTGAGTATAATAATAATAATAATAATAATAATACATTAATATATTGATGATGAACATGATTAAAGCCAAAATTACACAAAAGTAATTTATTGTGGTATCAAAAAAACTATCGTTTAAGAACTGGTTTCGAAATTGGCATCGTATCCAAACATTTTGAATGATACGCAGCCCTAATGTGCTTGTTTTATGCAAGTTATCTGGTTAAATTCAGTATGGTTCTAACAATAGTTTGTACAATAAAATATGTTAATGTACAATCTGTGGGGGGGGGCAAAAAAAAGGCTAAGACTGGCCCTGGGTGTAAGTGTTTTCAGTGGCATCTCATTAACCTCCTGAGAGTGGCTCAGTGAGCAGAGGGCTGGTGTTCAGCTCCCAGCTGGCTGTTGAACTGTACTTACACTCCCATGGGACAATGCACAGGGTACATAGTGATTCCTGCAGTCACGCCTGTAAACACATCGACTGGACGTTTCTCTGAGCCAACACATTAATCAAGAGGAGGGGATTTACTGTGAAGAGGGAGACTTTCACACATGCATCCAGTCCCTCTTTCTCTCTACAATTTAAGCTCAGCCTAGAAAGGCCCTGTCATTGATTTGTTCAATATATTCTAACCTCAGTGTTCAGTGGAGCAACACAGTGGGTAGAGTGGCCATCTTGTAACCGGTTCGATCCCGGCCTGGAGCGTTCATGTCGAGGTGTCCCTGAGCAAGACACTGAACCCCTAACTGCTCCTGATGGGTCGTGGTTAGCGCCTTGCATGGCAGCTTCTGCCATCAGTGTGTGAATGGGTGAATGTGATGAATCGCGTAAAAGCGCTTTGGGTATTGTTTCAAGTATAGTAAAGCGCCATATAAATACAGACCATTTACCATCTACCTCTGTATACAGAATTCTGTGTCCTGACACTCTTCTGGAGTTGCATATCAGTCAGTCAATCAATCAATCGATAAATTATTGTTTGTCGTCATTGTATTGCAGCAAATACAACAGGGGTGTACCAATCCAATACTGATTTCTGATATTGGTAGTATAGGATTATGTCACCCTGTATCTAAACTCTCTCATATCATCACTGTGATAGCATCAGTCCATTCCAGACTCCAGTCCAGTGATCAGAACAACAGCTGTGCTAAGGTGCTAACAAAGTAGAAGGAGGAGCAGTGATGTCGGCCCTGTGGCAGCATGTTTAGTTAAAGTCTGAAAAAGACGTTGAAGCTGAAAGTAAAACTGGTCATGAACCAGTTTCCTGGTTTAAACCAGGAAATTTAAGACGACCAACCTCATCAGCATTTCTATTATATTTTTTCATTTATTCTATTCAATTGTAGAATGTTCTTATGTTTAAGTTTAAAAATATAAATTTCAGTTTTTATTAGATTTCTTGACGTTATTTTTCAGGCTCTTCTAATTTATTTTTTATTTATTCTATTCAACATATATTTAAGGTTAAAATTGATGTAACCCATTGGTTAATGAAAAATATATCCATTTTTCTCAGACCTACTTTTGCTGCCTATTGTTTTTACTTTGAGTAAAATCACTTCATCCAAAATAAGTTAAAGGTCACCTTTCATGGAAACTTCACTTTATAAAGGTAGTATAACAGTAGTGTGTGTCCCCTTAGCCTGTGAATGAGGCCCCAGGAGTGAAAAAAGTCTGTCACCTTCTTGCCCTGCTTGCTCTTCATAACCAATGTGTGCTGAAACAGACGATTTGAACATTTCTCATGGTTGTTGCTATTCCTTCACCTGGTGAAGTAGGTAGGATGAAATAACACAATATGAGTTATTTTCTCATTCCTGTCACTTTTTATCCATAATAACGATTTCAATTCGATTGACAGGGCAGACCTGAGTTAGCTGGTTGGCATGCTCAATCCACACATTTTTTAATGATAATGTTAAAATAAGCTCCTTAACTACACAGTTGTTTGAGTGTGTTGTTGGTTGTCTGTTGAGATGTCTAACACATCCTTTCTTCTCCTGCCTGTTCCAGGCATTTGGCCAGGCCTACTCCACCCAGCGTAAGGTTGCAGAAGATGGAGAAACCAACGAGGAGACACTGCTGCAAGAGTCGGCCACCAAGGAGGCCTACTACATGGGCCGCCTCCTGGAGCTCCAGGCGGCACTGAAGCACAGCCGCGCCACTGCCTCCAACGCTCAGGCGGACAACGAACACCTGAGCACCCTGCTGCAGGAGCTGAGGGAGGTACAGTACACACTTTCCATCATCCAAGAGCCAGCTGGAGGGTACCTTCATGTACAAGAGCCAACCTTCCTGTAGCAGGACATCTTAGTATGATGAAAGTCTTTCCAGCGTCATTCTCTTTCAACTATTGCTCCGTTTCCCTGAACTGTCTCAGCAGGGTAACGAGATGTTGGAGCTGCAGCGCAGCCGGATGAGAGAAGAGATCAGGGAGTACAAGTTCAGAGAGGCACGGCTGCTGCAGGACTACACCGAGCTGGAGGAGGAGAACATCTCCCTGCAGAAACTGGTGTCAACACTCAAACAGAACCAGGTGCAGAAGATCCACACACACTTTACAGCCCTGCAGCACATGTGCACATAATATCACACTCAAAACAGTCATTTGTTGGGTGGATTAAAAAAATGGAAAGAATTTTTACCTAATTATATTACGCTCTTTCAGCAAGAAAGAGTTTTAGTAGTTTGGAAGATCAATGTCACATTTAAAGGGACACTATATAATTTTTTAAGTATTTTATTACCTCAAATCAATGTCTTCATTCATAAATAGATCCTCGTTGGTGTAAAATAACATATGCCAACAATCTGACTTATCCTCCTGGGTGAAGAATCAGTTATGTGTCTTTACATAGAGCAGGTCGCTCATACGGAGGCTTCCATGTCTTTCCGGTCTATCAAAAACTACGAACTGCCAAGAGGGACATAAAACACTACCTGCTAATACCCATAGGACTAAATGCATTTCCGCGTTTTGAGATTCACTTTTCACAGAGAAGCAAGGTGGAGATGTCGGTTTTATTTACCCGGCACTGAACTAAAACCTGCACTGCACTTTTGGTCATAATACAAGACCATACTTATGTCGCGCTGAATCCTCATCACCAAAAATGTGTGAAAGGGCGATAAAATGACTGGAGCTCCGAGCCGGGGATCCGCGGTGAGTGGCTGCCCAGGAGTGCCCCATGCCTGTCCACGGCCGACCGGGCCCCGCCGGGAAGTCTTCTGGGATCCGCGGTGATAGTGGCCGCCCGGGAGTTGACCCATTCCGCTTACCATAGTTCCAACCATTTTGCAATGCATGCAAAATCAAATTTAACCACTAGATGGGAGAATTGCAGTAGTATAAATGTTCACATACAAACATGGCTGCACGGCTGATTCTCGTTTTCTTTATTTCTAAGAACTATAATTATAATCATTATATACACAAAATCTTTAATGGAAAGTCAAGGTGTAAAAAAAGAATATTTGTGCAAACAGGATTTGTGGTCAGCTTATGACACTTCAGCAGTTACCTGATGCTGCGGTAATGATGACAAAACAACAAAATATTCACATAAAGTTCTGAAATGTGTCATTACTTGATTCCAGTTCCCATCTGTATGTGAACCAAGGTAGTCCTGATCAATCCAAACTCCATTCAGAAAACATGCATTTTTAAAATTGTTTGCTTGTCTTCTTGCAGACTCATCTTACAAAGCATGAATTCAGACTTTCTATTAATCAACGTGATGATGTATTTATTTCAGCATCCATTTGATCTGTTTACTGCAATGAAATCACAAGCATCGGTTCCTAGTAGTGTCATCCTCCTTCAGTTAACCTGGCCATTGCTAACACGCTAATGAGCTGTGTTTCAGGAGAAAATTAGCATGATAGGTTGTCTGTGAGCTTTAAATACAAATGAGGAACATCCCATTAATCTGTGTGGCTCCACCATGGTCCAGGTGGAGTATGAAGGCCTGAAGCATGAGATCAAGGTCCTGGAGGAGGAGACAGAGCTGCTCAACAGCCAGCTGCAGGACGCACTGCGTTTGAAGGACATCTCAGATGCTCAGCTGGAGGAGGCACTGGAGTCTCTGAAAACTGAGCGGGAGCAGAAGAACCACCTGCGCAGAGAGCTGGTCCACCACCTCAGCATGTGTGACGTGGCCTACACCGGCAGCGCCCACCTGACATTCACCTCGGCTCCGCCCAGTGGCACCGCCACCCCTACTACTCTGCTCTCCCCAAACACAGAGGAGCCCAACAGGTGGATATACCATAAAGAAAATAATAATAGTGATCACAAGAGTAACCCTGTCTACTACAGGACAGTGGCGTCATCAGGCCTATTTTAGATATTATTTAAATCCTCTTAAGCCCCCCTAAATAATTTATTGTTGGTTTATTTATTTTTTTGACAAAAAGGTGCAGACAAATTCAATATATAGTGGCCAGAATATGAGTTTAAATAAAGAATCATATAACCTTGCATTACTCATAACGGAGATTTACTGTTGGTTTGAGTCTGTTGACAATGAGAAAAGACCTTTTGGAAACAGACTGTGTGTGTTTTGTTTTGTTTGTTTGTTGGTGTGCACTCATGTGAATGTAAATTCTCCTGGAAAGATGTGGTACTTGACTCTGATCTGGCAGGTGTAACGGCCACGTTCAGGCTGGGACTGGAGCGGGTACAGTAACAGGGTCGGCGTCTCGAGCTAACGGAGAGTGCAGAGGCCCGGGACGGAAAGCTGAGGGGACGGTGACATCTGACCTCTTCAACGAGATGAACCTGACAGAGATCCAGAAGCTCAAGCAGCAGCTGATGATGGTGAGTCTGCTCTCTGATTAGGCTTTTTGAGCATTTTGAGATATGCAAATGAGAGGTCACTGTTAAGACTCCAGCAGGTCCCTAGCTGGGGCCGAGGGGCCGACATGCTTCTCTAGAATGATTTCTAATTTATTTTCCATTTTGCTGGAGAAAGTTCTGGGACACATCAAAGCAGGGGAAACCATTTTCTTGTCTATGTTTAAATCTCAATGATTCACAACTCACAACATGAGCCTAATGCTGATCTTCTAACTCCCTCATTACATTCCTGTAAATGTCTATCATGGAATGTTCAAATGATGCAGAAACATGTGTCTGATTTTCTTCTGGGTTTACAATCCAGCAGGTGAATGGTCTTTAAATGCCAAGGCTTTTGAATAATTTACTGTAAACCATGGTGAGATGCAGAACCCAGCTGTGTGAAACGCTGTCTCTCTATCTCCAGACCTCCTATCACAGTCACACTTACTTTCTTTCTTGTTTCCTTTCCTAACTCTATTCCTTGATGCACTCCTGAGCTCTCAGAGCCTGTTCTTTAGAGCATCAGGTCATGCTCAGATCACCACAGAGCTGGATCCTATGTATTCAGTCATGTGGCTGTGCTTCAGGTGTAATCCATCCATCCCTGCTTCCTGCTGATAGACTGCAGGGAGGGTTTATTTATATCTCAGCTGACACACTACACTATCGACCATTCTCCAGTAGACCACTGGGTTTTCATCTCTTGTGCTGCTTTCTTTCAGTCCAGGCTGCTTTTTTAAAATGTTCATGAATCCTTGAATGAGAAAAAAAACACATCTAAGGTCTGAGACAGCGTCTGGCCTTGAAGGTGTGTCTGTTGTTTGTGGATTTGTTTTTTTTACTTCAAATCCTTGTTATTCTGTCATGAACTGAGTGTTGGATCAGTATAATTTCTGACTTGTGTACTGTATGTGTGCATGTAATTGTGTGAAGGTGCATATTATGGATTGCAAACAAAACCCATGGTAAATGGACTGCGGCTAAATACTCATTACAACCAAGAACACATCAGCATGTGGACTGGAGGAGCTGGGGATCGACCCTCTGACCTTCTGATCAGTGGACGACCTACATACTAATCCTGCAAACACTACTACCACTCCTCATACCTGTATATGAAAATAGAAATGCACCCTACACAGGCTTCTTATACATTATGGCATATTAAAAGTAACTCACGCTTATCTTTACCTCTTCAAAACAATTTGTGTTTGCATATTTTTAATTAAAAACATGATCAATGCTTAAATGAGCATTAGCATATAAGGATATGATTTCATTTGTGTATGAAAAAGTCAAGTCAGTTTTATTAGTATAGCCCAATTTCACAAATTACAAATTTGTCTCAGAGGACTTATTAATCTGTAGGGTATATGACTCCCTCTGTTTCATAGAATAACCCTCTTATCAACTGAGGAAAAACTGCCCAAAACAACCTTTTCACAGGGAAGTAACAACAGTACATAGACACTCTGTATGACAACAGTGATGCATGTGAAGTTGTATGGAGAGAAAATGTCCAGGAGGACAAAGAGCAGCATCTATCATCTATCATCTATCATCCATCCATCCATCCATCCATCCATCCAGGATGGCAACACAGCCTCATCTCCACCATGTTATTGTTACCTTAAAATGAGCTCTTTATTTTAACACAGAGAGCAACATAGAGCTCATATCCATGGATTTGGCTGCTATATGTCTACAGTAGCCCAGAAGAGACAAACCAAACACTTTTCCCTGTTTTTCCTGGGTTGGAGTCAGTCGCGTGATTCGCTCCATCACTTCATCGCTCCATCTGTACACTCAGCTGCTGGTAACCGGGATGCAGGAAACTGAGGAACTGCAGCATTTATTTCTGCACAAACTGAGGTTCCATTGAACATTTACTTGATATTCTTAGAGAAAAGGTAACTGTGTCTTCTGCTTCACCAGCTCACCACTCACCTGCTGTGTTCACAAGTCAATTTTATGTCTCACAAATTAAGAATTATCCTTAGAGGGTTTTAAAATATGTGCAGGATAGTACTCCCTCTGTCCTTTACAAGCACACACACACACACACACACACACACACACTCTACACACACTATTCTCTACATGACTTACACTATTCTTACAGTGCTACATACCTAATGAGTTGCAGCAGTTTGGGAGATTCCAGTGAATATATGAACTGCTCACTTCAGCAGATACTTGATCCAGACCCAGTCCCAGGTCCAGATTTCTCCTTTGTGTTATTGATGAATTGAGTTAGGCTGCCCCCTCTTAGTCCTTGAATCAACTAATCTGTTGTTTTTGTCGTTGTCCACTTAGATGTTTTTAGTTGATTTTTATATGAATTAAATCAACTAATCAATTTGTTGATTTAATTGTTTGACTGACTCAATTGTTTGTTTGACTCAAGTTTTCTTTGGTCAAGGATAGTCCTAGAATTGAGGATAGTCAGTGACAGTCAGTGCAAATGTCCTGATATCTGAACCCTTCCTTTGCTAAAACTACCTTTCAGAGGATTCACATTACAGTGCAAAAGCTGCAAAATGATCAATGGTCCCAATCTAAATGTTCTATGTTAAATGGTATGAGCCTGTGGAAATGGTTTGCTGTGCTTCTCTCTGATCTTACTGCTGCCCCTTTCAGATTGAACGTGAGAAATTATCACTGATGACCAGTCTGCAGGAGTCCCAGACTCAGCTCCAACACACCCAGGGTGCCCTGAACGAGCAGCATGAGAAAACCCGCCGCCTCAGCCAGAAAGTCAATGCCCTGCGCCGCCTGCATCGAAGGATTCGATGTAACCAGGAAGCCCATGGCAGCGCCACCTCTCAGCTCAACCCTGAGGCCCTGATGGAGCTGGACGGAGATGAGGAGGAGGCTGAAGAGGAAGAAGGAACAGAGGAAGATGAGACAATGAATAAAAGTCAGGTATTTTCATACCAGACACCAGGTCTGGAGATCCTGCAATGCAAGTACCGTGTGGCTGTGACAGAGGTGGTGGAGCTCAAGGCGGAGGTGAAAGCCCTCCGTGACAGACTGGCTCAGTGTGTAGAGGGAGCAGTGGTGGAGAAGCCCAGGTGTAGTACTCAGCTCCAGAAGCTGGAGAGGCAGGTGGCCTCACTGGAGAAGAGCTGTAATGAGGGACAGGAGAAGGTAACATGTCATCCTGACTGAGTTTCTGTGAATAGAGTGATACATAGCTGCAGAGGTAAAGGATTCCTCTCCTCTCTTTTCTCAGATTTCCAGCCTGGAGGTGGAGTTGCAGGCAGCTCAGTCAGCAGCCAGTGAGAGCCAGAGCGTGTTGAACTCAGCTCAGGAGGAGTTAGTGACGCTGAGCGAAGAACTGGCCCAACTCTACCATCACGTCTGTCTGTGCAATAATGAGACGCCTAACCGCGTCATGCTGGACTACTACAGGTCCGTTGACAAGATCACCGTTATGGGAATTAAGGCCTAATTTGTGTTTTATATTATGTTTATTTCCTGCTCTTCCAATTATTATTATTCATTGCACACTAATTATTTAGCACAGCCTTAGGGTGTTGTTACTGCATGTGACCTTTTCATTATTGTCATTACATTCCATAATAAGAGCTCCTGGCCCTCAAGTCTGATACAGTTTTCATAACTAAGATTTTTTTTTTGCCATAGATTCTGAGATATCTTTCTGAAATGGGAGACTGACTTTAAACGTCCAGTTTGTAGCATTTAGTGGTATCAACTGGACGAAAAGCAGTGTAGTATTAACAACTATGTATCCATTAACTTAGAGTGAGCCCATCCACGCTTGGAAAAAGAGGACTGACCAGAGGAGGATCAACCTCACCATTACATGACAGAAAATCCCACAGGGCTGGTTCATTCTTCCCTAATCATGACAAAATATGTATTGTTTCTCCAGGATGTGAATTGAATTTAGTGTCCGCTGTGTGAACTCGCATTATCTGGAGCATATGGTACCCTCAGGCCCCTGAAAGGTCTGACAGCCAAGAAATACCAATGATGTCCCATTGTTGGTCTGAATCTGGACATAGTCATATCCTTGGTTTAGAACCGATCTGCCTTCCAGGATAAACATTTTTAAGGCACAGTGGTTTATTAAATGGACCATCCTTCGTTTCAGATGCCAATGAATAAAAGGTAAGAAAATCAAATTCACTCTGTTTTTCTTCTAGACAAGGCAGAGGGCTCCGGGGCCTCAGTGCCAGTCTTAAAGCCATGTCTTCTGACAACAGCAAAGTCCTCCTCACACCACGCCTCGCAAGGCGGCTGGCAGCTGTTGCCTCGGCAACCTTAACTCCTGGGGAGTCACGGAGCCCCTCACAGTCTCCATCCAAGGAGCCCTTATCTGCAGAGGGAGGGAGAGAGGACAAGGAGGGGGACAAGGAGGGCCTCCAGGTGCCATCTGAGCAGAGCCTGCCGCCCTGCACTCCTCCGACCCGCTCACCTAGCATCAGTGCCTCTTCATCATCATCGTCCTCATCATCACCTGCTCTGGAGCCAGCTGGTGAGCTGCGCAGAGAGCCCATGAACATCTACAACCTAAATGCCATCATCAGAGACCAGGTAGAACTGTTTTCTCATGATAGTGTCAGTGGAATTCCCTTTATCTTTTTGAATGCTCCTATCTGTACTTCCTTGCATCCTGTTATCTCCTCTTGTCATCACCTCTTGTTCATCCCCTCCCCCAGGTGAAGCACCTCCAGCGGGCAGTGGACCGGTCTCTGCAGCTGTCCAGACAGAGAGCTGCAGCCAGGGAACTGGCCCCTCTGCTGGACAAGGACAAGGAGAGCTGCATGGAGGAGATCCTGAAGCTCAAGTCTCTGCTCAGCACCAAGAGAGAGCAGATAGCCACCCTTCGACTGGTACTCAGGGCTAACAAACAGGTGACATTTCTAATGTGCACATATTATGAACGTAGCTGAACAACATAGAATAATTTTATTAGACAGCAGTATTGCAATAATATCCATGCATCCATTCATCCATTGGCACTGTGAACTGAAACATATTATTGAAGTGCCCTCTAGGGTGTTCTACCAGTGGAGAAAACATGAGGCAGTAGTGTCCCACAGGCCAGAAAAACTTATTTTCACTTAGTGACTTATTTCATGCCGGTGCATGACAAGTCAAGTAAGTTTGCACAAATGCAAAGACTGATTATGTGGTAAAAAAACAGAGACAAAAACTGTGCAATGTGGCAGAAAAGGGCAATGTGCAGAAATCTGCAATTAGGCTGGTGAATTGGGGTTGACCACAGGCTTTGTTGATGAGGCCAGCTGCAGTGGGAAAGAAACTGTTCTTGTGGTGTGAGGTTCTGGTCCTGCTGGATCAGTCTCCTGACAGAGGGGAGGGACTGAAACACATTCAAACAAAGTGTGATGTATGTGTTTTATAGCAATGGATTTACACAGTGTCAGTTACAGGAATTAGTGACCTGTTTGTGCATGTGGGTGTGCTCTCACAGACAGCAGAGGGCGCTCTGGCCAACCTGAAGAGCAAATATGAGGCAGAGAAGTCCATGGTGACCGACACCATGATGAAGCTGAGGAATGAGCTGAAGGCCCTGAAGGAGGATGCTGCTACCTTCTCCTCTCTGCGGGCCATGTTTGCCACCAGGTCAGAAACAAATCATCTACTTTACATATTTTCCTTTGTTATGTACTTGTATTGTGATATTTTTCTACTTATTCTACTGATGTCACTGGTTCTTATCTTCTATATAAGCCCTTTACTGTAATCTCATCAGAAGCAATTCAAGTCTACAACTCAATATTTCATACAGATAACAATGACTCTGCTGTGGTTCAATGAGTGTGCAATGGTCCTACTTGTTAAAAGGATTTTTTGAGGGGAGGTTTTCCTTCCTTAATGTGAGCGTTTTGCAACCTGTACAATTTATTAAGCTCCCAGAGGAAAATTTGTGATATTGAACTACACAGATAAAACTGACTTGGGAAACATGTTGCATGCAGTGATGAAGCCACAGAACAGCTTTCCTTAGCTGTATGCTAGCATTTCTATCGCCCCCACACGTCTCTCAATATGGCGACAACTCAACGGCAAGTAGCCAACGGTGCTGACAGCAATGGCAGTGAAACCAATGGCAAACAATGTTAGCCCTATGCCATGCTTCAGCTGTAACCACCGTACGAGAGCAGTGTCAGAGTTATTGCTCTCTTTCAGATTTTTTTTGAAACACGTTTGGTTCTGTTTTTTGTGAGGTGAAATTATAATTTTTTAATGTAATATTTCAAACTTTATGGCCTCTTTTTTCTCCTTGCTGGTGGTCATATCCACGTTTGAATCAGACCCTTTTAACCCTGCACAACCTTCTGAAACCTTGCCTTCTTCAGGTGTGACGAGTATGTTACTCAACTGGATGAGATGCAGAGGCAGCTGGCTGCAGCCGAAGATGAGAAGAAGACACTGAACTCGCTCCTGCGGATGGCCATCCAGCAGAAACTGGCCCTCACCCAGCGCCTGGAGGATTTGGCTTTCGATCAAGAGCAGACCCATCGTACCCGTGGGGGCAGACTGCACCGCATGAAGACCAGCACCCCCAAAGTAAGTCCCCCAGCCTTGGCTTCGGCCTCCAATCTAGCCCAAGGCTCCACTTCTCCTCTGGCCCCCGCCAGCCTCCCCCTTTCTGGCCTTCCTAGTCCTACGTCAGTTCTTCCTGATAACCCTGCTGAGTCACTTAGCCCATCTGTGATCAGCGCAGCTCTGGCCTCAGTTCTCACCTCTCCTACGTCACACATAACTCGCAGCCCATCATCCCAAGAGGTTTCCTCAGTGGCTGGGCCGCTGGCCTCAGAGAGCCCCCCGTGTCTGGAGGCCCCTTCCTCTCCCTCGGCTCGGACCCCACCCTCCACCCCTGTGAAGCTGGCTCACTCCCAGTGGACGCTGGGGGTGCGAACGTTTGTGGTTGACTCCCACAGTTTCAGTGTCAACATCAACCCCGCTCTGTCCCGTAGCTCAGGCCTCTCCAGGCACCACACCCCAGACCCTCATACCTCTCCCTCATCCACCACCACCAGGCCCGTCCAACCAGGATCTGCCCCCTCCTCCCCCTACAGGTCTCCTCTTCTGGGGCTCAGGCGCTCCACATGGAGCCCCTCACCCCGAACTCGCCCCTTGTCTAGCCTAACACGCTCTTCTGTCCTCTATTCTCCTTCCTCATCCTCCCCTTACTCCTCCTCCCACTCCCCCCACAGCTATTCCTCTGCCTATAGCTCCCCTTCCTCTTTCACCCCCTCCAGCTCCTACCTCGCCTCTGGCACCTCCGCCTCCTATAGCCACTCCACCAACTACACTCCCCTCTACCCCAGATATTACAGTTCTTACCGACCCCGGCATTGACCTTTACTAGAAACCCTTTTCTATAAGCCTTTTCGAGGCTTTTCCACCAAGCTACTGCAACTCCCAGCGTCCTTCTCTTTTTGTCACCTGAGAGAGTGGGGGCTCACAGAGAGGAGGACAAAGTGGTTTCCTGTTTTCCTGTGCCTAAGCTTTGGCCAGTGGGTCCTGAATGTTCAGTGACTTTGCTCAGGGATTTGACAAAAGGAGCACAAGCGGCCCCACCTTCCTTCTATTCTGAGACTGCTGATTGGTCCACAGGAGGACGTTAATAGAGACTTTTTAAATGAGAGCTTTTAGCATTTAGGTTCTTCAGGTTGAGACACGCATGAAGTGATTAAAACACGGAGACATTCAGACTGGACATTTGGTGGACTCTTTCATAGGTTCAAGTGAGCATCATGACACATTAATACCATCCTGTATATTCAATATAATATCCACTCTGTAGAAAGTCTGTATACACGAACACTGTAAGCCATGTGTCTTTCAGTACAAGCACTCTTCTTTGCTGATGATGTACTTGGATGCCAAAGGGTTCAGTATGATTCAAACAAGTTAGTTTGCAAGTGCAAAAGTCTTTGCATGGGTTTCAGATGGCAACACTCTGTTGTCCTAGAGAGAGGATTTGTCCTCAAACGCATCTGTGGTATTCCCCCGGTGGCAGTATTATCTGTGTGAAGGACTAATAAGTGAGCCTGCAATTTCCCATGCCTATGCACGCCTGGTGAATTGCAGACATACTTGAATTGTTGATTTAGAAGAGAAAATGATTGGATGCAGCCACCATTAGATCACGAGGGAACGGTGTGTGTCTGGCCTTCTAACACAACTAACTTAGTCTGAAGCATACTGACTCCACCAGTGTTTCAGCTTTGATCTCGCTCGACAACAGTTGTGAACTAGTCATTGGTACACACAGTGTATTTTACTGTCATGGTGGGCACTGGATTTTTCTTCTTTTCTTTTGTCCAGGCTTATTGCCGTCATCAGCTCAACCTTGGCACCACCCAGTGGTTTGCTCATATATAGCCATGTACTCAGAAATGCATGTTCACGTTTGGATGCTCTTATAAGTCGACTTCCTCTCCCTTCCATATGAAAAATTAATCTGACGGAAGGCTGTGAAATGGAATATTTTATGAGGATGAAGAGCAGTCAAACATGACTAAATATCATGATCTAGTCATTGTACAAGGAATCAGTGTGACCTTGTGTTGGCTGTGTGAAGAGTCTTAAAGGTCTGAAGCTCCTTCATTTCTTATCTTATTTGACTTGCTGTCAAATAAAAACTGCTAAAATAGCTATTGGATTTAAAATCTTCAATGACCCTCAATTAAGAGGCAACCCAGATTCCTCCAACATATTACCCATTAGTTAAGCAGCTCAGTCCCCACCAGGCCTATTTTTTGAAGGCGATCACTACAGAGGGACACTAATAGTGTTGGATTAAGATTATAACATTGTATGGTTATACTGTGTATATTTTTTTCTCAAAACACAATTTTCTGAGCTACTGAAATTAAGGAATTTACTCAACAAATGTGAAGACAATTCTCCCATATGACATAGGCTCAATCCCAAACCGCCCTTAAACTCCCCCTCCACCTCCGTTAGCTCGTTCTCTTGACGGCTCCTCCATATTAACTCTTTGAGTGCCACTGATGTATTTTAACATAATTTAAAATCCAACGCTTGAGTGCCATCGACATAATAATCATACGTTAAAGTGGTTTTTGAGTAATATTATGTAATGCCACAGAGATCCAAGCAGGAAGTGGACATGATCGTGATTAGAGAGTAAAATGGACAGAATCTGGACAAAAAGTGGTGATTTTGGTGAAAGTGTCCTCTACTCTACCTCTGATAAAACAAGAATGGAACAAGATAAAAACAAACATTTTTTTCATGATGAAACAGAGAGTCTCTTCTTTCATTTGAACTGTTCAGTGATTTCAGAGATATGGTACAAAATATTCTGTGGGTCTAGAAATATGACTCAAAATGGACAAATACACTAGCAAAAGGTTTTTTTTTTTTTAAAAAAAAGGCTGGCACTCAATGAGTTAAGGGCTGTTCCAAATCATGCAGGGTGGAGGGCAAGTGGACCGTTCAGTCCTTAAATAGTGAGTCTGCATCAATGCACACTTGCATCGGCTTTAGCAGGAAGTGAGATGGCAAAGTGGCGGTGGAAACACAGTTCCTCATGTCCATCACACCTTTGTCACACCGACAGAAAATAAAACAAAAGGCATGCTTCGGAAGATAAAAAGACAAAACTATCAAATCTTCCTCGATGCTGATGTTTGGTTTGATTTTTCTCAAAATGTGAGAACAATCAAACACTTTGTTTGATTGGAAATGTCACATGATCCTGGGGCTGAAAGACTTGTGGAATCACTTAAAATGATTTGAGTTGTCTGAGCCATACCTGCTCATCTTATTTATACCCTCCCCCTTCAGTTAAAGTGCCCTCCACATCTGGAGTGAGACTTCAGTTGGAGTGACATTTTCTATCTACACACTGACAGGAAGAGGAAGTGATTCAACACTATCCTGACTCTCTGTATAAAATGTAGCACCCTCTTGTGGTCATGTGCAGAGGTTCAGCCAGTGGGCTCCAGTGAACGTACTCAGATCAGTTTATGTTGTTCAGTGTTCTTCACACACTGCACCAAACTCAGGGAACGTGACGCTCACAACCAAAAATGACCATTACCATCAACCATCATCATATTGTTTTGACTCCCAAATAAGTTCATTTCTAGTCACGTTAAAGGGATTCTGAGAGATATGCTTGTTTTACATCTGACCAAGCCACATGGGAAGATTGACATCATGTGTGTCCAGTACAGAAGTAGCTCTGGATCCAGATCCAAGCACTTAATAACTGCTTTTCATTTGTTGAATCACAGTTAACATTTGAATTGATGGATGCAGGTACCAGTAATGGTGGCTTGCAGCCATTTTTCCACCAGTATGTTGACACTTTTTATTCTTTCTGCCAATTGGAAGATATTGTTGCTGTCAAAAATCCCTGATCTCTTTGGGAATTAGACCTGGAAACTTCTATGATGTTTTTTCCCACTCTGCTGCCTAAACGTCAAACTCTGGATTCACAGTTGATGTTGATCTTCCTGTTTGACCTGAGCTGACAGCAAACTCCTTTTAAAACATTTTTGATGTACTTTCAACTGTTGGCAAACATCATATATGAGCTATATGAGTACATGAAACCATATTCCCTGTGTCTGTGTGCCTTACAAACCATTATACAGCACTAACACAGTGTAGCCTAATAACAAATCCCTGTCTGGAAACAATGTGTGTCGTTTATTTTCCATCCCACCTGCTCCCCAGGCTAAAATGCTGTTTTTTTATGTGAACTTGTGTTGAGCTTGGATTGTTTTTAGTTAGATAATGACTCAGCAAAGTCAGAAATTACTTGTAACTGTCAGTAGATATTCTTTGTCAGGGTGCTGTTCAGAAACTTTGCAAATACTTCCAAAGTCCCCTTCCACTGTTTTGAAATGTTTCCTCCATGTATCTTTGCAAGCGTTAACTCTCACATTAATTCAGACCATCACAGTTGACTGTTGACTCTTGTCTAACACTGTAAATGGACACACCCTCTTGCCTATACATGTTTTTTTATATGCAACATGGGGCAAAAACTCATTTGACAGGCACCTTTATTTTGCAGATTTCCGACTCTTTTGAAAGTGGTATTTGCCACAATAAGCCCACATCTTGCCTTTATTTTGTTTCTACCTCAAACCACTGAAGCTCTGCGTCTGATTAGCAAATGTCATGTGGGAGGAGGCGTCTTCTTTACATTTCTGTGTTTGACTGGATGCTTGTTCACATCCTTTCCTGAGCTTTACTGCACTCATGCTGAGCCTTTTCTTTGAAATCTGACTTCAATGAATAACTTCTGGGACCACACCAGTGTTTCCTTGTTGAAACAATTTTCCACAAATAACTTTACTGTTGACCATTTTGCTGAATGCTTTTAGTTGTCCCTTTGTTTCAGATGAAAATGTATATGCACTTAAGTGTAGTTAAGTGTACTGCATAGCCATCTGCCATCCACAGTTTTCAGTGGCTTATTCATTTTGTTCACAAAAAAACTGCTGATAGGAACTGCTGAGCATCGTGCTCTGTGCTGCCACTAGTGGCTGGAAGTCTTTTAACTCGGTGGTTCCCAAACTTTTTTTTTTTTTTTTTTTTTCAAAAAATCAAGGAAACGAACAATGCAGTCCTAACTAATGATGAAACATGCTGATAAAATTAGATTAACCATCTTTTCTGAATCTGTCCAAGCTTCTCCTGTAATTCAGCAAACAGATAATCCACCAAAGAGCATCGCTTAAGAATTAATTTGTAACGTGAAGTGGACGAAAAGCATAAGTGAATGCCTCATGTCCCTTTCCACTCCATACACAGAAAACATTGTGTCCTCCCCCGTCGTGCGTTTGGGAACTTCGGCCTGAGTCTGTGCTCACATTGTTCCTCTGCAGGTGTGCTTTCTCTGGTGACAAATGTTGAAGTGGGCCTGGGTGCCCACACATGATTTAAAAGCTAATTTAGTACAGTATTGGTTGAGGGTGTGGTGTTTTAGTTTAAATATTCTCTCCATTTCAGATGTCATGAGCTGCTCAGTGACTGAAGCATTCTATCTAACATGTTCCAGAGAGAGTGATGCACAGCATCATTTTTGCTTTGTAGTCATGCAGAACACGCCAAGATTTTAACACAGCAGTGGTGTGAAGAGTATTGGTCGCTTGGGAACTCCACAGAGATTCTGAAAAATGGTCAGCAGTAATGTTGAGTATGATGGTCCATTATGGATCCAGCACAGCCATGTTGGAATCTGCTGTCTTTGTGTTAGCTATTCAGAAATTTTCTCCTCAAATGGACATTGAAGATTTTATGAATTGAGACAAAGGTGAGGTGAGTGGACTCAACTAGAAGGACTAATATCATGTTGTGGTGGTGTAAGCTCTATTTGGTTTGAAGTAAAGGAAGGAAACCAGTGTGATCCCCTCTCTGTGACACTCCCTGTTCTCTCCCAGCATACAAACATATGATAGATTTTCATTCAAGTGGTGAAAATTTAACCAATGACACACAACCTGTCAAATGTTGTTATCTGCCCCATGCTACACCTGCTGGAATAGTAGCTTTGCTGTTTCATCTCTGTCCTGCTTCAGAGTAATCAGAGGGAGATATTTCCTACAGCAGACAGCGTTTCCAGGCTGGAGTGAATGATACAGCTCTGTAATGTCAAATAAATGTAAAGTGGGGATGGAGAGTTCAGTCTGATATTGACATACTTTTCTCACAATCTTTCACAGGTGACAGTATTAATTTCACAGCGTTTTGTCATTGTTTTACCAAAAATCCCATTATTTCTGTGAGGCAACATTACCACCTATAGGACTGACTTTATCACAGTCAAATGGAAGGAGTTTCGCCATACAGACATTTCATAGATCAACAGAGCAAACTGGTGACTGACATGTTAGATTTTTTTAAAAGGCAGCTCAATTTAATCAGTTATCAGGAAAAATGTTGGCATTGTAAGTTCTTTTTACACTAGGTCAGAGCAAGTGATGTATTATATTCTGCGACTGTTGCAGGTGTAGTTATATGACGAAATGATGGGTATAATAATGAGCATAACAAGAGGGAATCCACCAGGGCTGGGTGGGAGGACTTTCATCCAGGAGGCAGCTGTCCCATGTGAGAGCAAAAGTAAACTGATAATGACATTATTTTTACTGTGTGTTTAAAAATATATAATTGATCATCTCCATCAGCACTTCAGATCATCTCATCAATGACTGTCTGATCAGTGATGTCAGGTGACAGCCAGCCAATCAGAGTTGGATTCTTAGACGAGAGTCTTCATGATGTTGACTGGTCTGCAGTCAGCTGACACCATTTAACCAGAGCTGGAGTTTACTTCTTCATTTAGTTTAATCCTCAGCTCTGTGGACTCTTGATCACTGAGAAATAGTAGCTTTAGCATGTTAGCAGTTACAATCAGTCTAGTGTGCTGCTCTAGCATTAGCTTAGCTCGTAGCTGCTAGCTCAAACTGGAAGTATTTCCCTGATATTTTAATTCAGTTTTACACAAGGAGCAGATTATGTTTTATGTGTCCACTGAGCCATCTGGGAGTTTTTCAAAATAAAACAAACCAATTCAGAAGTGTATTGCTGTTGTTCTTCTAAGGGAGTGTTGAAAAAGCACCATGAGATTAACGCAACTAAAAAAACATTAACTTGTTTTACTTTGACTTTAATCTAATTGTGATTAAAGCACTAAAACTGACGGCCTTACTAGTTACATAATATAGTTACCCTGGGCAGCTGTTATGTATTTATTTATAGTGGTAGTTATTATTATTATTTGAACACAAATCATTATCTTTTATTCTAACCTCAACTAAGTACTGAACTGAGAAAGCCTCTTGGATGAGTTTTTTTTATATTTTAGCATTACAGACATTACAGATACAAGCATTGTACATGGAACATGTTTCACATTTCTATTAAAAGGTTACAAAAGAAACTAACCCACTGTAAACTTTAGCTTTAGCCTCAATATCACACTGGAATAGGAAACTCTAGGATGCTTTTTATACTTGCTACATGAAAATGCAGTCTTTGAAAATAAAATAAAACTTGGTAAGGTTTAGGTAGTTTGGGTAAACCAAGTAATTACACTTGGTTCATAGTTAAATACACAACATAGGTTAAGTGGTTTGTGTAACTTAAATGTTGACTTAAAATAAGTTTCTCCTGGGTGAAAGTCCTTGTTTTTGACCCTCCTCTCAAAGAAGGATCATAGTTTGACTGAACAAACTGCAACTGGATGACTTGGGAATGAGGATGAGCTGCTTGACTGAAGGAGAATGAACCAATATGGGCTTGTGCGCAGAACTAACTGACTGTAGTTTTCTCTTTGTTTAGCAGGTAAAATGGCTTTAAAAATCAAATCAATTCCAAGAAATGTCTGTCTAGCTAAATCTCTATATCACCTTACAACACCGACCATATGAGCCAGCACTATGGCCTCACAGAGGCATTAGTATCAGCTAGTCTGAGCTAACGCTCTGCTCTTCAAACATCCAGACTGTTAAATATCATCCCTCTAAAGGTTTGAAAAGCTTCAACTATATAGAGTTATATTAACATATACTGTAAATCTCTATTTGTTAATAATGCGTGTGTCATATTTTTGATTGATCATTATTATCACACATTATTTTACACAAATAATATTTCCTCCCATTATATCCATTTGTAGTCAAATTTTTTACAGTATGCTTACCAATATCAATATAGCCATTCAACAGAGATAACTCTCAAAAATCTGACTTCTCATCAAAATGCTCAACCCAGCTTTAAAGAGTCACTTCAGTATTTTTCTACCTTAACTTTTAATGAGTAGAGGCAGTGGAGTTGACTTATGTCAGATACAAACCTTTCATTACAACATGGGACTTATTTCCCATGTTCTTGTGTCTCAGTGATGAAAGAGAGCGGTACTGTTTTTAAACTGGTCCAATATTGAGGGTGATGCTGGAGCCACCAAAAAGGCTCTAATGTTATTGCTCAGACAATCCTTCAATATCAGTGTACACCCAATAAAAGTGGACTTATGGCTTTTTTCCCCTACACTGACAGGCTTCGATTGTGTGAGGTGTCAACATTATAGACAGGAGTCTGCGGAGAAATGAAACTCATTCAAGCTGAAGTCTTGTTCGATGGAGGGGGAGGCATTATCCACGTTGTAGAAATCAGCAAAATATTCAGCCATGACACTTCTCTCTGCTCTCACTCCACCATCAGGTCATGTGACTCAAGAACAAACAGACTTGATTAAGAAGACTTTTTATTATTTCTCTGTGAGGTTTTTTTTACATAATGGTGTCAGACGTAAACAAAAAACAAAAAACAAGTGCAATAGCCTGATAGGATTAGAGAGTACTCACTCATGCATGAGCGCAGGAGATTTATTTACCCCATAACTGGCATAGAATGGAAGTGAACAGGAAATGAATGTTTGCCAGTGTTAATTATACTTTCTGGGATAATTTCAAAAATTGTCAGATGCTTTCAGAAATCAGGGCTGCATTTAACCCAATCTTAGGCTTAGAAGAATACATAAAAACAGAAAAAATAGGGCTCCAGGTTGAGAAATACTGAAGTTATCCTTCAACTTTACTATTGTGTGGGTAAGGAACCTTTATTTAGTGACATGATTATGGCAGAAATATCTCCAGTGTGTCTCTGTGCTGTGTGCCTGTCTAACAGTTTGAGTTGTTTGCAGATCGTCAGTAGCCTTCTGCCTCAGTGCCGATCCTCTCAGCCTCCACACAGCTGAGGTTCAGCTCCTTCCTTTCACAGGTAAACATTTCTGACATCTGGTGCTATCATCAGGGAACTTTCAATCCATGGATCTTTCAAATATTTTTATATGTAAGAGCAGAAAAAAACCTGCATCAAGTGTGTTCGTGTCCTGTACACCACGTTACAATCAGCTGTTTGTTTGTGTCACATGATCACAGTGTCTGGTGTTATTTTTAATGTACACATATTAGTTCTAAGCCCAACCATGTACTTCTCTCCTGAACCTAACTGTAGCATTTTTGTTACCTAATCCTAAAGTGATAACTAAGCACCTGCTAAGGGCCCCCTGACCTCTTTGGGGCCCCAAGAGCACCGGAAAAGGGGAGAATAAGGAGAAGGATTCTTGATTCAGGGGTGCGTTTCCCAAATAACAACGGAAGTTAGCATGAAGCCAAAGTAGTACGTAGTACTTCCGGAAGAACTTCCCCTTTCCAACCGTTTCCCAAAAATCTCCAACTAGCGTCGTACTATGTAAGTTGGAACAATGTTAGTTTGAACTTGCAACGTCCAAACAACATAATTTCCAGATGTTTCAGAAGCGTTCGTTGAGTACTCGGATGCATTCGTTGCTGAAAGCGTGTTAACTACAGTAACGTAGCTTCATTTCCATTAAGCCAGTGTGACATCTTTAGCAACTTTGGGAAATATTCATCAACATGATCAAGTTCCCTACTCATTGAAGGCAAGAACTGAATGGAGTTTGTTTCATATAATTGTAATAAATTGAAGATATAAAGTATATACATCTAGCCTACATATACCTACAGCTCATGCACCACTCTGTGGTGGGATAAGACAGTGGTTAGAGTGTTAGCACTGTAGTGTGTCAGCATGGTATTTGGTCAGGTGTGGGTTCACATCCTCCTGAGGGTGATAAAATATTTTACTTTGCTGGCAGATAAGATATAGCTTAGTAAAATTTCTGACATTGTAATCGATTGCCGAGTTGTGTTTTTGCAATATTTGTGAAGATTTAACATCAGTTGTTCATCAGTTGTTGGTCACTACCTTATTCAGTTGGACTGCTTTAATCATGACTTATTTTCAATTCTAAATCTTATGTGTAACTTCATGTTACTCACTGTCATTTGCAACTGCACTGTAACTGACAGACTTATATTTATGTTTTTCTTTTTATCTCATAGTTTATCAAAAATTACACCTCGTATTACTATCTATTATCATATTTTATCATAATCTGCACCTTGCATTCCTCTTATGTATCTATTACGGTATACAGTTTGGTACTCTATCTCTTATTTTATTTTTTATTTTCCTGAACCCTGCATGTCCTGTGTGTTTCCATCTTTGAAGCTGTTGGAATTGTGAATTTCTATCTATCTATCTATCTATCTATCTAATACAATTATTTAATAGTAGGCCATTTACGTTGTAATTTGAAACATCTAGGGCTACACAAACATTTGTTATTAAAACATAACGTCTGACTTTTCACCTCAACTGTGAGGTGAAAGTTAAAGTGACATCCTTCATTCATGCTGTATGTCATTTGACATTTCAAGCCCCAAAAGAAGAAGAGGACATGACGTCACCTGAACGAACATTCAACGACAGCTCCATGCTATTCCTTTCAATGACACAACTTTCCGATGCAACTTCCGATGCACTGTGCTAACTAAGCTCTTGGGAAACACTTCCGTCGTTCAACGATGCATCGGACTATGTTAGTTGTAAACATCGTTTCAACGATGCTGTCGGGAAACACTTGCGTTGTAGATCCATCGTTCGAACTTAGGAAGTAGCTAACAAAGTTAGCAACGAACCTTTTGGGAAACGCACTCCTGATTCAGAGAGACCTCTAATATAAACAATACTCAATACTCACCAAATAATAAGACACTCAGTGATAAACTTACAGTCACACATTTTTTATTGAAAATGTATTGGTAACACTAAATTAAGTATACTCAGCAACAAAAGAAACACAAGTTTTTAAGAGGCCCCAAACTGAAATGAAAGGTGTTAAACATGAGTAAGCATTTAGTCAAAAAAGAATACTGTCTAGAGATCAAATTTATTCAAAAAAAGGCGTATTTTAGTTAACGGTGGATCAAAGTATGGCCTGCGTGCCTGTAGGTCTGCTCACTGTTTGAGCACTGATACGGGGTTAATACGGGCATTTTCACATTGCTGCTGAGACAAATGACAACAACTAGAATTCACTTCATAAAACTTTGAAACACTGTTTCTTTTGTTGTTGAGTACACATAGGGCAGACCAGTAATATTTCTTTTCATTGGGCCCAAAGTCCTGAGTGTATATACAGTATGTCTAGCAGTCCGGTCAGTAGCTGGATCACTGTAACAATGACAGATGGGCTTTGACTCTGAACAAAAATGATATATTTCATTTTGTTCTGTTCATTTATTTTGTTGCAAAGATATCTAATAGTATAGCATCATTTTTTAAAAATATTTTGTCAGTTAAAATATGTTACTTACATCTATGGCCAGCGCCTTTACCTGCTGATCTTCAGTTTCTGAACCTGCTAACCATGGAAAAATAAAAATAAAGAAGATTTCAGAGGAAAATAAAGAGTTCTTCATGGACAGATTTATTTGCCTTCACTGCCAAGTGTGCTGACTGACCTGTATGCTTCATACTGTACTGTATGTGACGACAAATTAGCAATAAAGTGGGCTACATTTTATTTGATTGTTTTTCTACAAATATGAGCATGACAGATAAAAATAGAAAGTAAAATCTAATCAGTTTATACAGACAGACAGACAGATAGATATATAGATAGACAGATAGACAGACAGACAGACAGACAGATAGATAGATAGATAGTTAGTTAGTCAGTCAGTCAGTTAGATAGATAGTTAGTCAGTCAGACAGACAGATAGATAGATAGATAGATAGTCAGTTAGTCAGTCAGTCAGTCAGATAGTCAGATAGATAGATAGACAGATAGATAGATAGATAGATAGACAGACAGACAGACAGACAGACAGATAGATAGATAGACAGACAGACAGATAGATAGATAGATAGATAGACAGACAGACAGACAGACAGACAGACAGACAGATAGATAGATAGATAGATAGACAGACAGACAGACAGATAGATAGATAGATATATAGACAGATAGATAGACAGATAGACAGCGAGATAGATATATAGACAGATAGATAGACAGACAGACAGATAGATGTATAGACAGATAGATAGATATATAGACAGATAGATAGACAGATAGACAGCGAGATAGATATATAGACAGATAGATAGATAGACAGACAGATAGATGTATAGACAGATAGATAGATAGACAGACAGATAGATATATAGACAGATAGATATATAGATAGACAGATAGACAGACAGATAGATAGATAGATAGATAGATATATAGACAGATAGATAGATAGATAGATATATAGACAGATAGACAGGTGGCTGCTTGGCTTTATAGTGACCTATGCTTCCCACCAGCTTGACCATGACCTTCTCCTCTTGCTGTCTTGTGTGCAGTGTATAGACCCTCACAGATCACTGACCCTCAGTCTGCCCACCATGAGTGCCTCCTGTCAGGCTTCCTCAAATGCCTCTGGGTCCTCCTTCTGTGGACCACCTGACCCCTGACCTGTGACGCCCAGAAAACCCAGCCAACAGTCTGTCCCTTCTATGGGAGTGCCTGGCTCAGTAGAGCCACATCAGAACTGCATCTCTTCATCCACCTACTCATCCTTTCTTCTTCTGTGACTTGTGGTTATTGTGTGTGCCTGCATAAACATTTCACTAACAGTATGTTAACACTTGTGTGCAGCTGCACAGCTTCCAGTTTGAATGCTGCTTCATGTTTTTTCCTCTTTTTACACGTATCATTCCTACACATATTCCACTTCATCACACTGTAGCATAAGCACAAACTGAAGGAACACATTCCAGAAAGTATGAAAAGCTGCAAAGAGCTGACACTGTCATCAATGATCAACATGCACTTTTTGTGTCACTGGCAGTGCTTGGATGTAACTTCACACTGAATGTACCAGCCAGGCTCCTCTGTGCTCTTCACACTTTGTTATCAATCCACTAATGCTGAGTCACTGTTAGCAATCACTCAACAGCTGACCACTGACACCAACAGGACCCAAATGGATATGAGCTGAAGTCTGGGGAGCGAAATGATTCACATCATTTGAAAACAACAAGCAGTTGCATCATCAAACATTTCTCCACTCCAGACTTTTAGAACTCTAACCCCTCCACCCTGTGCTCTTTTGATTTGCAGGGTGGAGTTTTGAAGCTGATGATGCTTCATGAGGGAATTACTCACTTTATGACACCACACTGTGCAGTGAGCACTGTAGCAGCCACATCCTGCAGTTTACCTGCATTAGGACTCTGAAGAGTGAAATTAGATTGTTATTTCCATGACTGTGCTGTATGGTCTGGATATTATTAATCTTTACTGAAAAGAAAATGGGCCTGTGAAGAAGAGATTAATCAGTATTGATAAGCAATATTGTTGTAATATTTGTTTCAGACATTTCCTCATTAGTGCCTCCCTTTCAAATCAGAAATAAACTACTTATAATCACCTGTCTTTTTTTTTTTTTTTACCTATTCAGGGATTGCTGAATATAGAGTGATAGAGGGTCAACAGTAGGTTTTATGTGAAGCATGTCAAGTTGTTCTAATCAATCAGTCATCCTCTGTAACCTGTTTATTCATAATCTTTGGGGGTCTGGATCTGAGCCAAGAAGTGATCCAGGTGAAGGTGGTTGACCCTGGGCAGATCATTAGACCAGAGAACCAACACATAGAGACAGAAACCATTCACACCTAGAACCAGTTTAGAGTCACCACTTAACCTGAGCTGACTGTATTTGGTCTGAAGGAGGAAGCTGGAGAACCACAGAGAACTAGAGAGAACCAGAGAGAATCAGGAGAGAACCAAGAGAGAACCACAGAGAAGCAAGAGTACCAAGAAGAACCAGAGAGAACCTGAGAAAACCAAGAGTACCAAGAAGAAAACAGAGAGAACTACAGAGAACCAGAGAGAATAAGACAGAGAACCAGGGAGAACATGCAGAACCTTTCCATGTCTCTCCTGACCATACCCTGCCTCTTAACCTGGAAATGAACATGGCATATCCCCGTCACTATTTATTTTCATCACAGTTCCTCAGACTGACCACTGGGTGGCAGTGTAACCAAAGGCATGTTCTTCACATCCAGCAGATCTGCAGAGATCACTGCAGAAGGTCAAAAACCTGACAAATCAGTCAGGACTAAAGTGGCTTCATAAAGGTCAAAGGTGTGCCTGTCTGAGAGAAGCCAGGCCTACTGAAAGAGGAGGCCGGGGCATGGTGTTGAGCTGGGGGGCATGTACACTGTGGTTGGCTTCATGTGCAGTCAGACGATAGTAATCATATACCTGCACATCCATGAAAAGTTATGTCCACTGGAATGTTTTGAACAGGTGAAACTGTCATAAAATGTATAAAACTGATAAATATATGACACGAGTAATTAAATGAATTGGAGGTGAATGGGGAAAGCACCAGGTTTGATTCCCGGCCCGGGGCCTTTCTGTGTGGAGTTTGTATGTTCTCCTCATGTCTGTGTGGGTTCTCTCTGGTACTCCGGCTTCCTCCCACCATCCAAAAACATGCATGGGGATTAGGTTAATTGGTTAATTTAAATTGACCGTTAAATTGTGAATGTGAGTGTGAGTGGTTGTCTGTCTCTATGTGTCCTGTGATGAACTGGAGACTTGTCCAGGGTGTACCCTGTCTTTCACCCTAAGACAGCTGGGAGGTTCCAGCCCCCCCACGACCATATGAGAGGATAAGAAGTAGATAATGGATGGATGGAGGTGAAAGGGTCAAAACTACAATAGAAATTGAGTCATGCCATCAGGTCTTTTTAAGTAGCAGAATGCATATAATATAATACAGTATATTGTCATATATCTGTCTGTCATACCAATAAGCCCTAATCTCATGTTTTTAAACCTTGGGGTCGCAACCACATGTGGGGTCACCTGGAATTTCTCAATTACCAATAAAAAACATTTTGTAGTGATTGAATATATTTCATTCTAATTGTGAAAACACACCCTTTTCATAATAAAAATCAAATTCAAATAAGTACATAATATCTCACTTCAACCCTGTCAGACACAGCACTCGATCAGCGCTCCACAAAAGAGACGAGCTCCACCTGAAACTCCTAGAAGAGACCTTTGGACATGTCAGAGCTTTCACTGTGGTACTGTTTATCTTTCAAATGTTTAAGATGCTGCAGCTCTTTCATAATTCACTGTTTGACTTATTGTTTGTTCAGTATTTATTTGCAGCCTTGTAAATACAAGCTGAACTGACTGTACATATCCTGACCAGGGAAAATAAACATTCTCTCTTTGTGCAGTAATCTCAACCTGCCCATAATAATATACATTATATAGCCTAAATGTTGCCTAAAATTAATGTTTATTTGCAACATAATATAGCACAATATTACAGGCAATAATTAGCAAGAGAAACGTGACATCTGCAAAAAAAGATCACTGACCTGGGCAAACTATGGCTCATGGACCATATACGGTCTGTTGGGCTTTTTAATGTGGCCCTCCGCAGTGGCATGCGTGATGGTAAGTGTAATTGGGCAAACTGAAATGTGAAAAAACTAAAGAAGATTAAAGCAGGTCATGAAGCAGAACTCCATTCAAAAATCAAGGAAAAATCTTTCAAATTTTAGAGCCCACAAGTGCCCACTGAATCTGCACACTGAATCCAGGTGCAGCTTGTTGTGATTGTTGCTCCTTCAGGCGATTCACTTTGGTCTACCTTCACCACTTGTAAACAGTTATTAGTGCATCAGGAGGACATGGTGATCCTCTCCCAGGGGGTGTCAGGAGGAATAGTTTGGCTTTGGTAATAAACTGTGAGGGAAGGCCTGCAGACAGTGATTGATTGCTTTGATCGACCAGCTCCAGACAATCTCCATTATAGTTCTACGTGAGCAGACTGTGCTCGGCCCTCCTGGGAGAGAGGAGGAGAACCAGCCCACCTCCTACCTATACCTCTGTCATGGCCATCTGTAAATACTTGTCGAGTGAGGAGCAGCAAGCTGCTGTTGTTAACCCCGAAGCTGCTGCACATCTTCCAGCTCTGCTCTGGTTTAATGAATATTCAGGGACAAACTGAACATGACAGTTATATGCAGCAAAAAAAGCTGTTTGTCAGTCTGTGTGTTTTCATTGTGTGGTATCTCTTTTACACAGGGGAGGGGGGAGGACAGGTAGTGTCCAGGATGTGTGGCGTCTTTGGTGATGCTATAAATGTCTCTGAGGGGAGGAAGTGTGGAGGTTCCTTCTGTCCTCCACTGTGCAGCTGTTCAACCACACCATCAGGAGGCTGTCTGTTGTTGAGGGAGGAGGGCTCGTTCAGGTTCCTGATGAAGTAAAGTCTCTGTTGGGCTTTCCCCACCTGTGTGGACCAGGTGAGGTCAGCTGAGATGTGGACTCTGAGGAACTTTTAGCGCTCGATCCTCTCATCTCTGTAATTATTTGACAAAGTCATCTTCACTCAAGCTTTATTTTTGACCTTTGATAAAGCACGTTCATTACCTAATCTCCATGAGATCTGGGTAATCAGCATCCCCTGAGGGGGACCCAGCCATCTTACCTCACCTTGATAAGTATTTTTATTCAAGTTTTCTTGCTACTTTGGATTAGAGCCATTCCTCATCTTTTGTTACTAGTTCTTCATATTTACTCTTTTGTATATTTGTAATATTTAGAATCCAGTGTTTGTCAACTATCCTCTTTAAGAGCACCTTTTGTTTGTAGTGGTATTTTTCATGTTCGTGTATTTTCTTATTCCTAGTCTAGTTCATGTTTTCCTCCTTATGAATGATTTTGGTACTTCCAGTTAGTGATTTAGCGTGAGCATCATCAGGCATTTTCTGTTCATTATAGCTCTAACACACATGCTTTTATTGTGATTTATTTTTATTTGGGTTCACACCACGCCACGTAGTCGATCCACGATGCTTCTGGATCAGCTTCAGATGAGCACAGGAGTCAGGACCATGACACCAAACAAGCCTGGGAGGACAAACAAATACATAAGACATACCTTCCTTCAGGGGCGTCACTAGGTTTTAAGGACGTGGGGCTTAGCCCCCAGATGAGGCTAACTGTATTTGAGTGATTTATGAATAATGTAAGGTTACTTAAACTCACATTGTAGCCAATTTATATTAAATTTGTCTGCACTTTTTTGTAAAAAAAAAAAAAAGCAAAACAAAACAAATCAAATAACCCCCCTTAAATAGCCCCCCTAAAATAAGCCTAATGATGCCATTGTCTTCCTTTCTCTCTGTAGACCTGTGAATCAGTGTGATGGTACTAGAGTGCTAATCAGCAGCTTTTTCACACCTAACCAAGTGGACTCGGTTTGCTTAGGGGGCTGAAAGTTGCAACACGGTTGCATTTATCACTTGGTTCGGTTCCGCTTTCACACTGCAATTCCTGAACTGCACCAAACTTTCTGAGCGTCAACAGTCAGGCATGTAACCTCAGACTACAAACAGGCTGGACTGGCAATCTTGTATTGTGCTTCGTTACATTATTTGAGGGAATGCTACGTTAACGTTGCCTACCTACATACTAGTGAACGCAACCGTCCCTCATGCTAACGTAGTTCCTCAGGGATTGAAGGTGTTAATTTTCTAACTTTGACAACATAACATGTGACATCACATCAGCACAGAGTTGAAGGACTGTGACTGTTGGTAGTTGTGATTCATTTTGTTCATATATGGCAAATTGTGAATTTATGGGTTATGTTGTTCAGATGATTGAGCTAAGCTAGCTAACTGCTAACGGTGGTCACTCGTTGTTTGTTGTAGTCTGGAGTGCGTACTGTACTCGCTGTACATGCACTGTGTACATTTGGTCCTGTGTTTGGTCCGGTGAGCTATCACACTGCAAACGAACAGAGATCCCTGTTTTCAAGCTGACCAGAGTTCGTTTGTTTGAGCTTGTTTGAGCTTGTTTGAGCTTTCACACCTGCCCAAATGAAGCAGACTATCTGAAAAAACGAACTCTGGTCTGTTTAAAGCGGACCAAAGGAGGACAGTGTGAAAGCGACCTTAAAGCCATAGTATCTAGAGATCAGCCTTCCTGCAGACCAGGGCAGCTTCAGGTGAAACCAGCTCTGCAGCCACTCAAGACAGTGTGTGCCATTTTAAAGATGGAGAGAGTGAGCAAATGATTTAAACAGCGAGTGAGTGGAAGAGTGACACAGAAAATGGCATGAGAGACAGGATGAGTACCACAAGTGTCCTCTGACAGGTGAATCATCAGTGAGTGCACAGAAGGTGTCCGAGCCCTCACTCCGCCACTAGCTGTAGATGACACATTTACTGCAGCATTATCATCATATTTGCACATGCATTCATAAACAACACTGTGTGGCCAGTAGCAATGAACATTCTTTTTCTTTGGTCATTCATTTACAGATTATGTGTTTCAGTAGTTTGGTTTCTGCCAGACAAATAATCATGTTCATGGACGGTCCAGAAAATGACTCAACCCTCTTCACTTCAGGACGAGTGTCAACACTTCATGTTGATTCTCTATTTATATGAGTGACTCATTGCTCAGTTATTAAACTTCAAATGATCCGCTGAACAGCATTTCTTGTGAGGGTTTTTGTAACAACTGCAGGGGTAAGCGCAAGGGCTTATGGGTGTTAAACTACCTTAAACTTAACGATGTTTTTTTTTTTGTTGCCTAATTCTGAATTAACACAAATGGTCGCTATGGTTACCACGCCCATTGAACACAAATTAGCAATAGGTGATAAGTTGTGATGACAACAGGTTGTATTCTCAAAAGAAAATGAAAAATAATGTTGTGAACACAGGACGCAATCTTCCTTCTCAGCGTTTAATATGGACACATTGGTTTACATTGTGGTCTTTGAGTGCCATTGACATAATGTGATCCATGAAAATCCGACGCCTGAATGTTATTGACGTAATACTACGTCAAAGTGTTTTTTCTGCTGTGGGTTGCCGATCGCGGTCTCCCGCAGCCTGTGAGTAATTTTGGGGCTTCTGGGAGATGTAGTCGGAGCACAGAGTTATAAAATTATGTTCTAAAATGTTATAAAATGGCTGGCACTCAAAGAGTTAATGGTGCGTCTCATACAGGCCTTTGCATTTGTATCATGCACTGTTGGGTGTATGATACTACACTAATTCACTACATTACTGTTTTTGGAGTTTTTGGAAAAAAATCATGCAAATTTGTAGTAAACATTCCCCAGATTCCCATGCACCTCAAACCCTGTAACACACCAAGACAGAAGTTGGTCCACCCAAAGGACAAAATCCCTCTGCATTCCCTCTGAATCTCTACGATGTAAGGGCAGCCTACATACTGTAGAGCAGTGGAGTTTTGAGGTTTGAAATGACTTTCCATAAAAAAACTTAGGAATATTTTGACCCAGTAAAGGGGACTGAACTCCCTTGATATAAGTCAACTAACATTAATCTTGTATTTAAAAGTCACTGCCTATTGGCATGTCATGAGGTTCAAGAAAAGCTCATATCTGGAAGTCAGAATCTTTTCAAAGATCATTTTCTGTTGATCAGAGGAACATTGATGGAACATAGTCATGACTTTTGAGCAATTACCTATTATTAGCTGTGTTTTTGCTGGATTGCTGAAGGATTAACATCAAGCTGAAAATCATTATCCAGCAGATGCAACAGAATGTTTCTTTCTTACTCTCAGAATATTTAAACAGAGTTGTATAAATTGAAAGAAAAATCTTAACTCAATTGTGTAAATTTTTTGAGATGAACTCAAAGATCTAAAACATTTTCCACATAGACAATATCACCATTTCTCTCAAATATTGTTCACAAACCAGTCTAAACCTGTGATAGTGAGCACTTCTCTTTGCTGAGAAAATCCATCCCACCGCACAGGTGTGCCATATCAAGATGCTGATTAGACACCATGATTAGTGCACAGGTGTGCCTTAGACTGCCCACAATAAAAGGCCACTCTGAAAGGTGCAGTTTTATCACACAGCACAATGCCACAGATGTCGCAAGATTTGAAGGAGCGTGCAATTGGCATGCTGACAGCAGGATATCAACCAGAGCTGTGCATTTTATTGATGGCATTTTGAATGCACAGAGATACCGTGACGAGATCCTGAGGCCCATTGTTGTGCCATACATCCAAGAACATCACCTCATGTTGCAGCAGGATAATGCACGGCCCCATGTCGCAAGGATCTGTACCCAATTCTTGGAAGCTGAAAACGTCCCAGTCCTTGCATGGCCAGCATACTCACCGGACATGTCACCCATTGACCATGTTTGTGATGCTCTGGATCGGCGTATACGACAGCGTGTACCAGTTCCTGCCAATGTCCAGCAACTTCGCACAGCCAATGAAGAGGAGTGGACCAACATTCCACAGGCCACAATCGACAACCTGATCAACTCTATGCGAATGTGTTGCACTGCATGAGGCAAATGGTGGTCACACCAGATGCTGACTGGTTTTCTGAGTCCCCAGACCCCCCAATAAAACCAAACTGCACCTTTCAGAGTGGCCTTTTATTGTGGGCAGTCTAAGGCACACCTGTGCACTAATCATGGTGTCTAATCAGCATGTTGATATGGCACACCTGTGAGGTGGGATGGATTATCTCAGCAAAGAGAAGTGCTCACTATCACAGATTTAGACTGGTTTGTGAACAATATTTGAGAGAAATGGTGATATTGTGTATGTGGAAAACGTTTTAGATCTTTGAGTTCATCCCATAAAAAATGGGAGCAAAAACAAAAGTGTTGCGTTTATATTTTTGTTGAGTGTAGTTATATAACATTTTAGAGGAGACTCCCCAGGCCATGTTTTGCATGCAACAATCAATTTTTAGACTTTGGACTATTTTGCGTTTATAATGTCTTCCTTTCAACCTAGTCGATCGTTAATCTATAGATTTTTCCCCACAAAGTCACCACAAGTTGGCATTATTTAATGTGTTTGTGTGAGTAAGTTTATGGTTTCATAGTCCTCTTTTGTTTTACATTTTGACTCTTTGAGTGCCATTGATGTATTTCAATGTCATTTAAAATCCAATGCTTGAGTGCCATCAATGTAATAATACGTCAAAGTGGTTTTTCGGCAGCGGGTCGCCGATTGCAGTCTCCCGCAGCCTGTGTGTAATGTTGGGGCTTCTGGGAGATGTAGTTGGACCATAAGTAGACAGAATACACCACAGAGACAAAAACAGGAAGTGGAGACGATCGAGATTAGAGAACAAAACAAACAGAATCTGGACAAAAAGTGGTGATTTTGGTGAAAGTGTCCTCTACTCTACCTCTGATAAAACAAGAATGGAACAAGGTAAAAACAAACATTTTTTTCATGATGAAACAGAGAGTCTCTTCTTTCATTTGAGCTATTCTGTGTTTTCAGAGACATAGTACAAAATATTCTGTGGGTCTAGAAATATGACTCAAAATGGACAAAACACTGGCACAAGGCCCTTTCTGTTTTACAAAATAGGTGACTCTCAATGAGTTAATATCTCAATTTCAGAAAAAAAGGAACCATAGCCATAATAATGTACGGAATTGGAAGTGTCATGGTGATATATTGAATTTTTGGACAAATAATGAATTGATTCATCTGTATGTCTGTCTGAAAAGCTTTTTAAAGAGGGTTTTAATGTGCAGCCATAGACATTGGAATAAAGGCTTCCATGTGTGCAAACTTCTATGACAAGTGAGTCATCAAGTATTGAAACTAAAACATTCATTAAGAAGAATCAGAATGGCTCCTTTTTTAATTTCTTATTTTTTTATGGTGGGATAAGCTGTTGAAATGCACATCTTGCAATATTGTTACATGTTATATATTGTTGTGGGTATATTACCCGCTTCTGAAAATGGTCCATCAACAACCCTGTTTCAATGAATGACAGTAAATCAGACAGATTCAGTGTGTGTACATGAACAAAGGTTCATGTCATGGATCCAGATGAATACATCAAATAGAATCTATGTATATCTATAAGACATGTAAAAGCTGGTCTCATCACTGCACCATCATGATATAGTGTATGCTAAATATAACGTTAACAGGGGGTTAGCTCTGAGGATTGTGTGCTACTGGCAGTCTTTGATGACGGTGGTGAATGCACCAGGCAAAAAAAAAAAAAAAAAAATTGAAAAGCACTCAGAGAGTGTAGACCTCTGCCAAGGCGGCAGCGGTGGTGACTTTTTATTTAAAGCTACCCCCGCCGCCAAGTAGGTTATGTTTTCACTTTGGCTTGTTTGTTTGTTTGTTTGTTGGTTTGCAAAGTAACACAAAAAGTTATGGACGGTTTTTGACGAAATTTTCAGGATTGGCTGGAAGTGGCCGAACTTAAAACTGATTAATTTTTGGTGATGCCGTTGAATCGGATCCGATCACCTTGGTGAAAACTTCCTTGGTGGAGGTAAAAAAAAAAAACTAAAACCCATCTGCAGTAATAATAAAGAGCAGAGATGTTGTTTAAAAAGCAAAAAGACATACAGAACTTGAAACAAGACCTTCATCCAAGAAGCTGTTTGTACAAATGTGTTCGGAAGCTCAGCCAGCTCCATAAAGACATGGTTTTCCAGTTTGCTGTGGAAGAAGTTAAACTTTAGTTCCAGTGAAGAGAACTTGTGATGTTACAGCACACAGTGGCGGAGCAAGGGTCCTTGGGGGCTCCAAGCAAGAAATTCATGGGGCCCCCACCCCATCCCTGCACACCAAAAAAAAAATGTTTTTTTTGCACACAATTTCTGGGACATTTGATATGTATACTGAAAAACTTTGAGAACCCCTAATCTAATAGAAGAGATTTTTTGGTTTTAAAAAAGTTAGTAATGATCCTGAGGAGAGATAAGAGTGAAACATATATTCTTATAGATACAAGTTCAACATGTATTAAGTGCACGTATCATATGTACTGCCCAACACAAATTTCCCCCTCTGGACACTATCAAGTTTATCTCATCATTATGCAAAGCTTTTCATACAAGGTGTACTTTAGTATTATGATCATTATTACTATTATTATTAGACTGTCTGCCTCACTAGACTTTTTGTTATTTTCTGCTGGTTGAGACTGGAGTAGCACATCTACTCCTGCTAGCTAGCTTCCATGTTGTTGTGTCCTGTTAAGCATTCGTCATAGCTTAGTTGTTAGCTCATTAGCCCCTATGGAGTCCGTGGCAACAGTCAGTAAGTAGATCATAACAATGCACTTACTACTGTCTTTCTTTCTTTTTTCCTCCTTTTCCTTCCTCTGCTTTTTCTTTTCTGCCCCACTGGGATAACTCCTCTTTATCGTGTCTCTCTCAAGTGGGGAACTCAGTGGCCGATAAACAAACAAACCTCGCGGCTCGCGCTGATTGACGCAGACAGCGCTGAAGGCAGATAGGGCCGTGCGGGGGCCCCCCAAGGGGGTTTGCTACGTCGTTGTTTCATAATTGCATCGTAAATGCCCATTGTTGTCGTTTCTGTGCAGTACATGTATTAGCACTTGAGGCACCCGGTCTCTCAGGGGGCCCCCTAAAAGCCGGGGCCCCAGGCAAATGCCTGGTTTGCCTGTTGGCACGCCCGCCTCTGGAGACACTGCTGTCTGTCTTCACTCTGACTGGACAGTTTGACCTCCCACATAAGAAACAGGATGTGTGTCTCCTTCATTTGGCTCAAGTAGCCCATACTGATTGGAGGCAGTCCTTCAAAGGGTCAAACTTTTGAGCCACGGCAGCTGCTTGGCTCTTGGCCTGTCGCTCTGCCCTTTAGTCCAGACTGAAATAGCTCAGAAATAAAGGATGAATTTTCATGAAATTTTGTTCAGCCAGTGAGGTCACATCTTGAATTTGTCACATTGTCATTGTGGGCATCATATTGTTAGTAGCAAATAAAAAACCAAAAACACGCTGAAAGCTTTTCTTGGCAAACAACTGTGAAGTTGCAGGGACTGAAAAAATAGTGACAAAAAAAAAATAAATCTTATAGTCACAGCGAGGTTGCCAGATTTCATTCTATTGTTCCTGTGTGGGAACCGACTATATCTGGCAACTCACAGACACTGCACAGAACTGCAACATAAATAAATATAAATGAGATAAATAGTCATTACAAGGACTTCTTATATACAGTTATGCCAGTGTGTATGTACAGCAGCATGGCTTGTGTTAGTCAGTAAGATATTTACAGTTAAAATGTATGGTTTATCAATATATTGTTAAAGATATAATATACAGTTTACAGTCTTTATGCTAAGCTAGGCTAACCTCATGTTGAGTCCAGCTCTGCACCTGAAGGCAAAATGGGGTCCAAGGTATACCTAATAAAGTGGCCTGCGAGTGTACGTAGAATGGCATTCTGCAGGATATTTCCAAAATATCAAATAATGAGGAGAAGCCATGTGGAGCGGAAAAAACACAGATACCAACTTAATCTGGTCAATGAAGCCTCTCAAGGGTGTTAAACGTTTTCATTTCAAATGCTAGCTAACCTAATTAAATGACATGTTAAAAGTTAACTATCAGAGATCTCAGCTGTGACCAAATATGACATATTGATCTGGTAACACTTCACTGGCAATGAGTGGAAAAAACTGACAGGGATCCTTCCAAACTGAGTGCATATTCATGAGGTACTGGATACGTGTCTGTAATGTATAACAGTTGCATATTTCATGTGAACTGACAAAGACTCACTATATAAGAGCAGCTATTGATGTGGACACTTTCCATGTCCCAAATAATTACAAGCATTGACATATATGGGGGTGGCTCAGTGGTGGAGCAGGTTGGCCACCAACTGGAAGGTTGCTGGTTTGATTCCTGTCTCCAACAGTCACATGCTGTGGTGTCCTTGAGCAAGACACCTGACCTTAAATTGCATTGACGTATGAATATGATAAAGCCTGAAGGAATATGACTAGAAAGGAGCTACATACAGTTAATTTAAGTGAGATATCAGTTCCTAGAAAACCTGGAAAATGACTGACCAATTTTCCAGTCATGGGAAACATTATCCTGGGAAGTTATTTATGCAAAAAAAAATGCAAAAAGTTAATGCAAAAGTTATTAATGCTCACAAGGCATGGGGAGGATAAATCATTTTCCAGGACCTTTTTTTTCCCCTCATTTTCCATGTTTTCCATGACTGGAAAATTGGTCAATCATTTTCCAGGTTTTCCAGGATGCATGGGACCCCTGTTAAAGGTGTATTGAATTGAAGATTTGGACAATTTCTACAAAACTTATACAAAAGCAGAAAGAGGTAGAAACATGGTGAGCCCTGTTTGGTTTCATGCATCAGAGCTTTATAAAACTATATTCCAGGGATCTCTGGTCAAATGTCCCTGATACAAGACAAACTACGGGATGCTACATGACCCATAATTGTCTTTCCTTAGATGTCCCCAGCCTGACGAGACAAAGCTCCTCCAGAAACACAGTAACATTCATGACATGTTTGTTCATTATCTCTTTGATAATTAAAGTGACTTTGTCATAAAAACAGCAGAGTGTCCCTTTAACTGAAACAAGCGACGCTCTCCTGGGAACACGTGTAGTATTTCACAGTAGTGTGTGTGTGTGTGTGTGTGATGTAACAGTGACTGCTGATATGAATCTCTCTTTACTTTGGTTCAGCAGGCTAAACTGATAAAAGCTGATATTCATGGAGACAGAAAAGATGACACAAAGTGACAGTGGTGCAGTGTTTGACTCTTTGCTTTATTCAGGTAGTCGCATCAGTCAGGACTGTCCTACTGACACACTGCAGCTCCTCCCAGCCCAACACACACACACACACACACACACACACACACACACTCAGTCCAACTTCACACAACTGCAAACTGAACACACATGAATGCAATCATACACAGAAACACACACCTGCATGAGAGAGAGATCTAAACTGTCCTTCCTGTCCTCCTCAGATCTCCCTGCTCCACACCTCAGCACTGGAAACACACTGATAAATAACACTTGTTGTTGGGAAGTGAAGTGAACACTGAGCTCAGTGTTTGTGTGATGGGTGGCTTCACACACTGACAGGACTTCCTGCCATCAATCTAAAATACAGTGCAAACCCTGGAAAGCCTCTGCAGCAGCGCTCAGGCTGATGATGCTCTGAACATCAGCAGCATGGACGCACCTCCGGCCATCTTTGCACTTCACTTCCTTTGTAATCCGAGGAGGAGGATTCGTTCTGATCGGCTCTGGAACAGATGAAGCAGCGGCAGATGGTTGGCTGGCTGGCAGCTCGCCTCACTATCTGAGTGTGTCACTCATCACAATGAGATTTCCAAAATGTGAGCGGACGTGTTTTCAGCTCTGTTTTATCTCGCCGCCTGGTGACGATTTGCATTTGAGTCGGGGTGTGCTGTCAGTCAGACACACTGCTGCTGCTGCTTTTTGCTGGCACTTGGAAGGAGTGCAAACACAGTGTGAGCCCACAATGCTTCACAGCTTCAGCTCTCCTTAAGCATTTTGCTGAGCACCGTCCTGGAGGAACACAGTCACACTCTTCATCTGCCTCATGTACACACACTCATACAGACATAATATTACACACGGTCGCTTCCTTTACAAATATGGCAAGGCTTTCCTTGCTTGAGTTCAGGGCCCACACAGTCAGGTCTCAGGTCAAGCTGGACTCCATCCACAGCAGAGGACAAAGAAAGGACATAAAGACCCTCACAGTCCCACACTGAGGGTCAAACGGTCTACAAAGTCTGAGGGACTCAAGTCTCAAAGTGTCCTGATGGCTTCACATCGCCCCCTCCCCAGCCCAGGGAGGGTGTCAGTAGTTCAGGGCCGGGGGTGTGAGGGTCTGCAGTGGTGGCTAGCTGTTGTTCTCAGCCGTCATGTATTTTAGGGCGGCGAATCCGTAGCGCCGTGACATGTTCTGCTGGAACTCTTCCTTCAGCGTCTTCAGACAGACTCGGTACTGCTTGTTGGACCGGAACTTGGTGATATCGAAGCTGGGAGCATGAGGCATGTGGATCATGTAGGCGTTGGGCAGAACCACAAACTCATACTCCTGTAGAGGGAAGAGGACCAGATTTCATTTCAACACCTGCAGCAGACTGACCAACATCATCATCAATATTCAAACTCACAGCTCCACCTTGTGGCTGTTTGCCTCCACCAGCCAGTCATGTTGCATCTTATCTGTCTGTTTTTTTATCTAGTTCTATTTGTGTGAAATTGTATCAGACAACATCTTCTTACACCATTTTAAAGTCAAATTTAATACTTTTTAAGACCTCAACAAATATACTTTAAGACCCAAAACTGTCTGTCATAACAATTTCTTTGGCAAAAAATAGTAAATAAGTTATAGGGCACGGCCATTGTGGATTTTTTGAGGCAAATGCCGATATCAATATTTAGCAGGGAAAAAATTAATAAGATTAATCTCCAATAATAATTTTCCCTATTTTTTTCAGCCGTTTAACACTTTCAACAATGATATAAACTGAAGCCATAACACTTAACTTTTTTCTACAACTTTAGCTTCACAACTTTCAAGAACAAAGAAGTGAACTTTGTGAACAAAATAACGAGCAAAATCACAGTAAATCTGTTTATAATACTGTGTTTTCCGATTGGCATTAAACGCACCTGAAAATTTAATACCCACAGCAAACTTACAGTAAATTTAAGACAATTTAAGACCTTAATTATCTGGATTTTAAGACATTTTAAGACTTTTTAAGGAACTGTGGGAACCCTGTGCTAACAGCTAACAGGCTAATGCACTATTTTCCTCCACAGACCTCAAGTGAACTCAAATATAATGGAGCACTGCAGAACTTTTTGTTTGTTATGGACTTTATTATAATGCAGTATATATTTTGTGCGTGCATTTGTCCACATTTCTCAGCCTTTTCTTGAAGGTGAGCTATATTTCGGAGGTAGACATTCTGCTACCTGAGTCTCATTGACCTCCTTTGGATTTGAAACAGATCTAAAAGTACTGGTGCCCCGAACCAGCACACATCTTACTGGCCCTGTACCTCTCAGACTTGGAGTACTTGAGTCCACTTCATTCAGATCTTACACTGGTTTTGGACTCGTACCATGTCAGAAAATGGCTCAATATCATTTATGGATTTTTTTTTCTGTCAATCATAACTTGATTTGCCTGGACTCTGTCTTGTCTTGGTGTCGACTACCTTTGGACTTGGTTTTGACTCTGACTCAACTGGACCTGGACTTAAAAAAGTTGGACTTGTCTACGGTCCTGCTGCCTCTCTGCCACCTGTGACCCTCAAAGGATGAGCAGTTAACAGATAAAAGACAGATGGACTTCACTGTGAAAAGATTCAAGGGGCTGTTTCATGGCGGTTCAAACACGTCTGGACCAGGGTTTGGCATTTAATCAAATGTGTCACTGCAGAGAGATATTGAGGCATTTGCTTTGCAACAACAATACATGTTTGGAGCATATACCTATACCTATATTACCTATAAAATAATTGCTAAATGTTTACAACAAGTATGATATTAGGTTGACTTTTTAGCCAGGTAGAAGACGTTACCTGTGCATCCAGCTCCATGATGTGAGCCACCTTGTTCCAGCCGAAGCCCACGAAGCGGCGGTCATACTCAGGACTGTCCCTTCTCACCATGACGTAGGGCTCAAAGTCGGCCTCCCACTGCACCCTGTAGGGCGTGGTGGCTGTCCGCCATTTGGCAAAGTTAGTAGGAGCGTGGCCTTTAGTCCACACATGGTACCTGCAGGAGGAGGGAGCAGGTTTTATCACACCCTGTCACATGCTCTTTATCACAGGTTTATTGTTTGTATCACAGCCGCTCATAAAAGTCTTGCTTGTTTACTCAATGTCGACCACCAAATCATTTCTGATGAGAGAAAGTTGTGTCTGTGCTATCATGATGCTACCATCCATCAACATAAAGGAGCTCTTTAGTGACTGCACCGAGTGTGACCACCTGTAAGGGCACAGTCTCAAACAATTCCTACAATCTGATAGGCATGTTGTCATGGTTACTGTGATGATGACTGTAACAAAAGCCACAACAATACTACAGCTTACTATTACTGCGATATGCTGCATTGTTAGAGCAAAGCACAACTATTGTTTTTTTTGTTGATTTATTTTGTTTGAACAGTATATGCAAGAAAGTACCGTACATGCATCTTATGCACAAAAAGCCATGGTGCTTATTGCTTATTTTCCTATAATATTTCAGCAGCATCCCAACAATTGAACTGCACATTCTAATGCAACCATCCATCATTCTGATTGCTGATTATCTTTTCTCAGTTTCACTTGGTGTTTGTGTTGGATTTATTGCTAGCTCAGCACCAGTGAGCTCCTGAGGACTCAGGAAAGAAAAGAGCTGCAGGCATGGCTCACCTGAAGGTGAAGAGTGTGCCCATGTCCAGCTGAGAGAGCAGCTCAGCCTTGGACTTCGGGTAAGACAGACGGTATCGCAGCGTCTCGAAGGCTGGAACCACCAGAGCTTTCTTGGTGTTGGCCATGTCCAACTGCACCACTGATTTCCTGAAAACGTACACAGATAAGACTGGATTGGATACTGTGTGCAGCATAGGGGTGGGAATAAATATTGATTTGGTAATATATCACAATACGTTTTCTTCTAACTTAATATAAATTTCTAAATATCAATTTCCCCCCCAAAAAATCAGGATTTGGGGTGATTTTAATCCAGAATGACTTCTGCATGTTGAAATAAAAAATAATCTACACATACATCATGTACATATATAAATGTATGTGTGTACAGTATTTGAAGCTGCACTATAATTCCTCATATTAGATATTTAGCAATTTAGACAATTTAACAGATTTTTCCTCCTCTTACCTGAGGTACTCATACAGGCCGTACATGGGCAGGAAGTCGATGTCTGACAGGAACATGTAAGGTGTGTTGACGTGCCGCATGGCCACGTTACGCAGCAGGTTGACAGGGTAGAATTGACCCTCTTTGTAGACGATGTGGTAACCGACGTTCCCGCGGCTCATCAGGACCTCGGAGCCCTGAGCATAGCGTAAGAACTGCTGGGCCTCGGCGTCGGATAGGTACAGGGCCAGGCTGATGGGACCTTCCCAGTGCTTACAGATGGCCTCCAACATCTGGAGCCTGCAGAGAGCGGGGCGTGGGGATAGCAACACAAGATGGATCACTTTACAACACATACATTACTATGCATTTAAATATGGAACCTAAAGTGCAAATATTTTTGTTTTGTGCATCTGTAAAAAACAAAACAAAAAACCCCTTACATTCTGTGCTAATTAATTAAGAGTTTTAGCTTTATGTTTTGAGGGAAATGGATTTTCTCCTAGATTATGCTGTGCTGTGTGTGTGGCAGTTTTTCTTCTTTCCCGCTGACAGATTTTGCTTTCCATAAATAAGTATGAAATAAATCAGAAGCCTTTCTAATCAATAAATGACAGTGCATACAACACAATTAGGAGCGCTGCTCCTCTTGGTGCTCTGTCAAATATAAACAATAGTCCTGTGTAAAAACAATAAAACAGAAAATACATCATGTTTTGAAAGAAAATAAGCTCAAATGCACAGTAGTAAAGCACAGTTATTACTACAAAAAAGTTATTGCACGTGTGGAAATTAAATTATTGCACATTTGCATATTATCTATTATTGCACAGAAAGATTATATATGTGTGTGTATATATATACTGTATGTATATATATATAAAAAAGTTATTGCACGTGTGGAAATTAAATTAAATTATTGCACATTTGCATATTATCTATTATTGCACAGAAAGATTATATATGTGTGTGTATATATATACTGTATGTATATATACGTATGTATATATATATACATACGTATATATACATACGTATATATACACATATACACACACACACACACACACACATACGTGTGTGTGTATATATATATATATATATATATATATATATATATATATATACACACACACACAAAATAACATATATAACATGCATTTAGTACAGACTTAGTGTATCGTGTCATAGAGACATCTTGTTGTTTTGAGGCACTTTTAGACAAGAGTGTGACTGTGACAGATACTATAATCATACCGCTAGCACAACATTTCTGTGAAAAAATTGTATGAGAAATGGATATACATCACAGCTGTGATGTCATCACTCCAGAAGCACAATATACACAAATGTAAAATGTACAGAACTTACCTAATATATAATCCTCCACCCAGTGTCAGGTGTTTACCTCCACTGCACTAAATTAATATTTATTATATTTATTAATATTTTTGTTGTTTCTGTAATAGTTAATCCATCAGTATGTGCAAGCTCTTTAATCAAAATGATATCACTAATGCTAAAATATAATTATTGTTATTATCCAGGAATTTTACAATTTATCATTTTACAAAAAAGCTGAAAAAATATCAAAGCATTATTTATTGATAGAGATGTTAAATTCTTCAGTTATTCGCTGTCACTACTGAACAAAAAATGTTCAATGTGTTTTAGTGGTTGTTAGTTATTCTGGATTCATTTGTGACTTCTCAGTGAATTCCAGTGTTCTGGATCAAATTTGGGTCTAAAAAGGTGAATTCAGTTTAAATTCTTCACTCCTGTTCAAAATGATGAAGAGTAGTGAACTCAGTGAGGAAGAAAGAGTCCACTTACAGTGAAGGAGATGATGCTGGAAGACATTATGATAGTATATGATGTCATTGCCATGCTCTATTATGTCTCATACTCTACGCTGTTGCAGTTACAACATGGACAGGAACCAGGGAGGCGGTTCCCTCCTCCTCACTGTTGCCTTGCAGACTGCACACTAATCAGAAGATCTGTGTTTGGATCCCCAGCTCCTGCACTTCTCATGTGCTCATGGGAAACATACTGAGCACCAAACTGCTCTGTGCCATCAGTGTGTGAATGAGAATTAGCACCTTGCACAACCTCAAGGTGATCAGATCAGTGTGTAAGCAGTCAAGACTGAATATAATTGCAGGTTTATTAAACATGTATCACACATGATGGGATTCAGCCGTGGCTTGAGACATCACATGGCCTGCGGCTGTGGCTAAGCCTTCACTCAGATTCTGGAGCCCAATGCGTCTCTCAGCAGAGGCCATCACAGCCATGTCAGAAGGATCAAAGGACTTCAACGGCTTCCAGCTCAATATCTTCGCGGCATCATAATCCCAGCGTTGCTGTCGTTCGATCTTGATAATCGAAAGAACGTTGAAGCGACAAGTGAAGGATGCCTGACAGTGAGGGATCATGCCTTATACACTGTGGGATCTGCACGTCTGCAGGCAGGCATGACATGTTTGACCGACTACATATTCAAACATATTTTTTATAAATTATTCAAAATGCAGTGGGTGTGACTGGAGGACATTCTTAGAGGATAGAGTCAGTGTGAGTAAGAACATGCTGATATGTTTACCTCTGTGTTTACCTCGAGCAGTTCCTGCACATTCAGGTACTGTATCTGAAGGTGAGGTGAAAGACACCACAACATATACAGCAGTGGTCCCCAACCTTTTTGGCTCATGACTTCGTTTTAACATGGCAAATATCAGGCTATATTATGTTGTAAATAAATCTTAATTGTAGACAATATTTCGGTGATATAATGTAAGGGCGGAGGCAGAAAAGCCAGGTTGAGATGACTGCACAAAGTGAGAATTTTGTTTTCCCTGTTTTCAAACATACTGGACTCTCTGTTGTAATAGTAGTGCTGGAGTTAGCAGAGATATTAGCAAACATTCTCTCATCTCTGCTATAAGCATCCAGGACAATCTGGCAGGTGCCATCAGTTATGTCCTGCTCTTAGCAGCTATTAGCAGTTAATGTCTTCCTGTCTTATGTCACCACAGCCTAACCTTAACCTAAGAGTAAAGGTAGCCTAACCTAAACACTACCTTGAATAATGTGGGAGTCAAATGGAATTTAGTTCATTTCAAGTCTGGTAATATCTTGTAAAATAATGAGAGAACAATCAGTCTGTTTTTGGCTTCAGCTTATGTTTTCTATTGTGCTACTGGGATCCCAAGGTGACTAGACAGCAACCTGACTCCCAGTGTTGGTGGAAAAGCTCCATATCTTGAGGCTTAATTCTCCCTCGTTACCACGCTTGAGCCAGCAAGAACTCAGAGAGCAAGAGGAGGAGGACATTTTCACACATGCAACATCCCAGACATGCAAACAAAGTTTGTTCAGTCAGAAGACAGGATTAGAGAGGCTAAAAAAACTACAACACAAACAATTCTACTGACTTTGATGAAAATAATCTTAATTAATTATGCAGGCAATCTCAAAATCCAGACGTGCTCTTGAGGTGAACGTAATGGACAAGGGATGTTGTTCATTTGAAATACAATTTCCACTTAAATGTATTTATCTGGTAAGAGCAGCAGCTTGAGAGTCAGTTAGAGACCACTCTACAGAGCATCCAGAAAGTATTTTAACATTTTGTTATGTTACAGCCTTATTCCAAAATTCTACACACAACATATGACAACGTGATTATTATTATTTTTTTTTTAAAATGTTAGCAAATTTATTAAAAATGAAAAAACTAAGAAATCACCCATACATATTCACAGCCTTTGCCCAGTACTTAGATGATGCACCTTTGGCAGCATTTACAGCCTCCAGTCTTTGTGAATATGATGCCTCCAGCTCGGCTCACCTCTCTTTGGACAGTTTGCTCCATTCCTCTTTGCAGCTCCATCAGGTTGGATGGGAAGTGTTGGTGCTCAGTCATTTTCAGATCTCTCCAGATGTTCAAATCCCAGTCTGGTTCTGGCTGGTCCATTCAGTGACATTCACAGAGTTGAAGTCCTGAAGCCTCCTCTGATATCTTGGCTGTGTGCTGAGGGTCGCTGTCCTGCTGAAAGATGAACCGTCTCCTCAGTCTGAGGTCCAGAGCTCTGGAGCAGCTTTTCATCCAGGATGTCTCTGGACATTGCTGCATTCATCTTTCCCTCTATCCTGACTGGTCTCCAGTTCCTCACAGCATGATGCTGCCTCCACCATGCTTCACTGTAGGGATGGTGTTGTCCTGGTGATGAGCGCTGCCTGGTTTCCTCCAAACAAGACGCCTGGCATTCACACCAAACAGTTCAATCTTTGTCTCATCAGAGCAGAGAGTTTAGTTCCTCATGGTGTGATAGTCTTACAGGTGCATTAAGTCAAACTCCAGATGGGATGCCATGTGCTTTTTACGAAGGAGTGTCTTCCCTCTGGACACTCTACCGTACAGGCCTGATTGGTGGATTGCTGCAGAGATGGTTGTCCTTCTGGAAGGTTCTTCTCTCTCCACAGAGGAATGCTGTAGCTCTGACAGAGTGACCATCAGGTTCTTGGTCATCTCCCTGACTAGGACCCTTCTCCCTGATCGCTCAGTTTAGACGGTCGTCCAGCTCTAGAAGAGTCCTGCTGGTTTTGAACTCTCCACAGATGATGGAAGCCACAGGGCTCATTGGGACCTTCAAACCAGGAAAAATGTTTCTGGACCCTTCTCCAGACACAATCCTGTCTCAGAGGTCTACAGATAATTCCTTTGACGTCATGCTTGGTTTGTGCTCTGACATGCTCTGCCCAGTATAGACAGGTGTGTGTCTTTCCAAATCATGTCCAGGCAACTGAATTTACCACAGGTGGTGGATTCCAGTTAAGCTGCAGGAACATCTCAAGGATGATCAGTGGAAACAGGAAGCACCTGAGCTCAATTTAGAGCTTCAAAGAGCACCTGAGCTCAATGTAGAGCTTCATGGTAAAGGCTGTGAATACTTATGTATTAGGGATGTTAACCGGTAACCGTTTGACCGGTGGTTGATCATATCAACGTTAACCGGTCAAAGTCGTCAGTTCTCGGTTAAAAAAAAGTCAGTTTGCAGCTCACACTATACGGCCCGATGCTCTGATGCCACCTGAATGCTCACACTGTGCGTCCATACACGGCAAGTCAGACTCTTTTATTGGTCCATAGTTGCGGCGGAAACAGCGTACCGCACCTACCTATTTCCCCTGAGAGCTGACAGCACGACTCAAATGAAAACACTTGTTTTCTTGTGGGGGCGTGCACTGGAGCGCTTATGGTTTGTGTGTGGAGAGGAGATGAATGAGTGGAGGGGCTCCTGATCAGAGGCGTGCCTGATATTGATCATATCATTTACCCATGCACAAACAGCTGTTAAACACAGAAATGTTATGTAAAAATAATAATAACAGGATTAAAGTCACTGCAGCAGCATGCGAGCCCGGAGTTTGTGTTTGGTGCATTCACTTGTATGTGAATGTTGGAATTTCCATGCTCTGAGTCAGAATTTAAATCAGAAGTCCCGTGAAGTTGGATCTCCACCTCAGAAAGTTGGATTAATCTCACCAACCAGACAAAGAATTCATGCTATCTGCTACATGTTTTGTTGTAAGGCTGGAAGCGCTGGCAGCACTAAACTTTGAGCTTACATTAATCTGTGCTCCAAGTTCTGACTTCCAGTGAACACACCATAAGGCAAACTCCCATTATGTTCCTGCAGACTATTAGGCAATATTCCACATAAAATGGGCTCAAATTAGGAAATTCTACATTTCAGGATCCTCAGTGGTAACAGATAAGGTAATGATGTCTTGCTTTATTATTATTAGCAGCACTGCTGTCTCCTCAAACAAAACAAGCGGCATCTCTTCGGAGCTGTCATTTTCATAAATGAGCCACAGCAGTGTTTCAAACGAGCTTCTAACACTAGACGAATGCCTTTATTTTCCACCCTATCTCACCCTAACAATTTCCAAACTATGGAGCCAAATGTCCTCCACTTATAAGCTCCTCAGCGCAGCGTTTGTGGGACTCCATGTTTCACGCTGTAGGGGATTTAAAAATAAGTGACGGCACCGGGACAGAGTGTGTGAGAGAGACCTGAGGCAGAGTGGCAGAGAGGTAAGCAGAGTTATGAAACTGCAGACACTAGGGATACACATTTTGGATTTTTTTTATGACCGTTAGCCGACGCCCTTTAACGATTAATAACCGTTAACCGATAAGATTTAAATGCCCTTCCATGCTGCCATTCCGACATTCGGTCATTCTGACATGCTGCCATTCCAACATACCACTATTTAGACATATCACCACCCGAAATACCGCTATTCCGACACACAAACTTCCACCATTCCAACAAGGCTTTCCATGTAAGGAAAGGTTGGACTCAGAGAGTCACTGACTCAGCGCTGTCCGGTGCTGAACTGCAGATTTACAATGTCGGCAAATAGTTAGATTACTCATCTAAAATGTAAAAAAAAGCTACAAGCTTTAGATATAATTAACAGGACTGTAGGCTTCAATCGTCTGCTATTGCTTTTTAAATTATGTCGAGAGCGAGCGCGCTGGTGATTTCTTTAATTGTGTGTTCTGCTTCATTTCCAAAATAAAGTTTGAGCTTCTGAAATCTGATTTTTAAACAGTTCTGATGGAGCTCAATGTTTATCTGGATGATGCGGCTTCATTCCGAACAATTTTACTGTAAACCTGGACGACCCGCGACGTGTCTGGAGATGAAAAAATAATATTCAATGTAATGTGTTTTGTGCGTAATTGCATACAAGGATACACACCCTCCCCTACTGTACAACACGAAGGAGACTGGAATTAGTCAGTGACTTCAGGTGTCATCTGCAGAGCCGTCATTGATATCTGTAATATTAATGTTGCATATGATGCCAGCGTGCATGGAGACACACGGGCTCAATGGAGAGCTGCGCTCCAGCTGGCTGCTGTGACAGGTCACTGACACTGTGTTTCTGCTTACAGTCAGTGATCCCTGAGACTCAGACATGAATCTAACATGTTTCACACTAGTTACATTAATATGTGTACTAGACATATTATATTTCCCGTTTCAGGAGTTCCGGTCAAAATTGTCCCACACAGAACTCCTTTTTGCTCTCTTCATCTTCGCTGTAAAGTGGGCTGTGATGGAAAGCACGTGATGACATGTGTTGCACCTGTCGACACGCCCCCATGAGTTGATTGAATTACGTAGCTTAAAAACAAAATTGACCGTTAGTATTAATCGGTTAGAGTTACTGTTATCGGTTAACGGTTAAACGGTTAACCATGTGCATCCCTAGCAGACACGGCTCCAAATCACTGTTATTTCAAATAGCATATTTTATACTTAGCGATTAACCGGTATTAACCAGCTGATGAGGCTTGGTGGCCGGTCAAAAATATTTTTAGTTTTCACCATCCCTATTACGTATGTGTGATTTCTTAATTCTTTATTTGAAATGAATTTGATAACATTTTAAAGAACTTGTCATGTTGTCATAATGGGGTTTTTTGTGAGTTGAATTGTGAGTGAAAAAAATATTAATTTTGGAATAAAGCTGTAACATAAGAAAATGTGGAAGTGAAGCGCTGTGAATTCTTTCTGGATGCTCTAGAATTACACTACAGAGACTTTACTATCCACTTTATGTGCATAAGTTGCAAAAATGTTTAAATTAACCACTGATCATGTAAACCAGATCGTTGAGGTTGGGGTTGTTGGACTGCTGTATCACAAGTCAGCTAACAGTAAAAGGCCACAGTGAGCTCAATGGAAAAAGGACACAGTATCTGTTACCAGAGTGAGGCTGCATGTCATTTAAATTTCCAGGTATACTTTTTGCAGATTGACACTGGTTTTCACACAGCCTGCAGCTTTTCTCCTGTAAATCCACTGTTTTCTCATTTTGTTGACACCGGATCAACAGCAACCAAACCACTGTCAGCAAACTGTTGATTCTGAGGACACAGGATGGACACAGTGGTGGGCTGTTTACTCAAAAAAATAATGGATTACACAGTCTGAGCGGCTTTTTTAAAGAGTACTGCCTTACTTTACTAAATCAGCTGAAAGTAGTCACAGTAATGTTCATATTTTCCAGCCTCCACACAGGGAGTCATAGCCTACAGACTGTAAAGCCCTCTGAGGATAATTTGTGATATTGAACTGTACAAATAAAACTGACTTGACTTGACTTGCTTTGCTGCTGTGGGTGAGGAACAGTACCTGTCCATAGAGAGCTGGGCGACCAGGGTGACGTCAGTGTTGTCAGAGCTGGGCTCGTACTCATAGTGGAGGAAGTAGAGGTGCGTTCGGTGGACGGTGAATCGCTCTCGACGAAACTCATAGCAAGGATCATCTTCGTCCAGCTCTGACAGAGTCTTCTGGAGCTGCAAGCAAAAAGAGGGAGACACCAACAGTGAGACATTTTCTGGACAAGAGGATTAGTGCACGCTCATAACTTTCAGTTGGGAAAACAACCTTCTGCATCACGATCGAAATAGGGCAAAAACTTACATACTGTATAAGTGCATTTATATCACTTTCATCCAAAGCCACAGATGACAGAGAGCTGCTGTGCAAACAATCAGGACATGTGTCATGTGGTCAAGAAAAGCCAGAGATTAAACCACAGACTGTCTGCTCACCAAAAGCACAACAGAGTAATTATCATGTTAACATACGTCAAGCTGGAGTCACTGAAGGGAAACTCAGGTGGTTTTCATCTTGGCCTCGAGTGATTTTATCATAGCCCATTTAGTGACAGCAGACAGTGTTGTTCCAGTTCATACTTAAAAAGAAGTAGCTCAAAGTTCAGTTCACATATATGAAAACGAACTAGTTCACGTTCATAGTTCACTTTTTAAAAAAAAGAACTAAGTCCTAAAAATGAACTAGTTCATGTTATAAATAGGACACTATGTCACTCAATGGAACCTCTTCTTCACCGTTCATCAGCTGTAAATCAATACCACTCCAAAACTAATCAAATTATCAATAAAGAATCACAGGTGGCACTGTGCTGGCTCAGCGTCAGCACCGGACTAGCTCAGCAGTACCGGCTGGCTCTTATTTTGCTCAGTAAGTCAGTTGAGAACTAACTCTCATTTACAATGATGACCTGGACACCAGGCTGGTTCCAAGGAACTGGACTGTTTCTGTGGCGTAGGGCCATAAAACTCTGCAGAGTGCTGCAACACTGGCATCAGCATCAGCCGTACTGGCAGGTTTCGAATTACGTGGGAGCCAGTGGGAGCTGAGCTGAGCTTTTTGTGCATTTGTAGATGTGATAAACCAAATGTTTACTCATATTTAACGCCTTTTATGGGTAGTTTGAGGCTGCTTAAAAAAACTGTGTTTCTTTTGTTGCTGAGTATACTTTGTTATCACCTTAGCACAGCTGTTGTTGTGATCACTGGACTCTGCTGCTGGACAGAAGAGCTGGACTGGAGTCTGGAATGGACTGATCACTGCTATCACTGTGATGATAACAGATTTTAGATGCAGGACGATATGATCTGATACTAGTTTTTTTTGTTGATATTGGGCTGATACCTGATATCAGTATCGGATTGAGACACCCCTAGCCAAGACAGTTGTAGAGCAGTTCAGCCACCAATCGATGCACCAACCGATCTACCAACAGATGAGTAGAACGGAGTTAGTTATACAAGAACAGTTGCCCTTTGACTGTAGACGTGGTTGGATCACACTGCTGTCTTGACTGATGAGAAGTAAGAAAGTATTTCTTGTGGAGCTGAGGATAGAGAGAACAGCAGGCAGGAATATCTCTAAAGCCCGAAATTGCTGCATTGACCGGGTCGACCCGTGATTTCTGTGCAGTGTGAAAGGGTCAACGCAGCACTTTGACGCAGCCCAAACAACCCTCCAGTCGACCTGGGAGTTTATTGGCTCGGCTCGGCTGCAGTGTGAAAGGCGACCCGCATTGACTCACTAATTTAGCTGATGACGTGTTTTTTTTTTTGTCAGCACCCATTCCCAGCGTAAAACACCACAAGATGGGAGGTGTCAACTTTTTAAGGGGTTGGTGATATTTTAATCTTGCAGAAAAGTAAACTGACATTTGTGCCTGTGTGTGACCGTCACCATCCCTCTCTGGAAACTTACCCAATGATATTGATGTATCTGCCTGCTGTGTTCTGCTTTAGACACTGAGCAGCCTGTCAGGCTGTCAGTGTGAAGCTCCAGAGCTGCAGAGCTGCTCATTCATAAGATCAGACTTCCTGTTGATCTCCAGAGACCGACCTCTGAAGGGCAGATATTTTATTTAATCAAACAAATCAAATGTGTAGAGACATCAACTTTAAAAGGAGAACATTCAGTATATGATTTATTCCTACGTCATTCTGGGAAATCCCACCAATCGGGGAATCCCGGGGTGAACTACGCAACCTTTTTAATTGATCATGACAGTATGCATTAGTATTAGTATTAGTATTAGTACTAATACTGCACTGGGTTTGTACACTTTGCAAAAGGGACAAAATTGCCACGCACGAAACAACAACATCAACGCATTGGCGTATGGAGGGAGGAAAAAACAGGCAGCAGCTCTCACAGCTGGAGGTCAGAGCCGCGTCAGCTGACACTGTGAAAGAGCCCAAATGCCGAGCCGAGGCGGGTCAACCCGAGTTAGAAAATCCTGTGTCGACCTCTTAATTTCGGCCCCCTCTTTGATTGGGTCAAGGTCAGTGTCGTAGAAACAGGTTTGGGTTGGCCAAAATTTTTCAAGTGAGAAAAAGTTGTAGACTTTTGGTTGAGTTGAGACTGTTGCTTAACCTGAAGCTCCCTGTAAGTGTCCAGCATACTGTTTTGTGTTGTTGTTGTCATTCAGTTGTTGTTGCACAGCTCCTCAGCATCAAACCTGCTGAAGGTCACTGTGGTCACCAGTTGGGTTTTCCCGGATCAGCCACTATGGGGCCATATTATTTCAATGTCAGCTCTGTGGTCAATTAATCACATGATAATTTCCCATCATGGTATGCCTTTCTTTGTCCTTAACTCAGGAAATAGTTTGCTCACTCAATTTTTCAGAGTTTGAGCAGCAATTTAAATCCCATTAAAGTGATGATTAGACTAATGAAGTCACTGAGGGACTGGCTCCACATTGCAGACGGGCTCCTTCAGGGCCACTGCAGCCCAGTCACTGACTGCAGCTCCACTAATAACACTGTTCAAAGTAGAGCCTCTGCTGGCAGCTCTCTGCTGTCCCCCAAAGCTAAATGATTGTGCTTTGTTGAGCTTCACTGTCCAGTGTTCAGCTCATCTTCGCTTCTAGAGCAAGTTTACACAGACCTGAGGACAGTATGCTGACATTCATTCATGCTTTGGTTGATGTTGCTCTATTAATACACCACTTTAACAGGAAGCACTCAGTGTGTGGAGGGCTCCCTGTTTGTGTGAAACAAAAGGAAATGGACAAGAGCTAATCAGGGAGAATTAATTACACAACAGCATTTATTTGCATTGTAAGAGCTTGGTGTTAAATGGATTTCTGTAGGATTAGAGCCTGGGTCTGTGGTACTCAGTGACAGACTGGGACACTGACAGCAATACTTAATCCATGCTGCTCCAGCATAACCTCCCCAGACATTCAGTAAACACATAGATTTATAGATTCCCTGTACACAGATCAGACATAACATCTCTGGTCAGACCACCAGGACCAGCCTTCACTCCCCACCTACATCAGTGATCCTTGTCCTCTCATGACCCTGTCTCTGGTTCACCACTGGTCCTTCCTTGGACCACTTTTGATAGATCCTGACCACTGCAGACCAGGAACAGAGCACCAGAGCTGCAGTTGTGGAGATGCTCTGATCCAGTCCTCTAGACATCACTGTTTGCTTCTTGGTGTCAAACTCCTGAAAAATCCTGATGCTGGAACATTTTTCTTGCTTCTAACATCAACTCTGAGGACTGAACGTTCATTTGATGCCTTATATATCCCAGGAGTCAGGATGAAGACATTCCCTTCACCTGTCTGATCCATGTGTCAAGGTGTCTGCTCATTGGCGCACATATGTTCAAATGTTGGATTCAGAAAATTGGAGAAGCTCCACTGAGGACTGCCAAGGAATGAACATTACATGGGTGAATGAGTTGTATTGAGCAAGACACTGAACAAGAACACCCATCCAAATAATCAGAATCAGGTGTTCCAATCACTTCCATGGTCACAGGTGTATAAAATCAAGCACCTAGACATGCAGACTGCTTTTACAATCATTTGTGAAAGAATGGGTCGCTCTCAGGAGCTCAGTGAATTCCAGCGTGGAACTGTGATAGGATGCCACCTGTGCAACAAATCCAGTCATGAAATGTCCTCACTCCTAAATATTCCACAGTCAACTGTCAGCTGTATTATAAGAACATGGAAGTGTTTGGGAACAACAGCAACTCAGCCATGAAGTGGTAGACCACATAAACTGATGGAGCGGGGTCAGTGGATGCTGAGGCACATAGTGTGAAGAGGTCACCAACTTTCTGCAGAGTCAATCACTACAGACCTCCAAACTTCATGTGGCCTTCAGATTAGCTCAAGAACAGTGCACAGAGAGCTTCATGGAATGGGTTTCCATGGCCAAGCAGCTGCATCCAAGCCATACATCACCAAGTGCAATGCAAAGCGTCGGATGCAGTGGTGTAAAGCACGCCACCACTGGGGTCAGAGGTCATATGAACAAAGTGAACTGAAGAAACAAAGATATGAAAAGTATGATGTAGATATACTGGAAACCAACCAGAACAGCATGTAGAGTAAAATCCATCCACAGATAATAGCAGTAAAGCACGATTTTGTTGTTTCATAAGAGCCATGAACATGACGAGGCCGTTTTATCCTGTTGCTTTGAAATTTCCACATGAATGCCAAAATGTGAGACCATGTCTGGGTGCGATCAGCAGCTATGCTGACAGAGAGTGTGTGTGTTTAGTCATGCTCATATTCTCTCAGACAGTTTGATGGTCTGAGTGGATCAGCAGGGTGCATAGTTCACCTCATTAACTCCCCCTTCAACATGTTCCTCCCACAAAGATCCAAATGCAGAATCATACTCCAGGAAGCCACATCAGACAGACGCTGGTTAGGACGCAGTATGGAGGCTACATTACCTCCACTGCCTGCAGCTAATTATTACAGTCTAGTTCCTTACAAACTCTGGTAGAGTTGTTCAATACACCCTCGCTTAACAGCAGCACAGTAACAATTCAGATAAATGTCACAACATGTAGACAGCACAAGTAATGACTGCCAGTTCTGTCCTCAGGAAACACCATCTCTCTGAAGAGACAGAGTCCTACAAACACAACAGTCTGCCACTGAGCGTCTGAGTGTCTCCTCTGATAAATGAGCTCCACAGAGTACGCAGTGCACTCGCCAGCACAGACACCACAACAAATGTCGGCACTGGATGTTTCTGCAAAGCGTCTCATTGTTTTCTGACTGGTTTACCTTCCAGGTTCACAGTCAGTGGACTGTTACGACATCTGCCATTACAACCGCAATAAGAGTTAATTAACCACCTTTTGCAATGTACTTCAGAAAAGAACGATCACATTTCAATATTTGGTCATGCAATTAGGACACTTTTCAGTATTATGACTGGGAGCTACACTTCCACTTCCACGTGCAGGAAAATAAATAAATCTAATTTCCTGGGTAGGTACATTGTTTACTTATTTTCCTTTGTTTCCTACTTATATTGACGTGTTTTTCTACTCATTCTGCTTCTCATTATTGCACCTAGAGGACTAAAGAGTAAAAGACGATATTTGGAAGCCAGCATTACAGTATGTCTTGTGCATGGTATCACATTATTTATGTATATTTGTCACATGTTTAGATGACAGAACTTAGTATGCGGACCTCGTTGTGACCCCCCGTTGTCAGTCAGTCATGTTATATGACAGTGATTATAATACAGGAAGTTGTGTAGTGAGTGCTGCGATCTGATGACTTTGAGAGTCTTAGAGTGTGAACTAGCTACTTTCTTTAATGAGGATTTTCAGTCTGATGACATCAATGAAGATTCAGAGGGTCAAGGCTGTTTTTTTCAAGGAATGGGTGCACCAATGCATGTAGGAGGGAACAGCCAGAGGATAGAGAGTGATACCAAACAATGTTAAAACCTCCTGCACAACTCTGGCAGTGATACCGAAGGACTCGAAGGCTTTAGTTTGTCAACTGAGCCTGGAAATGACTGAGCAAGGCAGCGGGTGTGGCAGTGTAGAGAGGGGTCACTGGTGGGTGAGTTGACTGATCTGATGTTGATTTGATTCATTTTATTTGTGACGAAAGACAAATAGAAGGAGAAAAAGACACAGAAAGAGAGATCATTAAGGATTCAATGGTTATGCCAGTTTGCTGCATTTTTTAGAATTTCATCGGACACCTTTTTCCATTTCCATTTTGCTTGTGTGCATTTTCTCTTTATTTCTCAGATGGCATTATTTAAATAAGGTGTGCAGTGTCTGTATTGTTAAAGTATTGTTGAAGTAAACTGTGCTTTGTTGCTAGGTGTAGATAGAGTGGTGTAGGCCTTATGGCAGCTGCAGGCAGAGTTGGTTTTCAGGTTGGTATTGACATTCTGAATGAAAAACACAAAGTGAAGGGGTCTCACCATTTCTCATTAAACTAGCAGGGGACATTTATTCCATCCCAGCCACCCACCTCCACCACCAGAGAGTCTAGTCTGGTGGAAAGGACACTAAGTGGGAGTGTAGGGCAGTAGCGCTCCACCTGATTGGCCAATTATACTGACATGCAGCATGTTAATGCACACTGAGTAACATTTATCACTGTTCACTCTTTGTTGTAGACAGAGATATTTCATTGAGCCCAAAGCAAATTCAAGACAAAAGGTACAGTATATTGCATTGATATCATAAATTTTAGACATACAGTATTGTGCAACAGTAGCCCTACGTCAAGCCTTTTTCAGTAGCTGTGTAGTAAACTGTGTCATAAACTCTTTTGTGGAGGAGAACAGTACAGAGAAATCATGGCTCAGTCCTTCGGTTTAGGAATCAAGCTTTGATTGTATTTCAGTACAGCAGTGTTTGTTTTGACAACAACCTTTCATTTAGTCTTAGTCAAAATGCTATTTAGTTTAAGTCATACTTAAGTCATCTGAATTTTATTTAGTTTTAGGTGATGAAAGATTGGATTTTTAAACAGGTTTAGTTTAAATGTGTGTGAAGAGTTTTTCTACAAATTTAAAACTCACATAGTCATTAAGGAAACATTTATGAACGTGTTATTATGGAATGTACTAAGCTTTGAATGAGCAATACAGAGACACAATTTTATCTGTTTCAATTTTTAAAATTAAAGACATATCAGCACAAGTCTCAGAGGAAAAACATATGTCTGTTTCTTTCCACTGAAGACCAAAGTGGGGGACTTGATATTGATATTTTAACATGGTAATAATACCCCATGGTGGGGTGCCCCTCAGTACCCGTGGAGCCCACCACTGCACCTCCAGAAAGAACCCCAGTGTGACCTGCTGGTCTCAGCCAAGAAGAGGCACCCACGGCACGACACGGAGGTCCGGACACTTTACCCAAATGTTTCAAAGCCCTTCACCGTTTGGCTGACCCCAGGCCGCATCACAGTGACACTGTGTTTCTGGCAGTAAGCAAAGCTTCACCGATCATCGTCCCACCCAGTAGAGCAGGTCACATGACATCTGCTGTTTTGGTTGGACTTTCATTCAAACAGGTTCATTTTTATTGGATCACTTACTTATTGTTTTTGTTGACGAATGTGTCAATTGTTGTTGTCATCATAGATTATTTTTATCTTGTTGTCGTCAGAAAACAAAAAAAACCCTGAAATGAACACTGCAGTACAGCGAGGAACAACTTAAAGCATCAGTTCCTTTTCATTTTTTTGACCAGACAATAGTCAAAGACAGATACACTCCTCCTGCAGGGGACTGAGGTAACATTTTACCATCTGATTAACTTTCTGATTAAACTGATTAAATTTCATTATTTCACTTCTGTAGGCTACTACACAGTACAAACACTGAATAACACTTTTCCAAAAGGCAACAGGTCACAGCAGGCCATAAAACAGAAAAGCATCTCTCAAGAAAACGTTATAATACAGCCCAGCAAATGCGGGCTCATGAAGTCCCTGGTGAAATTGCACAGTAATTGCATAGTAATGCCAGTGCTATTGCACTGTTGTTGCACTGCTGCAACCACTGTGCAACAGCAGGGCCTTCTCTGAAACAGAAGTGAGCCCTTGTTCACACTACACGACTGTCAGAGTTTTGAGGTATCATTTATTAAACTTGTGGGATAAAGAAAAGGTCTGCGGCATTTTTTCTGTATTTCACTGTAAATATGAGTGACAATATTAATGAATAAATGGACATATTCCCTTCCAAACAGTAGAACAAATCATCCTCTGCTATCTTTGAAGATGGATTTTAGCCGTTTCAGTGATCACTGTAAACACTAGAAAACAACAAGCAGATCATTTATTAACCAGGAATTATTCAGAGGAGACAGACCGGAGCACAGTCAACAGTGAGCTTTTCATTGTAAACATGAAAGCAGAAAGCAGCCCTCCTGGTTGTTTGTGAGTGAACCATGTAGTGAAAGAACAAAAAGAGAGAAGTTGTTGTTGTCGCTGCTGCTGCTCTGCTGCAGCCGCTCTGCTGCAGCCGCTCTGCTGCAGCCGCTCTGCTGCAGCCGCTTCTCCTTTCAATCATGTCTGCTCTCATTGGCTGCAGCTCTTTTACGTCAGCACGACTCAACTGGATATTTAATAGGCTAGCTGTTCAGTTTTTGTCGGCGACAAATGTCAGTGAGCTTCTGACCCGTGTCTTTGAGGTGTTCACACTTAACGACAAAGGCTCGCCAAGCTGATGACTGCCTCACCCCCATCTGGTGGAGGGGTCTCAAAAAAAACGTTGCAGACGTGTTGATTGCCTGATAATCGTGTAGTGTGAACAAGGCATTACTTTCCAGGATAACATGGGAAAGTCCTTTTATATCATTCCAGCCCTGCAGCTACACACAGGTTTACACACCTCATATGTTCAGCACTAAATTCCCACCACACCCAGAAAGACAGAAGCAGTTCCACCTACGTTCTCGCTGTTGTGGTCCGCCTCACTGGGACAGCCAAACAGCTCTCGTCGCAGCAGGTTGCCATCGTACTCCAGGAAGGTCAGATAGAGATTCCTAAAAAACTCCACATGCTTGTTCTTCACTCGCAGCTTCTTGGGAGAGTTCCAGTGAATGACCTGTGCAGAGCAGTGTCAAGGGTCATCAGGGCACTGCTACTGTCCTGCTCCTGTCAGTCTTTTGTCATCTCTAAATATTCAGCTCCACTTCTTCTTTCAGTGCTTACTCCAAAAGTGCCACATTCAACTTATTAATATGCCTTTAATGTTCATTTCAGCTTACTGAAAATATTTACACCTCAGCTGCAATATGAGCCATAATTACCACAAAAACTATGATAAATTTGATTTGTCAGTAAAATTAGCCATTTAGCTTTTGTGTCAATTGTCTTTGTGTCTTAAGTCCCCCTTAATGACAAAACGTGGTTGCAGCAAAACACTATTAGCTTTTAATATGCAGCTTAGTCTACATATGTGCAGATATGGGTGCAAAGTTACAAATCTCACTACAATATGCAAATCTGTAGTGAGATTTGAGATTTCCGATAACTGATATTAATATTGCTGTTTAGCCAATAACTGATTACGGTAGTGACCAGCTACGGTTGCTCTGGTCTCTGCTCAGGCTTTATGCTTCCTAAAGGTGACCGTAGTAATGTTACTCTTGTCAACACACAACAGTGTTTTTTTTTTTTTTTTTATCTCAACCATAAAACGCTGAAATTGGGGACATTTTCTGGGACAGCTTTAAATGTAGACTGGTTATCCAAAACGGGTCACCTGACCATAAAAAAACGAAAGCACTGCTGACATTTTTGCTCCTCTTCAGTTTAACACCAAACAAATATCACATGTCAAAATCTCTCCCCCTCCCGACACACAAACAGCACCTAGACAGATATAAACATCACATGTTAATATCGGCCCAATTTTCCTCATCAGACCAATGCTGATATGTTAAAAAATTATGAACATCCTTTACTGATATTAATGCCAATATATCATGCATCCCTAATTCATACAGCTCCACATAGACAGACAGACATCTGTAACTAGTTTTGCTCCACTAATGGCCTCATCTCTCCACCAGCAGTATGTTGCATGGCTGGGTTGTTGCTTGGCTCTCACTGTGCATCAGGTCTGCTCAGGGATGCTTGAGGCTCTTGAATGATGTAGGTGGGGTCTTGTGTGTCTGAAGTGACGGAGTGTGAGCTCAGTAGGGACAGCAGGGCCTCACCTTCAGGTCCGACACGTCTTTGTAACACTTCTCAGAGCGGGTGTGGTCGGACAGCTGGACGTTCCAGAAGCAGGGCAGCTGATGAACCAGGAACGGGTTCTGTTTGATCACAGCATTGAAGATGTCCTGCAGACACACAGACACAGACACAGACACACACACACACACACACACACACACACCTTATGCTGTGCCTTATGTTTCGTCATCTACAGGCCTGCACCACACAGTTTAATCTGTCTATTTAATGACTACACAAAGTGTCTTATTGCATGGCTTTTTCTCACACATCTTTCAGACCTGATGATATGAATTTTGTTTAATCAGTAAACAAAGATGAATGCCACACAGACTGATACATATTTGCAGACAGCAGAGGGTGGTGCATGCTCTGTTAGCTTGCTAGATGATTCCATAAATAGACTGACTGGACACCTGGGTCTGACTGGAAAATCACCACTGCTGTAAAACACCTGGGATATAGTGGAAATGTTGAGCCTACAATCACAGACAACCTCTTCCTGCTCAATATTGCACACTCTGATGTTGCACTACCTCTTTGCACAGCCCATAATTTCTACTGTATATATTGTATTTTTTTCACATTGCTGCCTTTTAAGTTGCCTTATTTGCCTTTAACTCTTTGAGTGCCAAAGACGTATATGTAAAGCTTTTAATATATAACACTTGAGAACCAAAGTCTTTCGTTTTTCAGCAGCTGGCACAAGAGGGCACTCTCACACAGCTTGTGAGTAATGTTGAGGCTTCTGGGACTTGTAGTCTGGACATAAAGAGACAGTATACACCACAGAGATCAAAACAGGAAGTGGAGATGATCGAGATTAGAGAGCAAAACAAACAGAATCTGGAAAAAAAGTGGTGATTTTGATGAAAGTGGCCTCTAAAAACAAACATTTTTTTTCATGATGAAATAGAGAGTGTCATCTTTCATTTGAGCTATTCAGTGTTTTCAGAGTCATAGTTCTGTGGGTCTTAAAAAAAGACAAAAACACTGGCACAAGGCACTTTCTGTTTTGTAAAAAGGGCTGGCACGCAATGAGTTAAGCTGCCTTTACTTGTATATTTTTATCTATTTTACATTTTGATTTATTGCTCGATGTTCAGCAAGGATAAAAAAAGGAAGCATTGCATTTCACAGGGAAACACAACACAATAAACTGCCTCTACATTTTCCTCACTTTCACAGTGTTAACCCATATGTGCCCAAACACTACTATTATCAAAAAAAACTCTTCAGTATGTTTATCCTCTTCCTCAGGTTTCTGCCAATTCTTTTTCCCTGTTAAAAGTTTTTTAGGGAGTTTTTCCTCAGTCTATATGAGGATTGTTTGTAACAGCCATAGGGAGTCATGTCCTGTACAGTACAGAAGCCCTCTGAGGATAATTTGTAATGTGATACTGGGTTATACAAATAAATCAAATAAGGGTATTGACATCCTGCAAGGGTGACTTTTCTGATCTGTTGGTCCAGATCAGGGGTCAGCAATCAGGTTTGTTTTTTTCTAAGCCATTAGATGGCAGGCCAGAATATTAAAAAGGGCTAATTCAAGAAATCAATTGAGACAAACCTTTTTGGAATTGATGCCAAGATGGTGGCACACGCAGCTGCAGCTCAGTGCAGCACTCCTAGAGATTTACAATTGTTTTTGTGTTGTTTTTAAAAGGAGTATGTATATATATATATATATATATATATATATATATATATATACACAGTACATACAGTACATGGTGTGTATATATATATATATATATATATATATATATATATATATACATACAGTCTTGACAGTCTTTTGTGACTGGTTAAATTGTGCTGGTGTCTGGGGTTTAGCATTGCATTCAGTAATACAATCAAATCATTGCTGGGAGATGCAGTGAATCGATAAAAATAACAAGATAAAATAAAATGTGAGTCTATTTTGTCATCAACGAAGGTGATAAAGATGCAGGAGAGGAATTGACTGATGCATAAAACCTGGAGAAGTAACATCTATATCACCCGACATCCCAAAAATGGTGTCTTTCCACATTAAGTGAAGCTAAACCTGCAGTTGCTGTATCTGTTGTTGAATGTTGTTAGGCCCACAAAAGTGCATCCTAAATGTACCCCACTGTTTGCTCTACATTTACATTTTATTAGGCTGCACATTTTTCATCAGCATGTCTCCATTTCAGATTTCTGTCAAGCAAACAATCCTTTGACTTTGATTGGGAATTTTCAAAATAAAAGATCTCAGAAGCTCAAAATAAAGCACTACTGACAAAACCCCTTTTTTGCGCTTTTATTTTGTAAAATCATTCAAATGGAAGTTATACACTGTTGCTACCATGATGGAGATCTATTTGGCAGAGCAGTTTATAGGCTTTCTATGACTGACCCCTGGTCTGTCACAACTCAAACATCTTCATAGAAGCGGTATGATGGTTTCTGTTGTTTGTGTTTTGTATGTATGTTCAGGCTTTAGTTCCTAATAAATGTGTAAAGGTGAATAGTACAAACTGCTTTGAGAAAATGTCACATCTTTGATATTTTTCTTGACTTTGGGATCTTCGCTGGCTCTCAGTGCCAGATTGCAGCATCCTAATGGCAGACAGGCCTACAGCCACATAATGAATGGTGCCATAAAAAAGCTGACAGTCCATTGGAGGAGCTCATACAACAGAAGGCAGATGGACCTCTCAAACCATTTCCAAAGCCCTGTTCATTTTCCAAACTGCATACCTTGCGGGACTTTACTTAATGAAGGTTTAATTAAAATCTCATAAAGGCACCTTGTCTAGATGAGCTCTGAATAGATCAGAGATAATGGAGAGCCTGTTTGCCAAGGTGTCAGTGGCTGCCCTGTGCTGTAGAGCACTGAACAGATCAAGATGACACCCGTTGACCTTTACAAGATATGTACTGTACACTCAAGTGAAATGAAAGAAATGGACTTGAAACCAAACCATTAATTTGTAAACGGAGCTTTCTGTTGCACTCTGACATGATACAATAAATTCTGTAAAGTTGCTGTGAGCACCTTGCAGAAGACATTATGTCTTCTGTCTTTTGGCCTTCAGCAGAAAAAGAGCTTATTGTTGCTGCTTAGTCACTGGCCTATAGCACACAGAGCAGGATCCTGAATTCTGTCCATAGTGGATGATGCTGCAGAGGGATGGATGGATGGATGCTAGATGATATATGAATCAATAATAGATAGATGATATATGGATGGATAATAGATGATAGATGGATGAATGATAGATGGATAGTTGGATGGACGGTGGATGGATGATATATGGATGGATAATTAATAGATGATAGACGGATAGATGGATGGATGATGGATGGATGATAAATGTACGGATAGATGGATAAATGTACGGATGGATGGATGGACGGGCAAAACGATTTGGTTAGGTTTAGAAAAAAATAAGGACTTGACTTCAAATTTCTACATTTGTAAAGTGAAACTTAATATTGCATGATGTGTTTCTGCAGGAAAGGCTGCTGCAAGCTGTTCTATTCTTTCAATAATATTCTTTCAATATCCATTGACATCACCTGGATCTATTTTTATCAAATGCGTCTTGACAGAGAGGAGAGAAGAAGGGGGTCAGCTCTGTGCAGGGTACCCTAGCATGATAATAATACACTTTCCATGCCTAGTCAGCCTATAGATGCCTATAGATATGCAATATAATTCAGTATAATATAGTGTCGTACTTTCTCTCAAGGTACTCCGGCTTCCTCCCACCATCCAAAAACATGCATGGGGATTAGGTTAATTGGTTAATTTAAATTGTCCGTAGGTGTGAATGTGAGTGTGAGTGGTTGTCTGTCTCTATGTGTCCTGTGATGAACTGGAGACTTGTCCAGGGTGTACCCTGTCTTTCACCCTAAGACAGCTGGGATAGGCTCCAGCCCCCCCACGACCCTATGAGGATAAGCGGCAGATAATGGATGGATGGATAGTGACGAACTGGCCGCGGTAATGTAATGCCCAGTGTGGTGTTGAGCTCATTACCATCACTGCAATTTATTAAAAATAAATAAATAAATGAAAAAAAAAAATGCTGGCGAAAGTTATAGAAGTGCATATGGGATGTGAATATAAACAACATTTGGTTATAATCACTCATCTACAGCTTTCCTCCACAACAATGCCCCGTTCCACATCCTGTCCCCTCTGACATCTCACAACACACCCATGCCTCATTTTCACAAATAACAACTTCCGACCTGAACAAATATTTTTCAAAAATCAAACTCTCCACTTGTCCCTTGGATCCTATCTTGTCATCCTCACTTGTCAAATCATGTCTCCCCTGCCTCACTCCACTTATCCTGGACATCATTAGCTCATCACTTTCCTCTGGTTCAGTTCCTTCCTCCTTCAAGATTGCCACCATCACACCCATACTGAAAAAACCTGGACTGGATAATAATAACCCACATCACTTCCGCTCCATCTCCAATCTCCCATTCATCTCAAAAATTCTGGAACGTTCTGTCGACTGTCAGCTTCATCATCATCTCCACTCCTCTCAGTTATTTGAGACATTTCAATCTGGATTCCATACTCATCACAGCACCGAAACAGCTCTACTTTAGTCACGAACAACCTCCTGCTTGCTTCAGGCTTCAGACTCCGGCTCCCTCTCCATACTCCTCCTCCTCGACCTCAGCGCCGCCTTTGATACAATTGACCACTCAATCCTTCTCCACCGTTTACAGTACAACATTGGCATACCTAGCTCAGCTCTGTCCCGGTTCTCATCCTACTTCACCAGTAGATTTCACTACATCTCCATAAACAATTGCACATCCCACACCATCTCTGTAAGGCACGGTGTCCCTCAAGGCTTGGTGCTTGGTCCCCTCCGGTTCATCCTGTACTGTACATGCTGCCCTTTGGAAACATCATTGGCCACCATGGACTTCAATTTCACGGTTACGCTGATGACACTCAACTTTACCTATCAACAAAAACAATCACCCCTGCCACAGTCACCTCCCTCACAGAGTGCCTCTCCACAATAAAATCATGGATTAGGGATGTCACAGTTACCGTTGTAACTGTAAACCCAGATAAAAATGTTGACTATAACAATTAACATTTTATTTTCAAAATAAAACATTATCGCGGTCGATTACCGTGCCTGCGGTATAGGCACCGTGAGCCTTTTCCAGCGTCTCATCAGTCTGCTGAAGTTGCTGCGCAGGCGCACTTTGTAGCTACAACCTAATGTTTGAGAGACACTAATAAACGCATTTGTGAGGAAAATGATTCAACTGGAAGCGCATTCGCAATATTATTTTGAAATGTATCCCCTGCCTTTGCCGTCCTGAGTGGAGGTGGCCTGAGAGTGGACCCTGCGCTGGAAGTGACCTCACAGTGGAGGTCTGCAGCCAGGACATCTTGTAATGTTTACACTTTCTGAAGCTGGACTCATGGCCGAAGGAGGAGATGACAGCGCTCAGGACATCGATCAGCCTTCAAAGAGGACCAAGTCTGAAGTATAGGCGTATTTTAGGTATTTTAAGAATGTCGTAAATGTGCAGGAAAAAGTGTCTGCTAAAGGCAGCAATACTTCAAACCTCAAGTCTCATCTGCATGACCCACAACTCTAGAGCCAATGCAAGGTAAGTTAACGTTAACGTTTTAGCTGAAATACATGATGTGGGGACTTCAGGTTGCGAGAGAATGCAACGATTCATCATTAATGTTAACATAAGCCCCATACCATAGTGCAGCCGCTTATTAGCAGCTAATAATCTAAGCAAAACAGCTAAACTTTCATTCACAATGAGACGGTGAAATGAAGACACGGCATTATTGAGCGCTAGCTGAAGGCACAACAATGCCATACACTTCATTTGTTTTAACCATTTTAGTTGACAGTCACTACATGTGTATTACCATATAATTAAGTGGGCGTTAGAATCAACCAAATACTAGCTAGCAGCTAGATCAGCTAAATGTGTGAAGCTAATCAGGACATTTTATTAACCTGAGTTAGACGGTTTTGTTTAGCAACAAAAACAAGTAGAAGCAAACTCCTCTGTATATTGATATGACTGGTAGCCTAATGATAAAATGATTCATAACAATAATGACTGAATGAATAATGGATATTTGTTTATATTTTCTTTACAGAGCCTCATGTCACCAGGCTGGTAAAAAAGCTTTTGTGTGTCCCAGCATGCAGTGTTCCATCAGAGAGAATATTCCGTGCCAGCAGGTACACTGTTTCCCCTCTTAGATCACAACTTAAACCAGACAAGGGAAATATGTTGACATTTTTGCATTTTAATCTCAAGTAAATGGAGATAGATACAGACATGATGCTCAATCAGCAGCATCTTATTTGTTGATGATGGAGAGAAGTATACAGTCAGTTCTGTCACATGCCATTGATTTGTTTACATATTTTTTATTTTAATGTCATCAATACTTGAACATTTGCATTTGATTACATATGATTGTAGTAGTTATTTTTGTAATCTGTTTATTTTAAATGTATATTTTTTAAGGTTGACTTGTACACTGCTCAAGTGTATAGTTTTAGATTTTCATTTTGATGATGAAGAAAACAAGTATATGATAAGACAAGTGGTGTTTCTTTGATTTGTTTACATATTGTTCTTTATGTCTTGAGATGTCTTGGATTTGTATAATTCACTAACTGCACTACTGCAAATGTTCTTGAATGCCCTTGTTCCTTTCCTTTGATGTGAAAAGTTGCACTTTTGATAAGGCTTTGTCTGTATTTTTCAATATACTAAACACTGTTACACTTTTTTGAAACTATTTCACTTTGTGTAGGACTATCAATGCTTTCTGAACATATTCAACACACTGCGATAATACCGAAAACCGTGACAATTTTGGTCACAATAACCGTGAACTTAAATTTTCATACCGTGACACCCCTATCATGGATGACCACCAACTTCCTCAAATTCAACGGCAGTAAATCTGAAATCATCATCAGTGGTCCCAAATCCCTCCTCCCCTCCACCCAGGACTTCACACTCTCCATCGATGGTCACATAGTCACTCCCTCTCCTCTGATCAGAAACCTCAGATTCATTTTTGACCGCACCCTCTCTTTCCAACCCCATGTCCGTCACATCACCAAAACAGCCTTCTTCCATCTCCGTAACATCGCCCGCCTTCGTCCCACCCTCTCCAAATCTGCAGCTGAAACTCTGGTTCTTGCCTTCATTTCCTCCAGACTGGATTATTGCAGTAGCCTCCTTTATGGTCTTCCTTCCACTCACCTACAAAAACTCCAATATGTACAGAACTCAGCTGCCCGTCTACTCACCCACACCCGCTCCAGAGACCACATCCCCCCTGTCCTCCAACAGCTCCACTGGCTCCCCATAAAACAGCACATCCATTTCAAGATCCTGCTCATCACCTACAGATCCCTCAATAACCTGGCCCCCCCTTATCTCACGGACCTTCTTCAGCTCTACCATCCCTCCTGCCGCCTCCGATCTTCTGATTCCAACCTCCTCACTCCCATCACCAAATCCAAGCATCGTACTTTGGGGGACAGGGCCTTCCCCATAGCTGCCCCCAAACTCTGGATCTCTCTACCCACATAAATCCATGCCTCCAAATCACTCCTCTCATTCTAATCAGAGTTGAAAACATACCTTTTTAAACAAGCATTTAACCTGCAATAACTTTTGTCTCTTCTGTCTGTCTTTGGTGTCTTTCTTTTTAAAGCGTCTTTGAGTCTTAATGAAAAGCGCTATATAAAACTGATGAATTGTTATTATTATTATTATAATCACTGACCATCCTTATTTTTAGAGCTTTATGGAGAAATTTTTCACAACGCAGCTTGGCAGTGGGCTAGTCCACTAAACCTAAGGGGGGAATTCTTTTGTTCGTCTTATTAGTATTAGTTATTTCTAGGTTTTAGTACTTCTGATGATTCAATTGAATATGTACACACATAATGCACAGACATAAAAGACAGAAGCACTGTCTCAACAGTTCAAGTGCTTACAGCAAGCACACCTCTCTTATGTAGTACTGTCCACAGTTGTTTGCGCTGCTCTGTTGACTTGATTTTCCTGTCAATCTTGTAACAAAGCTAAACACTGTGTCGCCAGTTTGGGCACATTTTGTGCCAGCTGGCAAATTTAGATGAAAAAGGAAAAAAGTACTGACTTCCAGAAATAATCGTCCTGCTGAGTTTTTTTCTCCAAACAATCATTGCCATTTTTTAAAATAAAGAGTGTTTTCGTAAGTTTAAAAGCTGCAGTCATAGATATCGGGATTGTGGGAATTGCAGGGTAAACTGCGGTAAACCACCATACCGCATCGATTGGGTGCTTCGTCACCATGGAAATAAAAAATCCATACCGCAACAGCTGTAGTGCAGAAGCCATCCCCATGCTATGAGGCAGCCGTTAGCTTGTCGATTTGCATTTATTTGACCTTTATTTTAGCAGGTAAGTCAGTTGAGAACTAATTCTCATTTCCAATGACGACCTGGGCAAAGAGGCAACACAGGTGGCATGACAATAGAAACATTTATAAAAAAAAAAGAAAAATTAAAAAAAAAAAAAGAAAAAAAGAAAAAACGAACAGGACATACAGAGACCTAGAGACAGAACAACACAATACCAGAATACAACAGGAGTGAACAGCTACAAGCAGGTGCAAATATGCTGAGTTATGGGATGTAAACATTTTTGAAAGAGGCGAGGGGAATGAGAGAGGTCAACTTAAAGGATTTCTGCAGGTGATTCCAGTCATCTGCAGCGGAAAACTGAATGGAGCTCCAATGACTAAACGGATAGCAGATTGAAATGGCTAATTTTGAATTAGCATGTGCATTACCTGGTCTGCCAGAGAGGTGGACAACATGCTCATTAGCTCTCTCTCTGCAGTCAGCCTCCACATCTGCTCCCACCTCAGCTTCCTCAGACGATCCAGCAGAAGTAAGATCACCCCTGGAGAGCACATGCACACACACACACACACACACACACACACACACACACAAAGAGGTAGTGAGAGATAGGGTAGCTTAGCAAACACAGAGATCAGTATCGGCTGCCTGCTAAAGGTGATAAAGGCCTTTCATGAGGCTCTGAATCACACCCTTGTGTTTTCTGAGATAAAGCTACAGCCTTAAAGACTGGCCGGTGTTGGATGGAGAAACCATGCTTAAATCCTCCCGGAAACACATAATTCATAGAAAGTCATGCTTTTCTCTTGTTAACTTTCTCCCACAAAAAAAAAAAAAAAAATAATATAAAAAAAAAAAATAAAAAAACACACACTTCCCCAGCTAATAAAAGAAATCTTCCAGGCTGCTACAAACAAAATCAAGCAGCCAATTTTCAGAGGTACAGACATGGTGGATATTTTTCTGTGAACTGGAACAAACAAAGCATCTTTCACACCCTGCTGTGCTCCATCTGTTGCCACGGCCACGGCCACAAAGCCGACCAGCCGCAGCCGTACTGCAGGGTTAGTGTCAAATCACTCTTCTGTGTAAATGCAACACATACATTACTATTTCTGAGCTCTACTGTTCACTCACACTGACAGCATGTTTGAGAGAAAACCACTGAAACTTAAAAACAGACATGTTCAGGTGAGTTCTGCACAGCTCAGACTGAAAGGCATGCTGGGTGTTTTAGGCTATGTCAATACAACGATTATCTTCCAGCTCCAAACAGCAGAGTGAGGGAGATTTAAGTCTCCTGAAGGAAAAGATTGGCTGGAAATAAGGGAGCAATAATAACACGGTGTAAGGCAATCTAACCAGTTGCTCTATTTTGAAATGATTTTTCTATCCTACTTTTGACAAGCCTGAATATTTCAATCTCTGTGCAAATGCACTGAATTCTGAACTGTTTGGCTTTTTAATTAAATTCTCAAATGGCAAATAATAATGACCTAAAGTGGTTTAATTAACAAATAATGAATGAGAGGACTCATTCATACAATGCTTGACAAATTTATTATTCCACCACCTAGTGTAAGGTGTTGTTTTCCACCGCTGCCCTAAAATAACAGCAGTGCTGACTACGAGAATATTTGTTATGTTCATGTAATAGTTAATCCACCAGAATGTGCCAGCTCTTATGTGTGAATTTTACAATTTATTGTTTCACAAAAAAGCACACATTAAATTGCAGTTATTTGCTGTCATTCCTGAACAGAAAAATGTGTTTTAGTGGTTGTTTGTTATTCTGGATTCATTTGTGACTTCTCAGTGAATTCCAGTGTTCTGGATCAAATTTGGGTCTAAAAAGGTGAATTCAGTTTAAATCCCTCACTTCCTGTTCAAAATGGTGAAGAGTAGTGAACTCAGTGAGGAAGAAAGAGTCCAGTTAAAGTGAAGGAGATGATGCTGCAGGTGATGCTGATGCTACTATACTACTAATTTCTAAAACACAATATACTTATGAGCATTAGTTACGCATTAAAAAAGCTGCATGGTTTTAGCATTCACTGTGAATCATAAATGTCCCTCTGTCTTAACTCTCATGTTTTATTTTTTTTTTTTTCTGAAATTCATATGAAATGTATTGGGTCCTATTTGAAGGCTACGTACAACAGACTGGAACAAAAACAATCACTCTTTTTGGCTGGACTGCAGCAAACCTTAAAGACACAGTAGGGACACACCACTGATCGATATGTTTGATGAGACTAAACAGGAAGTTAACAGCAGCTGTCCAGCATGTCTGACTCGCTCACTCAGTCCTGTCTCAGTTTAAATATTAACAAGATTGCAAATATGTACATTTTAATCTAGAGGAGAGTTGCTCATTGGAAATAAAGGACTATCTGATTTTATCTTTGTTAAGGGTGAAAAGCTTCAAACAAATCATCTGTTTAATTATTGACCCCATGCATCCATACAGTCAAACCGAATCTTTGCAACTTCAAATTTATTAGGAACCAATTGTTGTTGCTTTGATTTTCAAACAACTTTATGTCGTGTAAACCACCTGTTCCCAGGAAGGAAAAATGCTTCTACAAAAGAATGGACAAAAACCATATGAGGTGTTATTAATGTCATATCATTACAAAGTCAACCTTTTTTCTCTCGTAGATCTTCTAGATGCAGGCCCCCAGGGAGTATGGCAGGCTTTGAGGCCAATATTCATAGTGACCAAACTACAGGTAGAACTTCTGGGTCAGTCAGGTGAGGCCCAAAACGGCTTTTTCCTATCGATTTGGAAAATATGAGCGTTCAGCAGCTCTTATTTAAATCACTCAGTCCTGAAAAAAAGGAAGGAAATTAAACGGACCTGCAGTATATGCTCTCTATACATTCATGGTTAGATGGTCTAATGATTTATATTGTTTCCACAACTACTACTTATACTATAATGAGTTTAACTACTATGAACAGTTGATGGAAGCACTTTTTGTGACATTTAACAGTCTGCTTCAGATTTGCTCTACAGTTGAATAGAAACACAGCTACCATTCAGAAGTGGCTAATCTCTTGATTGTGTCCAGTCAGATGTCTGGGAGGATTACTTTAGATTTCTAAATGCTCTGCTTCACTTTTAGGTCACAGGAGGTTGTATGGAAGTTTGTAAATCTGCTCACCCTGGCTCTGTTTATGCAAACCACCACCTACCTGTGACAGGTCATCAGTATCACTCTCTCTGTGAGAGTGACATCGTGACAAATTAGAAATATTGCAAATGTATGTTCTACTGTAAATCTATATGACATCATGAAACTGATTCAAAGTCATATTTTTGTCATAATATTTTGATGAACATACGTAGAAAAATATATTCATAAGTCATGAAATAATCTATAATAATGTTAAAAGACTGTTATACAATCTGGGATCAACAAATAGGTCTCCATCATGGATCTGAGATGGATCACTTTTGTCTGTCACGACCGACTAGAGGAACTTTTGTCATTCTACTAAACTAGTAGTGACTACTACTAGAAACTAAAAGAAACTAAGCTAGTGAGGAAACACCATTCGTTTCACCTTTGTGATTATTCTAGTCCCTTTTAAAGGATACAACAACATCACTCGTCGTCTATCTGGACAGGTTTTTGGCCAGTTCGCTCGCTGCATGTTTGGAAGAGGTATCACGCACCGTCACATGCATCTTTGCATCTTTGCAGTCAAAACGCTGCTGACACGCTAAATCATGTCAAATCAACTTTCTTTTAACTGGAATACCTGGTTTAGATGTTCCCACTTTATTACTATGACACCCATACTCTAGCACCAGTGTGTCAAACCATGTGGCTGCACTCTGTGTTTACTATATTGCAAAAGTATTTCCCAAAAAGTGAATTTTAGCAGACAGCATTTTTCCTCCTGCTTCACACAGAATTGTATTCATCTCTTCAGACAGGAAAAGAAACAAACACAACCAAAAAGACAAGTTTTGCTGTTTGCATTTAAAGTTGAAGTCAATAATGAATGAAATGCACGGATAATTATTCATTTCAGTAGTCGGTAACTATCAGCATTTGTCTGTGTACTTACTACATCACACAATAAAAAAAAACAACAACTTTGATATCAGCATTTGTCGACATTCATAAGTGAATTTATGCTTTAAGAATGCAAGCTGCTCCAATAAACACAGAGTCATCACATCAAGATAAACCCATGCATGGTGGACAGTGGTGGCCAAACACAGTGCAACCACATCTGGAGCTGCCTGATCATCCAGATGTGTTTTAACAGATATTTAATATAACAGGGTTTATTCTTGCACTCATTCTGGTTTCCTTAGTGTTATTGAGTTAAGTCAAAGCATAACAAATAATTTCAAGACATAATTTTAATCTTATGCTGCTATTTTGGGGCTTTGACGCTCCCTTACAAGCAGCGTCCTGCTGCAGTCATGCACAACAGTGACAGCAATATGCTTCTAAATGGTTGTTTTATTTTGAAAATCTCCCAGATGGCTCAGTGGAGACATCAAATGTAGTGTGCGTAGTTTGTGTAAAACGGAAGTAAAATATTAGGGAAAGACTTCCAGCTTAAGCTAGCAGCTATGAGCTAAGCGAATGCTACTGCAGCTAATCAGACTGATGCGGACAAACTCAGGTTGGCTGGCTGTCCCCTGACATCATTGATCAGACAGTCATTGATAAGAGGATATGAAGAACTGATAGAGAAGATCAATAATGGATTTTTACCATACAATAAAAATGATTAATTGTTGAAATTCTGTGATTAATCACACTTAATTGTTGACATTCTGTGATTAATCATGATGAATTGTTGAAATTCTGTGATTAATCAGGATTGATCGTTGAAATTCTGTAACTAATCAGGATTAATTGTTGATATTCTGTGATTAATCACAATTAATTGTTGACATTCTGTGATTTATCATGACCAATTGTTCAAATTCTGCGATTAATAATGATTAATTGCAGAAATTCTGTGACTAACCAGGATTAATTGTTGAAGTTCTGTGATTAATCATGATAAATTGTTGAAATTCTGTGACTAATCAGGATTAATTGTTGATATTCTGTGATTAATCACAATTAATTGTTGACATTCTGTGATTTATCATGATCAATTGTTCAAATTCTGCGATTGCTAATGATTAATTGTAGAAATTCTGTGACTAATCAGGATTAATTGTTGAAGTTCTGTGATTAATCATGATAAATTGTTGAAATTCTGTGACTAATCAGGATTAATTGTTGCTATTCTATGATAAATCACAATTAATTGTTGCCATTCTGTGATCAATCATGATCAATTGTTGAAATTCCGTGATTAATCACAATTGATTGTTCAAATTCTGTGATTAATCGTGATTATTTGTTGAAATCTGTGATTAATCACAATCAGAAAAAAATAATTCTTTGACAGCCCTAATAGTTAAGTGTGTTGGACACTGTTTTAAAAGCTAACAGGAACACATGCCATCCTGTACTCACCAGTGTTGAAGCCTCTGCCCAGAGCCGGCCAGGGTCGGTGATTCTTCCACAAGTTCCCCAGATACCAGTCGCTCTGGTTCTCCACCAGACCCAGAACCTGCTGTCCTGAGCACAGCAAACACAACAGCATTATTGTTAATCCACAATCTCTGCTGCTCCCATTTATTTAACTAGAATCCACTGAGGACTTTATTCAATTATCCACTTTTTCTTGTATTTATTATTTTGAAGTTGTGTATTGTGTCCTGGGGTTTTGGCCAAAGTAATGGGGTGGTGTCCAGGAAAACAACTTTTTTGTGGGGTATATTTAATGTGGTATTCAAGGCACATATGTATGTATACGTATATATATATATATATACGTATATACGTATATATATATATATATATACGTATATACGTGTATATATATATGTATACGTATATACGTGTATATATATATACGTATATACGTATATATATATATGTGTGTGTGTGTGTGTGTGCCCTTACTGTAATGATGCACTACCCACTTTGCTGCTGGAACACTGGAAATTTCCCCATGTTTGGGATGAATAAAGGCTTACCCTATCTCATCTGTCTTTAGCTTATCACAAATACTATATAACCATCAGCCAGTGTCACCCAATAACCTAACAAAGGCAGTGCGCACAGAAATGACAAAAGGAGAATAAATTGTTGATAAGAGGTGCTGCAGCAAAAGTAAAGTGTTTTTTAAAGAATGTGAACTAAATAAAGGCCTGGCTCCTTCTGTAAACAACAGTCAGTGTATGAGAATGTATCAGATTTTAGAAAAGCAGCTTTAAAAACTAATTAAGCTCAATGAACCCAGGATTTGTTGCCACTGAGTTCCCATTGAGATAAGGAGATAATTGAGTCATGACGTGTGGCTAAGCAGCACTTCTGCGTTTCCATGAACTTTGGATTGTATGCAGACAGAAATAGAGGTTGCAGGAGATCAGTGGCAGACACTTCAGGGTCAAATGGTTCATCACAGCGCCAGCACAAACATCCCTTCATAAAGCTGGATTTTATGTCCGAGTCAACGACAACCCTGAGAAAACTGTAACTGCCATCATAAATGCCACACTGCTGCCATGACAGTGAGATGTGTGTGAAATTCAATACTCAACAATACAATGAATTCAACTTTTTGAGCCAGTAGACAAAAAGTATAAAGAGGACAGGGGAGGAGGCAGAGTGAAATAAAGAGGAGAGATCCAGGAGATGAAGGGATGAAGTGTGGGCTTCAGGGCGAGAGATTGAAGGTGGAAGGCAAGCTGGGCAGAGATAAAGGTTGAGGAGATACGTATTAAAGAGGAGATAGGAGCCTAGAGTGTAGCTGTGGCAGCTTTAATGAAGGCTGTAAGGAAGATTAATGAGAGCTTATTGGAGCAGGCAGCCCCTTTAGAAAAGCTGCAAAACAAAGAACAAAGATCTGGACTGAGCAGCACAACTGGAAACAAAGATGCCCCTTTCACTGGGACAAACTCCCCAGGTCATTACAGTTAGACGCATTTTGGCTAATTCTGATAGTCAGCAAAAGTATAAAAACATATCATCTGCAAATCTATGCTTCTATTAACCCTAAATTCCACTGCATGTAGAATGATGCCGACGTGTTGATGCCTGCCAAAACAACTAGGCAGAGCTTCCATTTTTGTCCACGACAGAGCAGATAATAATAATGCAGAAAATAACCCAGGTAATTTTTTTTTTCAGGTGATGTTTAACTATGTTTAACATCATGGATAAGGAGAGGCTGATGTGGAGGTCCACAATACTATTATAATAACATAATATTATCTATGATCTTGTTCGTCCTCACGATTCCAGATGTCTGGCGGAGAGGCAACAGATGGATATGGTGGGTACTGATGAACGGATGTCTGCTTCGTTCTGCAAAATGACCCTCACATCGACTCAGGTAAAACTCCCCAGAAACCCTTTAAACAGGGAAATGGAAGAAACCTCTGGAAGAGCAACAGAAGAGGGATCCCTTTTCAGGATACATAATTAAGCACTAAAGCTATGTAGTTAATTATAGTCTGTGACAATCAATCTGTAGTAGTATACAGCACTGTATTTCACATAAAACATCATTATGAATGGCAGTGATGCTTCAGATGTTTCTTCAGTAACAAACTGAAGAATAGAACATCAACATGTTCTATTCTTCAGTAACAAACTGAAGAATAGAACATGTTGATGGAGCCGTATTGTCCCTTTAAAATATCCACACGCTGTGTTTCACATTAGCCATGCCAGACCTACCTTTCTATAAAAAACCTAAACCATCCCGAGCGAGAAAAACTGATGCGCAACCAACCATGAACCCTCACCCATCGTTTTTTTTCAAGTCAGAAAGACGGCAAGAAAAAGGGAACAAAATCAATACAGGTCTACTGTGTTTCAAGAAGAAAAAGAGCTGCTGTGCTTTAGAATATGCTAAAGAAAATAACCCATCAGAATGAGGCGAGTCTTCACGCTTCAACCCAAGCTGTCAGCTGCAGCCACTGCATCAGCTTTTAGCATCTTCACAGTCACATTACACTGTTGAGCTGCTATTGATCTTGTAATTTAGTGACTGCCTATCTGGCCTGTGAGCCCCTGAAGGACTGAAGCCAATACCTGCTATTCAGCAATTACAGTCTGGTTAGAATGCAGTGCAGAGTTGGACATAATAGTATGTAATGTATGCATGTCCCACCAAGCAAAGTCCTCACACAGCAGACCTCAGGCCATCCAAAATCTATTTTCCAGCATGCAGACAGCTGAGGGGTTGAGTGGGGGATGGCTGAGCAGTTCTTAAATTAGCTGTGGAGAGCTACAAGGAGATCAGTGGGAGTTTTTGTTGCTGAGTCAGTGGTGCTGATACAAGTAAAGATGAATGCCAAGGTCAGCAGGCCCAAACACTACATTCACTCCACCATTTCTTCCTTCTCCTGCACCTCACACAAAGCTTTGATTAACAACCTGACCAGGAGATACATCCAGCTAATGAACAAGAGACAAATCAGACTAATTCAGCTTCTCGTCATGTGGATGGGCTGCATTAGTGGAAATGAGATAACGTTGTTTGTCTGATGTAATGGTAAGATAGATGACCGTAAGTTGCAGAATGCACAAATATTGTACATGTACTGTATACAGTAACAAATGTTTCAGCACAGCTGTCCTATTAGTCTCACAGATCCTCCACCCCATCTCCTTCACTTTAACTGGACTCTTTCTTCCTCACTGAGTTCACTACTCTTCATCATTTTGAACGGGAGTGAGGAATTTAAACTGAATTCACCTTTTTAGACCCAAATTTGAGTCAGAACCAGTGGGCAACACCAGGGTCTGTTCAATGAAGCCCATACAGCAGTAACTTAAACTAGCATTCTCTCCAACAGCCAGCAGGGGGCGATACTGGTGGTTTCAAAAAGGAGTTTATGGTCTGAATGGTTAGTTTAAATATTGTTGTGATTCAACAGGGTGTGTATTTACTGAATTATGGTGAAATATATGGTGAACAAACACAAATATTTGGGGCGTGGCTACTGTGTGATTGACAGGTGTCTGTTGTCAATCACAGCCTGAAGAGGAGCAGCACTGATGGTCTGAGCTCATGTTTCCTTCATCTGAGGAGACACTGGTACCGATGATTTACGTGTTTTTTTCACCATATATTTGAGCATAATTCAGTGAATGAACATCATGTGGTATTATAACAGTATTGAAACTAACTAAGTTACCCCCACCACCAGGGAGGTTATGTTTTCCCTGGGGCTTGTTTGCTTGTTTGTTTGTTGTACTGTGGACGGATTTTGATGAAATTTTCAGGGTTGGTCAGAAGTAGCCTAACTTAAAACTGATTAAATCTTGGTGGTGACGTTGACTCAGATCTGATCACCAACAAAAATTAATCAGTTTTAAGTTAGGCTACTTCTAGCCAATCCTGAAAATGTCGTCAAAAACATTCCATAATTTTTTGAGTTATTTTGCAAACAAACAAACAAACGAACAAACAAACAAGCCCCAGTGAAAAGATAACCTCTGTGGCGGAGGTAACAATTTTCTTTTGAAATCACCAGTATTGCCCCCTGATGCTGTTGGAGAGAATGAAAGTTGTTCACAAATCAACGGTTGATGTCACAATAGCTCCCTCCACTATTTCTGTACAGTCTATACACAGAACACTGGAATTCACTGAGGAGTCAGAAATGAACCCAGAATAACAAACAACCACTAAAACACATTCTTCTGTTCAGGAATGACAAGAAATAACTGAAGAATTTAACATCTAAATAAAAAATAACAGTGTGCTTTAATTTGTGATGTAGTTTTGATTAAAGACCTTGCACATACTGGTGGATTAACCATTACACAATCATAGAAACAATATTTTTGGTAATCAGCAATCTTGTTAATTTAAGACAGTGGTAAACACCATACACTGGGTGGTGCCCTAATATATATTTAAGCTCTGTATATCTAGTGGTGTGTTTAACAAAAACACAAGAAAATACACAAACGTAATAATTTATTCCTACTTCTGGGGATAGAAAATGGCTTAAAGGACATCAATAATGCTTCTTTAACCTCTAAGCCCCTGAGTGGGTGGGCTAATGTGGCCAGGGACAGTGTTTGTTAGCAGTAGTGTTCAGAAATGAGCATTTCAAACAGCTGCAAGTAGGTATGTAGATGGCTTAGTGTACTATAGTTGCCAATCTAATTAGCCTTTTTCTGGCCTTTTGCCTCTCTTTGATAAAGGGAATGACATGCAGAAGGTAGCTGGAATCAACCCGGTATGTTCTGCAGCTCTTTGGTGTCCTTGAATGCCAAGTCATCAGCTAAAAAGCTTTTCTGCCACATGAGGTTTGAACCGCAGAAAAAGAGAGAAATGATGTCCATGCACTTAGGAGATGGCAATACACTTAAGCCTTCTTAATTCAAGGACAGGTAGACGGCGGGTTATACTGCCACAGCATTATCTGCCATTAGATCTGTTGATGGCAGGAGGCACTGACACAAGGTGGTGTAGGGTGTTATGGTGACCATCTTCTGTCAATAGGAGACTCTTGAGTTGACATCATCTTTTTGAAGATGTTATCGGAACAACATGCAGAAATATCATGTGCTAAATAACCTCTGTGCACTGGACATCGCAGCAGATCTGGACTTGTTGGGGAGTGTACTTGGGTACAAAGGGTGTATGACTATATTTAATAATGGAAGGGTTGTTTCATAGAGGTAGCTGAGGAGCAGTGTTGGGGGTGTTGGCAAAGCAAAGGTCTCTTTTCCTGTTTGATCAACTTTCATCATGACTTTAGAGCTGGAGCTCATGAACAAAGGCGGAGGAGCTGCTTAAGACGTCTTTAAATATTTGAACATTACTGAGAATTTGTTGATCAAAAGGAACCAGAATGAGACGGTAAAGAAGACCTTTACTGTGAAGGGCTGTTTGGACTGATGTTCACTACTTCCTGTCAGCTTTGAGATGTTAAAGAGCAGAAAAAAGAAAGATCTGATGTCTGTCCTCCTTTTATTAAAATAAGGAGCTTTGCTTTGAAATTATCTGCTATCTGTCCTCCTTTTGTTATAATAAGGAGCTTTACTTTGAAATTATTTGGCAGTTTAGTTAAAATACATCTCAGGAGATGTTACATAATAATCCAAAAGTAATGTCACGAATAGTGTAACTAATTACTTTCAGCAGTGAGTACAGTAATTTCGTAAAGTAAATTTAAAACAGTAGTTAGTAGTGTGTAATTCATTACTTTGTGCATGCTGCTGAGGACACCATATTTCAAATTGAACTCATTTTGGCTCTTTATGCCTCTCTGATCCCTGAAGACTATCCACAGAGCTAGGCCTTCTTACCATAGAACCCATACTCACTTTACAAGACAGCTTGGCCAGACTACGCTCACAGAGCTTTGTAGTCACGACAGCCAGGCTAAAGCCTTCTATCAACTATCATATAATTCCTCCACGTCCTTTCCCTGTTCTTCGATCTTAATGTGTTTAATTTTAGCATTTAAAGAGCCAGTGGCAACCAGGAGCCCAAGAAGTATCCAGAAAGCAGCTGACAGCATGGATAATTGTGGTGTTTCTATGGGTTGTGGAAAAAGCCAGGCTGAGACATTTCAGCGCTGCTGTTCAGCACGACTGTTACTTAATAGTGCCTTGGTGTTTCTGGTGTCGATAGTCTTTAGTGACTCTGACCTCCATGTTCACTGCACAGCACAGTGGATGGCCTGTGTTTAATCTACCCTGTCTGTCTGAACAGAGTCAAGTAAAGAGCAGGGGAGCCGCTACATGTGGCCACAGCTTTGATGAGGCTGCTTACAACTCTGTTTCAATAAACCCTGTCAACATAACCTGGAGACTGGCCAGCTATTAGTAGAAGATCAGGAAATGCAACTACATGGTGGAACTGTTCAAAGGGTTACCTTTAAGAGGGTTTCACAGCATTTCAAAAGTAAGATCATTTCAAAGTAAAGCTCCTTATTGTAATAAAACGAGGGCAGATGCCAGATCATTTCAAAGTAAAGCTCCTTATTGTAATAAGAGGAGGACAGACAACAGAGCATTTCAAAGTAAAGCTCCTCAAGGCCAATTTATAGTACTCCGTAAAGTGCTGTACGTAGAGACGGAGAGCCCTCTGCGTCGCCGGAGAGCCTGACGGAGAGCCTCTCCATCCTCTCCGGGCGCAGGAATTTTTTTTTTAACTGTCCATCAATCCGTCAAGGGAAGACGGAGACGACAAGGGCTGTGATTGGTCCTCTAGTTACACCCTGCTGTGATATGCAGCCCCTCTCCATACACAGAAACAGACAGACAGGTCATCTCTGCAGCAGCGCAGACAGGACAGGAACTAAAGTATCGATTATCCTTGTGAAAGGCAAATCAAACACATTCAACTTGCTAAAAAAAATCCATTTAATTCATTTAGTAATTATGGCTGGGGTATATTTCCACAGAACATAAACGAAAGGTGTTGGTTTGCATTCGCTATTAAACGATTTTGTGTTGAGAAGAAAGCAATCAATGTTGTTCTCTTCTATCTCCCTCACAAATAATTAAATCATAAAATTGTAGTTTCTCCTGCTTTTATCTGTGATATTAAGGCAAATTGCTTCACTTTCCGAGGGGGTGCATTTCACGGCAGGGCTGCACAACATGCATCACGACGGAGAAGTGCGAGAGCTCGAAGGGTCTCCATAGCTACGGAGTCGGATAACGTATTACGTAGTCAGAAGTATATTCTAGCCTTTATTGTAATACAAGGAGGACAGACAGCAGATCATTTCAAAGTAAAGTTTCTTACTGTAATAAAAGGAGGACAGAGAACATTTCGAAGTAAAGCTCCTTATCGTAATAAAAGGAGGACAGAGAACATTTCAAAGTAAAGCTCCTTACTGTAATAAAAGGAGGACAGAGAACATTTCAAAGTAAAGCTCCTTATTGTAATAAAAGGAGGACAGAGAACATTTCAAAGTAAAGCTCCTTACTGTAATAAAAGGAGGACAGAGAACATTTCGAAGTAAAGCTCCTTATTGTAATAAAAGGAGGACAGAGAACATTTCAAAGTAAAGCTCCTTATTGTAATAAAAGGAGGACAGAGAACATTTCAAAGTAAAGCTCCTTATTGTAATAAAAGGAGGACAGAGAACATTTCAAAGTAAAGCTCCTTATTGTAATAAAAGGAGGACAGAGAACATTTCGAAGTAAAGCTCCTTATTGTAATAAAAGGAGGACAGAGAACATTTCAAAGTAAAGCTCCTTATTGTAATAAAAGGAGGACAGAGAACATTTCAAAGTAAAGCTCCTTATCGTAATAAAAGGAGGACAGAGAACATTTCAAAGTAAAGCTCCTTACTGTAATAAAAGGAGGACAGAGAACATTTCGAAGTAAAGCTCCTTACTGTAATAAAAGGAGGACAGAGAACATTTCAAAGTAAAGCTCCTTACTGTAATAAAAGGAGGACAGAGAACATTTCAAAGTAAAGCTCCTTATTGTAATAAAAGGAGGACAGAGAACATTTCAAAGTAAAGCTCCTTATTGTAATAAAAGGAGGACAGAGAACATTTCAAAGTAAAGCTCCTTATTGTAATAAAAGGAGGACAGAGAACATTTCAAAGTAAAGCTCCTTATTGTAATAAAAGGAGCATAGACAGCAGATCTCTCTTTTCTGCTCTTTAATATCACAAAGCTGACAGGACGTAGTGAACATCATTCCAAACAGCCCTTCACAGTAAAACGTTTTACACTTTACCCTCTCATTCTGGTTCCTTTAAAGCAACAAACTCCCAGTAATGTTCATATTTCCACCCTCAAAAGACGTCATAAAAAGTGAGATGGTGTCTTCACTTTTTAATACCAGTGCTGCTGCAGTTGTGAAACTGCTGATCTTCTAGAAAGCAGCACTGGGTTACATAAATGATACAGCATACTGTAGATGAACAAGGATGCTCTGTGGAGTAGATCTTCCACTGACAGCCTATTCAGTAGATGGTGAGGTACAGTACTGCAGCATTTCCAAGTGATCACCCTCAAATGGGTTTTGCCACTAGGGAAGGACAACTGTTTGCCTGAGGCTGCAGGATGCTGGATGGCTCAGCCCTAGTGTCAGCGTATGACACTCGTTCCAGCTCACCAGCTTTGTGGAAAGACTTCATCACACCACTGATAGGTAATTATTGCTTATGTCAGTCAACATGATACCAAGCCAAGTTCCCATTCACTGATAAGGGTTCCCTGTGCTGGCCTGTAACTCCACTCTCCCTGCCTCCATTCAGATACTGGAGTGTGGTATATCCAGTACAAAAATAAAAACACTGTGAGAGGGGCTCTTAAAGGGTGTTATAAGGGTGAAAGGTTGACATCAGAGAAATGGCGGACATTAAGACGAGGCCTGTTTGTGAGAAGCAGAACTGAACTGTCACTGCCCAGGAAGGACGACTTGAATGGAGGTTGAATTAAAATATCCACACGCTGACACAGCTACCATTTTCACATACAGATTTGATGTTCTCTTTCATAGCATTCGTTTCGTGTCTCACTATGGGGAACGCCTCCTGCGTGACCTCATCAGAAGCACAATAACATTACGCCAGCCTCCTACTGGCTGGCATGAATGACGCCTATGTCAGGAGGAGGGGAACCCTCCCCCTATATATCAGGTTGACATAGCGACAGTCGTCATTCAAAAACCTCTTCTCGCTTCTCACAGAAGCCTATCGACAACTGTGCTGTTTGGGTGCTAAGCTAAACTGTCCACAGACCGGAGTGCACAACTCGGTCACCGGGCGCTTCGTTCCCAGTTGTGCGGTTGCATGCTAGCTCAAGAACTGTAGCAATACTTTTCCCACAGCTAGTTCAGGTGTAAAATAGCAACATTTTTGCCTGGGAAATAGCAATATTTTCCGAATCAGAAGTTGCAATACTCTGATAACGTGGGTAGTGTTTACTATACCAACCGGTAGCAATACCGTGTCACGAGTATATTAACAGTACCACACAACGGGTAGCAATACCCCCTGAGAAGTAGCAATACTTCTGCCCATACGCTAGCGAGAAAATAGCAATATTTTCCTCTTGTCCCGCCTGATAGCTGCACAAGCTAATAAGCGGGTTAGTAAAGCTGCTAGTGTTAAAAGCACATTAGCTAACCATGGCTACTGCTTTAAACCCCAGTGAGGTAGGGAAGAGCCCAAAGCTATGTCCCTGCGGTAACAAAATATCGAGCTGGGACACTCACCCCGTGTGTGCGGCGTGTCTGGGCTTACCCCACGCTCAGGCTGCCTTAAACTCCAGCGATGAGTGTATCCACTGCGCTGCTTTTCCACGTAAGCTGCTTCGCCGCCGATTAGCTTGCCAGGCTAATCTGTCCGGGGGAGACCCGCTGATGTGTGAGGTAGTTTCGCCGCAGGTAGACACGGATATGTCCGAGGGCTTGACCGCTACTCCTGGGCCGAGCTGGGCGGATGCAGATCCCCAGCTGCTGGCCGCCGCTTTCCCGTCTCAAGAGGTGGACGAGGGATGCGAAGGTCTAGCCGCCGCCGATGCGGAGGATGACGGCGATGAGTCGGCCGACTCGGAGCTCATGTTGTCCGACGACGAAGGAGAGGATTCAATCTTCCTTGCTAGCGATCACGGGGCTGCAAAGCCCCCCGTCGCTGAGGGAAGCGTCCAGCTCCCGTCGTTGTCTCCCACCGACCTTGACATGCAGGACATGTGCAAGCGTGCGGCTAACAGGCTCAACATCCCGTGGCCCATGGCCCAAGCGGAGGTTGTGAAGTCTCGTTTTGACGGCAAAAAACTGCCCAAAGCCAGGAAAACGGGGAAACAGATGCTGCCCATTTTCCCAGAGCTGCTCGACGAGATAGCCGTGACCTGGAAGGAGAGACCATACAGCGAGAAACACCCCATCGTGGGTAGCTCTCTGTTGGACTGTGAGGGAATGGAGACCCACGGCGTTCGCCAGATGCCGCCCATAGAGCCGCTGGTTGCGACCCACCTCCACCCAAAAGCCTCCATGTCCTCTTCGGCTCCCTCTCTTCCATTCAAGATGGACCGCTTCCAGTCTAGCCTCACCGATAAGTGCTACAAGGCGGCGGCTCTGTCAGTGAGAGCCCTAAATGCCTCCTCCATGCTAATGGCTTACCAAGCTGAGCTGGAAGAGGACACGACTGCCAAACCAGATTCCACCTTGTGGGAAGAAATCTGCGTTGTAACGGACCACGTCCTTCGTCTCCACAAAGTGGCCATACAAGCTACGGGGAGAGCCATGGGCCTCATGGTTCTTCAGGAGAGGGCACGCTGGCTCGGGCTCACTAACTTGACGACCAAGGAGAAAGAGGAGCTCCTCGACACTCCGATCGTCCCTCAGGGTCTCTTCGGTGCAGCCATTACTTCCATGCAGAAGAGATGTGAGGAGAAAAAGAGGGAGGATGAGGCGTTGAAGCTCTGCCTGCCGAGGAGGGCTCAACATGCTGTCCCTGCGACTCCACGCCAGACGTACGCGCAGGCTGTCTCCCACCCGGCCCCCGCTTTTAGGATCCCTAAGGTGCCTAAAGCGCAGACAGGCCCCCAGGCCCCCAAGAACCCATGGCACAGGAAGCAATCTCCTCAGGCCAGGGCTCAACCTCAACCACCGCCACCTCCACCAGCTACCGTGACTGGCAGGAAGAAGAAGCGGCCGGCCTGATAGCGTCTCCTCTAGAGGAGAGCGAGCCCAGTTCCCCCCGTTCTCGGGCCGCTCCACCTCCTCCCTGCTCCGTTCAGAGACAAGTTCGACGGAACGTGTTCCAAACAGAGTGCAGAAGCCGGGCGGAAGTTCATGTTCTGGTGCCCGCGCGGGTGAATCGAAAACAATGTTTTCAGTGTGGTCACACAAGCACTCCCATGCACTCTGTAATAAAAATGTCCCAAAACGCGCATCCAGGCAGACTGCCGAGGGCGCTGTCAAATATGAAAAAATATTTAAAAAAAGACATGTTGAAAAACAAGTCAAACTTGTCCGCCATAACACGGCTGGTGGGGTCCCATGCTCCTCCATGCCGCTGTTTGAAGGTGGCGGAGCGCGCAGACTGTGTGTGTTACGCGCCAGAGCCACAAGAGGGCGCCAACACACCAGATTTGACTGTGTGGCCGGTCAGCCCTCTCTTTTTACACAGGGAAAGCTGGGCTGCCTGCACTCAGTCAGGATGGGTGTTGAGAACGATAGAGAAGGGCTACAGGCTTCAGTTCAATATCGCTCCACCACAGTTCAAAGAGATGTGCTTCTCTCATGCTCAGGGCGAGTCTGCCAATATTCTCATGGAAGAGATTTTGAATCTGAGAGAGAAAGGCCATCAGAGTTGTCCCTCCAGACGAAGCTCAAAGCGGCTTCTACTCAAGGTATTTCCTGGTCCCAAAGAAAGGGGGGAGGGGGATGAGAGCCATCCTAGACCTCCGAGCCCTAAATGGTTATCTAAGGAAATACAAATGCAGGATGTTGACACGTGTCTCTGCTGCGTTTCGTGCGTGCAGGCGACTGGTTCACGTCAGTCGACCTGAGAGATGCTTATTTCCACATCCCCATATATCCCCCACACAGAAAATATCTGCGTTTTGCTTTCCAGGGGATAGCCTACGAGTTTATGGTTCTGCCATTCGGACTGTCACTTAAGCCCAAGGGTGTTTGTAAAATGCACCGAGGCGGCAGTAGCCCCACTCAGAGAAAGGGGGATCCGAGTGGCCACATACATAGACGATTGGCTAGTGGCAGCCCCCACCCGCCAGGAGGTGGTGTGTCATACGGATGCACTCATGCGGCACCCGGTGGGTTTGGGTTTTCAGATAAATGTGGAAAAGAGCATGATGACGGCCGTCCAACGCATCACCTTCATAGGGCTCACCCTGGACTCTCTCCAGGCCAAGGCAGTTATATCTCCGGAAAGAGTGGCGACTATGCAGACAACCCTATCGATTTTTCGAAGGGGCAACATGGTTACACTCAAACAATGCCAGAGACTGCTGGGCATGATGGCCTCCTCTGTGGTAGCCATACCACTGGGGCGCCTGTATATGAGGGGGTTTCAGCGCTGGGTAGCCTCTCTAGGTCTGGACCCTCACCACGATGGTCGTCGTCGGGTAAGGGTTTCTCCAGACTGCTTGCTAGCCCTGTGCCAGTGGAGAAGTCCGGGTTTTCTGACTCAGGGGGTGTCTGTGGGACCAGTTCTAGCCAGGAAAGTGATCACCACAGACGCTTCTCTGATTGGCTGGGGTGCCACCCACGAGGGAAAAACAGTGAACGGGAGGTGGAACCCTCAACTGCGTTCTACCCACATAAATTGTCTGGAGCTGCTGGCTGTTCACCTAGCCCTAAGACATTTCCTCCCTTGGCTGAGTGGTCACCACGTTTTGGTGCGGACAGACAATTCCACTGTAGTGGCTTATGTCAACAGACAGGGGGGGCTGAGGTCCCTCCAGTTACACACATTGGCACACAGACTGGAGCAGTGTGCACCTGCAGTCACTCAGAGCGACTCATGTGCCGGGGGTTCTAAATTATGGAGCGGATCTGTTATCCAGGCGCGACCCACTCTATGCGGACTGGAAACTTCACCCTGAAGTGGTGAAGCAGATCTGGTCACAGTTCGGGCAGGCATCAGTTTATGCATCAGCAGAGAATGCACAGTGCCCCCTGTTCTTCTCTCTACACGACCAGGGAGCCCCCCTGGGGGTGGATGCTCTGTCACAGGAGTGGCCGAGAACCCTCCTCTATGCTTTTCCCCCGTTGGCTCTCATTTCCCCAACTCTGGCCAGAGTGAGGGAGAGGGGTCTGTCCCTGATCCTGGTAGCCCCGCGTTGGCCAGGGAAGCACTGGCTGGCGGAGATTTTTCAGCTCCTGTCCAGCTCACCGTGGCAGCTGCCACTTCGCAGGGACCTGCTGTCTCAGGCGCAGGGGGAGATATTCCATCCCCACCCAGAGAGGCTAGCTCTATGGGCTTGGCCCGTGAGTGGTTCAACCTAAATACAGTGGGACTTCCTCTCAATGTTATTGACACTATTCAGTGTGCCAGAGCCTCATCAACTAGGACGTTGTATGAGCATAAGTGGCGTGTGTTTGAGAGCTGGTGCTTGGAATCACAAGCTATTCCTTTTCAGTGTTCTGTAGCAGTGATTCTGTCATTTCTACAGAACCTTATTGAGAAGGGCAAGGCTCTTTCTACTGTCAAGGTGTACTTGGCGGCTATATCAGCCTGCCATGTTGGTTTTGACAGAAAGACGGTGGGTCAGCACCCCTTAGTATGTCAGTTTATGAAGGGGGCACGCCGTAAATTGACTACACCTAGGCCACTAGCTCCATCGTGGGATCTTCCCACAGTTCTAGGTGCTCTCTCATGTTCCCCCTTCGAACCCTTAGAGCAAGTGGAGCTGAAAATGTTGTCCTTGAAGACAGCCTTGTTGCTTGCTTTGGCCTCAGCCAAGCGTATAGGCGAAATTCATGCCCTCTCGGTGCATCAGGCATGTATGCGGTTTTCCCCTGGGAATACTGGGGTCAGTATGCAGCCTAACCCAGCCTTTATCCCAAAGGTTTTGGGCTCATGCTCCCCTATAGATTTGGTTGCTTTCTACCCTCCGCCTTTCTCCTGTGAGGAGCATCGGCGTTTGCATAACCTGTGTCCGGTTCGCGCCCTGCGGATCTACATTGACAGGACCCAGAGTTTTAGACAGGGCAACCAGTTATTTGTGTCTTGGGCAAAACCACACATGGGAAAGCCTGTGTCTAAGCAGCGTCTTTCTCACTGGATTGTAAGGGCTATCGCCCTTGCTTACAACAGCAAGGGTCTCCAACCCCCTGCGGGCTTACGTGCACATTCCACCAGGGACCTAGCAACCTCTTGGGCTCTTTTTAAGGGAGTCTCCATTCAAGAGGTGTGCGCAGCAGCATGCTGGGCCTCGCCCCACACTTTTGCTAGGTTCTATAAGTTGGATGTCACAACACCAACTCTAGGGCAAATGGTCCTGGGTGCAGGTTCTTCTTAGAGCACGGCTCCTACCCAGTGGGGTGCTACTAGGGACAGTTGTCTCCTTTACAGGCTCGTCTGGCAATCCGGGAGTCAGTATTTTCCCCATAGTGAGACACGAAACGAATGCAAGAGAACTTAAGGTTATGGATATAACCCCAGTTCTCTGATTAGCATGAGTGAGTGTCTCACCAGACCACCCTCCTTGCTGTGAAGCGAGGAATAGGTGAGCTTGTTTTGAATGACGACTGTCGCTATGTCAACCTAATATATAGGGGGAGGGTTCCCCTCCTCCTGACATAGGCGTCATTCATGCCAGCCAGTGGGAGGCTGGCGTAATGTTATTGTGCTTCTGATGAGGTCACGCAGGAGGCGTTCCCCATAGTGAGACACTCACTCATGCTAATCAGAGAACCGGGGTTATATCCATAACCTTAAGTTCTCCATACACACTAAATACTGGAACAGCTTTTATTATCATATATATATACAAGTATATAGAGTATATGTTAATGTAAATGGACTGTAATTATTAGGGTTGTGACGAGATGTCGTGCCACAGAAAACCAGATGTTGAGGAGACAGAGCAGGGAGCGTCTACAAAGTGCAACACCAGAAGGAAAAATGAAAAGCGTTCCCCTTATATATGCTGGAGCATCACAACATTCAGCTCACACACATACCCACACCCTGTTATTTGATTGGCCGGTGGCAGAAACAGCTTCATACCCTTACTGCTTCCCCTCTGCCTCCTTCCCTGCTCAGCGGAATGATGGGCTACAGAGTTAAGCTGGCCGTATACTCGCCGTGTCTGCTAGCGCACGCAGTTGGTGACGTCAGCGGCGTGCTCAATCCATATATACTGCTGCACAACAGACACGGCAGTAGTAGCAATCCTCTCCCAAACAGAGGTGTCACAACCCACTGGCAAAGCAGAAGAAGCAGAGGAAGTAGAAGGTTGCTATGGACTCCCTGGTTGCTAAGGATTTGCTAATCATTTGCGCTCTAGAAAACAACGAGTGGCTCATTTATTAACCAGGAACTAACTAGAGGATCTGACTGGACAGCAGTGCTGCAGTCTGACACGCCTGCTGAACAGAGAGTCCTGTAGTGTGAACACCTTAAAACTCTGAAGAGAAGAGAGTAGTGACTCCTACATGTTGTTTCGTCCTTCCCTGTGATCTTCGCAATTTCTCTCCATGAGTTCTGTGCTCTTACAGCATCTCTATGTTCCTTTGAAGAAGAATCATACAGATGTCTGTAGAGACAGACCTGTTCGCTCTGCTTTGTTTCCAGCGTGTCCATCCTCTTTCAGCTGGTCCGTTTCCTGTTTGACGCGTGCAAGACAGAAATTTTGTTGTGTACATGACAAGCAGACGAGGTGCATGTGTGCCAGCAGACACAGTGAGTATACAGCCAGCCTTACCCCTCAATCACATACGGACTCAACCCTGGAGGTATGACAAGGTGAATGGACATCCTGACTGGTCAAATGTCTCCCAACAGGTTTCTTCAAATGTCCTCTGATGAGGGGACAACCAGGACAACCAGAAAACCAATTATGCTCAGTCTGATACAGCTCTTAAAAGAAAAGGAAGGTACATTGAGTCAATGGCTTCTTAATGCTCTATAAAGGAACCTTCACAAGCCAACAGAACGTTGGTAAAATAATCCAGCACATGAAATCATGTTGCTCAATGCTGCTTTATAGCTGCGACAGGGGAGAGTTAGGTAAGTAAATGATGTGCTCATCTGATGTAACATCAGCTATGGAGACAGACTGACATTTTTTTTCAATTTTATTTCTGGTCAGTGTGTTGCAGGTATTTAATCCAGAAGTTAGCATTGCACCGATGGATTAAAAATGGATTTTTCCACTAAACTCTGGATTATTGCAAAATATAAGCTCTGCAGCAAACAAATGTTGATGATAAAAAGACACTTTAATGATTTTTAAACAATCCCCTAAAATGGTAAACGCAAATTGTATTTCAGAGCAAAAAAGATCAACTGTGTGAATAATCTAACATAAAAGACCGCTCTGACTTCAATATGATAGAGTATTCAGACTAGGTTCATTACGCTGGTATAATCATATGCATCAAAGGGTGAACTCAAAAACATTTATGTCATTTCAGGGAAAATATGAAACTATAGAGATATATATATCTTATATCCCTTATATTTTATACTGAGATAACTTAACTGTAAGCCATATTGCCCAGCCCCACACCAACATCTTTCAATCAGGGCTGTTTTACAACAATTTTTACAGGTTAAATTTCAGTAATCTGGAATTCCCCTGCTTTTTTGGTCTTCATACTGTATTAAACCCAAACTGCATTTCAAATTGCGTGATGATGAGACCATATTTGAAGTACCATAAACTCCTGCACCAGTCTGTTGACCTGCTCTAGTCTATCCATCTGTCTTTAATGTCAGGATCACTCATCATTGCATTATTGTCTCATAGAGTAGCAAAAACATATGTATATCTGCTCTTTAATGCCCCACTTCCACTGGCCTATAAATCCATTGAGCATGTCTTTAAGTGCCTCATGTTTGCATGCTACTTTGGGTGATGCTGTGGTGCTTGAGAGGAGGATGAAAATAGGTCACCCTTAGCAAATTAATGACAGTAGGTGTAGTAGCATTCCTGCTCCATGGTTTATATCACAGTGATGAACACAATGTGGTGGATGAAAGGAATGGGAAGAAAGTTTAATGCATGCCTTTGTAGTGACACTTGGTTATAGATGTGAAAAATAGTGTTCCTGAAATCAGAACTCAAATTTGAGCTGGAACACTGGAATTCACTGAGTCCAGAATAACAAACAACCACTAAAACACATTTTACTGTTCAGGAATGACAGAAAATGGATGGATGGATGGATAGATAGATAGATAGATAGATACTTAATTAATCCAAGGGAAATTCAAGAACAATAATGTGTTTTTCTTTTTCTTTCTGCTTTTTTGTAAATCAGTAAATTGTAAATTTCATGGATAACCAGTAATTATATTTTATCATTAAAGATATCATTTTGATTACAGAGCTTGCATATACTGGTGGATTAACCACCAGAAACATAAAAAAATATTTGGGTGATCAGCAATACTATTAATTAAGTGGTGGTAAACACCTGACACTGGGTGGTGGACTAATACATTTGTTATGTGCTGTACATACAGTAGTTATGTTAGAGTGGAGAAAGAAATGCATGCTAATAAATCCTATTTAATCTTTGGTTCAAGCATTGCTTCCTGGCTCTCTAAGACACCAGTGTTTATGAATTTATTCATGAACTACAACTTCCAACCTCATCTCAGTTGATCTCAGTTTGCAGAGCAGTGTTTTTTGCCCTTATTCATAACTACTAACTACAGCTGAGGTGCCCTTGTGCAAGGCGCTCAGTATGCTTCAAACAAAAAGTGCTTGTTGTATTATCAACGTTGAAGGGAAGCCCCTTTCATATTTACTATCCAGGACAACAAGATGGATGAGAGTGAGATGAGATGCAGAGGGATACACCATGGCCACTGGGAAGATGTGACCAAACAGCACATCACATGACCTAGTTAGCGTGAAGCATACTGAGGCGGCCCGCTAGATGTCCCTTTTATGAGTGTCCTGATAAAAAAATGGTTCATACACAGCTCTGGCTCCTTAAAACTACACTAGTCCAGCCAATGAGCGAAAGGGGAGTTGGTAAGCAGGTCATGGATGTTATAAGGAGAAAGACCCTGGGAGCAGGAGCGACAGTAAATCTGAACAGGTGCATCATGTTAGTCGGTAAAGACAAATCTGTCCTCAAATTCCTGAATTAGCACCATCCAATCTTCCTATCAAGAGGAACAGTGACCTGTGAGCGTTTCCACATCTGTCACTATGGTCAAGATTGTTTAGGGTTAGGAAAATGGTTCGAATAACTACCTGCTAGAGAAATATGGCTGAAGGTGTAGTCAATAGAGGTCAGTGTCAGAAATATGAAGAAGTAAACATTAAACATTATAACAATAGTTTATATAAAGCTTTACTATTTAAAGCTATAGTTGGTAATCTTGGAGAGCTAGCAAGACTTGAAAGTGGCACCTCCTCTAAGCTCCACCCCCTCCTTTCAGTGCTCCGTCCAAAGCCACGCCCCCGTGGAGGCATGGCAGGATGAGACATGAAGGCATCTGATTGGTTCTTTCCATTTGGGACCGAATGGCAGTTGATTGGTCAGAGTTTTTCCAGTCCTGCAGCTGCCACAGAGGTCTGATTCTTTTCCTTCATTTTTCTGAACACATAATGTATTGACTGCTCTCAGGATGGAAGGAACATTTCATCCAGGAGAACAAGAAGTGTTTCTGAACAGGATTACAGACTACAGCTTTAAGCTTTGTCTCACTGCTATTTTGGGGGATATGCATGCTGTTACAGTTCCCCTAATTTGGGAAAGTGAACGGGAAGTATAGCGTTGCCATGGAGTCAGTGAGTTAACTGCAGGCTACAACTTGAGCCCTGCTTTTTTCGCACTAAAACTGTGCTGTTAGCAGTTCCTGTTTACAAAGCACGAATGGATGTAAAGCCTATTAGTGAATTACTGAAGAAAACTTCAAAACATGCTGATTCTCCAGAACACTGGCATGCACCTGTCCCTTTCATCTCACACAGATTTCAAGGTACTGTCGGCAAAATGCTGTCTACTATTTAATAGACAGGATAACATAATAAAAGGTTACTCAGTGCTTTATGTTTCTGTTGGATTTCTGCTTAATTAGCGAGCAAAATTTTGTGAAAAATGACAATTCTGTTAAAAGGAGTTTTCTGTCTATTCTTTGCAATGCTGCCAACAGCTCACCATGCAAGGTGGGGGGAAAATGAAATGCAAGTGAACATAAGTTAGGTAGTGTATGTCTGTAGAAAGACTCTCGATATGACCCCTGAGAGATGTTTAAGAATGAATGAGTTCAAAAGCATCTCAACACACGAGGAATCATTTCACCTGACCTCAACCTGCCTGCCCTCTTCTCCTTGGTACAAACCTCACAGGCCTCAGATTTGTGGAAGTGGCAGGGGTCATGGATTGTACCCCTGGAGGACAGGTAACTGGGAATGAAGCTCAAATGAAATATGAGGTTCTGAGTGGTGCTCTAATTTCCCCGGGGCTCCACACCTAACCTCAGCATATCTGCTGATTAGAAGTGGACGCTTTATTCTAATAAATTCCAGGCAGGCACCAGTGATTTCTGACAATGGATGGATGAATGCCTGGAGCCCATGAGCATGAACATGCAGCCAGCATCACTTCCTGAGAGCTACCAGAGTCATATGGACCACATTCCTGCCAACGCTGATAACATTACATGCATTGTCATAGTCCAACTAGAAATATCTCTAATCTCTGCAGTGGGCAGTGTCATTACTGTGCTAAATGGATGCTGAATAATAATTCCAGTGTTACATGCATATATTACAATTACTGTTGATAGTAATACTGTGTACTTTTGATAATAATACAGTGTACTTTTGATAGTAATACTGTGTACTTTTGATAATAATACAGTGTACTTTTGATAGTAATACTGTGTACTTTTGATAATAATACAGTGTACTTTTGATAATAGTACTGTGTACTTTTGATAATAATACAGTGTACTTTTGATAGTAATACTGTGTACTTTTGATAATAGTACTGTGTACTTTTGATAGTAATACTGTGTACTTTTGATAATAATACAGTGTACTTTTGATAATAGTACTGTGTACTTTTGATAATAATACAGTGTACTTTTGATAATAATACAGTGTACTTTTAATAATAGCACTGTGTACTTTTGATTATAATACTGTGTACTTTTGATAGTAATACTGTGTACTTTTGATAATAATACTGTGTACTTTTGATGGTAATACAGTGTACTTTTGATAATAATACTGTGTACTTTTGATAGTAATACAGTGTACTTTTGATAATAATACTGTGTACTTTTGATAGTAATACAGTGTACTTTTGATAATAATACAGTGTACTTTTAATAACAGCACTGTGTACTTTTGATAATAATACAGTGTACTTTTGATAATAATACAGTGTACTTTTAATAACAGCACTGTGTACTTTTGATAATAATACTGTGTACTTTTGATAGTAATACTGTGTGCTTTTGATAATAATACTGTGTACTTTTGATAGTAATACAGTGTACTTTTGATAATAATACAGTGTACTTTTGATAATAATACTGTGTACTTTTGATAGTAATACTGTGTGCTTTTGATAATAATACTGTGTACTTTTGATAGTAATACAGTGTACTTTTGATAATAATACAGTGTACTTTTAATAACAGCACTGTGTACTTTTGATAATAATACAGTGTACTTTTGATAATAATACAGTGTACTTTTAATAACAGCACTGTGTACTTTTGATAATAATACTGTGTACTTTTGATAGTAATACAGTGTACTTTTAATAATAATACAGTGTACTTTTGATAGTAATACAGTGTACTTTTGATAATAATACAGTGTACTTTTGATAATAATACAGTGTACTTTTGATAGTAATACAGTGTACTTTTGATAGTAATACAGTGTACTTTTGATAATAAAACAGTGTACTTTTGATAGTAATACTGTGTACTTTTAATAGTAATACAGTGTACTTTTGATAATAAAACAGTGTACTTTTGATAGTAATACTGTGTACTTTTGATAATAATACAGTGTACTTTTGATAGTAATACTGTGTACTTTTGATAATAATACAGTGTACTGTTGATAGTAATACTGTGTACTTTTGATAATAATACAGTGTACTTTTCATAGTAATACTGTGTACTTTTGATAATAATACAGTGTACTTTTGATAGTAATACTGTGTACTTTTGATAATAAAACAGTGTACTTTGATAGTAATACTGTGTACTTTTGATAATAATACAGTGTACTTTTGACAGTAATACTGTGTATTTTTGATAGTAATAGAGTGTACTTTTTATAGTAATACTGTGTACTTTTGATAATAAAACAGTGTACTTTTGATAGTAATACTGTGTACTTTTGATAATAATACAGTGTACTTTTGATAGTAATACAGTGTACTTTTGATAGTAATACTGTGTACTTTTGATAATAATACAGTGTACTTTTGATAGTAATACAGTGTACTTTTGATAGTAATACAGTGTACTTTTGATAATAAAACAGTGTACTTTTGATAGTAATACTGTGTACTTTTGATAATAATACTGTGTACTTTTGATAGTAATACTGTGTACTTTTGATAATAATACTGTGTACTTTTGATAGTAATACTGTGTACTTTTGATAGTAATACTAGTGTACTTTTGATAATAATACTGTGTACTTTTGATAGTAATACAGTGTACTTTTGATAATAATACAGTGTACTTTGATAGTAATACTGTGTACTTTTGATAATAATACAGTGTACTTTTGATAATAATACAGTGTACTTTGATAGATAATAATACAGTGTACTTTTGATAATACAGTGTACTTTGATAGTAATAAAGTGTACTTTTGATAATAATACAGTGTACTTTTGATAGTAATACAGTGTACTTTTGATAGTAATAAAGTGTACTTTGATAATAATACTATGTACTTTTGATAGTAATACAGTGTACTTTTGATAATAATACAGTGTACTTTTGATAGTAATACAGTGTACTTTTGATAGTAATACAGTGTACTTTTGATAGTAATACAGTGTACTTTTGATAGTAATACTGTGTACTTTTGATAGTAATACAGTGTACTTTTGATAATAATACTATGTACTTTTGATAACAATACTGTGTACTTTTGATAATAATACTGTGTACTTTGATAGTAATACTATGTACTTTTGATAATAATACTGTGTACTTTTGATAGTAATACAGTGTACTTTTGATAATAATACTATGTACTTTTGATAGTAATACAGTGTACTTTTGATAGTAATAAAGTGTACTTTTGATAATAATACAGTGTACTTTTGATAGTAATACAGTGTACTTTTGATAGTAATAAAGTGTACTTTTGATAATAATACAGTGTACTTTTGATAATAATACAGTGTACTTTTGATAGTAATAAAGTGTACTTTTGATAATAATACAGTGTACTTTTGATAGTAATAAAGTGTACTTTTGATAATAATACAGTGTACTTTTGATAATAATACAGTGTACTTTTGATAGTAATACAGTGTACTTTTGATAGTAATAAAGTGTACTTTTGATAGTAATAAAGTGTACTTTTGATAATAATACAGTGTACTTTTGATAGTGATACAGTGTACTTTTGATAGTGATACAGTGTACTTTTGATAGTAATACAGTGTACTTTTGATAGTAATAAAGTGCACTTTTGATAGTAATACAGTGTACTTTTGATAATAATACTATGTACTTTTGATAATAATACTGTGTACTTTTGATAATAATACTGTGTACTTTTGATAGTAATACAGTGTACTTTTGATAATAACACTGTGCAACACTGTTAGACATTTTGGGATTCAGGTGGTCTGTAGTTCTTTTTTGTTGATTGTCATTGAACTGACTAAGTTTCAGAAACACAGCTCTACTTTATCACACTGTTTTCTAAAGCACTAATATGTCTATCTGGAAATTATTCCAATAACAAAAGCATTTCACTGCCATTGTCAAGGGTGGATTTAATGATCTGAGGACCCCAGCCCATTGCCATCTTGATTTCGTATTTACCCTCTCTCCAACAGAACGGTGGTTTAGTGGTAGAGCTAGGCCAAGTAAAACATTTCCCAATTTTTGCAGAATCATGTCTCATTTTTGCAGAATCAGCACCGTAGCCAGAAATCTACCTGGTGGCATTGAATTAATTCCATTCCTAAATGTCAATCATTGCACTGGTATGTTGACTGATTTCTTCCTTTATTCATCCATTTATTCCTTTCTGTTTATCATTAAGTCAATTTCTATTGGTAGTTTAGTCATGCAGTTAGTTAAATAAACATCTCATTCTATAAAGAACTTGGCTATTTAATTTGTGTGGACGTAAAATAACTTGAATCACTGTACACTATGCCCAAGAACTCTGTAGCCCCCTGAGATTGACACACTCTATTAATAATTTAATGTCAAATTGAAAACTGTGCAGAAAAATGTGCCCGTACCCTGGGGCTTCATGAGCCCACTCATAAAAAGTCCAGAAACTAGAGGAACAAGACGAGGTGGAAACTCATACAGTATATGGCTGGACTGCCTGTGGTCAATGTGCTGGATTATGGCCAAACTGTGGACTGAAACCTGATCTGTACATTTACTGCCTAACTCTCTCTCTCTCTCTGTGTCTGAATACCACATGCTCTCTCTGGCTTTGCTTACACTTCATATGAAGCTATTCTTTGAAGAAACTTTGTCAAAGACCAGCAAATATAAGATTAAAACAGCACAAACATGATAATAACAAATGCTTTGCAGGTAGGTTACAACAATAGACTGTGTAACTATATAAATAGTGGACAGAACTATTGTAACATCACCTGTTGGTCTGTGGACAGCAGCAATGAAGCCCATACAGCAGTAAATTAAACTAGCATTCTCTCCAACAGCCAGCAGGGGCCGATACTGGTGGTTTCAAAAAGCAGGCAGTTTGTATTGATGTCTATGGGAAAATGACCTTTTTCTCTCCTGGTGAATTACCTCTGTAAACACTGTAAACATGAATCCATTTACAGAATTATGGTCAAATATCTGGTGAAAAAAAACCCCATAAAGCAGGAGCAGCTTTGGGGCGTGGCTACTTTGTGATTGACAGGTGTCTGCTGTCAATCACAACCTGAAGAGGAGCAGCACTGATGGTTTCCTTCATCTGAGGAGACACTGGCACAGTTTACCACTAAGTAACATTATGTTGTGAGCCAGAATTAGCATTCCAGCTAATATCACAGTTCATGTGAATTACACAGGCTCATCGCTAACTATCTTGCTAGTTCTAGCTGATAACATAGCGGTTGCTATGCTAACATTCAATACAAACGGCCTTCTTTTTAAACCACCTGTATCGCCCCCTGCTGGCTATTTGAGAGAATGCAAGGTTAAGTGTTGCCCAGTTTGCCAACATCTTACCAATCTTCAAATGTCAACATGTCAAACTTATCTATTAGTGATATAGCAGGTCGGCCACCAACTGGAAGGTTGGGGGTTCAGTTCCCACAGTCCACTCCAGCAGTCATGTGCTGGAGCTAACCCCACATTGCTCCCATTGCTGTGCATTGGTGTGTGAAGGTGAAAAGCTTGTATGAATCTGTGTGAATGGGAAAATGTGATATGTGGTGTAAAATGCTTTGAGTGGTTGGATGACTAGAAAGGTGCTATATAAGGACAGTCCATTTACATTTTCACTCATACAGTATATGACCATCTGATGGTCTGATGGTCACATGGTGATATTTGTATAATATGATATCTCCATGACAACTGTCCACTGATGACAACTGTGAGATGTGATTCAAGCTCAAGAATGAGCTTTCATGCTCAATAACTACATACATTACGGGTTATGGATCATTCTGTTGCAATACTGTTGATGAAAGTGATGTCAACAGAGCTGTTAAAAGTGTCCCAAAGGCATCACCACCTAATTGTGATATAGCAGTCAGTGTGTCTCCATGACCCCCTGGAGTTATGGCGCCTGGAGCTGAACAGGTCAAAGATGACAGAATGTGTGGGGGTTGGGCTGACAGATGATTACTTTCTCCTGTAAAACCACAATGTTACAGAAAACAGAGAGAGTCCTTAGGCGGCACAAGGCATGAGTTATTAAACTTGAGAAATGAGAAGTTTGGGATGTTGTTACAGAATAGAGTATGATACGCTGGATAATTTTTTAAAAGTTCATAAAATTTGAGGGAATAATGTTGTTACAGGAGGAGAGAGGGAGAAGCTCCCAGCAGGAGGCTGGGCAGCACTATTACCAGAGCAAGAGCGATCAAGACAGGCTTTCACAAAGACACAACAAGACACGCTTTAATGCAGCTCAACTGCCAGGAATGAGATAAGAGTTGACAAAAGACAACAGAAACGCTTCATGCAAAGTGTGATTTTAACACTGTGTTATCAAGTGGAAGTAAATGTTACAATCTGCTGCTGCTACAGCTCCCAGTATTGGCTTTTGTTCCAATTCTCATTCATTTATGAGTGTTTTTTGAAATTGTTTTATACTTTCCAGCTATATTTAAAAGGTCCCTGAGAAAACGTGGCTATGACTGACGTCAATGGGCCTCATTCATCAATATCTTCTTAAGAATCATTTTAGATTCCTTCTTAAGCTGTCCTTAAGAGGGATCTTAAGAAAACTCTACGTGGCATTCATCAACATGTTCTTAAACTACAGAATTGTTCGCAGCTGTGTCTGTAAATTAATGAATGCCATTTCCTCTTAAGTTGAGAGCGTGTGCCAGGTGAGTCTAACATAGGACTTACTTAAGTAACCACCCATCAATGCCCATAAAAGAGACTGCAGGGATGTGAGCAGACACAGATGTCACACAGCGGAAACAGCAACGATACAATGCCAAAAGCAAAACGCTGCAGCAGAACTGGAGGTACTGCTGCAGGAAACAAAAGTTATATTTAGTAGCCTCAGTGTAGGCTACACAAACACAAATAAAAAAAAAACAAGCAGTGGACACAGTATCTGTTGAAGGACGAATAACAGAGGAGGTCCAAAAGAAGTGGTTTGACTTAAAATCTGAAACAAAAAAAAAAAAAAAAATGCCGCAAAAAAAAAAAAAAAAAAATCGCAAAATGCCAACGGGAGATGCAATGGACAGGAGGTGGAACAGCCACCATCTGAGATGGACCAGGACATTGGGGCCATCATTGGGGAGATGACCCTCTCAGGCTAACCCTAACCCTATGGGAAAAATATAAATTACAGTTTGTTTGTTTTTTTAATTTTTATTTAATTGTTTAATTTTTAATTTTACCATCGACTGAGTGTCTGGATACAGACCTGGGCCCCGTGACAACGGTTTCATCCCCTCCCTCTGCTGCGACTACTCCAGAAGAATCAGAAGGTCATTTATTTATTTTCTGAAATAATACCTTTATTTAAAACGGCAGGAGCACCTACATGTGTGCTCGGTCCCGTGCCTCCCCACACCTAGAGAGAACAGCGATACTGCAGAACCTCCTCTTGACTGTGACTTGCTCTTCTACTGTATATGGACTGTATATGGATATATGGATATATGGACTGTATATTTGATGTACTGTGTGGCCAGTTGATTTATTGCATGTATTTTATTTTTAAAATAAAAAATGTTCTGTAAATTACCCAAAAATATAATGAATAAATAAATACATGTGACAGAAAGATGACTGTAATATCATATTTTAATGAACTGCACAAAAGAAGACAACACAACCATGCCAACATGTCAGCACATTTGTGCGTGAGAGGACTCCTGAGTGTTCGATGAGAAAACATTGATGAATGCCACAATCTTCGTAAAAACTTCATGAGTAGGACTTAAGAACAAATTTGTTCTTAAGAACAGTTTGTGAATGAGGCCCATTGATTGTTACCATGGAGACATGACTCCTGTTTGTGGGTCAGCATAGGGATAAGGCTGCTAACTTTTGAGGGTTGAAATGAATCAGTATTTAGGGTGGTACAGTGGTTAGCACTGTCACCTCACAGCAAATACCTTTCTTTGTGGAGTTTGCATGTTCTCCTCATGTCTGTGTGGGTTCTCTCCAGGTACTCCAGCTTCCTCCCAAGACATTGAAAAGGTCAAATGGCTATTTTAAATTGCCTCTGCCTCTACACTATATTGCCAAAAGTATTCACTCACCCATCCAAATAATCAGAATCAGGTGTTCCAATCACTTCCATGGCCACAGGTGTATAAAATCAAGCACCTCGGCATGCAGACTGCTTTTACAAACATTTGTGAAAGAATGGGTCGCTCTCAGGAACTCAGTGAATTCCAGCGTGGAACTGTGATAGGATGCCACCTGTGCAACAAATCCAGTTGTGAAATGTCCTCACTCCTAAATATTCCACAGTTAACTGTCAGCTGTATTATAAGAACGTGGAAGAGTTTGGGAACGACAGCAACTCAGCCATGAAGTGGTAGACCACGTAAACTGATGGAGCGGGGTCAGTGGATGCTGAGGCACATAGTGTGAAGAGGTCACCAACTTTCTGCAGAGTCAATCACTACAGACCTCCAAACTTCATGTGGCCTTCAGATTAGCTCAAGAACAGTGCACAGAGAGCTTCATGGAATGGGTTTCCATGGCCGAGCAGCTGCATCCAAGCCATACATCACCAAGTGCAATGCAAAGCGTTGGATGCAGTGGTGTAAAGCACGCCACCACTGGACTCTAGAGCAGTGGAGACACGTTCTCTGGAGTGATGAATCACGCTTCTCCATCTGGCAATCTGATGGATGAGTCTGGGTTTGGTGGTTGCCAGGAGAACGATACTTGTCAGACTGCATTGTGTCAAGTGTAAAGTTTGGTGGAGGGGGGATTATGGTGTGGGGTTGTTTTTCAGGAGCTGGGCTTGGCCCCTTAGTTCCAGTTAAAGGAACTCTGAATGCTTCAGCATACCAAGACATTTTGGACAATTCCATGCTCCCAACTTTATGGGAACAGTTTGGAGCTGGCCCTTTCCTCTTCCAACATGACTGTGCACCAGAGCACAAAGCAAGGTCCATAAAGACATGGATGACAGAGTCTGGTGTGGATGAACTTGACTGGCCTGCACAGAGTCCTGACCTCAACCTGATAGAACACCTTTGGGATGAATTAGAGCAGAGATTGAGAGCCAGGCCTTCTCATCCAACATCAGTGTGTGACCTCACAAATACACTTCTGGAAGAATGGTCAAAAATTCCCATAAACACACTCCTAAACCTTGTGGACAGCCTTCCCAGAAGAATTGAGGCTGTTATAGCTGCAAAGGGTGGACCAACGTCATATTGAACCCTATGGATGAGGAATGGGATGTCACTTAAGTTCATATGCGAGTCAAAGCAGGTGAGCGAATAGTTTTGGCAACATGGTGTATGTGCCTTATGACGAACTGGCGTCTTGTCTGGAGTTCACCCTATGACAGCTGGGATAGGCTTCAGCCTTCTACCCCCCATAGGATAAACGGTTGATAAAGGATGGATGAATCAGTATTTGTTTAAGTGAAGCTCATATTAGACTCATCTACACCTCTGGTGGTAGTAAACAAATAGTCAGAAGCATGTATGCAATTGGTTTGGTTTGCTTGTCAGAAGGAAAAAAAATGTTTTCATGACACTGAGAAGAAGGACGGAGCATGGCAAGAATGATGAAAATGAAATGAAGTTTCAGAGCAGATCAGAGTGGTGGGGTGAATAAACACACTATTTTTAAACTCTGTTAACACTGCAGAATAGGGCATTTGGCCTTGGCTGAGGTCTGAACGCTATTCTAGTTTGCTCTGCTCCTGTTTTGAATTATGTGTCTCTGAGTTTTAACTTAATGTCTGGTAAATTCTTAAATATTGGCTAGGGTCATTATTTTCCACTACAACAGAAAAGGCCTCAACACATCCTCTTCCATAAAAATAAGACAGTATTAGTCACTGACGCCTGTCAAGGTCACCTTACATCACATATAACAGTAATAAAACAGAAAACACGACAGGATTCAGTCATGTTTACCTGTTGTCTTCATACACAATATCTTTCTTGTCATTTCTTGTCAGTGTTACACTGACTACCTGCAGTGAAACACTTATGGTACAGCTATTTCCTTTAAAAGCCTTTCAGCAGCTCAGATAGCAGACCTTTAGTTAATAGGCTTTTAAGGAGAAACATCTGTGGTGTTGTGTTTTCTTTATCGATAGTGGCTTATTCTGCTAAAAAAACAGATTGAATTAAAGAACGTTGTTAGAAAAGAGAGTAGCAGCAGCTGAGTCCTGAAATACTCGTTATGTTGACTGTTAAACAGATGACAAAATGTCAGCTGCATTGATTAGTCAACAGAAAAATAACTGACAATTATTTGAATAATCAATTCATTTTTAAAAAAAGTACACTATCCTAAATTTACCCAGTGAGCCTTGCGAGAACAAGTAATTCTGCCAATGATTTCATCAGCCTTCATAAGCCTTTACTGGGTACTGTACTGTTTATTTCTCAGGGCTGACGACTGTGAAACACCAGCTTTTATTTCAGAATGAATTCTTAATTCTTCTCAAAGAGGTTGGACAGTATGTGGGCCCTATATAAACCCCACGATGGCATTATATTAGCATTCTGTCATCATTGTACACTGGTGTCTTGATAAAGTTAATGAGCAGATAAAATACAAGCTGCTGTATCAGTCTGTTAAGGAAAGCTGAAGCCTGAGAGTAACATTTATCGAGTGTGTCTTGCTGCTCTGCTGTGATGCTTTACAGATAAGACAGAGATAAGACGCTTGAGCCAGACTGGACAGCAAAGCGAGTGGGTGGCAGAGGTGCTGCATTGGAGTCAACTACTAATTAAGATTGATCCAAACCCCTGCTGGCTGTGCTGCACTATTGGACAGCACTACCCATAAATCTCTGAGGTGACTCACCACCGCCTGTTTGCCTCCTCCTGCCTACGTGCCTTCCTCAATCTTTACACTCACTTCTCTTTCCTACCTCCCAGGGACAGCCTCACAGGACTTTGTGTCCTATCACCTTAACAATTCCTGTCTGTCCTCTCTCATGCTATTAAGATCTGACTATACATGAAAAACGAGCACTCGTCCAACAGCATGTGATGAATGGGAATCAGGTAGAGCTGCGTCCAACAATGGTTGTATTATAGAACTAGTTTGTCAGATGTCTTGGAATGCAAAATTGTTCCACTGAAAGACAAAAAGAAAAGCCAGCTGCTCACTGAGTGCCAGCCCTTTTTCAAAACAGAAAGTGTCTTGTGCCAGGGTTTTTGGCCATTTTGAGTCACATTTCTAGACCCACAGAATATTTTGTACGATGACAATGAAAACACTGAAGAGCTCAACTGAAAGAAGTGACTCTCTATTTCATCATGAAAAAAATGTTTGTTTTTACCTTGTTCCATTCTTGTTTTATGTGAAGTACACTAGAGGCCAGTTTCATCACCACTTTTTTTTCTAGTACTCTACTCTCTGATACTGACATCTCCATTTCCTGCTTTGATCTCTGTGGCATATACCATCTCTTTATGTTCCGACTACATCTCCCAGAAGCCCCAAAATTACTCACAGGCTGTGTGAGAGCGCCCTCTTGTGCCAGCTGCCCAAAAAAAAAAAAAAAAACATTTGACGTACAGATACAGAATTTTTTTTTCCCCACTCTGTTGTTTTAACACATTGCACACAGATCTGAATACATGCATAACTTCAAAAAAAGTCATACAAACATACATTGAATGCCTTGCTCAGGGGCATCTTTAGCAGAGCCCAGGAGGAGGAACTGGCACCTCTCCAGACACCATTTCATCCTCTGTGGTCCATGTAGGGACTCGAACTAGTGACTGTCAGCCCACAGTCACTACCTGCAGACTGAGCACTGCAGCCCCATATATACAGTATATACTGCATACTGTATTTATTATACATAGTTTATACTCAACAAATGTATTATTCCACCACCCAGTGTCAGCTGTTCACCACCACCGCTCTAAATTAACAGTATTACTGATTACTAAAATATTGTTTCATGTTGCTGTAATAGGTAATTAATCCACCAGTAATCCAAATTTAATTTTTTACGAAAAAAAAACCTGAAAAAATATCAAAACACATTCTTATTATTTACTGATAGAGACGTTAAATTCTTCAGTTATTTCTTGTCATTCCTGAACAGAAAAATGTGTTTTAGTGGTTGTTTGTTATTCTGGATTCATTTGTGACTTCTCAGTGAATTCCAGTGTTCTGGATCAAATTTGGGTCTAAAAAGGTGAATTCAGTTTAAATTCCTCACTCCTGTTCAAAATGGTGAAGAATAGTGAACTCAGTGAGAAACAAAGAGTCCAGTGAAAGAGATGATGCTGATGCTCTAATAATATTCGTTAAGCTCTGCACATACAGTACATCGGACAGTCTCAACATCCAACCAGCTGTTCTGCTGAAGCATGCTGGCAGCTTCACTTCATGCTTTGGCCAGATGTGCAGAGGGGTGACTGCAGCCAGGGTTTCATCTTCCCTCTCAAGCTCTCTTCTTAAAGTTTACACACATCTACTTTCATTTAGAGCGTGCACGCACGCGCACACACACACACACACACACACACACTGTAGTGGTTGCTGAAAAGACAGAGAACCATTTCTCCAGACTTATCACAGCAGCACCACCTGCTTCCATCCAGCTGATCCCAACAACATATTGATCGATTCAGCATGAACAATTGTTCATGGGGAGTCTGTCCACAAGAGCTATGAATAAGCCAATATTAAAAATGTGTGGGGAGAGAAAAGATTCCTGGAGATGGACAGGGCCACACTGCTCTGACCTTTAGTGTGACTCTGTACTCTGGCTGTAGCCAACAATGATATTGAATATTCTATTGAATACATTCTCAATGAACACAACCATACAATAATATACAACATCAGAAATCAAAAGAGAAACGTGTCATGTTATTTTATACCATAGTGCTTTAATGTCTCACAAAAACTGATGAAAATCAGCTTGTTGCTGCTCTGATGGTGTCAACTGGACTGAGTACTCTTCAATATTTGAGGATCTAAAGGCTGGATAGTGATATACTGGCTGATTTTATTTGCACTTACATATTACATTTGATAAACCTTCCTGACAATACTTTTACCACTTTATCAATCATGAATTGAAGAATGCATGCAGGATAAAAAAAATAATCTACAGAAATTGATTACACAGTTTAAAAAACATAGTAGCACTGCAACTTTAAAGGGATATCGGGGTTCTTGCACCAAAAGTCAATTTTAATACTTTTTAAGACCTTTTCAAGACCTTTTCAAGACATCAACAAATGTAATTTAAGACCCAAAAATGTCATAACAATTTCTTTGGTTGAAAACAGTCAATGTATTATAGGGCCCAACCAATATTGAGGTTTTGAGGCCGATGCCGATATCGATATTTAGCAGGAAAAAATCTGATAACCAATCAATCCCTGATAATAACTTTTTATAATTTTTTTTCAGCCCTTTAACACTTGAAACAACGATATAAATTGAAGGCAACTGAAAAGTGAAGTGAACTTTGTGAACAAAATAATGTGCAAAATTGGAAATCTCTGAATCGTGTGTTTTCCTATTGGCATGATATTTTATTTACATTTAATTAAGCAGTGGACTTTATGAAAACATGACACTATAAATATATTTAGTGAAAGTGAACGTTTGCATAGAAGCCACAGAGTTAAGTGTCTAGTAAAAATCGACATGCTGTTTCAAAAACTTTCCACTGGATCAATCCAGACACTGTGGGTGATAAATCATTGTATTCACTGTGACTCACCCATTGGTTTCTGAAATATTGTTTTCAATGCTACTGGAGTTTGGCATTTTGGGCGTCAAGATTATTATTTTTTTTTTTTTTAAAGCCAGAAGTGACCATGAGTTCACCCAGTGGGGCCAACTACCGTTAGCATGACAACCACAATGCTACCTAGCGTAGCGGGTGAAAAAGGTGCTTCTGTAATTCATGTTAACAGAGATATCTAGTGTGATGCTAACTGAAGCTACCAAAAAAATGTTTGCAATGTAGCTACCTGATGACATGAGCAGTGGACTCCATTAAAGTGTTTTTCAGTATCACAAGCTATGCTAACAGGTCAGGTATGGTGAGGTCAGACAGAGACCAGCTAAATAGTGCTGGAACCTTCTCAATGGAATAATACTAGACATTATATATCTGTTATTTACATGAAAAAAATATCTAAAAGGCACCAACACCACAGACTGTGACAGCTGTAACAGCTGACACCTGTAAATCAAAGGTTGCTTTTTATTACTGTGGTTACATTTCTTGCTGTTGCTGCATCATAATTTCCCAGGTTGGGATCAATGAGGTAATTCTATTGTATTCTAAAGCTACTACTATAATTATACCTAACTTTAAGCACTAATGTTATTTAAATGGAGAGTTATAGAACCAGTCACGCTTTGTATAGTTGTCATAAATGGGGGAATTATCTATAGTTTTTGGAACGTCTGTTTTTTTCCAATCCTGGATGTTTCCACTTGGCTAAAACTAGTTCTATTTTCTTCAATTTTTGACAACAAAGACAACAAACATGTTGTTGAAAACAAAACCTCTGTACTATGAAATGTCATAGTTTGAAAGGGAAGCTGTGTTACCTTTGAACTTGTGGAAAACAGCCCAGAGTTCAGCGATGTCAGTGGCAAACGTGATGTCCGTGTCCAGGACAATGACTTTCTGCAGGTCGGACGGCAGCGTCTTAGTGAGCACCAGCTTCATCAGGCCGTAGATTCCAGAGTAATGCTTGTTGGGGATCCATGACACCTCAGACTGAAACACCACACCAAAGCAGGGTTAGGGCTATTTACTATTCAACAGACTTTGTAATTTGCTGGACAGAATCCATAGAGGATGGTTAATAGAGTTAATGACTGTCAGTCAGATCTCGAAGCACTACAGGCAGGCCTGAGTATTTCTGAAGGGAGTTGAGTTGAGAAGAAGATGATGAGTCATGTTCTTCACCTTCAGCTCATCTGCATCATAGAAGTCGACCCGGACGGCAGGGACCATCCAGGTATGGAACAGAGAGGACAGGATCTGCTGGGCGATGGAGTCTGTGATGAAATGGAAATGCAGTGGGTTCCGCCTGTGGACACACACACACAAATATGTCTGTGAAGGTTCTCAGTCATCCAGGAGGAGGCCAATCCAAAGAGCCAAAAAGAGAGCCAACTGGACTCCTGTGGGGAAACCCAGCCCCCTGGACAGGAGGTGGAAACATACCCAGACATGTTTTCACAGCAGCATTCAGATTCAAATGTATCACACTTCTGGGAGTTCTTTACTCCAACTGTACGAAAACAACCCTCTGATTATTCAAACTGGGAAAACTGTTTGAATAACAGTTTTTTAAATATATTTAAACACTTAAAGGACTCATTGATGGTATTTGTCAAATACCTGACTAACAAACATTTCACTGTTTATTTTATATTTTATACTTCATACTTTATAAGTCCTAATCTTAGCCTAAATATTGCATTTCTTATTCTAGTAAGTTCAGTTACTTATTCTATTATTTCATTCTTATTATTTTATTGTTTTCTTCTTACTCATAACTTGTTCATGCTACTGTAACAACTTTCAATCAATATTCTATTCTATTCTATTCCATTAAATAACTGACCAAGTAGGAATATTGCCATAGTATATTCGAATTTATTTGTTTATTCATTGAGGTTTTAAAACAATAGTAAAAACCTAAAATTGAGCAAAGTGAAGATATTTTTTGTATTATGGAGGCAGACAGGAAACAAAAGAAGAGGAAGAGGGGTATGACGTGGAACACAGGTCCTCGACTGGAACAGAACTGTTGACATTGCAGTATGTCACTTAAAGCTGTAGTCTGTAATCCTGTTCAGAAACACTTTTTGTTCTCCTGGGTGAAATGGTCCTTCCATCCTGAGAGCATCAATACATGATGTGTTCAGAAAAAATGAAGGAAAAGAATCAGACCTCTGTGACAGCTACAGGACTGGAAAAACTCTGACCAATCAACTAGCATTCGGTCCCAAATGGAAAGAACCAATCACTTCTCGTCCTGCTCACATTGCCCTCTGTCCCTCCCTCCTCCCTGCTGTTTCTGGAAATATCCAAACACACTCTTCTGCACAAATGCAGAGATAACAGGAAAATCCCCTCTGGAGGGGACAATGGCAGAGAAAATGCAGCCAAAAATATCAGCATTACTTCTGAAGTGATGCAGAAGTTGTTTTCATTCTGTTGGAGAGGTAATTATGTGTTTAGCTTTGAGAGGAGTTATTATTTTCATGAAATATGTAATGTTTGCTAACTTAGCTACTTTTTTAGCGCATATTATTTCGATGCTAACGTTAGCTTCTCTGTGAGTGTAAGCTGGTCATGGGTGCCGCATGTACTGAAGAAGTTAAAGGTTATGAGCTTTTTGAACATATTGCACAGAGCAGGTAGGCCTGTACAGGCAAAAAATAAAACATCCGGTTTATTTTCAAAATAAAATAATATGCGTTCACATAATTAATTTCCTTCTTGTCAGTGGACACAAAGTGGTGCTCTACTCAGTGATTCTTCGCTACAACCAGCTATATCGCACAATTATACGTGAATCCGTGAGATCTTGTTAGTCAGCAAGATCTCATTCTTGTGACTCCAGCTGTCCGGCGGAGCCACAGCAGGTGAATCTGGTGCATACTGATGGACGATGGACGTCAGCGTCGTTCCACATCCTGTGGAAATTAGAGATTAGAGGTAGCCTGGGCCCGCCCATACTTCCTGTGATGCTGCACAAAATTTCGTGACCAAGTCAGTCTGGTCAAGTTGGTCAAGAATGGAGGCCGATGAAAATCTGGCATTTCCAGCGGCTCGATTGAGGCGTGTTTAAGGCAATGATGCTCAAAGAACTGGATCAAGAAGTTTCCGTTGCTACGCATACGTCAGAGGAAAGAGTGGTCTGATTGGTTGAAGCTTCGTCCAGTAGCACACAGAGGCATTTGATAAACTCGGTTCACAAGACAGCTTGGCCAGACTACGCTCACAGAGCTTTGTAGTCGCGATAACCAGGCTAGCTTAGAGGAGGTGCCACTTTCAAATCTTGCTAGCTCTCTTACTAAGCTCTCCAAGGTTACCAACTATAGCTTTAAATGATAAGTGGTTATAGCCTGTATTCCATGTGCAGATTTGATGCGTTTTAATTGCTGAAAACAAGCTCCAGATATGACTTTTGACTTGTTCTTTTTGGATAAACAACATTTTAAAGCTATATTTATAATTCCATCTGCTCATAAAGATCCTGTGATGTGATTGAGCTGGAGCTTGAGTAGAGATTCTTTTGTCAACTTCAGCTGTATAGTTTGGGAGTGAGTACATACAGTGAGCCGTGGGGCTGCTGAAGCAGACACAGCAGTGAAGGAGGTGATTCATCAGACATGACGCCCAAAGCTTCATCCAGAGACGCATGCACACTCTGCATTTTACAGCTCACACACACAGAGGAAAGGGAGTGTGCAAAATAGGTATTGAGGACTTTCAAATCGGGTCAAGAAATAGGGACACTGAGACGAGGATGTGAGCACCCATGGGTGTCTTGCACTGAATGACTTTGGGAATGAATACGTCAGCTGCACTTGCTCAATAAGTCCTGGTAGCTAGGAGCTGTCAAAATGTATTGGAGCTCTGCTTCCATACAAGCTGCCAGCAACAGCAGTGCAAATAGAAAGGGTCTTCACATCCTCTGGACATGCAGCAACACGCCTTTCACTGCATGATTGGAACTATGAGGAGGCAAATACGTCAAGTGCATCCTGATTATCAGAGCTCATCTTGTGATCTTAAGAATGTAATATGGCTGTCTTGTTTCAGTAAAGATGACACCGATTCATTTGAGCTCATTTGCTCAGACAGGAAGTGACCTCAACATCTACTCTACAGATTTTCTACAACATCTACACTCAGGGTACAAGCTGAGATAGTGTTTCACTTCGACAAATGGTACTCATTTGTTTAGCATCTCATGTCAAGACGATTACTATTTAATACTGATCAGTCACATTAGGTGAATACCCAATCAGAATCAATATAGTGGATGCTGTGGCTTTCTCTGAACCCTACAGAAGAATCTTTTTAGTTGTAAAAATGCATGTTTGCTCACTCATAAGATCAGACTTCCTGTTGATCTCCAGAGACTAATCTCTGAAGGACAGATATTTTATTTAATCAACAAATCAAATGTGTAGAGACATCAACTTTAATGAGAGTGCATATCTGATTTAGTCCTACATCATTTGCCACCGATAAGAGAATCCCAGTGTGAACGATGCCACCATGTGTATATACAGGTTGGTACATTTTAATCAATTTAGATATTGATGTTAGCAGATCATTGTTAAATAACTGTCAACACAAGAAAGGAAAGGCTTAGTTTTAGGGTCTAGAAGATTTGCCAGAGTCATAACTCAAGTGCAAAAGTAAAAAAAAAAACATAAATAAGTTTGGATTTTGAGATCCACACACAAAAATCCCAGTAAATCTCAACTGTGTTGAGTCACATCTTCACATCTCTGACAAACTACTACAGAAATACACTATATTGCCAAAAGTATTCGCTCACCTGCCTTGACTCACATATGAACTTAAGTGACATCCCATTCCTTATCCATAAGGTTCAATATGACGTTGGTCCACCCTTCGCAGCTATAACAGCTTCAACTCTTCTGGGAAGGCTGTCCACAAGGTTTAGGAGTGTGTTTATGGGAATTTTTGACCATTCTTCAAGAAGTGTATTTGTATTTGTGAGGTAACACACTGATGTTGGACGAGAAGGCCTGGCTCTCAGTCTCTGCTCTAATTCATCCCAAAGGTGTTCTATCGGGTTGAGGTCAGGACTCTGTGCAGGCCAGTCAAGTTCATCCACACCAGACTCTGTCATCCATGTCTTTATGGACCTTGCTTTGTGCACTGGTGCACAGTCATGTTGGAAGAGGAAGGGGCCAGCTCCAAACTGTTCCTGCAAAATTGGGAGCATGGAATTGTCCAAAATGCCTTGGTATGCTGAAGCATTCAGAGTTCCTTTCACTGGAACTAAGGGGCCAAGCCCAGCTCCTGAAAAACAACCCCACACCATAATCCCCCCTCCACCAAACTTTACACTTGGCACAATGCAGTCTGACAAGTATCGTTCTCCTGGCAACCATCAAACCCAGACTCATCCATCAGATTGCCAGATGGAGAAGTGTGATTCATCACTCCAGCGAACGCGTCTCCACTGCTCTAGAGTCCAGTGACGCCGTGCTTTACACCACTGCATCCGACGCTTTGCATTGCGCTTGGTGATGTATGGCTTGGATGCAGCTGCTTGGCCATGGAAACCCATTCCATGAAGCTCTCTGTGCACTGTTAATCTGAAGGCCACATGAAGTTTGGAGGTCTGTAGCGATTGACTCTGCAGAAAGTTGGCGACCTCTTTGCACTATGCACCTCAGCATCCATTGACCCCGCTCTGTCAGTTTACGTGGTCTACCACTTTGTGGCTGAGTTGCTGTCGTTCCCAAACACTTCCACGTTCTTATAATACAGCTGACAGTTGACTGTGGAATATTTAAGAGCGAGGAAATTTCACAACTGGATTTGTTGCACAGGTGGCATGTGCACTGGTGCACAGTCATGTTGGAAGAGGAAGGGGCCAGCTCCAAACTGTTCCTGCAAAATTGGGAGCATGGAATTGTCCAAAATGTCTTGGTATGCTGAAGCATTCAGAGTTCCTTTCACTGGAACTAAGGGACCAAGCCCAGCTCCTGAAAAACAACCCCACACCATAATCCCCCCTCCACCAAACTTTACATTTGGCACAATGCAGTCCGACAAGTATCGTTCTCCTGGCAACCATCAAACCCAGACTCATCCATCAGATTGCCAGATGGAGAAGTGTGATTCATCACTTCAGCGAACGCGTCTCCACTGCTCTAGAGTCCAGTGACGCCGTGCTTTACACCACTGCATCTGACGCTTTGCATTGCGCTTGGTGATGTATGGCTTGGATGCATTCTTTCACAAATGTTTGTAAAAGCAGTCTGCATGCCTAGGTGCTTGATTTTATCCACCTGTGGCCATGGAAGTGATTGGAACACCTTATTGTGATTATTTGGATGGGTGAGCAAATACTTTTGGCAATATAGTGTAGCTCTCTTTTGGCACTAAAATAGAGCTATAGTGAACACAATTTGTTCCTACACCTTTACAAAATCATGTTGTTACTTGCTGACTGCTAGTGTGGATGTATGTAGTAATAGGCCATACATAATAAAGACAAAATCATAGACAGTAGATGATAATTTTGACATCTTTATTGCTAATTTTAAGCACAGTAACTGCATCCTAAACTTTGCCCCACTGAAAAGGCACAGCACCGCTGTCAGACTTGAAATACTGGCACAGGTACTGCCCTGCCTGTTTGGCCCTGTTGGTGGCCCATGGCAGGGGGTCTTGCTGTAGCACAGGGTCTTCTTGCCATCTCCCGGGTAAAATGCTATTGTCTGGTCCTTCCTGATCCACAATGTCCGCCATATAAGCCTCACAGTTCTCAGACCTCAGAAAGTTGTGCAAGGCACAGCAAACTAAAACAATGTTCTCGCATTTAGCAGTGTCCTGGATGTTGATGGTGGTCAGCAAGACTCTGAACCGACTGGCCAGGTTACCAAAGGCATTTTTAACCACTCTCCGAGCTCTTGCAAGCCTGTAGTTGAAAACACAGTGTTCCACAGAGAGCCCACGGTGTGGATATGGCTTCATGATGGACTCCTTCAAAGGGAATGCATCATCCGCCACAATGCAGTGTGGTGAGAGCTGAAAGTACCAGGAAGTGGTTCGATTGTCCAGGACATCCGGCAAGGTGCACCCAGCAAACAGTCCACCGTCAGATAGCCTTCCTTGGTATCCTATGTACATCTACATACAGGAACCTGGAGTAGCTGTCCACCAGTGCTTTCAACACTATGGAGAAGTGGTGCTTGTTGTTGTAGTAGGTTGATCCAGATCCTGGTGGAGAGTGAATATTGACATGCTTCCAATCGAGAGCTCCAAGGCAATTTGGGAACTTCCATTGGGAAGAGAATCCAGTGGCTACCTGCTGCCATTCAAGTGCTGTGTCCGGGCACTGAAAATAAAAAAAACAAAAGATTGATTTAATATTGTCATTGATTGAGCAACATGTATTCTTGATGAAAAATAACCACACATAAGTAAGACTAAGTAGCCTAATGTAAAGCGATGGATGGAAAATTTTTATGTCTGCATTTTCTATATTCAAAAGTTGTTTGTGCATGAGTAAATGATATGGTCAATAACAGAACGCATTTTCGACACAAAGCAGACACATAGGACAGGTAGGCCTACCTTGACATATTTCTTTTTCAACACCCGGTAGATCACTTCGCATGTTTCGGTAACAAATTGGTAGATTGTGCATACACCCATTCTGAACAGGTAGGCAAGGCTCTGGAAACTTTCCCCCTCAAAACAAACAACAAAGAAATAGTTTGTGCACAAGCCACCAAGGCAACCATGCCGTCAGTACATGAACAACCAGTGTAAAGAGGATTTCTCAGTTACCTGTTGCGAGGAAATACAGGGTGACCATCAGACATTCTCCGGCAGATACTGAATCCCGGTAGTTGGTATTCTGACGCTGAATAATGGGTCTGACTAATTTCTCCAACATCTGGATTTGGGCAGGTAACATCCCCACGAAATTTCAGAAATCAGGTGGTTCGTTCAACTCCAGTTACTGACACAAATTTGGATACGCTCCTTGTGCCTGTCGCTGCTGGATCTACGTCTTCACCCACACACTGCGACTTCTTCTTTTCCTTCTCATTTGTTCTCTCTTGCGACGTCGGTGAACAAGACACAGTACACAGCAAAATCTCTGGGTCAGCATCAGCGTCAGCCATAGCTCTAGCTGCCAGAATAAAGAGCTCGATACGTGGGTGCTAGCACTATGCTACTCACGAGACTAGCCACCCCCGGGGGGAGTGTACGCGCAGTCGCAGAACGTTCACACGGCGGTGGAGTTGCTTGACATCGAAGTGGTGTGTCTAACAACCTAGTTTCAGCTGACCTGGACAGACAAGAGCCGATGGAGCTGTTGGCTGTTGGGTGTTGGGTGTCAGCTCAGGTCGGGTTGGTGTATCTCTGGCCTTAAAGCACTATGTGTGACACCACTATAAAGCAAGAAAGTGGTAGTGCATTGGTATGGGATGTTCTGCAGGTGATAGAGGAGGTGATTTGTTTGAAGTAAATGGATCATGAAGAAGGAACAGTACCACTCCATCCTCCAGCTTCACACTGTTCTGGACTAAGATTTGTGGGTCAAAAGTTTGTTTTGGAGCAATATGTATAATGAGCCTGCCATTCTGTCAGGGTTACCAAGACAAAAAGAAGAGGAAGGTGTTCTTCAAAAAATGGTTTGGACTTCTCAGTATCAACACCTCTCTCCAATTCAGCTTTTGTAGGATGAATTGGATCGATCAGTCAGAAAAGCACATCCCACAAATCAGCAGTCTCTTATTGATGAACATAAGAAAGCTTGGAATGAACTTAAAGGTACAATATGTAAGAAATGTATTTAAATGAATCATAAAATGGCCCTGATATGTCACTAGACATTAAGAAATCATGTTCATTTCAAATACCTCTATCACTGACAACAGTAGTCCAGCCAGGATATTCTCATTTAAAAAGCCAAGTTGCAGCCCTCAGCTGATGTTGATGTTGTCATGTTGTGTTTTGGTCTGATGCTCCACCCTCCACCTATCTCCCAATCACCAAGTCAGTAGAGTTTCCTCATCTGGGTTGCCAGCTCTGCTCTAGTTACCACAGCTGCCGCTATGAACATGTCAGATAAATAATGTCTAACGTTACGAAACCTAAAAGACCTCGTTATGAATCTGAAATACGTTGTGACAAAGTCCGAAATAAAACAAGGATTTGTATAGGAGTCTTTGAAAGATGAAGACGGCTGAAAGCGGCCGGGCTGCAGCACTCCCGATGGGCCACTCTCACCGCATAACCCCGGCCACCGCCTGGGAGCTCCGCTCTCTTTACGCCGTCCCTCCACAGCTCTCCTCTGGCACATTTTATTCCTTCTTAGTGTCCATGGTGATGGCCAAGGTGGCTGCTTTTCATTCACTGTAACACTTTGAAATTTTGGACCTCCAGGCAGACACCCAGTACTACCTGCCGACATTGACCAGGAAGCAGCCCTCCTGATTGGCCACTATCACCGCAGATCCACAGCCCCCGACCCAGAGCTCCACTCACTTTACCTCAGCCCTCCACAGCTCTCTTCTGGCACATTTCACTCCTTCTAAGTATCCATGGTGATGCCCAAGGTGGCTGCTTTTCATTCACTGTAACACTTTCTGTTCCTGTTGGATCCTGCAGCCTAACTGGCGACCTCTAGTCAGGGGAGAGGGAGAGGAGAGACACTGCTCTACAGTAATTTGAAAGTGACTGCAGCACCAGTTTTGGCCACAGTCCTACATACGATTCCTTTAATGGCTCATAAATTGAAAAACTTGTGGAACAAATGCCTCGTATATGCCATGTTGTTGTTAAAGCCAGGGCAACTTTGAAGAAAGCACAGTCTAAGCAAGAAAAAAATCTAATACCTGATAATTACAGTAGAAATGTCTTCTGAGAAGTTACTATTTATATAATAAACATGTTTATATTGTTGCAAAATATACCAATGATCTTTTGTGATCTTTTTTGTATGAAGTCAAACTTTTGGCCTGTATTGTACATTTTCAGTTTGTTACATTTATATGATTGTTCATTTTCTTTCATGCTCAGCAAACACAGGAGAACACCTGCATGTTCTCTGACAGTTATATATGTAGTTTTTGTTGTGTTGGCTGTTGCATGCATGTTGTCTATTTCTGTCAAACTAAATGCCTTTTGCTTTTTGAATTGAACTGAATGCTGATCAAACATAAGGAAAAAGAGATGTTTGGTTTGTTTTTCTGTTCTCCTGCCTTGCAGATATTTGAAGGATATAAAGTGAAAACATCTGTTTGATTAGTAATGTATTACCCCAACACTGGATTATCCCGACAGGACATATGCTGCTGTTTGACTGAATAGAGCACAAAGAGGCCATCTTTCAGGTAAGACAGCATCAGTGCTTCTACAGGACTCTCCATCACTGAAGCTAGAGATGAACTGGAGGCAAGTGTCTGATTTATAGTGCAGAGTAGGAAACATGGCTGCTGGAAATGATCTGTAAATGACAGTATAGTGCAGTATCAACAAAATCTGGTTTCACTGGGAATTCACAGAATATTTAATATTTGATCACAAATCAACAATATAGGGGAGAAATACAGCCTATTTGAGAAAAGCTACATGTCATCTGTAGTTCTAGCTACACTGCTGGTGACCAGTTCTCAGTGAAAAAGGCCATTTCTGTCCAAATCATCACCTGTTATCTGATCAAAGTGTTCCCTGCTCTTTGACTCATCCTCTATGTAGGTGTCTAGGGCTGCACAATGTATCTATTCACCTTCAGGGCAATAGCAACACGCAACATATACATACTGAAAAAGACACTTTGAACTGTGATAAATGCTATTCAGTGTGTCAGGCTTTGATGCTCTGCATGTCAATATAAGCAGCCAATCAGATGGAGCAGGATGCCCCATGCATGCTAGTGACTGAGACAGTAAAGAGCAAGAAAATAAAGTGAAGTTAGCAGAGATGAGGTGACTAATCTCAATAGCAACCTAAAACTCAACCACAAAAATGTAAATTTTTTCTCTTTCCTCCAATGTCTGCAAAAGATGCTCACTGTCTGTGGTCTATGTTAGCAGAAAGAAGTTAACACAGGATACGGAAGGATTTGTTTATCACAAGTATTCAACATTAGGTCAACAAGGTCATCACATTTCACTGCCTGGTGCTGTGTGTTTACTTGACTGGATGGAGCTGAGCTCATGAGCTCTGGGCAGTGACTTTAAGAATGAGACTGCACAAGCAGCCAAAATAAACTTGCAACCTTGAGTATTGGTCAATACTGATACTGATCATACAATATCAGCATGAATCATACATACTTTTAGTACTTATTTTGTAGTATGGAGTGTGACAAAAAGTCTTGATCAAGTGATATTACTGAAACAGAGAACAATAGTCAGCAACAGTAGGTCTGAGAAAAACTGACCTATTTGTTATTAACCAATGAGTTACATCATTTTAAGCTTAAAGAGATTTTAGATGCAGGCTGATATAATTTGATTCTCGTATTTTTGCTGATACCGGACTGATATCAATATCGGATCGGATCGTGACATTCCTATGGTGGTGTACCTGGGTTCAGCATTAGCGATAGGGAAAAGAGCTCAGACCTCATTGTAATTCCAATTTCTTAACTTAAAGGAACGGTATGTAGGATTGTGGCCAAAACTGGTACTGCAATCACTTTCAAATTACTGTAGAGCGGTGTCTCTCCTCTCCCTCTCCCCTGACTCGAGATTGCCAGTTAGGCTGCAGGATCCAACAGGAACAGAAACTACTGATAGGAATAGAATATGATTTTAAAAATGTTTTCTGAAAATAAGGTTAATGTTTTCTTTATCTTAAAATGAGCCGTTTATCTCTACATAAAGAGTGGGAGTCAATCACGTTTCTTGCTCTCACAACAAATTGCTGCCACACTTAAGCCTAATAAATAAGTAGCATGTTTATGAATAAATGCAAAAGTGTTTAATACCCTCATGGTGCAATCAGAGGAAATATTAACCCAGAAATCGTGTTTCTTCTGCCCAACAGCCTCCCTGGTCATGAGTCAGACGAGTCTAAAGGTGTGTCCACCAGCAGGGGCTTTTAGCAGTAAAACATTTAATTATAACTGCACTTGTGATTAATTCACCTGCAACTCTGGAGCTAATTAAGAAGTGTGATGGTGAATGCTCACTGAGTGATTACTAATGGATCCTCCATCTCCGACGGAAAATAAACCATTCATTATTCATGTTTACATAAGACTAATGGTGCACACCAATGTCAAGTTTTTACATTATTTAACAGTTAAGAGCTTGTGCATCAGCTTTTATATCCTTCAGGTCTAACAGGAGGTCTACTTCATCACATTTAACAGGTTTTCTCATTAGCTCTGAGTGCCTTCACCTCTTTGACTATAACGCTTTTTTATGTTGCACTCTCCTGTTAAAAAAGAAAATGGTTCACTGAAGAGGTGCCTTTCATTTGGAAGACTCAAGATTACTTTGTTGTATATGTATAATGTACACAACATAAGACTGCTGTGAACCTATTTTATCGAAAATGATTCTCATAAATCTATCATCTATCAGGCATAATACTGTGACCACTGCCAGGTGAAGTGAGTAACACTGATCTATAAAGCAAACCAAGCAGTGATGTCTAGAGGACTGGATCAGAGCATCTCCACAACTGCAGCTCTGGTGGTCTGTTCCTGGTTTGCAGTGGTCAGGATCTATCAAAAGTGGTCCAAGGAAGGACCAGAGGTGAACCAGAGACAGGGTCATGAGAGGACAAGGATCACTGATGCAGGTGGGGAGTGAAGGCTGGTCCTGGTGGCCTGATCCAACAGACCAGAGGAGTTAATGCTGCTGAAGATAGAAAGGAGTCACATACCACAGAATAAACCTTCAGGGGTCAGAGGTCAGACAGGAGGACCAACACTAGATTAGAAAGGTGGTCATGATGTTATTACTGATTGGTGGTTATCCACATACACATATTTTTCCAGAATATATGCTGAGATTAAATCACGTCATCTGACATGAGATACACTATACCACACTGTGTCAACTAATTTGTCAGTCAAAATTTGTCTCTCAGTCAAAAGAGCTTTTGCAATGCACCATTCCTGAGACACTCTGAACCTCACTAGACCAGGGATTTTACTCAAAAATGAACGTCGACTGGCACAAATAGCAGCAAAAGCAAACTCACTGGTTACTGTGTCCTCAATATGTTCTGACTGAGAGTACAAACAGGGAAAGTTTTGAAAAACGCCTTTACATGATCTTCATAAAAACATCTTTATTTCGTGAAAGTACAAGCTTACATTGTTGTTCATGTATGATTTGACCATGCTGAGCCTTTTCCATGCGGTAAAAAAAAAAAACAACAGAGAGTATACCAGTGATGAGAATAACGATTTCACATCATTGATCTGGTCCTATTACACCCGGATCTGGTGCTATTCTACCCAGATCTGGTCCTGTAACACCTGCGTCTGGTCCTATTCTACCCGGATGTGGTCCTATTACACCCGAATCTGATCCTGTTCTACCTGGATCTGGGCCCATTCGACCAGATCTGGTCCTGTTCTCCCCACATCTGGTCCCATATGACCCAGATCTGGTCCTATTCTCCCCATCATACTTTAAGTACACAGTACTTAACAATATGTCTTTTCTATTCTATTTTCAACAACCACCCATGTACTCAGATTCAAACACACTGATTGTATCACAATAATGAATAACCTAGCCGCTTTGGGGTCAACATAACATAACATTTTTTACATGATATTAGCTTTTTGTGGCCCATGGACTACATGTATCTATACCAAGGTTACATGGTAGATTTGCATTGGAGACATTTGTTTTCAGTGACTTAAAGGTTTGGACAAATGTGACAACTGATGTGATCAGTTTTAATAGTCTTCTCAGTTGTGGTAAGATAAATAGATCTATTTACTTTCCCCCTCCAGCCTGATCTGACACTTGCCAGCTGAATGTAGTTCCGCCTTGCTCCACACATTCATCTGGGATAGCTACTTTGGAGATGAATTTCAGAAGGCAGGGCCGTATCAAAAATTCTTGCATGTGATTGGATAAGTACTTCAACCACTTACATCGAAAGCAATACGTGACGCTGACAAGAGCGACGCAAGGAAAACCAAAACAGAACAGCCGACATCTTGGATACAGCAGCAGAGCAAACAGCGCAGCGATGTCAGTAAATGATCGATGTCGTCTGTGGAGCTCGGCAGAACGACATTCAGCTAGGGAGAGTCAGGTTACAGTTTTCCAGCCTCTCGGATCTGATCCTCTACTAGAGCAATCAGCGGGGAGACGATAATAACGACGGGGTCTTGCACTCGTCCCATTACCTTGACCACTAGTGGAGCATTTTGACAAATGAAGCTCTTGCTAATCCCAGTCGGGAAAAGAGCAAAAACATCCTTGCCACCAATAAATGCTTTCAAAACCGTTCTCTGTTCATCTTTTAAAGAATCAATATGGGATAGATTTGACAACATAGTTGAAGTAGCAGAATCAATGTCGACGCATGATTCCTCGCTGCGAGCCGCCACTGTTGTCTGAATCAAACAGTTGCTTCTCCGCTACATCACAAATATGAAAATCACGCCCGGCGATCCTGATTGGTTCAGTCTTTTTTTTGCTCCCTTGAAGTCCCTCCCATCGGGTGAGAGTCCAGATGAATGTGTGGAGCTCAGTGAAACGCCATGTGGAGCTATGTGGAACTACAGTCAGCTGGTGAGAGTCAGGTTACCTCAAGCCAGCATTAGAATCCATTCAGCACTGATTTATTTTGACTTGTATATTAGTCATTTGTAGGAGAACTGCTTGGTGTAAAAAGGGTAAGAAGTTAAAAAAAAAAGAGCATTGCTGTACCTGTGGAAAAGGACTGATTTAACCAGCGTCACCACGTCTCGACTGGCATTGTAACCTGCACACACTATGGCCACATGGATGGTCTGTGGAGACAAGAGGGAAGGGGAAAAGAGGTTAGGAAATAGTGATGCTCAAAAAAAGTGTAAAAAAGAACACAACAACACAGCATTTTAAATATAAATTGCTGTTTCACTAAGAATTTTAGCAAACCATTCATTTATTATCTTATAGCACAGTATCATGGAAATCATTCTGTTTCCATCTACTTTAACTCCACTAACTTTAACTATATACTTAATGAGTTAGGTGTTTGGCAGCATGTTTGGTTAAAATCTGTAAAAGACGTTGAAGCTGAAAGTAAAACTGGTCATGAACCAGTTTCCTGTGGTGGAACACAACCAAGTTTAATATGACCAACCTCATCAACATTTGAAGCAAAGTGAGTAGAATTCTGAAATGAAATTCAGAAATGAAATTCAGAGAAATTTCCAGCTCAGAAATAATAACAGTTATTATGGTATTGTCCGGATACCGTAATAAGTGTTGTCTGTGTGCAACATGCTCACTAGTGCTTCCTACCCAGATACCGTAATAACCGTTCTTCTCGTCAACATGCAACTTTTTTTCCTCAATCATAAAATGCCGAAATGGGGGATACTTTCAGGGACAGTTTTAACTAGGGACTGTTCATCCAAAACAGGGACTGTCCCTGGAAGTCTGGGACGTCTGGTCACCTAATTTGAAGCAGTATTTAAAAAACAGGAGGAATTTCAGGGTCTTCTAATTTATTTTCCAAACATACCTCTCATAGGGTCATGGGGGGGCTGGAGTCTATCCCAGCTGTCTTAGGGTGAAAGGCAGGGTACACCCTGGACAAGTCTCCAGTTCATCACAGGACACATAGAGACAGACAACCACTCACACTCACATTCACGGTCAATTTAAATTAACCAATTAACCTGATCCCCATGCATGTTTCTGGATGGTGGGAGGAAGCCGGAGTACCCGGAGAGAACCCACGCAGACACGGGGAGAACATGCAAACTCCACACAGAAAGGCCCCGGGCCTGGGATTCGAACCTGGTACCTTCTTGCTGTAAGGCGACAGTGCTAACCACTACACCACTGTGCTGCCCCTAATTTATTTTTATTGCTTTAATTCAATTGTAGGATATTCTCTTATGTTTAAGGTTAAAATTGATGTAACCATTGGTTAATAATAAATAGGTCAGTTTTTCTCAGACCTACTGTTGCTGACTATTGTTCTCTGTTTCAGTAATATCACTTGATCAAGCCTTTTCTAACATCCCACACGACAATATGAGTAATATAAGTCTGGATGTTTCATGGTGATATCGGATCAATATTGGTATCGGCCAGTACTCAAGGATGCAATATCTGTATCGTATCAGAAGTGAAAAAGTATCGGGACACCTCTAATATTTGGAAAGTTTAGGTCAAAGTGTTTGTATAGAAACCAAGGTTATGTAGCTTGGACCTTCACACAAATCCAGTCCTGGCCTAAAGTGAAAAATCTGAAATGATCAAATTGCAACTGTGTCTCAGGCTAGGAATGTCTGACAGATATGGTTCTTATATGTAGACAAAGAGTATATCATGGCCTTTAACTACTATAGCTATGAACTGAAGATGAGCACAATATGTCCCCTTGAACATAAATCTAATAACTGCTACAATGAATTGCTCCCTTGGGATGCTGCAAAGCACTTGAATTGGATTTAAAGAAAAGCTTTATTCAAGTTGAGTTCTTACTATCATACTGTAGCTTGGATCATAATTATCCAAAGCATTTACTTAAAATTTAAAGTGATCAGAAATGACCACTCTAACTCGTTAATGCACCATGAAACTGTGCATGCACTATAGAATATATAGTATAACCATAAGGCATAGCATAGCTCTGCAAAATCTAATGAACAGTCTTCCATTAAACAACTTAATATTGTCTTTCATTGGACCTTCACTGCGCCCCCATCTTAATCAAAGTTTTCTGAAATTTAAAGTCTCTGAGACCAAGCTGACAGACTGCTGATGACATTGCTATGACATCATTAAGGTTATTTTTTCAGACATAGAGGACATTATTCATCTGCCTCCCTAGAATGAGTAGCTGTCATGTCTTAAGTCCATGAAGTGCTCCTGTAATATGAAAAATATGCTCAAATCTAGAGTACAGCTTTGTTGAGCAGAGATAGAGAATGTGTGTGTGTGTGTGTGTGTATGTGTGTGTGTCACAGCCAATGCGACTCATCGTCAAAACTACGAAAATAACAGTTCAGGAAAAACTCATTATTGTGATTCATTTAAGGTCATTCAAGGATTCAGCTCAGGCTCTTTAATGAAGGGCTGTTAAGAGTGTAATTTCCACTGGGGACAATTTTCCTCTGTTTTATTATTAAAATCTCTTTAACAGTGTCCTCCAACTGTCCAGCTCCACTAAAAGACAAGTTGTTTGTGCTGTTCATCTGAGTCTCAGTCAGCACTGTGTGAGCACTGCTATTAATCTTTGAGAGAAGTAGCAACTGAAAAATGTATTGCCTGTTTGGGGTAAAACATTAATCTTATCTGCTTTTATTTTCAGACAACTCTCCTAATAAGACAGTGGGTTTTGCACATTTCTATACCAATATTTAATTACTTTCTGCAAGTACTTTTTGTAAGTCTACAGTGAATAGGAGCAGCGATGAGAACAGCCTGAACCTGGTCGAACTGATCATCAATCAAAGATAATGCAGTAAGGACGGCACTCTAAGCTATTAACATGGAAATTTATACAAATGATTCACTGAGTTTTAAGTTCAGTGTTCATATGAGAAATAGTTTGATTGGTAGAGATCAAATAAATAACCAACAATAACCACAGGAAAACAGAGGAGATCCTGAAACTCATCAGGTACAGCACCACTGGATTCATAAGAGCTCTAAAATCAGATCCAGCCTCTTGACGAGGGAAGCAGAGCACCACTTCATTTCACCTTTCCGTTAGCTGCTTTTTAACATTATGCTGGACTTCTCCCTTACAGCCCTGGGTTATGGCTCCAATTTTAGCTCTCCCTGATGCTAGGCTGACATGTCAAAATTCTGCTCTACGAGCTTCTTGGGTTATCTCCCTGCAGGGATCAGGGCGGCCGGGCTAACCCTCCAAATGAGCGGGGGTCATGTTCCAGCAGTGCTGGGAGGGTGCTGCAGTCACACTGCCCTCTCTTTTTGCGCTGCTTTCCCTGCAGTGGGCTGGATTTAAACTGTCCTGACTCCAGCTGTGAACTGGGACTGAGTGACAGCTGATGTGGGAGGAAAGTAGAGGTGGTGACGAGAAACTATCGGAGGGTATGTCCTCTCTCACTGTGCACTGCACACATATAACACACCTCTCATCTGCTCTGGCTTCCTTTGTTTTTTTTGATCTTTCACGTAGTATAGAAAGTAGACAGGAGACACCACTTCAGTTTTTCGGTAGGCCTAAGTTAAGTTAAGCTGTCGAAAAGACCAATGAATCAGTGCTAACGCATTAACTTCCACTACGGTAACTCTACCTGGACAAACTGTGTGACGTGCTGACAGGCCACGAAGCAGAACTCCATTCAAAAAATCAAGGAAACTAACAACACAGTCATAACTAACGATCATCAAACATGCTGATAAAATTAGATTAACCTGATCATCTTTTCTGTCCAAGTTTCTCCTGTAATTCAGCAAACAAATAATCCACCAAAGAGCATCATTGAAGTATTCATTTGTAACGTGAAATGGATGAAAAGGAAAAGAGGAAGAGACGTTCTTTTCATAAACACAGAGCTTATTAGAGCTAATGGTGGTGTTGCTCTGATTTTAGCCGCTCATATATATTAAATATATTAGGGCTGACAAAGGGCGGCACGGTGGTGTCGTAGTTAGCACTGTCACCTCACAGCAAGAAGGTACGGGGTTTGAATCCCAGCCTGGGGCCTTTCTGTGTGGAGTTTGCATGTTCTCCTCATGTCTGTGTGGGTTCTCTCTGGTACTCCGGCTTCCTCCCACCATCCAAAAACATGCATGGGGATTAGGTTAATTGGTTAATTTAAATTGTCCGTAGGTGTGAATGTGAGTGTGAGTGGTTGTCTGTCTCTATGTGTCCTGTGATGAACTGGAGACTTGTCCAGGGTGTACCCTGCTTTTCACCCTGAGACAGCTGGGATAGACTCCAGACCCCCCATGACCCTATGAGAGGATAAGAGGTAGATAATGGATGGATGGATCACTTCAATAGCCCTAAATTAAACAACAATAATAATAATTAAAACAAACATAATGAAACAGGATTAAAGTGTTGTTCAGTGTAATAATTATTTATATACTGTTTATGTACTATGTCACACAAAATCAAAAGTAAAAATAAACGCTGGATATCCCCAATTTTACTATTGAATTACATTTTTTCCATAAATTGTAAACCATATCTGGACTTGTATATAATAAGTGCTCTAATAAGTGTCATAGTTAGTTGTCTATGCACAGTATGTGTATTACTGGAAAAAGCCTCTATAGTTTATAGTATACCACTCATTCACCAGGGGTTTATAGTGGAGGGCTTCTGCAAAAATCTGAGGAAATATGATATTATACGAATGAAACTTGAGGGACAATGAAGAGTAGTGTAAAATTACACAACAATGGCCACATATTTAATGACTGAGGATATTTAATCATGATGTTGTGATGATCAAATGCATCATATTATATAAAAGACAAAATTCCTACGATGCTGTGTACAGGGCTCATTAAAATTAAAAAAAGAAGATTTGACGTATGAATCTGTGCCGATACTCAGATTAATTTGGACAGAGTGATTTTTATATTTAATTGTGATCACTGTGACTGTTATTGTGACAATATGATTAGCGAAGTCAGAGGGATGGATCATTTTTAAATTAATTATTCTTGTTTTCATTGAAAAACATGAATTACGATATGCTTTTTGCAGGGATCTGTACCGAATAAACTTGTTTTCTGAAGTCTGTAGACTAGCACTTATCTGCAGCACATATATTATATATATTACAAATGTGACAAATTTCACCTTCATTAAATACTGCAAGTGTTCCAAATCCTATGATTTGCAAATTGTGAATTGCAGTAGGTCATTACGATTAAAGATTAACTTCTTCAAATTTTATTTATTTTAAGTGATGTTTACATGTTTAAGTTGTAGTATTCTACTGTGACTGCAGGATATTTAATTCAATATTTTTTTTTTAATTTTAATTCAAGCTTAATGATACAGTATATTATTCATGCATGAGTTCATCTCATTTCATCAGGACCTGTATGTCTGGCCTAATACAAAAGATAGGGATTTTTTTTTTTTTTTTTTTTTTAAATAGAATGTGATGAGCCTGTCTCATAGCACTGAACCAGTATCGTGAATCTACCTGGAAGTGTTCCAGTCATGCAGACGAACGCTCACTGAGCTGGAAGGTGACATGTGGAGGTGCTGTGAAGTCCTATCAGTGTGAGGATCACAGCATGGCTGTGTTAAAGCCTTCTGACTGTGAGCCTTATCCCACCAGCTAACCAACCATCACTGCTGAGGATTAGGCTAATAGGAGACTAAAGCCACGCTATAATGCGCTCTCACATCGTGCCATTAATACCCTGGACCCTGGAAAACATCTTCACGGTCATATTGCCTTACTGGGCAGAAAAAGGCTTTGAGTGGTGCGTTACATATTCAACACATCTCACCTCACACTTATCCACCACTGGCTGCTGCACACAGTCTGAGCTGTTTCCCACTGCAGCAGCTTTCTGGCCCTCGTTGTCGCCGGTACCCTCCTCTGAATGGGTTCGGCTTTGGTTGCCATGGTGAGCACCGTTTGGAAGGCGTGCAGACGGGCTCCTGGGTGGCCGGCTCAGCTCTCGGCGTAGTGCCCGGTTCTCCTCCTCCACTGCCCGCACCCGCAGCTCTAAGGCCTGTCGCTCACCGCCTCCGCCCTCCGGGGTTGATGACTGGGCTTCCAATGGAGACAGGGGGAGGGGCTTCACTGTGGGCAGGGACAGGAAAAGTGATTAACATGATACGCTGGTGTAGGCAGATCAATATCAGCAGATCAATATAGTATATTGATATGATATGCTTCAGAACATTCTAAGACTCACATCGATGCAAACCACAATCCTCACAAATGATTGAACACAAGCAGCCATGCAAATACAAAGATCCCAAACCAATCAATTAATAAATCATAGAGTACAGTAGATGATGCAGCCAGCATTAAAGGGATAGTTCATGTGTCTGGTTAAGTTTCACAGTGCACAAATTAAAGCAGACCACGTGAAATATAAATATAAATATACAGACTTTGTTTCATTTGGCTGTCATTCATGTGAAATTGATTGACAATACTTTGTAATTCCTCTGAAATAGAATCAGTGCACTCAATAAATTCTGAATTTCTACAGTGACACAGATATCGTGGCATATCATGGATAAAATTTCTTGCAATATATTGATTATCACAGAATTGCTATATTGTGATATTATCATTATGGTGGGCTATATATTGTGATCGTAACATATCGTGAGGTATTTGGTGATACCCAGCCGTAGTACATAAAGACAACTATCTTTATTTCATCATGACTGTGACAGGGATGGAAAAATTAAAGTCACGTCTCCTTTCTCGGCTGTCAATCATGACCACTCACACCCTGAAATACTTTTGTGCTGTGACTTCAGTTTGGCTCACGTCCTATCCACTAACATGGAGGAGGATCCATGGCATCAGGAGGGGACTGGGATATTTTGGTTTCAGTGTGGGGAAGCTGTCATGTCATTCATCTTTATAGACAGTCTGTGGTCAAAAGCAATGAGACAACACCGGGAAAGGAAAGACTCCTAAAAATCCTGACACTGGTTCTAACATCAACTCTGAGGACTAAATGTTCATTTGATGCCTTATATATCCAGGAGCCATGATGAGGAAATGATCAGTGTCATTCACTTATTCACAGTGGTCAGGATGTGATGCCTGATCTTTGTATGATGCTGAAGTACTAAATGAATTTGCCACTGGGTTTCTGTGTAAACTCTTTGAGTGCTAGCCGCTTCACAAAACAGAAAGTGCCTTGTTCCAGTGTTTTGGTCATTTTGAGTCATATTTCTAGACCCACAGAATATTTTGTACTATGACTCTGAAAACACTGAATAGCTCAAATAAAAGAAGAGACTCTCTATTTCATCATGTTTGTTTTTATCTTGTTCCATTCTTGTTTTATCAGAGGTAGAGTAGAGGACAATTTCACCAAAATCACCACTTTTTGTCCACATTCTGTTTTGCTCTCTAATCTCAATCATCTCCACTTCCTGCTTTGATCTCTGTGGCGTATACAATCTTACAATGTTACAACTACAAATCCCAGATGCCCCAAATTACTCACAAGCTGTGTGAGAGCGCCTCCTTGTGCCAGCCATCAAAAAAAAAAAAAAAAAAAAAAACCACTTTGATGTATATATACACACACCATGGTGTTGGATTTTAAATGACGTACATATTTACGTCAGTGGCACTCAGACAATTAAAGTAGAGTCCATCAGAAATGACATGTGGCTTAATTTTTAGGATCTAAAATTTGATGCATCCCAAGACGGGGAGTACACACATCCAGTATCTTTCAATCAGTACTGCCAGAACTCTCTGTTCATCTAATCCAAGTCAGAGCCAATTTCCTCTGGTCTTCACTGACTGCAGCCCTGAACCCTGTAGAGAGGAAGAGACATGGATCTGTCTCTCTCTTCAGGACATCTGAATCCTCAGTTTGCAAAGGAGAAGCTGAAGATGATTAAAGTTCTCCCTTCACATCGTCACTCGAGAGAAACTCCACATATCACAGTATGGCAGGCCCCCAGAGGCAATAATGCTTGAATTACATGTATTGATCAGTGTTGGGAAACAGATGGCTTTCCAGTATGATACCATGTGTCATCTCAGTGAACATCCAGCAGCTTTCACCCACCTGGGAGCTCATATCCAGCTTCCGCACAGGCTGTCAAACAAATCCCTGTACTGAACACACCTGGAGACAAAATGCTAGGAAAATGCAGCACATGCAGAAAAGTCTCAGTTTCTTTAAATATTACTGAATGCTGTTTGACACCTAGTATTGGTTTGGTTTGTTCTCTAACAAAGGGTGTTAATTAACTGAAACTTCTTGTTTCTTTCAGATGCATGGGCCATGATGTATAAATGCAGTATGTACACTGTACATTGGTTCTTTCAACCATGGAGGCCACTAAGCCTTCTCCCCCAGAACTAAAGCACCTTCTGGACACTATTTCATCTAAGCTCTAATTAATTTGCAGAGTGGATTTGCAGGATTTAATCCCACTGAACCGGCCATTTGTTTGTGCTGCTCAGAGATTGCATATGGCATTTTCAGGGCAGCAGATGCACCTGTTTATTTCATTTTATTTTTTTTAAATGCAGCCAAGCTAATTCATTTAGTTTTTAGTTATTAGTCATGAAGCTCATCATGTTCAAGCAAACAGGAGCCTTCGCAGAAACACATGAATCAAGTCCCAGCAGTGGAGGAAGAAGGACGAATACATCACATTTACACATTTAATTTACAGCCGAGAGAAAACCACCAGGTGATTAATAAATGCTGAGCTTACATTGGAAATCCACTAACTGAAAAAACGTTTGGTGTAGGAAAGTGTTATTGTTAGGGGTGAGAAAAATAACTGATTCTTCGATGCATTGCAAATTTTCTCTGAAACGATAGTGTCTCCATGCAGAGAAATTAACGACCTGAATTTTAAATTAGCTGTGATGCTACAGGAAATTCTCGTCTCTCTCCTGTTCCACGTGCAAGTTGTTTTCAAAGTTTCAGCTGTGACAGCGAGAAACAAACATTTCCGACCTGCACCGGCTTCTTTAAAAGCTGCTGTATGGCAGCATTTTTGATTTTACTACTATACTTTGGAAACACTACAAATCTGCTTATTGCATCGATGATCAGTTTATGCTCAATGAATCCAAATCTTTCAATGGATAATACTGACAGTAACTGCATTTCAAGCCTTTCTTGACCCAAACTCCTGAAACCACAGTTTCATCCCACATGACTGTCTCTCAGTGTCAGGAACCATCCCTAAAGTAATATATGTAAACCATATTCCATACTGTTGCATATATATATATGCTGTCATTGCCACCAGTATATATTATGGCCATATAATAATTACATTCATGCATCATTCGCACTCACTGACTTGCTTGACACACACACACACACACACACACACACACACACACACACACACTAAGAAAAGTTAAGTTGAGCTGCTGCTAGTTTGTTTATCTGGTAGTTTTTATTTTGTTACCTGGTGTGTTGCTGTCTGTTGCTTTTGTATTTTGTAAAATCTTTGTATGTGTATACAATTTACACTACCAAGGCCATGTTTATGTTCATATTTCTATGGTTTATGGGTAACATACTGTCAATAAGACATTGATATCAAGTCAAGGCAGCAGCTACCAAAATTATGACTAAGTTGATGAGTTGTTTTCCAACATGACGGAGTATTCTAAATGATTTTTCCCAATCAGTAGGTTGTTTTTCCAATTATACCAACGCCACTTGAACGCAGCACTCATTGCAAGCCGTTCAAGATTCACCCTATATAATATAGGGGGCATTTTTTATGATATCAGACTTATCACAATGACGTCATAATATCCTGATATTGGGCCGGTATTTATGTGACTGATAATTATCGAGCACCCCTAGTACACGTCCCTGGCCAAAAAGCTGATTCTGAGTTGGGAATCATTTGATGTTTGTCTTAAAAAATGGTTCTCACTTACACTGTGTATACATCACAGATAGCAGATAACATCACTGTGACATCAACTGTTGGTTTGTGGACTACTGTTTTGAAATGTCCATCTGCTCTGCTGTTAATTTAGACATTCATACACTATTATTAGCCCTGCACATACTGTATTTGTCTCAGACACTGTTGTTTGCTTATTCTCCTTATTACCTACTTATTTTTTCTACTTATTTAGTCATGTCACTGGTTCTTATTTTTGTACAGGCTCTGAATGTACTGTTGCTCTCTCCACCTTGCTGCTGGAACACTGGAAATTTCCTGTCAGTGGGATGAAAAAAAGATTATCTTAACTGAAGAGAATTTAGAGGAAGACTATTACATTAGGTAGTAAACAGATTGGATGTAATTCTGTAGGCAGATAGAACTTTAGAAATGTTCCAGGCTTTAGACCTGATGCTCAGTGTGTCTCTATCAAAACTAAAGACACATCCTTTCAGACCTGATTTTTAGGGCTGTCCCGATGAAAGTCTTTCACTTCTAGTATAATATCAATATTGAAACCTTGAGTATTTACCAATACAAACATCTATCTGAGACAACACCAGCACTAATCATACAGACTGTTATGACTTATTTTCTAGTATGGAGTGTTAGAAAAAGTTTGATCAAGTGATATTACTGAAACAGAGAACAATAGTCTGCAACAGTAGGTCTGAGAAAAACTTTAACCTTAAACAGAAGACTTTTCTACAGTTGAATGGAATAATGATCTGATCCGTCACTCGTTTTTTTTTTTTTTGGTGTTACTGAACCAATATCTGATACCAATACTGGATCGAGACACCCCTACTGATTTTGCAGTATCTAGAAGCAGCAGCTGTCAGATGTAGCTTTACAGGAGCACTTGACTAAATTTACTTCGGTAGCGTACACAATCCTCCTATGGATGATCAGCTGACCTCTCATCCAGCTAACAGTTAGCTCATACTATGCTGTCAAAGAGTTCACGTATGTCACATTCACAGTCAGCCACCATTTTCTCTGAACAGTACCAAGATAGACGTAACCCCAATATGTCCTGATCCAAACTCTATACTAGAGCAAAGAGGAGAGAGAGACTACCAGTGGACAAATAAAGCATCCTTCCAGATAAATGGCTGGCTTCATAGCCTCCCTGTGGCTGCATCACACTGCTCCCCTGATGTCAATGAATCGTATGAACGGAGCACACTTCCCTCATGGTGCTAAACTGGAATACACAGGAAACAGACACAGCTGTATAAGAAATGAAAAAGACAGCTTGAGGGAGACTTTCAAAGCCAGGCTTCTTTCACACCATAACACGCCTGACCAATCACTGCACATTGTAACACTGAATTGCTGCTTTCAAAGTTGGAAAAACTGCCAGAGGCAGAAAGGTCAAATGAGTTTTAGACAATGTTTGATGAAGCAAGTGTACCTTATGAGGGATTTTTATCATCACAGAGATGTTTACCGTCTGCCCAGAATAATAACATGGTCATAACACGAGTCAGGGCAGAGCCTAACAGTCTGTAAATATTGGATTTTAACTCTGCTTTTGCCCTGAGTAGACATTTTATCCTTCTGGGCAGTTAGGAGACATCTGTGAGATCACACAAATACCTCTGAAGATAGTTTCTGCTGCTGCTGGAGAACACGTATGTAAATAAGGATTGGATTCCCCCATGTTTTCTGAAGGGAAATGTAGAGCTGCACAATGTCTCTAACATTAACCGCCACGGCAATATCACTCAGTATGTTTACATGCACATCTAAGCCGAGCTATGGGCAATAACCGAGCATAACTGGAGTTTCCAAGAAAAACGAGAGTACGCGGGAAGAGGATCGAATTTTTGAGTGAGGCAGGGTCGACTTTGAGATGCCCTTTCACAATGGCATTCTTCTGGTTCTTCTGCTACTGTGTTGTTGTCATCCTGCTTCCATGGTCTTGTCACTTCCAGAAGGGGGAGTGGTGCCACTCAATAGTCCGGCTAACCGTGGTTTGCATATACATGCCGCAAAAGCTCGACTTAGAACAGCATTATCTGGCACGAATAATCCAATCATAAAAACTCCAGTTCAGTTTGACTACAGTCTGACTAAGGTGTACATATGGCTTTTAAAACTTTGATAATAATAATAATAAGGCAATAAGTGCATGTAAACGTACTGAATGTGTGAAAAATACATACTCCAAAAGAACTGTGATGAATGGTATTCAGTAGGGCTGTGCGATATGGATAAAATTCTATAACCCGGTATAGCCAAGTTTATATCCGATATATCCGATATTCCGATATAGTTTTGTTTTTTTTTCTTGTGTGTGTTTTTAATTTCCATTGCGCTCTCCTCCGTCTCCTCTGTGGCGTAATCCCTTATATGCTTTTATTCTGAAGGCTTACTTTGAGAGGAAGTCCGGCTTTGTTTGCACTGTATTTTATTATAAAGTTTGGCTGCTAATAAAGATGTGTTTTAAGCTATAATAAATCATTCACATCCAACACGACGTCCTCCACGCTGCTTCATCTCTGTTTATTTCAGTAGCCATCATACCATTATGTCTATGCTTCATACAATACACGTTTTTAAGTCACATGATACATTTGGATTATCCAGCGGTCATTCTGACGTTGAGTTGTACTTTACACGCCGTATTTAAACCACAACCAGAGTAACGTTTATGTTAGCATAGCAACAGAGCTAACTAAGTAGCTACATGTTAAAATTACGATTTAAACAACAGAGGCTTATATCGTGCTGTAGACATTTTTATACCGCATTACGATATATATCGTAATATCGCACATCTCTAGTATTCAGTGTGCCAGGCTTTGAAGCTCTGCATGTCATTAAAATCAGGATTAAGTTTCTGAACTTGATGAAACCTGAATCCAGAGGTGGTCCAGGTCTTACCGGCTCTGAACTGTGTTATCATGGTCATTGGAAAGACCAGACTCATGCTGGGTACACATAGAGGCAGCATGTGTTGACCTTATACCTTTGAACTCTCTCATATTAATTTATACTCATAAAGAATTTCAATAAAATAAAATAAAAAAAAAAAAACACGAGCCAACACTTAAATGTTGTTAACACCCTATCTGCATGGAAAGATTGTTCACCAATTGTGTGGTATTAGTAAATGCACTGTCACTGATTGATGTCAGTAGGTGGAAGTACATGAGGATAACTCAACTTAAAGATTTATTTCATAAAAATATGACACTAAAATCATTTCTTGAGTTATGAGCAGAATTTAACATTCCCAATTCAGACTTTTTCCAAATGCATGCAAATCCAAAATATCATACGGTCACTCATTGAAGAAAGAAAGCTGACCTTTGAACTGACAGAACGAGAGGAAATATGCATAAATTATTCCACAATCCAGGCAAAATTTGTAAAATCTAAGATATTCTTACCAAAGTGTGCCACACAGCCTTCCTATCAATAAAATCGGCCAATCTACTGCCCTAGATACCACCCCCTTGCACCCTGCAGCATGTCTCTTAATTTGAAATAATTTGGCTAAAACAGAGATGAGGTGTTGCAGCACAGGTACTCTTCTTGCCATGACCAACATCTGAGACTAATCTCCATAGCAACTTACAACAACAAAGATATATATAGAGTTCCAAAAAGCTAACGTTAGAAAAAAAAAGCTAAACTGCTAACGTTAAGTCAGGTAGCATGAAAAGAGTCCAACAGACATCCATTTATCAGAGTCTCTGGAGGAACTCCTCATGAGGAAACATTAAAGAAATGATGCTTTTCTTTTTTTTTTCCAGTGTCTGCATGAGATACTCACTGTCTCTGGTCTATGTTAGCAGAAAGCATTAACACTGGATACTGAAGGATTTGTTGATTTATTGCTACTAATATCATCACTGCAGTTTTCATATATTGCATGTTTTCCTAACATCGTGCACCGCTAGAATACAGAGTGTGGAGGTAACACCTCCACCTTTTCCACTTGTGTGACTGCCTGATGATGAGCCTTGGCTTTCAGCAGTGTGTGTGTGTGTGTGTGTGTGTGTGTCAGGACAGATGGACGGTGTCAGCTGTCTTTGCTTGGCATTGACAGTGATATTATGATGTGGCTGATATCATGCAGGGACTCAGCACAGTAATACAATCTGATGAGGTGGGTCAGTGACCTTGAATGTTGTTGGATGGCTCGCCGTGTGTATGACAGCTGCTAACAGGTCTGAAACCCCCCACCAACATTATTCACTTATGCTTTGTCATGGCATAATGTATCATATATACAATCAGTCAAAACTGTACTGCCACTACAAATGTATGAACGCAGCAGTTGGGCTGTGTACATGTTTGTTCAGGGGGTCTTAAAGATAAGAAATGATGGATAAGCTTTTATTCAGATATAATAATAAGGACTAGCCTATATAAAATACAAGAACCAGTGACATCACTGAACAAGAACAAGTAGAAAACAATGGAAAATAAGTGAACAATGTGCCTTAAAAATATGATATCAGTAAACAATGCATCGATGTTGACATAATGGACAGAAAAAACCACCATGCATACAACATAAGTGAGCATAATGGATCAACTGTTGCAAAATGAAGGGCAGTGGTAGTGTGCGTAGATAAAATTATTGTACATGTAGATTATGAGAGGGCTGCAGCACTCTCTCATCAGAAGTGTCTGTTTGATGCCATTGATTACTATGGAGCCCCTAAAGAGACTTAAGGGAAAGAAAAACACTTATTTGGTCGCTTGTAGGCATGGCATACTGCTGTGCTCATGAGAAAGTGGAGGAACATCCACCTTTACCCATGAAGCTGACCACATGTCTGTTATTGATCGAAAATTCAAGTTCTCACTAGATCAAAGTGGGTCAATCCCTTGTGCCGGAACAATGGAGAGATTTTAAAATATGTTCAAAATGTTGTTCAAAACAATACACCGCATTATGAATTATTATGCAAGTGCAACAAAAGTCACCTGACCATAGAGGAAAAGAGTCAAATTGAGTCTGAGCGAGGGCTACTACAGCAGAAATTACAGCGTTACCACCAAACTAGAGCAATGTGATATGGAAAAAATATTATATCTTGATATAGCTATATATATCTCAATATAATATTGTTTCTGATGTAACATTAACATCCTCCATGCTGCTTTGCCTCGAGTCCTTGTCGGTGACATAAACATGCGACCACAACGCAGCAGTGCTGCTGCAGTTACATTAACCTTCATACCATTATGTCTGTGCTTCATACAATGAACATGTTTTGAACTGTCATGATACATTTGGATTATGCAACTGTCATTCAGATGTTGAGTTGTGCTTTACACAGTGCATCTACAACACAACCAGAGTAATGTTAATGTTAGTGTAGCAACCAGATGGCCTACCTGTTAAAATTACAATGGGTTACAGCCTGCGGTAGACATTTTATATTGCACTACAATATACAGTATATCATAATATCACACCAAACATTATCAAGCGGAGAAATATTAGGCATCAAACAAGGTTTCTAATAGACCCTTAGCTACCAGTAAGGCCATATGTGAAGCTGTGGGGCTCACTGATGTACTCAGGACTACTCAATGTAGGATGCTAAGATGAGTGGCCAAGGTCCAAAAGGCAAAGAAGAAAGTACACTGTGAAAAATGACTGGAAGAGGCTACACAATATATGAAATCTGACTCATCCAAAGATAGAATTATTGATGAGTGCCAGGCAACCCTAGATGGAGCAGACGAGTGAAGTGGTCATGCCACTCCAACTTAACTGTCAGGTCTGTGCTGGTGTTGTGATCTGGGCTGCTGCTGTTGATGATGAACTTATTGGTCCTCTCTGGGTTCAGAATGGGGTAACATTTAATTCTGAGGGGTAGGCCCAACTGCACTTTCCTCAAATCTACTCATATGTGACACCATCCCCTCCTGACATCACGAGAAAGAGTTCATGCTAGCTACCACATGGTTTTAGCTAGCTTGCTAAAACGTGGCTGATTTTCAAGCTAAAACCTTCCACTTTTAAAAGTTTTGGATTTAGATAAAACTAGTTATCAACATGTGTTTAATATAAAAACAACACCAAGGTGAAAAGTCCAAATCCAAACGGACCGGATAGAAAAGACCTGGACATTAGGCCAGTTGTTGGTATCAACATGATGGAACAGGGCCTTCTTACGTGGCTGTAATAAGCTCTGTGACAACCAGCCAGTGACAAAGTTCACAACAAATTTTATACGATTACTGGAAAGAATTGAAGAACTGAAAATGACCTGTATGTGAACACTTTTCAGTTAAAAGAAGCACCATTTTTATGTTCCTTCTAGAAAAGTGTTTCTCGAAAATTGTTAACAACTGCCTTGAAAAAAGGAATATTAAAGGTAAAGTGTGGTTTATCTTTATATAACTTATTATAGTAGGATTATAGGAATTACAGTATGCAGGAGTGATCAGGTGTTCTAATAGCCCCTTCTGAGAAACCCTTTTTTTTCAGTTCAGACATCACTTCTGCTGTGATCTGGGGCAACATCTGCATTAGAACTTACTGGCAGCTTCTCCATCTTGACAAAACAAAGTATCCAGGAACAGAGACGTCCCAGTTATGTTTTGATTTCCACACCGATTCACTGCATATTCATGAGAAAGATGTAAATAAATGATGAGCTGGATCCTACACTCAGTCTGGCTGGTCACTTCCTGAGGAGCCATATTTAGTCTAGACTGTGTTCTTCCTGTGTCTCATCAACAATAAGACTTTAAACTATTTTTATCTATCCATTATTATCTTCTCCATTTTAATGTCTCTAGAAACAGCTTATATAGTTTTCTCTTTTGAAATCATACAATGCCGTCAAAGTGTCTCAGTGTTTTGATCAATCCCATCACACTGGATTTAAGATGAGGTTACAGATAGGACTTTTAGCTTTAATGTGTTGATTGATAAGTAACTGGACTGACAAATTCAGCCCCGAAAAGTACCAAAGTGAAGATGATGATGACCGTCAATCATAAACTGTGGAGGATGTGTCATTAAAACAATTTGGTGAATTCACTTAAATGTTACTTTCTGACCCCTATGACCTGGTAATTGGTGAACTACAGTATGTGCAGTATTACTGCAGTCTTCACCTGACATGACGGTAAACATGCTGCATTTCTTTAAGAAGAATGTGCGCTCTTAAACACAAAATGAGAACTGTAATAATGTTGCAACCCATGATTAGTTTTACAGTAATGCTCTGTAACAACAACAGGACATCTTTTATTTCTACATCCTTTGGGCTGCAGTTGAACAGACAATAAACAGAATTTTTTTAACTTATAACTCAAGTGTAAAATACATCCACTAATTAAAAATAATGCTAATTTATAACTGTGGACTAATGTCGAACATTCTTAATAAAAAAAACACTTTCTGATACTTGGTAGTATCAAAGTTGACACAAAAAGCAAAGAGAAAGTAAAAATAAACACATTTTAATAATTATATTCATTGAGTAATGGAAATTATGTTAAATGTAATAAGAACCGGGGCGGCACGGTGGTGTAGTGGTTAGCACTGTCGCCTCACAGCAAGAAGGTACCGGGTTCCCGGCCCGGGGCCTTTCTGTGTGGAGTTTGCATGTTCTCCTCGTGTCTGCGTGGGTTCTCTCTGGTACTCTGGCTTCCTTCCACCATCCAAAAACATGCATGGGGATTAGGTTAATTGGCTAATTTAAATTGACCGTAGGTGTGAATGTGAGTGTGAGTGGTTGTCTGTCTCTATGTGTCCTGTGATGAACTGGAGACTTGTCCAGGGTGTACCCTGCCTTCCGCCCAAAGACAGCTGGGATAGACTCCAGCCCCCCCCGTGACCCTATGAGGATAAGTGGTAGATAATGGATGGATGGATGGATGGTAAAGCATAAGAAAATGAAGGGAAGTTAACGGCTGTGATGCTGAAGGAAGAGGAAGGAAGGGTGATGAAGAAGAATTAAAAAGAATAGCATGTCTCTTATTTTGAAATATTTTGGATACCATAGAGATGACGTGTTGCAAAGTTACACAGTTACAAAGATACAGCTCCAGCCCCCCCGCGACCCTATCAGAGGATAAGCGGTAGATAATGGATGGATGGATGGTAATAAGAACCCTGGAGCAAACAAAATACACTCATAATTGAGAAGGGTGTTGAGGTAAATGATATGTGCAAGTCTGAAACCGTGGTTACAATCACGACCATAATGTGTGTAATGTTAAATTATATCACACCATGTCACTTTAAACCACTAACTTTGCAGCTTATAGTGCTCTTAAAAATATATAATGTTCTTATCATGTTTTTAGATTGTTACATGTCTGCAGCACCATATATACATCAAAGTTAAGTCAAGTCAAAGTCAACTTTATTGTCAATTTCACAATATGAGCAGTACATACAGTCAGATCACCATGCTATTTACCCCAGTCCCCAGGCAGCACAAACAATAAGAATAATAATGATAATACATATACAGTGCATATATGTGCTCTAAATAAAAGAATTATGCAAAACTAAAGTAAACTGAGTGGATGTATTCAAATGGTGAATAGTAGTGAACTAAACTAAACCTAACAGAAACAACAGAACACAATAAATAAACAAACAGCATAATTAAATCACCGAACAATGAATAGCTAAGTGACCACAGTGCAAGAAGTGGGTCCTTGTGCAAAGTAAATAAAAAATGCACAAATAAGCAGTAATACAATAAGGTGCTAAAGAGCAGCAAACATTTTCAGAAAAAAAGTCAAAAGACAAAAAGCTAATTTTCAACAATTTGCTGTCTAACAGCTGTTAATCCCACCTGATTTATCTGCTCTGTGGTCACAGTTGTTTGACAGCCAGGGACTGAATGAATGAATGTTTGAAGCCATGGTGATCATGGCAATATCAGTACAAGTGAAGAAAACACTTCAATTAGGACCTACAGTATGTCACCAGTGGTGATTTGAGGTCCAATAAATATGAAGTTATTATGTTAATCAGGTAATAAAAAAGAACTACAATAATAGATAAATTAGTCAATATCAATCAATTTACTAATCAAAAAAAATTGTCTGATTAATTGATACAAAATAATCATTAGATTAAGCTATAAAAAAAAAATAATGGTTCGGTACAGCCCTAGTTATATGTATTCATAACAGTGACCTCTGACCTAGGGCTGGGATGATAACCGCATCACCACAAGATCATGTGATGCCTAGTGTGGTGTTGAGCTCATTACCGTCATCACTGCTATATATTAAAATAATAATAAAAAACATTTCTCTACATATTTGCTGTAGAAAGTTGTTTTGTTTTCATATTATTATGAATTATTTTGAGGTTTTAGTACTTCCCATGATGAAATTGAATATATATTACAATACACTGACATAAAAGACACAAGCATTGCATAAATAGTAGAAGTTCAATTTCAATTGTTAGTACTTATAGTAGACACACCCCTCTTATGTAGTACTGTCCATAGTTGTTTACAGAAAGAGGAACGATCGGCAGGGTTGTGGTGATTGTGGGGGTAGCGGGATTGTGGTGGGAATAGTGGGTTTGCGGCGGGGTAGGGGTTTGCCACGATCGCGGTGGGCAGCAGGGTTGCCACGATCGGGGTGAATACAAAAAAAATAAATAAATAAAAAAAAATAGCTAATTATTCCACAGGAAGGCAAAGTCATGGTGAGGCAGAGAGCTGAATCAAGAAGCCTGAAACTGTCATGTTGTGTATGACTCAAGTTACAGCTGAGGAGCAAGCTACACCTTCAAAGATGGTGATTAAATTATGGGAGAAGTGGGACATGTGCAAGGGCTGATGGGATAAGAAAGTGACTGAAATAGAAACAAGAAAACTTCCAACACTAAGACAGTAACAATAACACAGCTTTCACACAACATTATGTGAACAAATAAAACACCCAACCAATCTACTTCCTTTCTTATTGAATCTAGTTTAGCTGCCTCTTACTCTGGAATTGTTATTGGAACCAAGAAACTAATCCCAGGCTCATGTGACACCGGCAGCTGCTAAATCACACTGCTGCTGCTGCTCAGCCCACTGATGTGTCGGCACCGGTGGTAATAACAGAGCAACATGAAGGAGATCAAGTACCAGCCAGTGTATATGCAGCCCTGAACAGGAGCTACAGTGTGGTCCAGAGACCCATGGGATGGAGCATGTGGCTGACAGTAATATGAAGTGATCATTGATGGTGGTTTGCCACCTACTGATTAAAGTACTAAGCATTTTGACTCTTGGCCTATTGACATGAGTTATGAAGGTTACATTTGTTCATTTTGTTTTCCCCATAGGGCTTTTGACAGGATAATGTTATGTAAATGATTCTAGGAACTAGGGGTGGAAAAAAATATTGATATGGTAATATATCGCAATACTTTTTCTTCTGATATAATATTGATTTTTAATTCCTGAATATTGTTTTCCCAAAAAAGTCATGTATTGTAATTGTATAAAATTAAATAAAATTTAACACACACACACACACACACATATATATATATTTATACATATATATATATACGTATATATATCCTGTATATATATATACGTATATATATATATATATATATATATATATATATATACACTATATATATATATACGTGTATATACACGTATGTATATACACATACGTGTATATACACGTATATATATATATATATATATATATATACACACGTATATATACGTGTATATATACGTATGTATATATATATATATATATACATACGTATATATACACACACACACACGTATACATATGTATACGTACATACATATACACACACATGTACGTATATATAAAATATGTGCCTGTATATGTGTGTGTGTGTGTGTATATATATATATATATATATATATATATAAATTACATATACATAAATATGTACTGTATTTTAAGTTGCATTTTACATTTCTCAGTGATCTATGTAGAATATATTGGAATATCTTGCAATGTCACAATATTGCAATAATGTATTGTATCGTGACTCAAGTATCGTGATACGTATCGTATCGTGAAGTCCTTGCTAATACCCACCCCTACTAGGAACAGTCCGTCTCATTCCCAGGGCATCAAATGCTGTAGTTTGCACCCTTTGGCGTCAGTATTACAGGCACATATAACACTCTCTCAACATCTGTAACCAAAGAGGGGTTACAGATGTTGAGAGAAACGGTTTCATGAAAACAAATGAAAAAAAAACAACTAAAAGGTATAAAAATAGTGATTATGAGGCCAATCAATTATCTGAATTTCTTTGGCCTATTTTAGTTTTTAAACAGCCTGCAGAAAACATAGCATTTATAAATACATTACTTTGAAGACTAATACAATACTGCGTCACACCGCTGTGATTTATTGCCTTTTCACCACGGGAACTAGGGCCGGGTATTGAACTTCAAAAGTGTTGAGGCACCAACCAAAAAGTTCCGTTCCTATTCGGTATCAAAAAACTTAATCTCATTTCGGTGCCAAATTCTGATACCCAAGTGTCTGTGAGCCATGCTCTCCGATGTCTCTATGGACGGGGGGGACATGTCCCCTTCAGAATCATAGAGACACTGATCAGTCCCCCCTCTTTCCCAGCATAAGGAGACAAACATCACTGGTAAAACAGAGCATTAATGTCATTGCAGCAGCACTGGGAATCTGGTGTTTGTCTGTTTAGCTTCATGGTGCGTTCCAGTTGTACACAAATGTTGGAATTTCCAAGCTCCAAGTCAGGTTTTAAATCAGAACCCTTTGTGAATTCAGTTCTCCAACTCAGAATTTATTTATTTATTTATATAATTTACAGATTTATCTCACCAACCTGACATAGAATTCATGCTATACGCTACTGATGTAAACAGTAGCTCCATGTTTTGTTGTACGTCTGTAAGGCTGGAAGAGCTGGGAGCAATAAACGTTGAGGATACGTTGATCAGAGCTCCAAGTTCCGACTTCCAATTGAACACAACATGAGGCAAACTCTCACTCCCCAAGGTCCCAAAGGGTCCTGGGAGAAGCCACTTAAATTTATTTTGACAATGACCATGATTAAATCACAAAATACACAAAAATAAGTTATTGAGGTGTTGAAAAAAGTATAATTCTTAAAACCAGTATCGAAACAAAGGTACCAAAATTTGTCCCAAAAAATTTGAACGATACCCAGCCCTACTGGTAACAAAAAAATCCATACCGTCACAGCCCTCAAATTTCATGTTTCTAACTGTATGTATACAACGATTGCGATAAAGTTTCTAACAGCAAAACGTTATTCCAACCCAAAAAATGATCCTTGACAGAACTTAACCAAGCACTTTTGTTACCTGAACCAAGCCAGATATTGTTTCGTCATTTTAGGATGATGTGAGGTCTGTATACCACATGAATCCCTGCTGCTGCCATATCTTTTTTTATGAAGATGAAAGACTGTCTTCCATTTACGAAAGCAGGACCCACAAGTTCAACTATGTCTAGAGGGGACCTTCAATGAATGGCAGGAAGGTCAAAGTAAATGAACGTGATGAATGCGATTCATGAAAAAGAGACATTTGCATACTGGGCTTTCAGAAATTTAAAATTAATCCAGCATTGTTCAGACCAAATTACTGCCAATTTGAATGAAATGTGGAATTCAATAATCTGGTTTTCTGGGGCCACATTTGTTTTGCAAAATGCACAATGGTAATTCACACTCACTTATTCATTCATTGGTTTATCCATTCACTAATGCATTGCTTGTTAGACTGTCTGGCCCGCAGCAGCCATTAAGAGGCATGGCAATGTGTAATAGAAAAAATGTGGAGAGGAAAGCCAAAATTCCCAGCGTCAAGACATTGTTCATTGTAACCTAAGGCAAGCCATTTAAAAGTTGGCAACACCAATATTTAGTGGTGTGCTGGGAGAATTTACACCAGGCAAAAAACTGCAACAAGCTGAGCAATAATCCAGACATGATGAGATGGAAGCAGGGACAACCTTTTTCATTTGAGACAGTGAGGCAAGGCTTAAATCTGGTTTTAGCCCTGAGCTGAAGGAGCTCACATTTTTATATTTGAGGAGGAAAATCAAGCACAAACTGTTGGCATGTGTGTCAGTGTTAAAGACTAGGGGAGGTCTTACTGAATATCGTGCTATAGTTTGGATGCTGGATTGGTAAACACTATCACAATGGTAGAATGTAAAAACTGATACTGTAACAGTGATCGGCCAAGAAGAGCTGCTGCATTGTCATTGTTAAAAGCTCAAAAGTTTGAGCTAGTCACTTTATACCATGTTATGGTATCTTAGTAACTGTGCTTTGCAACATGTCATCTTTATGGTATACAAAATATTTCAAAATAAGAGACATGCTATTCTTTTTAATTCTTCTTCATCACCCTTCCTTCCTCTTCCTTCAGCATCACAGCCGTTAACTTCCCTTCAATATTCTTATGCTTTACCATCCATCCATCCATTTTCTACCACTTATCCTCATAGGGTCACAGGGGAGGTTGGAGTCTATCCCAGCTGTCTTAGGGTGAAAGACAGGGTACACCCTGGACAAGTCTCCAGTTCATCACAGGACACATAGAGACAGACAACCACTCACACTCACATCCACACCTACGGTCAATTTAAATTAACCAATTAACCTAATCCCCATGCATGTTTTTGGATGGTGGGAGGAAGCCGGAGTACCAGAGAGAACCCACGCAGACACGAGGAGAACATGCAAACTCCATACAGAAAGGCCGCGGGCCGGGAATCGAACCCGGTACCTTCTTGCTGTGAGGCCACAGTGCTAACCACTACACCACTGTGCCGCCTCCTTATGCTTTACCATCTCACATGCATGGAGGGCATCTAGGGCAGTATTGCTCCATCTGGTTGGCTGATTATACTGACATGCAGAGCTTCAAAGCCTGGCACACTGAATACCTTTTATCATAGTCCAAACAGTGTTTTGCAATATGTATATTGCAACATTAATATTACTATTTTTACATACAGTAGGCTATATTGTAAAGCCATACATTATTCAAGTGACCAGTTATACTGGCATGCAGAGAGCGTCAATGCCTGGCACACAGCACACCATTTATCACAGTCTTATGCAATATGTAAAGTGCAGCACATTGATATGACGATGGTGAATTTTAGATATACTGAGCAGCCCTAAGTAATCTCCTCCATGAGCTGTGTTTCTGGGACACTGCTGACCAGATAAATTGATAAATTAACAGGTCAAACGACAATAACTAATGCATGTTTCACCATTCATCTGTCCCCATCTGGTCTGGACTAATCATCAGGAGCAACAAGGGAACCCTCAATTAGTCTCAAAACAGTGTTCAGGTTGACTACTCAGTTGCTATATTATGATACATATCATAGTGTGATATGAAAATGTCCACTGTAGGATATAACCCTCTGTTGTTTATATCATAATTTAAAGTGTAGGCTACTTGGTTAGCTCTGTTGCTACGCTAGTGTCAAGATCAACGTATGAAGCACAGACATAATGGTATGAAGGCTGCAGCAATGCTACCAGTCTCCAGTAAGGACTGGTGGAGACTGGTAAAGCAGCATGGAGGAGGAGAGTACAATGGAAAAAGAAAAAAAAAAAAAGTTATATATACATTTATAAATTTGAGAAGAAGTACTATATAATATATATCATTATCGGGACATAAAATTAGCTATATCAAGATATAAAATGTTGCCCCTTTTGCACAGCACTATCTGGTCCTGTCACAATAATTACATTATCGCCTTGTCTTACAATACACGTGCATGAGCTTGATCAATTTTGCTGATTTCCTCTGACGTTAGAAGACCAGAGCATTGTGCAGAGAAGAGTCCAAGAGTCAATTTTATTGATTGCTTTGGTTGTGTGGTTTTACTTTATTCTATATATGCTCCATTTATTTAGGATATTATTATTATTATTTAAGTATTTTGTCTGACTATCCTTAACTCTTTGAGTGCCAAAGACGAGTATGTTCGTCCTTTAGAATAGAATGCTTGAATGCCATAAACGAGTAGACTTATCTTTCCATTTTTCAGATCGCTGATCACAGTCTCCCGCAGCCTGTGAGTAAATCTGGGGCTTCTGGGATTTGTAGTCGGAGCATAAAGAGACGGTATACGCCACAGAGATCAAAACAGGAAGTGGAGACGATTGAGATTAGACAGCAAAACAAACAGAATCTGGACAAAAAGTGGTGGTTTTACTGAAAAATTTTTTACAAGTCATTGTACAAAATATTCCATGCATCAGGAAAGATGACTCGAAATGGCCAAAAACGCTGGCACAAGGAAATTTCAGTTTTAGAAAAGGGCTGGCACCCAATGAGTTAAGAATATAGAACAGTGTAGATCTTTATGCTTTATGCTTTTTATGAAAAATGTACCATGTAACATCCGGTAAATGAAAGCTCATGATTTTGTGATTAGCCTATATTATCACTGGCATTAAAGGCCTTTTCAGTGACAACAACATTGTCTATTGCAATTATTATTTTGACAAAATATTGTCCAGTAAAAACAGACTGACACATTGAAGATAGTAAACAACCCCACAAGACTATGTGGCTACAGTGACACACTATGAAGCCCTGTGGTGTATTTCTCTATTGATGAGGCAGTGCTTTGTCCTCAGGTTTATGTGTCAGGTCATCCAGACTGAGCTCTGAACACCCCAGAGACTGGCCACCAGTGAAGATGGAGACTGAGCATCACAAAGAGGTTGAAGATGGAGAGAGAGAAATGGAGTGAGCCAGTGCAGGCACATTGTTCCTGTCACACACATTCAGGCCTCACCTCCAGCTGACGCTCCCTGCAGCCAGGTCCTTTCACAACTTATCACACTCCCAAAAACGACTCCCCCACCACCAGGAATTTACTGCCAAATCCAATAATTACTTTGCAGACTTTGGTGGCTATTGTATTATGGGAGCGTATTCATCTATACAGTCTCCAGTGACTGTGACCCTTAGTCAAAATTGTCAATTTAATCATAATTAATAATGTCACTAGTGCAGTATTTCAATCCTGCAAGTCTAAGTCATTTAAGTGGCTCCAAGAACTCCTGGACTATAGTGTCTGTGGGAAGCAATCAACTTTGGACAGGCCTCAGTAATTCGTTAATATAGCACCTCCAGAGGAAAACAAGGAGGAAGGGTGACTTTGTCTGCAGGAAATTTCTTTGTTTGATTTTAAGGCATGGCATATAGAGAAATAAAATGATGCTGTTGTTAATTCATTGCACATTTTGTAATTCTGAAAGTCTACTCTGGAGGTTGATCAAGGTGATATTTCTTATATGGATTCTTAGTGAGAAATATGAAATATTCTTGTAGGAATTAACCCAATATTAGTTTAAGACAGTTAAGACAGGGAAATAGAAAGAGACGTAAGTCAAAAGAATATAGATAACAGAAACAAACCACTAAAGGTTCACACACACACACACACACACACAGGATGCTGCCAATTTTTTATATATACACATATGTATATACACGTGTGTATATATATATACGTATATATATATATATATATATATATATATATACACGTATTTATATACGTGTATATATATGTATATATATATACGTATGCATATATATATATATATATATATATATATATATATATATATATATATATATATATATATGTACACACACATATTTTTATATTTATACATAAAATTGGCAGCTCATCCATAAATCTGTCCAAGGAAGATCCTGAATTAAAAATCAGTCAAACGATGTGACATATATATATATATATATATATATATATATATATATATATATATATATATATATATATGTACACACACATATTTTTATATTTATACATAAAATTGGCAGCTCATCCATAAATCTGTCCAAGGAAGATCCTGAATTAAAAATCAGTCAAACGATGTGACCCCCATGGGCCATAGGAAGTCAGTGTGGCTCAGTCAGGCTCTTAATACTTTACAAGCATGAGCACACCTCATCATAGATGAGCTCAGGGTTTGAGAAATATTATTTGGCCTTTGCTGCTTTGCACATAAAGTAAAACCACAGTGGCTCCGTGATCAGCCCTGTTTCCTGACAGCTAGAAGGTCTCAGGTTTCAATGTGGTCTGCATGTTCTGCCTGCGGGTTCTCTCTGATTCTCTCTGTGGGTTCTCTGGTTCTCTCTACGTTCTTTTCCCCACGTTCTTTTCCCCTGAGGTGCTTCCAGGGCTGGTTCAGAGCCAGAGCCTGACTTAGCACCGGTTCTTTGTGTTTCCACAGCCTACGCACCGGCCCCTGGTGGATAAAACTGGGGCCAGACAAGCACCAAGTCTTTACTGGTCCAGAGCTGAGTACCGATTACGTCTGGGACTTGGGGAGGGGTTACTGCGACCAACAAGAGCAGAGTAAATGCTGCCTGGTTTGATCACAAATGTATTGAAAGAACGCAAAGTTGAACCAACTAAGCACCAGCACTAACACCAGGTTCCTTTTGGTGGAAAAGGGTACCAGAGTTCTCTCTTGGTTCTCTGTCGGTTCTTTCTTGTTCACTCTTGGTTCTCTCTTGCTTCCCTCTGGGTCTCTTGGTTCTCTCTCTGATTCTGTCTGTTTCTCCAGCTTCCTCCCTCAGCCCACAGACAGTCAGCTCACATTAACTGGTGACTCTAAACTGGTTCTAGGTCTGAATGGTTTCTGTCTCTATGTGTTGGTGCTCTGGTGGTCTCTGATCTGTCCAGGGTGAACCACCTTCACCCAGTGATGCTGGGATCAGATCCAGACCCCCAAAGATCGAGTGAGTGAGTGAATGAGTGATATAGTAAAGCACACATGCAGGACATAAAACAATCGGGCCTGTGCTCCCTGCAAGAAGTGTTCCCTGCAAGTGTGTCCACATTTTGTCCAACAACACAAGGATAACCTGATCTGTTATCACCAACAAATCAAAAACAGAACAAATTTCAATAAGCAAATTCTCTAGTAAGTGATATACAATCAAAAAAATCTCTATAGCCTGTAATATTCCAAAGCACCAGCTTACCTTGAAAGCTCCCGACTGACAGGTAAAGCCAGGTGAGTGCTGGGATGAAGAGCAGGGCGAGAGAGGCCGCCAGGAACTTCCTGCGCCCGCGACACATTCCCAGCATCCTCTGGACCGAAGCAAATGGAAGGAGAGGTAAAGTGACCTCTATGTGGGTAGCAGGTGTTGATTCATGGCACTGGAGGAGAGGCGAGAACAGAACCACCAAATCAGAGAGGGTGCAGATTTTTCACATCCTGAAAATCACCCAAGAGACTAAAAACAAACTTAACATTCAGATTCTTGTTATACAGACTTTTACAAAACAAAATAATGGGAAGTGACAGCGTGTTGTGTAGACGGCTTCTTCTTTTGGGCTGCAATGTTTTTATTTTATTTAGCAACAGGTATTGGGATTACACGAAACTAATTCAGGGTGAGACATGACCAATCGAATGGCAGTCTCCACAGAGCCAATTTATCTGACTCATTAAATCAAGTCATATGGAATTTAAAACGGACACTCAAACAATGACAACTACAAGCACGAAGCAGTTCAAACTCCTTCCACCTGCCAATTTTATGAGGTTTGCGTTGCTTTAATCAGGCAGTCACATCCTAATCTGACTTTGATGACCTGAACTAATTTGTCAATTTCTGGTGCGAGGCAGGGCAGAGAGTATAGACGTCTCATTAAATGATATTAGTCCAAATCTTCTTTCCGTTACAACCACATTTGTCCAATTACCCTGTTGACCTCAGTCGATTTCTAATCTCCAGCAGACAGCCCGGGGATGAAACATAACACCTCTGGCTTACACGGTGGAGGCTGGCACATACACAAGCCAGAATGCCAATTATCACAGTGCCACCCAGCAGAATGCAGTAGAGGGGAGAGATTTTAAAAAAAATAACAGAAATTGCAGCACTCTTCCCAGCGCCTCGTGAATCTCTAGGGTTTTACATCACGGCCTGAGCAACGTGAAGAGCTCAAAGTGAGACAGGGTTAAATGAGGCTAAAAGAGATTAAACAAGTCTCTCATGTATGACATCCACTGCTTTGATAGGCGGACTATG